>ML685781.1:10190698-10221652 GCA_007922175.1 Pelusios castaneus
CATGTACTCTCCCCTCTTAGGCCACTTGTATATCCACCACACGTAGCCAAATATCAGTCAATTTCCAAAATAGGCTAATCATACCATCCCCTCCATAAATTTATCAAGCTCAGTTTTGAAAGCAGTTATGGTTTTTACCCCCACAACTTCCCTTGGAAGGCTATTCCAGAACTTTACTCCTCTAATGGTTAGAAACCTGCATCTAATTTCAAGCCTAAATTTCTTGATGGACAGTTTATAACCATTTGTTCTGGTGTCCATATTGGTCCTGTGCTCAAATAATTCCTCTACCTCCCTGATGTTAATCCCTCTGATGTATTTATAGAGAGAAATTATATCCCCTCTCAACCTTCTTTTGGTTAGGCTAAACAAGCCAAGTTTCTTGAGTCTCCACTCATAGGGCAGGTTTTCCACTCCACAGACCATCCTTGTAGCCCTTCTCTGCACCCGTTCCAATTTGAATTCATCCTTTTTAAACATGGTGGACCAGAACTGCACACAATATTCCAGATGGGGTCTCACCAGTGCCTTGTACAGCGGCACTAACACCTCCCTGTCTCTACTTGAAATACCTCTCCTGATACATCCTAGAACCGCATTAGCTTTTTTCACGGCCACATCACATTGGCGGCTCATAGTCACCCTATGATCAACCAGCACTCCCAGATCCTTCTCCTCCTCAGTCTGTTCCAATTGATGTGTCCCCAACTTATAGGAAAAATGCTGGTTATTTGTTCCTAAATGCATGACCTTGCACTTCCCATTATTAAATTTCATCCTATTCTTGATACTCCAGTTTACAAGGTCATCCAGATCTTTCTGTATGGTATCCCGATCCTTCTCCGTATTGGCAATACCTCCCAACTTGGTGTCATCTGCAAACTTTATTAGCACATTCCCGCTTTTTGTGCCAAGGTCAGTAACAAAAAGGTTGAATAAAATCAGTCCCAAAACAGATGCCTGAGGGACTCCACTGGTAACCTCCCTCCAAGCTTGACAGTTCACCCTTCAGTATGACCCGCTGTAGTCTCCCTTTTAACCAGTTCCTTATCCACCTTACTATATTCATATTAATCCCCATCTTCTGTAACTTAACTAATAACTCCCTATGTGGAACTGTACCAAATGCCTTGCTGAAATCTAAGTAAATTAAGTCCACCACATTCCCTTTATCTAAAAAATCTGTTATCCTTTCAAAAAAGAAGGTCAGGTTGGTCTGGCACGATCTCCCTTTTGTAAAGCCATGTTGTATTTTATCACAGTTACCGTTATCCTCTATAGCCTTAAGTACTTTCTCATTCAAAATTTTCTCCAAGATCTTGCATACTACTGAGGTCAAACTAACAGACCTGTAGTTACCTGGATCCTTTTTATTCCCTTTCTTGAAAATAGGAACTATATTAGTGATTCTCCAGTCATATGGTACAACCCCCGAGTTTACAGATTCATTAAAAATCCTCGTTAAAGGGCTGGCAATTTCATGATCCAGTTCCTTTAGTATCCTCGGATGGAGATTGTCCGGGCCCCCCAATTTAGTCACAGCCAGCAACTCAAGTTTGGCTTCTACCTCAGGTATGGTAATTTCCACTTTCATGACCTCGTTCCCATTAGCTTCTCTACCTCTATCCCCCAGCTCCTCTTCACTCTCATTGAAAAAAGATGCAAAGTACTTATTTAGACATTCAGCCACACCTAAATTATCCTTGACCTCCACCCCACCCTCAGCTTTTAATGGTCCCACTTCATCTTTCTTTGTTTTCTTTCTATTTATATGGCTAAAGAACCTTTTACTATTGGTTTTAATTCCCTTCGCAAAGTCCAGCTCAGCTTGACTTTTTGCCTTTCTCACTCTCTACATGTTCTGACCTCCAAAAGGTAGCTTTCCTTGCTGATCTCTCCCCTTTTCCACTCCTTGTAGGCTCTGTGCTTCCTCCTAATTGCCGTTCTGAGATGCTTACACATCTAGCTTGGTCTACAGCTCTTGCCTATGAATTTTTTCCCCTTCCTCGGAATGTAGGCTTCAGATAGTTCTTGCAACTTTGATTTGAAGTGATTCCAAGCCTCTTCTACCTTTACATTCCTGAGTTTTTCTGTCCAGTCCAGTTCCCCAACTAATTCCCTTAATTTTCTAAAGTTAGCCTTTTTAAAGTCAAAGATCGTGGTCACTGATTTGTTTTTGTTTATCCTTCCAATTAGTTTGAACTGAATTAGCTCACAGACACTTGAACCTAAGTTGTCCCCTACAACCAGTCCTCTATGAGGTCCTCGCTACTCACCAGTACTAAATTTAAGATGGCATCCCCTCTCGTTGGTTCGGTAACCATTTGGAAAAGGAATTCATCAGCAATCACATCCAGGAAAAACTGGGCCCTCTTATTACTACTAGCACATGTCCTCCAGTCTATATCTGGGAAGTTAAAGTCTTCCATATTCACACAGTTCCCAGTAGTATTAACTTCCTTAAAGAGGTCCCTATCCATGTCTAAATCAGATCCCGGCGGTCTGTAACACACTCCAAGCACCATTCCAGGAGAAACTTTAGTAGCTTTTTTCCCCAACATGATTTTTACCCAGATTGATTCTGCCTTGTTAATTCATCACTGAATTTCCCTACCGTCTACCTTCTCATTGATATACAATGCCATTCCCCCACCTTTGCCTTTATATCTGTCTTTCCTAAAGAGCACATAGCCTTCAATACCGATACACCAGTCATGACTACTATTCCACCATGTTTCAGTTATCCCTATAATAGCTGGTCTCACTTCCAGTAGCTCCAGTTCCTCCATTTTGTTACCCAGGCTTCTCGCATTAGTATATAAACATTTTAGTTTGTGCTGCTTGGCCTCACTCACGTTCTTTGCCTGATTTGGCACAGCCATTCTACAGACAATATCACTCACTAGACTGGCATTTACACTACTCCTCCTCATAACCAGCATGCCGCTCCCTATTTCTGTGTCCTTTCTTATTTCATTTTCCTCCTTCTCAACACTAATATCAGGCACGGAGATTATTCGGGCATCTCCCAACCATCTCCCCCAGCTCTCTAGTTTAAAGCTCTCTGGATCAGTTGAGCTAATCTCCCTCCCAGAAATGTGTTTCCCTCCCTACTCAGGTGCAGTCCATCCCAGGAGAACAGTCTTCTGTCCATGTGCCTCCCAGTGACCATACATGCCAAAGCCCTCCTTATAGCACCACTGCCTGAGCCATCTGTTTATCATCAGGGTTTTCTCACACCTTTGTTGTCCTCCTCTAGGGACAGGCAGAATCCCACTAAAGATCACCTGAGCTTCTATTTCCTTGAGAGTCCTCCCCAGCCTGGCATAGTCACCTTTGATATGTTCCAGTGAGAATCTACCTACATCATTTGTACCCACATGAAGGACAATCAGAGGATTCTTTCCAGCTCCCATTAAGATCCTCTTCAGCCTCAGATCGACGTCCCGTATCTTCGCACCTGGCAAGCAGCATACCCTTCTGTTCTCGGGATCAGCTCTGGTTATAGGCCTGTTTGTCCTTCTCAATAGGGAGTACCCAATCACATAGACTTGCCTTTTCCTGGCAACAGTGCTATTCACTAGCCTATCCCCACTTCCTTCCGGTCGCAAGTCCTCAGTCCTCCTGCTTTTCTCTGCAATCGTTTGCATCCGCTCCTGAGTCCTTCTCGGGCTCTTACTGGGAGGAATCTCCATTGGCTCATCCCCTCTTTGGATAGGACTAGCTGCTCTTCCCTTTTTCCTTGCACTTCCAATGTCAGTCACAGCAGTAGCTCCTCCAGCTGTACCCTTTCCTTGCCCACTTCTTCCTGGGCACTGAGACACACAACAGGTCGTGTCAGCCCAGCAACAAAAAGGGTGTGTAAAGAGAGCAAATTTCACAGTTAGGAAACCACTTCAGTATAAATGCTTCCCTGGTGGCTTAGATTCCATGGGCCAGCCCTGCTCCTTTCCACTCTTGCTGCGTTCCCTGGTATAAGGGAAATACTGCGTCACAGCCATGGAAGGGGATGGGTCGCTGTCATTGCACTCCTGCTATTTTTTCCTGCTGCTACAGCCCTTAGGCGGCTGCGGTAACCAAGCAGAAGTTAGAACAGCTTTGGAGCACAACCCTGAAATATAAAGAGGTGGCATAAAGCTCTTTAGCCCTCCCCCATTTCCCACCTCTTTCACTGAATACAGCTCTGGCAAAAAAAAAAAGAATAGCAGCCATGTATGCAAACCATCCTGCCCCCCTTCCTCTGCATCCCCATGTCTCAGCCAATGTGTAAAGGGTTATAAATTTAACTTAACCTAGAGCTGGAGACTCCTGGAGGGATTTGGCCACTGGGCTGTTCGGTGGTTAGAGCAGGAGAAGAGACGTCTAGTGGCTATAGGAGGAGACGGTCTGGTCATTTACTAAACTCTGAGAGGGACAGAAAGTGAAGACTGTCCAAGGAGCTTCCAAACTGCCAGGGCTCATAGGTTCTGGTCATGACCCTTGAACTTGGCTAAATAACTCAATGGCTGTGGCTGAGTCTACATTTGCTGGCTTCCATTTTCTCCTGCTGACAGGGCTCCAATTTGCCTCCAAGACCATGCTCAGGGCAGATGTCAATGTGCTGGTGAGACACACCCACACTACCTTGTCTACCCTAGCGCTCCAGTCCCTGCAGCCTCTGTTGGGACTAACCAGTCGACTTCCTAGAAACAAACTGCAGTGCAGACCAGAGTTTGTGGCATGGCAGAACAACTTCTTACCGTGGACATCTGAAAGGACTGTTGGGAAGCACAGGGCCAAATTATGACTTGATATCCACCCAAACTGCCCTGATGGTGAAGCTGCTCTCAGAGTGGAGGAGGTTTTGCTCCACAAACACAGGTTCGAGATGCTCTTTTTCTCACATGGGCAAGGAAAGCGTCAATTCTCATTGCTGCCTGTTTGTTGCCAGGGACAAAGGGGGAAGACTTGTGGGGAAAGTGGGGGGCGTCCACACTGCAGGGGCTGAACGTTTTCTAGCAACAAACTGCAATAAGAGCAATGAGGAAAACCAGGCCCACTCCGTCTCTCCTACCGCTGGACAGGCAAGCTTCAGAAGTGGGCAGCACCTGCCATCACAACTAATCGAAAGCTTTTCTTCTGCATGTGGAAACCCTCAGGTTACTTGTACTGGGTGCTCCCAATCTGTGCCTTAGTGCATCTGGGCGAGGAGTCCATGACAGCATTTGAATGCTCTCTTTTGTACCTGGGAAGAGATATTCAGATCAATGAAACTGACAGCCAATTGGAATAATTTAACCAGTTGTGTGGGTAGCCAAGCTCACGCTGTGTGGTATGTGCATCAGTCAGCAGAGGAAATAAAGCACCCCACACACCTGTGCCCTTCTCCTAGTTTATTTCCAGATTTCCCCACCCATCACTCCCATCATTCCTCAGCTAAAGGTTTATTCTTCAAACTCACGCCCCCGAGCTGAAAGCAAGCATGAGAAAGCACTCCAAAAGCTTTTTGTGCTTTTTTGCACTGTTGTTGCCTTACTCAAAAGATTACAAGGGACAGAAACCAAAGTTTGTAGCCACCACTGTTTACATAGCACCACAGGTGTGCACAGGGCTTCCACGACAAGTGAAAAGGAAGCAAACTTGACCACTGTGACTACGTTAGAGAGAAAGAGATGACAGATTCTGAGAGCAAGTGAAGCAATGATGTGACAGGAAACACGGTCTTGTGACTACAACACCGCACTGGGATTCAGGAAATCTGTGTTCAGTTTTGGCCTCCTGCACCAAGTTCCTGTGAGATCTTGAGGAAGTCATTTCATCCCTCAATACCTCAGTTCCTTTTCTGTAAAGTGGGGATAATGATAGCCCACTACCTGCCAGAGGTGTTGCGAGGATAAACTAATTAAAAAGGTGTGGCATGCACACACACTGTGGGGGTGCTATGCAAGCAGATGACAGTAAGAGATTACCATATGTTTTGTTACAGTCACATTCCATTTTGACTTGCTCCCCTTCCCCCCCCCCTTTTAAGAGCATACATTAATATGATGGCAGGTGCAAATAATGTCTCCAACGGCACAAATCATTTTTGCACATGCAATTGTGCAGGCACGGTTTAGAAAACCAGAGCACGCAATTGAGGAGATAAATTTGGAGTAAAGAAGGTCTGTGATGGAAGTGAAATTTATAAGAGAGGTCTGAAGGCGGATGTTCCAGGCATAGAGTAACGTGTCACTACTCTACCCACACTATCAAACTGTCTTAGCATTGTAAGGAGTGACTATACTTTGCAGAAAAGGGACTCTCCAGCATCCCAGAAGTAAAATCCTGGCCCCACTGAAACCAAGAGCACCTTTCCCATTAACTTCAGTGGGGTTAGGATTCCAAGTCAGCTGTTGGGTTTGGTGTGAGTTTCATGGCCATTTTAGAAAGACAATGCTCCTTCCACTAGAAAAGGAAAACAAACAGAGGAAGTTTCTCAGTTCACCTATTGCACACATAGTACTTTCACTGAGCAGAGAGTATGCAATAAAAAAATCTTATTCCAATTCATCATAGCTGGACTCCGAAGAGTTAAATTTGGGATAAAATCTTATTCCAGACAATAGATCTTTAATTCCAATTGATTCGGCGCTTTCTGCAATAGGAGTGTTTACTGGTACTTTTTAATTACAAAAAAACCCCACAAATTGTCTGTTTTACTGTCTGGGCTAATTACATTTCATTATATATTTGGGGTAAGCTATTATTTTCCTGCTGGTTCCCATGGCATTCTTCATTATCAACCACTAATTGTCTAGCGAGCGCACACAGGATTGTGAACTAAGTAGGTTTGTTGTGTGGGCAGAAGTTCTAGGGAAAGCTGCATGGCATTAGAAATGAGCATTATTATTGTGGCGTATTAGAAAGTTTCCACCTACTTGCATGCCCACGTAATTTGTTGCACATCATCCCTATCAACAATGTTGTTGTGCAACGAAGCATGGACAGCCATCTGTACTGAGTTTTATGCCTGGCAATTATCAGCAGCTCTCGAGGGAGATGATGCAGGGCCAAATAATTGCAGCAGTGAGAGTGGAGGAAGAGGTCTGTCAATAGGGTAATTCAAACAGAGAGGGATCTTCCAAGGGCTCCGTTTGTTCTTTGCCAGCAAAGAACGAATCTCAGGATGTAATCTGAGACCATCACATCTGTCTGCATGCCAGGGTCAAGTTGGTAAAGGGAAATGGTGTAATGCATGCATTCTGGAGTGAATTTACGTAACTAATAACTATCTTAGGGGTTTTCGTTAGCCAGGGCTAATGATAATTCGATTTTAATAACATCCTGAAGTATCCATATCTATGTGAGCTCAGGGAGTGCTATGGAGGCTACTAAAGCAACCGCCAGAGTGTGCAGAATTTCACAAATTTAGGTCAAGACTGAGTTGTAGGAGCAACTTCCTCACAAAGAGAGCTGCTATACCAGGGAGCACACATGACTGATGCTCTGAGCCATGGTTATCAGCATGGAGCAGGTGGCATTTCTATTCATGTGCATTGCATACACAATGTACAAACACTTCAGAAATAAAATGTGTGTTTTCACAGGATTGCAGCTCTCCTCTGATAGCTACCTCAAACAAGACAGAGCCTGACCCTTCACGGCAGCTATTATACCACGATGGAATGGTTGCATAATTCTTCTTCTCAAGGAAACTTGCAAATATATTACCAGAAATGAAATCAGACAGATCATACTCAGACCGTGGGTGAGGGGGTGCAACTCCCATTTAAGATAATCTGACTTGTGTTTCATCCGGGCTGAATTTGGCTCAATGTGTTTTTATGCATTGCTTCATGCACCAGATAGCAGCAAAGATGAGGATGCCCCTTAGCGTCTCGTCCATCGGGTGCAGAGCAAATAAAGATACAATGAGTGTGATTCTGCTCTCACTGAAACCTGTTGCAAAACTTCCACCGCCATCAATGGGACTGAGGCTGATCCCAGTGACTTTGTTCTTGATACTACATCTAAGCACTCCACAGTCTTTATTTTATTTATCCTCAACACTGCTGTGAGGTAGGGCAGTGCCTTTATCCCCAGCGCACAGAGGGAGAACTGAGGCACAGAGAGGCAAAGTGACTTATGCAACGTCATGCAGGAAGTCTGGACCAGACCCTAATCACCCAAGTCCCAGACTTCCCTAACCACTGGACTGTCCTGTCAGGCCTACTCATTCCCAAGCTTGGGTACTAGAAAGGGCCTGCAATGACCCCACAGAAGCAAACAAGAATATACCTATATGTGGCTACAGTGCAGCACATTGCTTCCTTTTTGGGATGGTTATGAAGAACATCTTCACGTCAACAACTGTCCCCCGCCATTAGACCAGGCACAGATTTAATGACCAGGTGCCTCTCTGTCTCTCTCCACCCCCCATGCAACACAGGATGCAATTCAGTCACACAGTGCTAAGACCAACCCTTTAAATTTTAAAGCAGATTTCTGGGTCAGTGTTTACTTTGTGTCTAGAGGAAAATGTTCTGGCATGTGGAGGGCACCCAAAAGCCTCTTTATGCTTTCCTGGGTCTATCAGGAGGACCCAATGATCTGTCACCTTCCTGAGAGACACAGAATGCAGGTCCTCACACTGCAGCCCTCAGAACCGTTCTTCTTTAGCAAAGGACATCTCAGGGTACCTGAGCATTAGCGAGAGAGCCCTGCACTTCTAGAGCACCAGTTCAAATGCAGAGCACGGAGACCAGCCCAGAAAGAGGTTACCATCTAGTGAGCTATCTCAACAGAGTTTGGCAGTCTCGGTCCATATCCCAGCAGACAGATATCCATATCTCTCATGCACAAAACAGTATCATAGATTACACTCCAGAGGGGTAGCCGCGTTAGTCTGTGTACAGCAAAAAACAGTGAGAGTCCTGTGAAACCTTATAGACTAACAGATTTTCTTTGGCATAAACTTTCGTGGGTTATAGCCCACGAAAGCTTATGCCGAAGAAAATCTGTTAGTCTATAAAGTGCCACAGGACTCTCGCTATAGATTACACTAACTGTCAACCTTATTAATAGTCTCTGAAGAGGCCCTATTTCAGAAAGATACTTAAAGGGCGTGTGCTTCACTCCCACTGACGTCAATGTGGCCAAAAAGATCAAGGACTGAAGGAGTGCAGAGACTGAATTACCATTCACAGTTTTACAGGTGGTCCCTCCAAGAGCTGAGACACTTAGGCAGGTCAGCACGGGAAGCTTGTTTATTCTGCAGATAAGGAGGAAGACTTCAGCCTCCAGGACTCTCCGTGGGCAACCTTTCTTGAACACTGAAGTCATACCATTTTTTTTTAAGATAGCTCCCTCACTAGCAGGGTACCACTAATGCAGTATTTTGAGACAGTGAGGGCGAAAACACACATCACGACGAAGATACATCCATCAGTTGGTGTCCTTTCAAAAAGAGTAAATAAGCAAGCACTCAAACACAGACTTTAAAAGATATACCCCCCGCATGTCTACCAAGTATGCAATTACACCCCTCCCGCTCTTCTGTTACTCATTTCCTTCCCTGTGACACCAACTGCAAAACGCGCTCATAAAAAAACCCAAACTCTCACATCTATGCCCGCCTGCTCCGCACATTGAAACCTTGAGGTGATTGCTCCATAATTCCCATACAAATCCCCTGCTAGTTTTCTCCTGCATTAATAGAGGTTTGCTGAGCATGACCCACTTTCACCTTAAGGACAAGAGAAGGGGGGGAAAAAGTCATGCTGATGGTCTTTTTTGTCAACTAAACTTGAGCAGCACTAAGAAAGACATCTTGTGACTGACCATCATCCACCCCACATCTTCTATAACTTGCACTGCCAGCTACAGAACTTTTTGCATAGGATTTCCATTAATAAAAGGAAACAAACACTTTGGGGTCTGAGGTTTATTATTTTCCCTTATTTTGGGGGGAGCAAAGAATGAGCTGTCTCCACTCAGAAGCAAAGTCTAATTAGAATCCTCCTGTCTATATTATTCTCATCCTATAAACCTCAATCTTCCTAGTCTCTCCTCTTTGACCCTAAACGTGACAACACAACAGAGCCAAAAGCTGGACAGCAGCTTCCTTCAAAGACCTGAATAAACCTAATTCATCATCAACTGAACAAAGACAATGTACCAAAAAACCTTTTGCTGAAGGTTGTGTGTGTTCCCAACCGACTCCCCCCGACGGCGGCCTTGGCCTCCGGCGCCGGCTCCCTGGGGGGTGGAGCAGGCCAGTGGGCCCGCCACACTCCCTTGCAGCATGGGGGCGAGACCCAGCCTAGGCCGATTGGCCCAGGGCCCCGCTCCCCCCAAGGGACGGCCCTGCCTCTAGGCAATCTGACTGACCTCCATTACACCAGAATGAAAATGTCCTGCTAATAAGAGTTTTCAGCTAATCAACCCAATCTCTGGATAACGGGCCAGATGCCCAGAAAGAGCAAGGCTCTCTGAATACAGACTGGCTTCATTTTGATCTACCATTTCCTAGCTCTCTCCCTGGGCTGCATTCTCCTCATGGTTACATAATGAGAAGAAAAATGAGGGCAGGATGTACTTATAAAGCATGCCTGCAAATTCTCTGTCCTGGGCTTTGACGGGTATTTCTAATTGCCCAGAAGAGCCATTCCAGAACAGCCAGCTATGGAAAGGAAGCTGCGACAACCATTTACTGTCTGAGAGTGAGCTGACCATCATACCTATGAAAGGGTTTATGCTGTAAATGGCTCTACTGCAGAAGATCACTACATGTTTGCTGCACCACCTACATTTTAGTCACAGTCCTACGTGTATCACACACTCAGAGGTATGTGTTGCAGGCATGCCACTCCTGTTTTTCGTGGGTTTCCATTAAACACTCACTTGTAATAGATCATAAAGGAATTTTTTTTTACTCTTGCTGGGTGCAAATACCTTAGATACATGCTTTAGCACGTGGTTACAGAAGAAAGACAGGGAATTTGTGAACTCTGCCACCCCACGGGAGCTGCCTAGTTGGAGGGTATAAAGCTTGCTCTTCCCTCTCAGTTCATTTTTCCTTGTTAAATCCTTCTCTCTCTGGGGACAGAATAAAAGTCTCCAGTCCATAATCTCACAGACTGGGTCTTTCGCTGCCTCTAGTGTTTGAGGTATTGACTGATAATCTTGTCAGGGAGTAAGACCTACACATTCTCCAATCTTCCCTCACTGCATGGCTCCCATGTTATCCCACCTGGCTCCCCAGAATCCAGTCCAGCTCCTTGGGCTTAGGCCTGGGCCACTAAGGAACACAGTCAAGGAACCATTGTGTGAAACGCTTAGTTTTTCAAGGGATACTGCAAGAAGGAGGAGACTGTTTACAACCCAAGGTGTGGTTTCCAAGAAAGAACGTGCTGTGGGAAATTTCTGGGCCTGTGGTATCGACCAACTCCCCTGCGGCTGGTGAGTGTAATCTAAAAATAACATGGTATGGGAGGATGCAAAAAGCCATCAAGCAAATACTAAGAAAAAATGACTGAGGTTACTGGCTCCAATTATTTAACACAATGGAGTGTTTTGCTAGCGCTACCGCCTCCTACACTAATCCTGGCATGGGACCTTTCATCAACGTATTAGCATAAGGAGCCTGCTGGCTTGTTACAGCGTGACCTGGTGGGAAAGAATTGACCCACAGGCCACCCTGGGAAAAGCAGAGGTTCAAATCAGCATTTAGCTAGGTGAGGGCTTCATGACCACGGCAGATCAGGAACTGAGACTGGTTTTAATGATTGGGAGACCAGCTGATCCTCTGCATCCTCCTCCGCCTTCCCTTGGCATCTCCATACACTGTTTCCAATCTGCCCTCTGAAGTTCAAGGTTGAGCAAGCCCTGTACAATCAATGGAGGTCAACCAATGCTGAGTTTGGCCCAATGTATTTGCTACCATAGCCAATGAACCCAAAGCCACTGAAGTTAAAAGAAAAGTGTAATGGGAGCAGGAGCAGGCCCAGAGAACGCACATGCTGATGATTCATTATTATTTATAAATCATAGCACCTAGGAGCTCAGCCATGGTCCAAAACCCTCTTGTGCTAGGTGTTGTACAAAACACAGAACAGAAAGAGACAGACCCTGTCCCCAAAAGCTGCCAATCTAAGTATCAGACAAGAGAGAATGGGCACAGAAAGATGAGGAGTACAAGGAAACAATGCAACAGTGTTGGCCGCTTGACAGACAATGGCCTCAGCACACTAGCATCCTAACCACTGTCAAGTGTTTTGTAGTTTTAAGGAGGGATTTAAAGAAGGATGATTAGACAGGCATATTGGGCTGCATTAGTAGAAGCATTAACAGAAGAGCGTGGAAAGTGGCTATTCCCCCTCTAGTCAGCTCTGGTGAGGCCACATTTGGAGTATTGTGTTCAGTTTTTGGCAGCCGTCCTCCCCCACAGAAAGGATGTGCACAAATTGAAGACAGTCCAGAGGAGGGCAACAAAAATTATTAGGGGACTGGGGCACGTGACTTATAAGGAGAGGCGGAGGGAACTGTTTAGTTTGCAGAAGAAGAGAGTGAGGGGGATTTGATAGCAACCTTCGATACCTGAAGGGGGGCTCCAGGGAGGATGGAGCTAGGCTGTTCTCAGTGGTGGTAGATGACAGAACTAGAAGCAATGGTCTCAAGTTGCAGTGGATGAAATCTAGGTTGGATACTAGGAAAAACATTCACTAGGAGGGTGGTGAAGCACTGGAATGGGTATCTAGGGAGGTGGTGGAACTAAATGACTTCCTGAGTCCCTTCTAACCCTTCTAACCCACCCATAATCTTGTATGTTATCTTTATGGTTATTTACAGAGAGCTCCTTCCAATTATTAGGGCTGCATGGGAAAAAGCACAAAGGTGCTTGTTGAAAGTTTAACAAGTGGGCTGTGAAGGTATTGTGAGCTGAGCAGAGGAGTGAACATTTCGATGCTGATTAGTTAGGTGGAGATAGGCTGTGAAAAGCATTTAAAGTAAAAACCAGTAGTTTTTGTCTGAAGTGATAGAGATAGGGGAAACCAGTAGTTTATGTTTGATGCGATAGAGAAGGGACGCAAAGAGAGATGTAAAGTGGCAGGCTAAGAAAATTGACTATGCAAGTTACTTCAGAGTGAACCATGCTCCCACTGAAAATATTATATTCCCATATTATATAGTCTATACATACAAAGTCCATTATGAATGAAAAGTGATTGTGATTCTGACTGGAAAGATTCATATATGTCAGAAGATTTCAAAAGCAACACCTGGGAATTTTGTGTGATCAGCATCTAAGTGCAACATGCCATAAGAAACAGAGGGAGAGGGGGAAAGGAATCAAAAATCTCTAACTGTACTACATTCAATGCAAAGCTACATTAAAATCACAACTACACATTTTATAGGCTTTTGTATCTCTGGCATATACAGTGTTCTGCCTATTGGACAAAGATCCCCAGAAAATAGTTTGTAAAACTTTCAAATACAACTGACAATAATACTGTGCTGTTTTGAAAGAGAGAAAGCTACACTGTGGAGAGTTTTTATTTTACATACATGCTGGCCCCCTCCAACCATTATACTACACTTGGGCCCTATAAAAAAGGCAATGTAGTGTTCTTAACGTAAGTCATTCAAAAATAACTGCATGCATTTGTGATCGTTCCTGTACGATCTGAGGATATGTTTGCTCTCTGAGGAGGTGGTGACTGGTTGACACCTGTGTTTATCCTATATGTACACCCAGCATTAGTAGAAAGAAGAAAGGCCATTGATGTTCTACATTTGGTTACCTAAAGCTTCCAATCAACATCAGTTCTGAAAACATACAGAAACATGGTTTTAAATACAAAGTAACAGTGACAACATGGGATTTATTTTAAAGATATATCACTAATAAAGTTACAAAATGAAAAGCTTTGCTTTACTCCAGGAAGTTGCTATGGAACGTTCAAAATATTCAACTTACCTAGTTTCCCTTACAGAAAGTAGCAGCACAAGTCAAACAAGAAGAGAAACTTCCCAAGTGTACTTTCTTTACTGCCAAGGTCAACAGCAGTTTCTTTGTTTTCAATCCAGGACAGATTCCTAAATCCCGATTTCCTTTCGGATCTGTGAAGTTCACACTAGCTGGACGGAGAAGGATAGCTGTATTGACCTGTGTGGTGCTTTCTCTCCCTCCTCTGCACTACTGTCCCAGAGAATGAGGAAGGCTGGTAGTTTGTAAACATGTGACACTCACCAAAGGAATGTTAGCCAAAGAAGTTGCGGAGAAAGCAGCCTGAATCACTCTCAGCAGTGACTGCTTATAAACTTCTACCTCAATGGTAGTATTTCCAGAACATGTCGTTGCTTGTTCTGTGTATTAACTTTTTCTTTACTTGGTCAATTATCTTGCTGACAATTTTATAAGAAAAATATTAATTCAATTAAATGATAAGTAATTTTTCTCTCCAGTCCAAGGGTATAATTTCCTGCCTCATCTAAACACAAACTTTGGCCCTAAATATTTTGGAGCAGCTACTGAAACATATCTTTTCTACTGCTGTATCCAATAGGTTTGCAAAGAAAAGTAAACTAAGATTCACAGCTGGTACTGATGTTTCATCTCAAGGGAGTATCCCGCCAGTGCCAAGGAACAGAAATACACTATTTGCCAGGTTCAGTCAAGTCAATCATTACTTTACTGAACAGATCTATACAGCCTCAAGCTGAGCCCCATTTCACCTACTAGGAATCCCAAGCCACGAGAGCAAACAAGTTGCAAAGGCTGTGCTTTTGTGGGTGGGATTTGTGTACATTACGAGGTAAACTGTTCTAACAGTGAAAAGTGAAAGCTTGCGCCTTGCTCTACAGGAGCAGAACAGCATCAGACTGGGTGTTAGATTAACCAGTTACACTCCCACTGGGCATGCAAATAGATTCCTAATTAACATTTGAGTGAGTTTCTTGCACAACTATGCTTCACTGACAATAGAGGTACAAAATGTGCATTTTTTTAAAACAAGTTTAGTGCCCTTTTAAGGGTAAAACTGTGTTTAGTGCCGTATTATGTGTTCAGCGGGACCCATGTGTAACTGCCACTAATATCACCTGTACGTAGGCATCATTAAGGCACAATATGGCCCTTAGTTTACACTGAACGAAGGGCTTCCATCCCTGAAGTCTTTAGGGCAAATCCAGGCCCATTCTCCAACCCTGGCTGGGGTGATTTAGTGGGAGTGGTCCTGCTTTTAGCAGGGGTTGGACTAGATGACCTCATGTGGTCCCTTCCAGCCCTAGGATTCTATGCCTACAGGAGGACACTTTGCATCAGACCTAGAGTAATTTCCCAATGCTGGCAACCACTGTAAGAGAGCAAGTTTTTTTTTAACCCTTTTACCAGCTGGTGCATCTCAAAGAAAGCAGTGGGACGGTCCTCAATAAGCAGCACATTACTGGGCATAGTTATTGTAGCAAAGACTAGACTGGCTTCAGTGAGGTCAGGGGAGCTTGGCCATTGACTTTCCCGGGGCCAGGCCCTGTTACAATGCTTCAGCCTTTGAAGAGCATTTCCATTTCCTGAAGGTTTGCAAGGGATAACCTATTTGTCTGCCAGTCTTTGTTACACAAATGGCCCCCAATCATCATAGTATCCAAGCACCTCAATGTATTTATCTTCAACACACCTGTGAAGCATTGTGGTGCTGTTAGCCCATTTTACAGATGGGGAATAGAGGCAGAGAGAGACTCCCGAGGTCACACAGGAAGTCTGTGCCCGAGCAGTGAACTGAACCCAGGTCTCCCAAGTCCCAGATCAGTGCTCTGAGAACTGACCATTCCTTGTCCCATAATCCTCACAACTTCTTTGCTCATGGCAGTGGGGTCCTCCATTTCTATCTGTGGAAACCCATAGTGAGGTCTCTTTGTATTTGGTTGAATTAATGCATGTGACGTGAAAACAAAGAGGCCCTGACTGTCCATCTGGCTGAAAAATGTTGTATTGCACATCCAGGTACTTCACCTCTCCTGGCTAGCATTCTGACACCTCCATGCCTCCCATTGGGCTCCATCTTCTTAGTGCTTCAAGAACTTAATGGTCTTTTCAGAACCTGGCTTCTTTTTTAAAAAATTATATAAATATTGTTTTTTAATCCCTTTGTCAGACCTCTGGGCTGCTGCCGAGACAGAGTTACCACCTTTGCGGCCAGCCAGCCAGCCAGGATGCTAATGTATGTCCACCAAACATATGACTGGGCTTCCAGGTACCAACAGAAGAATGAAAGGGTGCAGGGCTTGCTATGTTATTTTTCTCCAGTCCAAGACCTGCTCTAAAAAACCCAAATGCAACATAGGACTCCAGAATAAATGCATTTCAGTGATGGCTGATTTCATCCTTGTATAGGGATATACCCCCCCTGTAGAGTGCTTTATGACCTCATCTGACCATAATGTGTCATTAAAAATGGAATCTTGTTATAGATGGGGTTAGTCGTGTCTATGATTAAGGCTGCACAGCAATTCCCACTATAAAACTCTGTTCTCAGCTACTTTGTCAAACTTTAACCATTTGAACTGAAATATTCCATGACGGGTGTCTGCCTCAGGCTGAATCTTTCTTTCTTTCTTTCTTTCTTTCTTTCTTTCTTTCTTTCACTGGTCAAAACCACTCAGCTACTTTTGAGAATGTGGCTAGTGAAAAATAGATTTTTTTTACCCATTTAAAACTTCTGCTGGTGATATTTTCTTTGAAAAGCTCGGACGTCCAGTTGGCCTGTCCCTGTCCCTTCATCCCAACCTGCTAAGCTTTGGAGAAGAAACTTGAAAGGAGGCAGAGAGATGGCCTTTCTGTCAATCCCCAAGCCACCCAAATTTGACCAAGTTATAAGACTTTGGAAAAAAAAATCACAATTCATGCATGCTCCATAGAGACTTGTCCACAATGGGCATGCTCCAGCCCAGGGCTGAGTAACACTTCTCCTGAAATCGCTGCAGGCCACGGTGGGCTGAGACACCTGAACTGGGAGCAGGGAGGCTGTCTCTCCTGTGCTTTCAGTGAACATCACCTGCTGGGGCCCCAGGCAGCACAGAGGAAGAAGCTAACTGATTGAATGTAGAGGAGATAAGAGGCAGATCTTGCCAGGAAATGGAGGGAGGGTAGAGTAACAAAAGGAACAGACTGGGACAAGCAACCTTGAAGGAAAGACCAGGACAGGCAGGGCAGGGGAGAGAGAGATTGAGATGGGGAACTGGAGCAGAAGGAAAACTGGGACTGGCTGGGCAAGGAGGCTGGGACTAGGAGCTTGGGAAGGAGACAAGAGCTAGCTGGATAAGGAGACCTGAAGCCAGAGGGGGACAGAGGATTTTAGGACAGGTTGAACGAGGAGCCTGAGACCAGCAGCCAGGTAAGAGGAGACTGGCTAGCTGAGTGAGACGATTGGGACCAGGAAGAAGCTGGGGGCAGGGAGCGAAGTGAAACTAGCTGGGAAAAGAAACTGGAAAAGGCCCTGTGTGGTCGTGGGGACTCTGAGTTTAGATGAAGAGACTGGGACCGAGAGCGAGTGGGTACGGTGGGGTGGGGCAGGGCACTGATGGGCACTGGACCCCATCCACCACTAAGGACAGCCCTGAGTGGGTGTGGCAAACGTAGGTAGACAGGTAACTGGAGGTTGAGGGGAGGGAGAGACATAGACCAGCAAGAGCCAGGAGAGGTGAACTGGGAATGGCTGCACAAGGAGGTTGGGTCTAGGACAAGGCACCTGATGAGCAAAGACTGGGATGGGTTTCATGAGGAGAGGAGGACTGGGACAAGGATCCAGAGATGTAGAAGACACAGGACCGGGCCAGGGATAGGTTAGTGAGACAGCATTAGACATATCTGCGCCCACTATAACACATCCCCCTTCAGAGCCCAAAATGGAACCCAAGATTCCTGCATCTCACCATTCCTCTGCTTTCAGCATACAGCTGTAAAAGCCTCTGGCAAACTGTCTCATCCCAATTCTAGGTTGGTACACTGAGGAGGACAAGCTACTATGCTATCAATTACTCCACCAGCTACAAGCAGCAGAGGTCTGTGCAATGGATCTAAAGGTTCTAATCTTGCTGATAAGCTATGTGGATATTAACATGCCACGTGATGGAATTTTTGGGGGGTGGGAGGGGGGTCCATTTCTCTTTTTTTTAAATCTAAGAGGCAACACACAAAAAATAGTAAGGTTCCACAATCAAGCACCCAAAGTTAGGAAAAGCTAGTTGCATTCATTGTACAAAATGGACGTGCTTAGGGGATGAATCAGGATGTATCCTGTATGACCATTGCTTTATTTGTTGCAAAAATGGCAAGGTATGACATGACAGGGGCAGAGGATGGCAGGAAGAGAAATAACTGTCTCAGGGCCAAGGCAGCTGAATGCTGCGTTAGGGAACTGGAATCTATCCTGGCTGTTACCACAGAGTTACTATGGGATACTAAGCAAGTGCCTCAAAGCCAGACTTTACACAGGTGGTCACTAATTGTGTGTTCCTCGTTTTCTGGGTGCCTGAGTTGAAATCTTGGCGTCCAGTCTGCAGAAGAACTAAGCTCACCCAGTTGCAGCTGAACTCAATGGGAGCTGTGAGCATATAAAGTTCCTATGCAACCTTAATTCTGGCATTTCCTAATTTCTGGGTGCTTGACTTTGTGAACTTGATAATGTTCTTTTCATGTAAGAGAGTGTGTGTGTACTGTGTGATAGTGTATACACAAACACACTATTGCAGAAAATTCAACTCCATAATTCATCTGGATTGTCACAACCACGAAAGCCGTGGAGGAATATTTCAGTAATCAAATCCAACTCTCTTGCATTTTGCAGATTTACTCACTACCAACCTTCCCACCAATGTCTTACTCTGGCCTATCTTGTTCTTGAATTAATGCATTGAGCTGAAAGGAGCCAATGGAAACAGCAGCAGAGAAACCTAGTTTTATAAACATAAAGCTAATAAAACTCTTATCCTTGTCTGCTTAGTACATCTCTTTTTCATCCTAGCTTTTCGTTTTTACACAGTTATGCTAACAACATTGGAGCAGAAGCTGCAGAAATTCAATATCCTTTTCAAATAACTTTTTTTTTTATTTGTCAACCATCAGCTGAACTATAGAAATATTCCTTTTATGCCCTGTTAAATGTCAAGCTGTTATTTTTAAAACCTGGACAATAGTCTTCACATAAACCTTTGCTCTGTTTTAAAGATCAAACATCCTTTCCACCTGAGAATCACAGAGAGACTAGTTGCCCTGGTAACAATTTGCTTCCAGTTCAATGGAACAGTGCGATCCTTTTCATGGGTTCAGTGAACATAGCAGCCAATCGGTGCTCAGGAAGTCAAGTTCGCTTTCAAAGCTCTATAAAAAGTCTGTTGCCAAGGTTTCTTTATAATGCTTAAATGAAGCTCTTGTAGACTGATTTTTAATTTTTCTGTTTAAAGCTACACTAAAGCATGGATCTTCCAAAAACCCATAAGCCATAAAAACCTCAGTCTTTTCATTTATCTGCACTTGCTTTTTTATTTTAAAGCTAGGCAAACTTCTTGGCATATTCTCACACTTGTATTTTCTCCTTCAAACATGGCTGAGTTCAAAGGAATATCATTTAGAACCCACTTGCCCTGATGTTGGTACAAAGACATGTCACAGTGTAAAGCACCCTAGGCCTTCAGATGCCATATAATCACAGAAAAGGATATATTATCCTTACCCCCCTCTTAAAAAAAAAAAAAAGTCACTCTATGATCCTAAAACTTCAGAACCCTAGCCTCACCGAAGACTGGGGTGAAGGGGAACAAAGAGGAGGGCTTGAGATGAGGGGAGAATGAGAGGCCCTGTGGCCACATGGCGTGCTGCAACATACCTAGGAAAACCGTGCAGATCTCAGGAGATCAGACCCCATACACCAACTTCCCCATCCCTGAATAACACAGCTCTCCATGTGAAGCCATTGACTCCTCATCCACACCTGGATCGTTCCTCCTTACACTGAGGAAACCAGACAGTGTGAAGCAGAACCAGGGGATGGGATTAATGCTGACAGGTCAACATGAATTCACAGAGAAATTCTCACACAGGCAATGACGACACAAAGAGCAGCTGCGCCCCTCTCATTGGCGATAGCCCATAAAGCAGCAGAGTTCAACCTTCCCACAGAGGAACTAAATGATTTCTCTGTTTCGGTCTTCACCAAGAAGGTTAGGGGATGGCAGTAAAAATGGGACAGGATCAGAAGCTAAAATAGGAAAAGAACAAGCTGACTCAGGAGATATCTGAGACATTGGCTATTAATCTTTGAAAAATCATGGAAGACTGGAGAGGTCCCACAGGACTGGAAAAGAGCAAATATAGTGCCCATCTATAAAAAGGGAAATAAGAACAACTCAGGGAATTATAGACCAGTCTGTACCAGGAAAAATAAGGAGCAAACAATTAAGGAGCAAACAACTAGAAGAAAATAGGGTGTTAAGTGACAGCATAGATTTGTCAAGAACAAATTGTGTCAAAGCAACCTGATAGCTTTCTATGAAGGGCTAACAAGCCTTGTGGATACAGGGGAAGTGGTAGATGTGATATATCTAGACTTCAGTAAGGCTTTTGATATGGTCTCACATCACCTCGTTAACAAACTAGGGAAGTACAATCTAGATGGAGCTACTATAAGATGGGCGCAAAATTGGTTGGATAGCTGCCTCCAGAGAGTAGTTATCAATGGTTCACGGTCACGCTGGAAGGGCATAACAAGTGGGGTACCGCAGAGATTGGTTCTGGGTCCAGTTCTGTTCAATATTTTCATAAATGATTTAGCTCAGTGGTTCCCAACCTTTTTAGCTTGAGACACTTTTTACGACCCTGAAGGGCCACCAGTCTTATCAATCATAAAAAGTGTATTGACATATATACCACTAAGGACTACAAATCACTACATATTTTAAGTAAACATGTTGATGTTACTGTGCTCACTTTTATGTTCACTATTTTACACCTACAGATTATTCACAGAATGTCACATACGCACAGACAAATCGCCAGTGTAGATGAGTGATTGTCACTACACATTGAAGCATGTGGCCTGGTACCTTAATCACTAAGTGCAGGCCAAACTGGAAGACACGGATTTTTGGAGTCCTGACCCTCTCCTCAGGCCGGGTGGTTTCTGGCTGCTCTGCCAGCAGGTCCCTTCCCGTGCCCTATTGCACCAGATGGAAGAGTTCAGAGGAGGTTACCTCTTTGCTGATCTCCCATCCCTTGGCTGCAGCAGGGAAACTACACATGTCCTGTAACTCTGTGTGCTTCACCTGAGTCCCTAGGCCAGTGGTGGCGAACCTATGGCACGCGTGCCAGAGGTGGCACTCGGCGCCCTCTCTGGTGGCACGCACGCCCAGGGTTCAACAACCTATGGCAGTTGTTTTTTCTAACTAAAACCTCAGTATTGGCACTTTGCGATAAATAAGTGGGTTTTGGGTTGCAGTTTGGGCACTCGGTCTCTAAAAGGTTCGCCATCACTGCCCTAGGCAGTGGATCCCTTCTGCAGCCAGGGGGACGAGAGATCAGTGTTCCCCTCCCTCCAACTCCAGCAGGGACCCCAGCGCCTAGGACCCAGGCTGAGCACTTTTCATGCTCCCTGCTGGAGCCAGGGAGGGGTGCAGTAATCTCCCATCCCCTTGGGTACAGCAAGGAGCCTAGGACGTTCTTGTAGCCCCATGGCAACACGCTCCGCCTGGGTCCTTAAGCAGTAGCTCCCTTCAGCAGCCAGTGGGTGGGGAGCGATGGGCCACTTTGGAAGACCCTGTGGGCCAGTTTTGGCTCTCAGAACACAGGTTGGGAACCACTGATTTAGATGATGGCATAGAGAGAACACTTATAAAGTTTGCCGATGATACCAAATTGGGAGGGGTTGCAAGTGCTTTGGAGGATAGGATCACAATTCAGAATGATTTGGACAAACTGGTGAAATGGTCTGAGGTTAAATAGAATGAAATTCAATAAAGACAAGTGCAAAGTACTCCACTTAGGAAAGAATAATCCATCGCACACATACAAAATGGGCAATGACTGCCTAGGAAGGAGTACTGCGGAAAGGGATCTGGGTGTCATAGTGGACCACAAGCTAAATACGAGTCAGCAGTGTAACACAGGTGCAAAAAAAGCAAACACCATTCTGGGATGTATTAACAGGAGTATTGTAAGTAAGACACAAGAAGTAATTCGTCTGCTTTACTCTGCCCTGATTAGGCCTCAACTGGAGTACTGTGTCCAGTTCTAGGCATCTCACTTCAGGAAAGATGTGGACAAATTGGAGAACGTCCAGAGAAGAGCAACAAGAACGATTAGAGGTCTGGAACACTTGACTTATGAAGGAAGATTGAAAGAACCGGGTTTGTTTAATCTGGAAAAGAAGAGACTGAGAGGAGAAATTATAACAGTTTTCAAGGACCTACAAGACTGTTATGAGGAGGAGGGAGAAAAATTGTTCTCAACTGCTGATGACAAGACAAGAAGCAATGGGCTTAAATTACAGCCAGGGAGGTTTACGTTGGACATTAGGAAAAAATCCCTAACTCTCAGGGTGATTAACCACTGGAATAAATTGCCTAGGCAGGTTGTGGAATCTCCATCATTGGAAGTTTTTAAGAGCAGGTCAGACAAACACCTGTCAGGGATGGTCTTAGATGCTGCTTGGTCTTGCCATGAGTGCATGGGACTGGACTCAATGACTTCTCCCGGTCCCTTTCAGTTTCTATAAGGATTCACTGTAAAAAGATACGGCACTGGTTCCCTGTCTCTCCTATTACACCAGGAAGGAACAATTCCACTCTTTTCAGCCCCTCTACATGAGGGGCCATAAAGTGCTGTATGAATGGAAAATACACTCCAGCCACCATTCCCATTTTCCATGGAAGCAGCTGAAAACAATTCCTTGCTCAGCAGAACTCTTGCTCATATTCTATCAGCTACCCAGCCCTGTCACGGGAATGACTACTTGTGAGAATGGAAACGTCTCACTGACTAAAGCCTGGGTCTGCCCTTGACAGTTGTATAAGGGTATGAAATTTTAGAGATAGGTATACTCGTAGAACACCTCATGCAGATGCAGGTATTTTGGTACAAAGGTGCTGTATGTATGTGCATATAGCTTATTCCCCTTCCTAGACCAGTATACTTGTGCCTCCACTACCCAGGTTGTACCGTTTTACCTATATTGCACTTGCCACTTTTGTGTTGCAGGATCTGGCCCATAATCTGTATGCATAACTTGATAACATTATGCCAAAACAAATGTCAAATCTCCTTATTTAATGCATTTGGATAGGTAGAGAGAGGACAAGTCTTTCTAAATCTCCCTAGACTTTAAATTCCATTTCAGAATTTGTTGATGTTCACCTCCCAATACATTTTGATGTTACCATTAGCATTTAAATACCTAACATCATTAATGCTATTGTTCAAATCTGAAACAGATCCACTGTGCACCTGGTGTGATGGCAGCTGTACTAATGATTGGCATGTTTCCTTTACAACTTATTTTTAAAGTGCCAACACCATTTTAAAAGAGCTTCATGGTTTTTGCCAGTATCTAATATAGCGGTGACATGTGCCACCGTCATTTCAGTTTTGCTGGAAATTGATCATCAAGGAGCACACCACATGTACAAACCCATGTGCAGGAAGTCATTAACTTAATGGTGAAGCAAAGATTCAAAGGTACCCAAGGGCACCCAACCAATGCAGTCACCGTATTTCACACTTGCAAAGATCTAACATTGGGCATGGAACAAGGCTCTTTAGACTCATCGGAAGGGACAGTCCCCCCAGTGTTGTGAACTCACTGAAAAATCGACCCCTCTAGTGAGAAGAAATAAAAGACAGTAAAGAGAACAATATATAAAGGACACTGTGAATCATATACGAATGGAGTTCCTAAAGGAACAGGACGGTCCATCCACAAATGAACCGAAGGCCACAACTGAACACACAGTTAAATATGTCTCAAGGCTCCTTAGCAAGTGAGAGGTACAATAAGAGATTCCAGTCATGAGTTGCTGATCATGCCCACTATTTAATTCACCCGGAGTGATGTGCCCCAATGCAGGAGAAACTGGGAGATGAACTGTGTATATACACCCAGGATCAATACTATTTTTCTAGCATGGTTCTACCAAAGCCATGCTCAATATTTATTTAACACGGTAAGTGACAGGGTTTCAGAGCCCAGGAAAGAAGACTTTTGTTAAAACCGGACAAGCTAAAGCCACATATAAACTAACTGTATTCTACACCATGGTTCTAGTATCTTACATAGCGTTAAACACAGAGCGTAAGAACAGGGAACATGCAGCCACATTTTGTTGTTACCTCATTTGGAAACTGTTCAAACACAGTACAGGCTCTACCATGGACAGAGATTAATAGTCCTACCCAGACTCATAGACCATGCCCAGGCTAAGCCTAAGTGGGGAAAGCCCTTTAAAAATCTGGTGTGCAGGAGTACCTGAGCAAGAACACTTGATGTGAACATTTGTGTGCGTGCCTGGAGAAGTTATTCACACTGCAGCAATCCAACCAAACTGCAACCAGTTCCTTCTTCCTGCCCCTATCCTAAGTATGGGAACAGAGAACTGGAGCCCAAACTGGGACCAGAAGCCAAATCCCAAAGTCCATACTAAGGTCTTCGTCTGGGAAAAGCAGTCTGTTGATGTCTGGTGCTTTTGTCTCATTCAGGACAGCATCATTTGTCTGTCCATTACTGTGACACATGAGCCAATTGCATTCAGTGAGGGAAGAGCGGGTTAGTCTAGGTGACCAGATGGCCCTATTCTATAGCAACACTCCTGATATTCAGGGATTGTTCTTATACAGGGGCCCATCCACAGCCCTCATTTTTCACACTTCCTATTTGGTCACCCTAGGACAGGAGTGGGCAAAATACAGCCCATTGGCCAGATCTGGCCTGCCTGAGGCCTCTGTCTGGCCTGCCACCCCAGACTGCTCCCCCCATCCCCTTTCGCCCCCACCCGGCTGCTGCATCACCCCCCCGCCCCCCACGGCCAGGGCTGCGCGGTCCCTTTCCGCTCCCCTAGTTGACGCTGCAGCGCTCCAGGGCTGGGGCCAGTGTTGTCCCCTTCTGCCCCCCCGGCCAGCCCTGCACAGGGCTGGAGCAAGCACCATGCTGTCTCCTTTCACCCTCCCCTCTCCCCCCCTCCCCTCCCGGCACTGCACTGCCCCTTCTGCTCCCCCCGGGCAGCAATGCACGGGGCTGGGGCCAGCACTGAGGTGCTCCAGAGCTGGGGCCAATGCTGCATTGTCCCTTTCCTCACACAGATCCCAACCCCTTCCCCAGCCCCCCCGCCAACCCCGGCCCTTTGCCCCTCCTCACAGGCTTCCCCTCGCCCACCCCCGCTCTCCACCTGACCCCAGGCCCAGCTGTTCACGCCATCACCAGCCCCCCACTGAATTTTATTGCCCACCTCTGCCCTAGAACTTAGTTCTCCTGCTATCGCTTGGAGAGCGTAGAAGCCAAACGCATTTGGCACCTCCATGATGTTCTGCCCTCAGCCAGGTGTGACGGGTTATGGGGCACAATGCCTGTGAGGGACAAATGGCTGACACCTCCAAGCACACACAGTTGCAGCTTTCATGAGTGGGCTCTTCCCGTCGTGACACAGGTTGCACTGCCTTGTGCGGTGCATTTAGTGCAGGTGGCTGGGCTGCCTACCACTGCATTCTCCGTTACTTCTTGTTTCCTCTGATTGCTCTGGAGTCAGTGGTTATTTCTTTTTAAAACATTTTTACAATATTCTTCGCGTTAAAAATGGAAGTCTGATCCCCTTAGCTGTAACAAAAAAGGACCATAAATATCCTCTTGCCTTGCAGCTCTAACTCATTCAGCCAATCAAGCAAATATCCTGCCTCAGGAGCTTTATCTGCCAAATGAACCTTTGCTTCAAGCCGAGGGGCAGACTTCCCAGCAAAGAGCGATAGCTAAAAGCTAGTGCATGCCACAAAGCACCTGGCAACTGGAAGTGTGCTGTGCCAATTCGTCAGCTGCTATAATCAATGGGACACAGTAATACCGGGGTACAAAATATATCGGGAGGGCAGAAGAGGTCGTACTGGTACTACACTGAAAGAAAGCGGAGAGTCAAATGAAGTAAAAACTGTAAATGAACCAAACTGCCCCATAGAATCTTAATGGATAATAATTCCATGTTTGCATAAGAAGAATATAGCAGTAGGGATATACTATCAGCCACCTGACCAGGAGGGTGATAGTGACTGTGAAATGCTCAGAGATTAGAGTGGCTATAAAAATAAAAAACTCAATAACAGGTGATTTCAGCTATCCCCATATTGACTGGATACGTCACCTCAGGACGAGAGGAAAAGAGAAAGTTTCTGGACACCTTAAAGGACTGCTTCTTAGAGCAGTTAGTCCTGGAACCCACAAGAGAAGAGGCAATCCTTGATTTAGTCCTATGTGGAGCATAGGATCTGGTCCCAGAGGTGAATATCGTTGAACTGTTTGGTAATGGAGGCCATCAGAAGTGAAGTCCCTGCAAGCTCCATGGAAACTTTTTAGACACCGTAATAGAGGTTCAATTTCTATACCCCAAATTAAAAAAACACAGTAAGAGAAGCAAAAAATGCCACCATGGCTAAACAACATAGGAAAAGAAACAGTTAGGAAAGAAAGGCATTCTTTAAAAGGTGAAAGTTAAATCCTACTGAGGAAAACAGAAAGGTGCATAAATTCGGGCAATAAAGATATAATTTAGGAAGGCCAAAAAGAATGTAAAAAGTAGCTAGTCAAAAATTCAAAAAGGAACAGCAAAAATAACAAAGTATATCAGAAGCAGAAAGGCTGCTAAACCACCCGCGGGGTCACGGGATGATCAAGCTGCTAGTGCAGCACTCCAGGAGAAAAAGATTATGAACCTTCCATAACACTTGTTCCTTGAGATGTGTTGCTTGTGTCCACTGCACGTAGGGGAGTGCGCACTGCACGCACAGTTCACCAGGTTTCCCTCAGTGTTTTTCATAGGGTCGGTTCTAACATCCCGTGGAATCGCACCCTCATGTGCTCTATAAAGGCCCCGCCAAGCCTCCACCTTCAGTTCCTTCTTGCTAGCTGACTCCGACAGTGGTTGCGGGTGGGTTAGAACAACAGTTACAAAAGTATCGTGATCATTTTTCTTCTTCAAGTGCTTGCTCATATTGATTCCAAGTAGGTGATTCCCAAGCTAGACCACAGGAGGAGGGGCTGGAGTCCAAGGCCCCACAAATTGAAGCACCGTTTTGCTGATTTAAGGAGGTAAATAACTCAGTCGTAGGTTGGTGGCCTATTGCTGGAGTGGGTGGGTGAGGTCTTGAGGCCTGCATTTTGCAGGAGGTCAGACTAGATGATCGTACTGATCCCCGGTGACCTTAAAGTCTATGGCTATGTCTACACTGGCAAGTTAGTTCGAACTAAGAAGGAAGCTTAATTCGAACTAACTTAAGCCATGGCTACACTGGGCTTTCATTAGTTCAAATTAAGGGCTTCCTTAATTCGCACTAATAAATTCGAATATGCTATTCGAACTAAGGGTTAATTCGAACTAGTTAGTTCGAATTAACCAATGCAGCCATGTTAGTTCGAACTAATTGCTTAGTTCGAACTAACCGGCCCATTGAACTCAATGAAATTCGCTAATTTGAACTAAGCATGAATGGCACTTGCTTAGTTCGAATTAAATTTTGCTAGTTCAAATTAAGTTAATTCAAACTAACTAAAATTAGTTTGAATTAGTTTGAATTAACTAATTCGAACTAACTGTAGTAAGTGTAGACATAGCCTATGAGTCTATGAGAAAGTGGCATTGTTGACATGCTGCGTAATAGCATAGAACATGAAATGGTAGAGTTCATGATTCTAAGGAATGGTAGGAGAGAGACCACCAAAATGAAGACAATGGATTTCAAGGAGGCAGACTTTAGCACTCTCAAGGAGTTGGGAGGTACGGTCCCATGGGAAGGATGTCTAAGAGGAAAAACAATTGAAGACAGTTGGCAGTTTTTCAAAGAGACATTATTAAGGGCACAAGAGCAAACTATTCCAGGCATATGAAGGATAGCAAGTATGGCAACAGACCGTTCTGGATTAACCAGGAGATTTTCAATAATCTAAAAATAAAGAGAGAGTTCTACAAAAAGTGGAAACTAGGTCAGATCACAAAGGATTACTATAAACAAATAACACAATTGTGCAGGGGAAAAATCAGAAAGGCCAAGGCACAAACTGAGATCAAACTAGGTGAAGGCATAAAGGGTAACAAAAAAAACATTTTTAAAATACATTCGAAACAAGAGGAAGACCAAGGAAAGCGTAGGAAGAGGAAAAACAACAACAGAAAAATGTGGAAATGGCAAAGGACCGAAATGATTTCTTTGTTTCAGTCTTCACCGAGGTTGGTGGTGATTGGATGCCTGACATGGGTGGGGGGAGTAAAAATGGCATAAGAAGCTAAAATACGGAAAGAACTGCCTAGAAAGGAATATTGTGGAAAGGGATCTGGGTGTCATAGTGGACCACAAGCTAAATATGAGTGTAACACTGTTGCAAAAAAAGCAAACACCATTCTGGGATGTATTCACAGAGTATTGTAGGTAAGACACGAGAAGTAATTCGTCCGCTCTACTCCGCCCTGCTTAGGCCTCAACTGGAGTACTGTGTCCAGTTCTGGGCACCTCTCTTCAGGAAAGACGTGGGCAAATTGGAGGAAGTCCAATGAAGAGCAACATAAATGATTAAAGGTCTGGTACACTTGACTTACGAGGGACGATTGAAAGAGCTGGGTTTGTTTAATCTGGAAAAGAGGAGACAGAGGGGACATGATAACAGTTTTCAAGTAACTAAAAGATTGTCACGAGGAGAGAGAAAAATTGTTCTCCTTAACGGTCAATGATAGGACAAGAAGCAATGGAATTAAATTACAGCAAGGGAGGTTTAGGTTGGACATTAGGAAAAAATTCCTAACTGTCAGGGTGATTAACCACTGGAATAAGTTGCCTAGGCAGGTTGTGGAATCTCCATCACTGAAAGCTTTTAACAGAAGGTTAGACAAGCACCTGGCAGGGATGGTTTAAGAGGGTACAGGGATTGCTGTTTGACAAAGGCTAGGAATGGCCAATGGGATGATTACCTGTTCTGATCATTCTGTCTGAAGCACCTGGCATTGGCCACTGCCAAAAGACAGGATACTGGGCTTGACAGACTATTGGTCTGACCAGTATGTCCATTTTTATGGTTTTATAAATCCATGTGGGTGTATCATGTGAACTTTACTACAGCCTACCTAGAACAAGACATTAACCTGAAGCCTCATCTTTCTCCATACTAATTTTTACTAAACTACTCTTGAATCATGCCAAGTACCCAGGGGAAAGGTGTCCTTCACAGGGCAAAGACTGTGACTTTTCCTGCAGCCCTTAGAATATGGCTCAGTGGGCATACAGAAGCCACAAAAACTGATGTTTTCCTCAGCAGGTAATTGTCCCAGCCAAAACAGAATGAATACCCTGGCGTGCAGGACTACTGGAACAGCAGCCCTGGCCATTTGTACAGCCAGTGTTATTTACAGAGGTAATTAAGACTATAAGCAGGTTCTGGGGCAGGGACAGTTTTCATTATATGTACAGTGCCTAGTACAGTTGGGCACTGTTCCCTGACTGGCATCTCTAGACACTTTCTCTTCTGTATGGAAAAGAGAGCCTTCACCACTGCCTTCCATCATCCCTCATCTCCTGCTGCTGTCTTAGCTTTCAATTTGGCTTCTACTCTGTTTCCATGTTATTTTTTGTCTATCTTGTCACATCTTTCCCTGGGGATTCCAATCCAACACCTGTCTTATGTAACATTTTTCTGATCTTTCCTTCACATATATCCTAGTTAACTCCATTTTCATTTTATAATTTGCTGCTCTATCAGTTTAGGTATCAGCCTCCTCCAGAGTTCTCTGGTTTTTTGTTTTTTTTTTTTCCTGGCCAGCTGCTATTGAGGATTTGCCTAAGGCAGCTGTTTATGAAAACCTGGATTTTAGATAGTAAGGTTTTATAGGTGTCCAAGTTTCAACACCATATAGTGAAACTGATCTTACAATGATGTTAAATACTCAAAGTTTAATTGAAGTGCAAGATTTCTATTTCTCCAGATTGGCCACGATGTTACAAAAGGTAAGTTCTGGCTTTCATTAGTCTAGCTTTAATGTCTTTGTCTTTTCCACGTGTACTTACAGTACTGCCAAGATATGTGAATTATCAAACCTTTTCTATGTCTTTCCCAAAAAGCATTACTGGTGTTTACTATTGGATTCTGATTCTCCTGGTTTTACTTCTCAGTGTTGATTTTCAACCCTACAAACTGAACATAGACCTGCAGTTCATTTGTGTTGGCTTGCATGTCTCTAAGGGTATGGAAGAGTAACTTTATATGATCTGCAAAATCAAGGTACTCTAACTTGTGTGAAAGTCCATTGTATGCCCCTTGTTTGTTCTGTAATCTTTTTCATTACCCAACCCACTACAAGTAAATAGATCATGAGTGACTTAAGACATTCTTGTCTGACACACCTAGTAATCTGAAACGGCAGTCAGTTTACGCTCACAAATGTCTTTGGCATGTCATATTTTTTATAGAAGCTCTGATGATGTTCACAAATTTCTGACGGATTCCACAGACATGAAGCAACTTCCATAATATTGCTCTATCCATTGTACCAAAGGCTTGGGAAATCCTGAAATTCATGTAAAGCAATGAATGCCGTTTGATGGCAAGTTCTATGACACATAGGGTTACTATTTGATCTATACATAATTACTTCTCTATGAACCCTGACTGTTTTTGTTGTAACCTTGAATACTCCGCTTTATTTATTCTCTCTCTCTCACACACACACACACACACACACACACACACACACACACACACACAC
>ML685781.1:10222052-10260671 GCA_007922175.1 Pelusios castaneus
AGTGCATGGTGGGACAGGTGCCCACCATGCACTGCTCTTCTTTCGCATAGGAGCATTCACACGGTGAATGCTCCTTTGCGAAAGAAGCAGCACGTGTGTACACAAGAAAGCGCTATATTTATAGCACTTTCCTTGTCCCGCAATAACTTATTGCGGGACAAGTTTCTCATGTGTACATAGTCATAGACAGCGTCTTCATGTTGTTTTGTGCGACAATGGTCTGTGCATCTATAAAATCTTGTTCTTCTTTCCCAGCACTCCTTTTGGGCCTCTGTTCTTTACAGCACATTCCTCCTGGCATTGCTGTGTCTGTGTTCTTGCTCTTGCTTGATTTAGTTTCATTTTAATTTTGTATCCTTCTTCCATTCTCCACCACCCATCCTCAGGTAACCTCTAGACACTACCTCTGTTTAGACGCTACTGCAATACAAATGACACTAGATGGTCTTTCTGTTCCTTTGCCTGCACTGGCCTGCTGAGTACAGCCAGCAGCAAATGTGTACCCCTAACATGGTGAAGTCTCCACCCAAACTCCTCAAGATAACCCAAGGGGAAACCTGAGGCACCTCAGACAGCCTGAGCCCACAGTCGGTTGAAAAACAGTCAGTACACATTTTGTGAAAGAAATTAAAATTATGATTTTTAATGGAAAACTTTTGTAAGGTTTTAGGGAGGCAGGGTTTCCTTTCTCTCTCTTTTCCCACATCAAAAAGGAAAAACACAGAAAAGGGGAGCAGGGAGAATCTACTGAGGAAAATGGAGGAAAACCTCATAAAACAAAACAAAAAAAGTTCAGCTTTCAGTTCTGAAAACAGAAATTTGCTTTTCAATTTTAAAAAAATATTTTTGGTCAGGTTGGGGTTTTTTGCTTGTTTGTTTGTTTGTTTGGGGGGGGGTTGGGGGCAAAAATGTTTTGAACAAATTATGGCCAGCTCTTCCTGACAGACCTAGTAAGCAAAGGGGAACAAGGGAGAAAATGATGAGACAGCAGTGAACGGGAAAACCAGGATAGCGCACAGACACATTGAAGGGGAGGAAGGTAGGTACAAAACCATCATAGAGAGTCTCTGCTTCTATTTTTTATTCTGAGCCCTCAAAATCTTAGCTAAAGGGATTGGCTGGGAAGACTTGAGAGATGCAGGGCCTGTAAAGCTGCCACATGAATCTTGTCAGGCTCTCAGTCCCCTTCTAGTGTAATAAAGAGGTTTGTGAGTCTCCTCGCGCTGTATGCTAAGAGATTAGTCCTTTGCCCCAAGCAGGTGAGGCATGCTTTTAGAGCCAATGGTCCTGAAGTCAGCCTCTTCAAACAACCCAACCAATCTCATCTGTCTAGAGACATGCGTCCTGGCATTCAAAAATCAATAGCAGTTCAATGCCCCAGGCAGATCCTGCCATTTGTAACAAGGCCTTGAGGTGGAGTAGCCATAGAGAATGTGCCTGGGACATCTCCATCTAAAAGCTAAATAAGGGAGCTCTTAAACATCTTTTTGTGATCCAGCCACTAGATAGAGACAGAAACCAAAGTGATTTGTGTGGATTGCAGTTGGAGATGATAAATCCAAAGTAAATAAATTTTAGCAAATACGTCTAAATCAAACAACCTACCGACTTGATCCATACTGGCTCACATGGAAAAGTTTTGAGTGCAGCTCATCTCTGAGAACTTAGAATTGTGTTTGTCTTTCCCTTTTAGGGTCTCAATGATAGTGAATATCTCTTTGTTGGCTGATTGGCAGGACTCGCAAAAGCACATACTTTTCCCTAAGAATGGTATTTAGTATTTAATCACAAAGCACTGTAAATTTTTAAATCTCTCTCCAACCTCACTCCCCCAAAATAAATTATAAAAAAGCCAAAACAGAAAATAAAATAATTAGTATGCAAATCAGATTATACAGGTGCTCTGCACAAGCAGCAGGGAAACAACAAAGGGAAAGAGCTGGAATTGGCACAAACACTACCTGTCAATTGATGAATCCACACCTTGTAATTTTTTCACTGGAGAGAATTGGACCAGAAGAGAGTCTCCTCTGCAGTACGTAGCAAAATTATTTTCCTTCTGTTTAACACGTTAGTGGCCAATGTAAAGACCATCCTACTTCCTCTTTTATCTAGGTTCCCTCCTGCAAGGTCCCATATGTGCTCTGTGGTGAGCTGTACCTAAATTCTATGCCAGGTCCCCCGGTTTTTGTGTCAACTTCATTTAAATTCCAAAACATTTGATTTAATTGAATTCAATATGATAATGATCCATAGTCAGTTGATGAGACCAAGATCCCAGGGGATGAAGACCATAAATACCCAGATAGATTTGTTATACAGCACTCACATTTTCAGTGACCCTCATTTTTGTACCAGCAACACATAACTGTGTTGTAAAAGGCAACTGGGAAAGGTACTACTAAGGGAGCAGAGTTCGGACTTTGGCACCTGTGGGATGGTGAGCTGCAGTGTGACAGATTACCTTGACGTTCCTTCTAAAATAGTCGAACAGTGAAACAGATAAAAAATGTTAACATAAACCAACATCTTTAGGTTCCAGAATTAACACTCGGTGCTCTGAACAGGACCGTTCACACCTCTCTTAAAAAGAATAGCGTTAGACTGTTTGCAGACCCTGGAAAATATTACTGCATTGTTACTGTTTAGTTCACACTTAAGGTGTTCTTTGCAACCAGAGAGAAAGAAAATATGACAGAGGCAGACAGACGGACTCTGGAGCACAATTCTGCAGCAAGGGGTAGATTACACAGCATATTTTGTAGTATTACAGTACAAAAGGATCTAAACTTGTGGCAAAGAGACAAAGCAGGATCTTCCTCCATTCAAAACTAATTAACAGAGCTGCAAGTTCAGATTTAAACATTTCTAGCCAATATTTTGACTAGTGCCTCAAAAATAAATGAGCGGGTTTTTATCTTAAACTTGAGAATGAAAAGCTAGAACCATCACAAGAAAATCTCAGGTTCCAAAGGGGTAGCTATCCATTCCTGTGAGTATTGAAAACAGACTGCTAACCTTGTTGCTGAAGAGTTTAGCAATGAATTTACAGCTTTCAGTTATCAACACAAACATGCAGCTAGTCTTGGGAAAACCTGTACTGAGCTGCTACAGGTTTCACAAACAAGTGCTTTTATATTTGCAACTTTCAGCTTCAGCCTTTTCCATACATAATGTATTGCACCAAGGTAGTTCTTTATACAAGTGTTATACCCCTTCTAAAATAAAAATAAAGTTATCTTATGAAATTGTTTTATATATATTTGACTGTTTTAACAATTCCGCTGCTTTTATGGCTTTGATTGGAAATCTGTTCTAAATAGGTAATCTATATTTACAGTAGGAGAATACAGCGGCACTGGCTAATAACGCCATCTAGTGGCACATATGTTCTTCATGTTCCTTTCAATATATAGTAAATTGAAAGTAAATGTGCATGACCATCAATTGAATTCTTCTTCTCACAGCCTCTGAATTTCAATACACCATCTGTTCACTTCTGTGTGGGAGTTCAGTCATCTTTTTGGCAGCAATATTATTCTAGAGCAATTACCTGTGTCTTTATCACCTGTCACTGTGCTTCATCATCTTTTCATCATGTGTAAAACCAACCACTTTATTACTACAATTTCTGTAGGCTGCACAGTCTTGTTAGTTACCATGGAGATGATCTATCAGAAAAAGAAAGTCTACATTTAAAGTAACAAAAACTGTATAGAGGGAGGAGCTTAAAAGTGGGGAGAGGGACGGGAACCTGAAATGAGCTTTCTATGGCACCTTAAAGACTAACAAAGTCTCATCATGCATCTGACGTGGTGGGTTGGAGTCCATGAAAGCTTATGCCCAAAGAAATTTGTTAGTCTTTAAGGTGCCACAGGACTCTCGGGTTTTTTGCTGTACACAGACTAACAGCTACCACTCTGAAATGTGCCGGTTTCCCATGTTGGAAAGTTGGGCACAAGAATCACAGTTTTATACTGCACAATAGAAGCAGCATTGAGACATGACCTGCAACATACCTAGAGATCATTCAACCTTCCCAATATATGGGATATCTCAATTACTTAAAAGCAATACTGTGCCAGAGAGATCTGGCCTCACTTCCTTGGTTGAGTCTCATGTTCTGTTCTTAGGATATGTCTATGCTGCAAATAAAGCATGTTCTTAACTCAGGTTAGCTAATTCAGGTTAAATCCAGAAGTGACAATGCGGCACCTTGGCATAAATCAGAATAGCAGCTCATGTTCAATCCCTGTCTCCCTATGGGCTTTGACTCAAGTTATTAACCTGAGTTAGAGCCCAGTTGCCATGTTTTCACTCTACTTTAACTCACATTAGCTAACCCAAGTTAAAAGCAGACCCTCAGAAAGGACATTTCTGTCACCACTATCAATCAGCAGTTAGGGGTGGGGAAGAGAGGCCAGGTGGCAGATATCTCCACTGAGGTGATGGTCCCCAGCAGAGGCAGTCAGTTTTGTGCTGTCTTCTTTGTTTTATACCATCTCCTGAAGTTACCTTTCAATTAACTGACTTCCGCCCTGACTTCACTCTGTGTTTATGCCAGGGCTCAACAAAACCCAGGCACAAGGTCGCCATGGCGACTGTGGTTTGTAGCCTGGCTCCTAGCTCCACTGTGGAGCGTCCTCTGGCGGCCAAAAATAAAACTGCTGGTGCCTAGCTGGGAGCCAATTTTGTCAAGCCCTGGTTTATGCTCTAATAGCTTTCAGCTTTTCCATGGAGCTCTTTCTAGATCTACTCTTTCAACTTGCTTCTTTTTCCCCATATAGCTGCATTTGCACACTTCCACTTCTGCTCTGCTCTCCAGTGTTTTGCTTCTCTCTTTCCATATTGCCATCACCATAACCCATCTACTTTTTCTCCCTGCTCATGCTGTTTCCCCCAAGCTTCCCTTCAGGCTTTTTAATTCTTTTCTAGTTCCCTCCTCCCGTTGTTTCAGGTTCCGAATGCTCTCCCTCTTTATTTCTGGATAGTATTCAAGAAATTGCTACCAAGCCACAAAGCACACAATCATTATGCTGTCACTGTAAGTGTTTGCCGCTACTCAAAGCTTCCAAGGTCTGTCACTACCAGCCCTGAACTGAAACACATCAGGCTGCAATTATTTTTTTCCAGGGACACAAAAGGCAAATGTCAACGATTTCAGATCCACCCCCTCTATTTATAATTAAGTGCCAGCACTATGAATGTTACGTAAGAATGGCCATCCTGGGTCAGACCAATGGTCCATCTGACCAAGAGTGACAGGTTGCCAGATGCTTCAGTGAACAAAGCAGGGTAGTTTAAGTCGTGATCCATCCCTTGTAATCCAATTCCAACTTCTAGCAGCCAGAGATTAACGAACACCCAGAGCACTGGTTTGCATCAACGACCATCTTGGCTAGCCATTAATGGACCTACCCCTCCATGAATTTATCTAATGCCTTTGTGAACCCCGTTATGCTTTTGACTTTCACAACATCCCTTCGCAACAATTTCCTGTAGGTTGATTATGTGTTGCGTGAAGAAGTACTTCCTTATGTTTGTTTTAAACCTGCTGCTTATTAATTTCATTGGGTGACTCCTGGTTCTTATGTTATGTGAAGCGGTAAATAACAGCTCCTTCTTCACTTCCTGCACTCCACTCGTGATTTTACAACCCTCTCTTCAGGGGTGCTGGAACAATTTTTATAGTGGGGATGCTGAGAGACATTGAACCAAACTGTAAACCCTGTACATGATGGAAAACTGGCCCAGCACCTCTAATTCCAGCATCTATGCCTCTGTCATATTCTTGTTCAATCTTTCTTCCAAGATGAACATTTCCAGAATTTTTAATGTCTCCTTATATGGAAACTTTTCCCTACCACTTATCATTTTCGTTGCAATTTTTTATATATTTTCCAGTTCTAATAGATCTTTTTTTTTTTTAAGAGGTGACCAGAACTGCATGCAGTATTCAAAGTGAGGGCATACCATTCAGTTATATAGTGGTATTATGAGATCTTATGTCCTATTATCTATTCCCTTCCTAATGGCTCCTAAAATTGTATGTTGTTTTTTGGTTTTTTTCACCAATGCACATTAAGCGGACGTTTTCAGAGAACTACGCACACTGACTCCAAGTTCTCTTAATTGAGTGGTAACAGGTAATATAGACCCTATCATTTTGTATGTACAGGTTGGATTCCAATGTGCATTACTTTACATTTATCAACATTGAATTTCATCTGTCATTTTGTTGCCCCATCACCCAGTTTTGTGAGATCCCTTTGTAACTCTTTGTAGACTGCTTTGGACTTAACATCTGCAAATTTTGCAATCTCACTTTTTGCCCCTTTTTTCAGATAATTTATGAACAGCACTGCTCCCAGTATGGACCCCTGCAGGACACCACTATTTACCTCTCTATTTTCTAAATACTGGCAATTCATTCCTACCTTTTGCTTTCTATCTTTTAACCAGTTACTGATCCATAAGACAAACTTCCCTCTTATCCCACGACTGATTACTTTGCTTAAGAGCCTTTGGTGATGGAGTTTATCAAAAAAATTTTGAAAGTCCAAGGACACTAAATCACCCTTGTCCACATTTGTTGACACCTTCAAAGAATTCCAAGAGATCTGTGAGGCATGAGTTCCCTTTATAAAAACTGTGTTGACTCTTCCCCAACAAATCACGTTTGTCTACGTGTCTGATAATTCTGTTCTTTGCTATAGTTTCAACCAATTTACCTGGAACTGAATTTAGGCTTAACAGCCTATATTTGTCAGGATCACCTGAGAAGCCTTTTAAAAAAAAAAAAAAAAAAGCATCACAGTATCTATCCTCCAGTCATCTGATACAGAGGTCAATTTAAGGAATAGTTTGCATACCACAGTTTGTCCTGCAATTTCATATTTTGGTCCTTTCAGAACTCATATAATATAGATCCCCTTTCTGACTTCCAAGGATACGACCTTTTAGCTCTTATGTAGCCCTTAATACTTTCTAAGTGCTTTGCAAAATATTTATCCTTAGCTCTCCTGCCTGGTATTATTTTCCCCAGATGAAGATAATACAGTGGAGTTAAGCATGGAAGGTTCACATGTTCCAGAAATCCCCTCTGTTTCTAGATGCCCAACTTGAAATTCCTTGGGCCCGACTTCTCAGAAGCACTGAACACTCAACTTCCAAGACTTTCAATAGGAGTTACTTGGGACCTTTGAAAGTCGCATTCAAGTCGCATTCAACTGAGCAGAGATGGTGCAAGAGATGGAACAGTCCCACCAGGCGGAGCAGCAGATGCAGATGGCATTGCAGACAGACCAGCAGAAGGCCCTCCAGGATTTTATGAAGGAGCAGATCAGCCTCAAACAGCAGCTCATTCAACAAGTGGTGAGTCCCATGAGTGAGGAAGGCACCAGGACTCCAGGTTGGGGACTCTGTAAAATGGACCCAACTGATGACCCCAAAGCTTTTTTAGGAACCTTTGAGCAGGTGGCTGCAGCGGCTGGCTGGGAAAGGGCAACATGGGCCCTGTGTCCTGCCCCATACAGCAGAGAAGCCAAGGCAGCCTATATGGCTCCGGGAGAGGCCCAAGCCCAGGACTATGACGTGGGGAAAGCAGCTATATTGGACCAGGCTGGACTATTGGCCGAGTGCTACTGCAGAAGTTGCGGATGGCAGAAGTTGCGGGTGGACCGAAAGACTAAGACCATGGGCGTTTGCCCAGCAGCTGACAGCCTGAGCCACTAGGTGGTTACGACCCACCACCCAGCCGGTGGAGGTGGTCATGGACAGCATAATTTTGGAGCAATTCCTGATGAGCCTGCCTGAAGCTGCCTGGGTCTGGGTCCAGCAGCACCAGCCAGGCCAGGTGGCAGAGGCTGTAAGGCTCACTGAGGAATATGTGGAGGTGGAGACGCCCAGGAGGGCAGGGAATGCCAACAAGGATGGGGAACCTATCCCCAAGAAGGACTTTGAATCGGGTGCTAGGAAAACTCATGAACTGGTATGTTGGCAATGTAGCCATGCAAGCCACAAAAAGCAAGACTGCCCAGAGATGGACTGCGGGCTCGCAGACTTTTGTGGGTGGGCAGGGAACCCAGGAAGGCCGAAGAAGTGGCCACTGGACACTGCCCCAGCCCAGCTGGGGAGGAAACTTTGGAAGGGTTTAGTAGACTCTGCCTCCACCCGGTCATTAATCCACCGGGGGCTGGTGAAGCCAAATTTAGTAATCCCTGGGGCCAGGACGGCCGTCAAGTGTATTCATGGGGAAACCGGATGGTACCCGGTGGCTCAGGTGCCCCTTGAGGCAGAGGGGCAGTTCAAATGACATCAGGCTGTCGTGGTGTAAGGTTTACCACGCCCACTGCTGCTGGAGGCAGACTGGGGGCACCCATCTTGGAAGGCGGGAAAAGAGCAAGACCCCCAGGGGAGAAAAAAAGGAAAGTATGGGGGCACAGGACCCCCAGGCAAAGGGAAAAAAAACCCTAAACAAAAGCCAGAGGAGAAAGAGGTAGCTTGCCTGGCTGACCCTGAGGGAAGAGGGAAGGGGGAAGGCATACAGGATGGGACCCAGCTAGGAAGCCAAAGCTCCTTGCAACCTGTGGGAAGAGGGGAGTGCTGGCTCTGTTGGCAGAAGGGCCACAGTAGCAGACACTGCCCAAGTCAGGAAAAGTCTGAACTCTCAGGAGTGGTGCCTGAGACGGCAGGGGTAACAGAGCCCAGGGAGGTGCCAAAGGCATGGGGGTGCCTAATCCGCCAGGAGGCCAGCGAGGGGAGAAAGGCCCGAGAACAGGACCGACCCCAGGCAGAGCCAGAAGTAGAATGCTGGCTCTGCAGACAGAAGGGACAGGAGGGGAGTGAGTGTCCGTATGAAGGATGGACAGACCTGGATGAACCAGAACCCCAGGGGAACGAGCCTGTGCGTTCCCTAGTTACTGGGGATGCGCTATCTCCTAGTGACAAGTATAGCAGCCACACAGAGGTAGGGGCAGGACAAACTGGTTGGTTCCTAACGGGTGGTGTGTAACGGCAGGAGGAGCAGAACTCGCTACCGGGCTAGCTTGCGCACTAGGAAGATACGGCTGGGCAGAATACAGCGGGGAGCGGATGAGGCAGCAGCAGAGCTCTGGCCTAATGCGGGAGACAAAGAGCAGCTGAACGGGGGAGGTGGGGCCAGGAGGCGGAAGGGGCTCTGGCAGCAGGGCAGAGGGAGCAGAACCCTAAATTCCAAGCCCCTGGAGCATTCGGGGCACAAACTGGGAGTGGAACAGTCACACTTGTAAATAAAGGAGCAGGTGGTCTATGGTGAGTCTCTTTAGGTCAGCTGGAGAGCAGAGGTGGAAGACACGTGGTAAAAGACAGTCCTTGTCCTCAAGAGCTAACGGCCTAAGTAGACAAGACTCCACACGAGTCCTTTTCCGGCCTTGGAGAAAAGATTTATTGCTGCCCCCAGGAGCAGAGAAAGTCATTCTGCTGCCATTGATTACTAGCGTCGATGTAAAATGACAACAGTCGATTCTAGGGGCCTCATCCTTTGGCCCGTTAGAGCGAAGGCAAACACAGAGCAGCAGACTGGCAGATACACGTGCTGAAAACTCTCATCCCCTCGGCAGGGCGTATCCACACACCAGCCTGTAGTCCTGTACCCAGCCAAGCCAGGATCTCTCTTTTAGGAGCTGAGACGTGCACTTCCTCCTCCTCTAAAAGTTGTTTAACGCAGGGCTCGACAGAACCCGGGCACCAGGTTGCCATGGTGACTCAATGTTGCAGGCTGGCGCCCAGGAGCCAGCTGTGGGTTTTTTATATAATTTAGGAGCCACGGTTTTACTTTTAGCCACTAGCGGGTGTGCCTCTGCTGGGTTTTCGCTGCGGAGCTAGGCAGCCTAGGGACAATGCAGCAAAGGAGCACCCTCTGGGGAGAAAAAAAATAAATTTGCCAGCTCCTTTAGGGATTTGGCGGGGGGGGGGCGGGGGCGGTTCAGGGTAAAGGGTGTCCGACCTAGGCGCCTTGCTTTGAAGCTGGGCGTCTCGCTGAGCAACGCTTTTGTCAACCCCTGGTTTAAAGTGACCTAGTGCTTCTGGACAGCACTGGGGATAAAATCTCTCTTCTCCCCAGAGGTCCAGGGCAGGCAGAAACAGCAGCTCTCCATCCACGTGCCTCAGTCCTGAGAGAACGGCACGTAGGAATGAAAGGGCAGAATCAGTCACTTTGTCCTGTCGCTCCCCAGTCTCGCTGCTGACATTGTCCCCTAGTCTCTAAGCTTACACAGAAAGGGGAGCCAGTTGGTATTTGTCTGTAAAGTGCCACATTCACCTGAGGCACTGTATAAACACCAGACATCAAAAACAAGGGAGGCCATCGGGCCGGTAGCTCTTCTGACTTCTTTCCTACTAGGAAGTGGACTGTGATCACTAATTCATTCTGCTTGACACCTATCAAACGATAACAAACTTCAGTAAACCCTACACCTGGGGGAGGGCTGAGATCTGGAAGCAAGGAGGCAATTTCCTGAGCCATCCCATTCCCCTACTCTTTCATTTCACTTTAAACCACACAACTAACAATTCCTCTGAGCAGTTTGATGGCAGATGGACACCACCAGGCTTTCAAGTTACTGGCTACGGCAGAGCAAAAAGGAGAGTTTGTATATCTTTACTGCTCCACCCCAGTGCACATTCCATGGCTCCCGATACACACGTGGTGCAATGGAGTTGCAGATTGTATTGTGGTACGCCGGGAAGCCCAGCCACCAACCAGGACCTCATTGTGCTAGACACTGTATAAATAACAGATCTGAAGGCAGGATTAAAAAGTTTATCACAACTGTCTCCTCTCCATCCAGCCCGAAACACTAGACATCAACCAAATCGGCACAGCAAAAATATTAAAGCAAGACCAAGTGAGGAGATGAAAATGATCACACAGAAGGGACGACAGAATTAAAGTCAATTATGCAGGCAACTCTCCATTATGTTTATGGCCTGGTTGCAGAAGAGTAACTTCATTTCCTGTAGCTCTTGAGAGTATCTGTGTAGGAAGTGGCAGAGAACAGACAAGGCCGTGAGTATTTAGTACAACCCTGATGAGCAAAATCTTCCAGTCATTTTAATGCCACATTCTAAGCAGTCCTGCATTGACCTCCATCAGTTTTTATCTGCTTCTCCCAATCAATGTAAAGATGCTTATGCTGAACACAAAAGCTCTTTGCACAATGGGAAAGCCAATTACTCCCTGCTAGGAGCTTGATTATGGCAGCTGACTTTGTGGAATTAGCCACTATTCTTTGCATGTTTCTGCCATTTACAGGGAAGCAGCACACGCCTTGTTTACTTAGGGCTCATTTTTGGCTGTGCCCCAAGCCCCACATATAGGGCAGTGTGTAGGTGGGCTGTCCCATGAGCAGATTAGCCAGCTCAAATTCACCATCTGCTTCCTGGTTCCACCACAGACCCTGGTATGTGCCCAGTACCACCTCTATATCTAGCACAGAATATCACCTTGGGCATGCTTCATAGATCTATGCCTCTTCCTCTACACATGTGCACTGGGATAAGACCTAGCAACCCTGATAAGGCTGCACTCACCAAGCAATATGGGTGGGCTGTGTAAGACAGTAAGGGTCCTTCCTTATAGCCCTGCAGTCCCCTGTCTTGGTATGTAGGATGAGACACAAACTGACCCATCCACCTTTGCTAAATTCCAGATACTTTTGTAAGAACTCCTCAGCAATGGCCACTTTAAAAGAGCATCTTCTGTTTCCCGATAGAGTAATTCCCCTAACGCTGCTACCAACTTCAGATGGGTATCCAGATTTTAGCTGTGTTGAGCAAGGCCATTACGCAAAGATGGGAGAAATGGTCTTTCCTATTTAGCTAAAAGGGACTGTGTCAAATTGAACATCACAGGCCAAACCTTCATCTGGAGCGAATCAGTGGAGTTCTTTAACACCAAAGAATTACCGGTACGCTGATTTACACCACACGGTCCACATGTTAATTGTTTTCCTTACTTAGGTTATTAAAACTGAAATAACTTTAAAAGTCCGACGTATTTATCATTATTTCTGTTTTGTTCACTTTACATTTCTTTCTGCCTGCCCGATGAAAATGTATGAAATCATTCTCAATTTCATTTATAATCCACTTTACTTTCTGGTTCTCCGTGACAGTGTTTGGGTTTCAGACGCTGAAGGGGATGTTAATTTGTTGAAACCAAACTGCTTATACTGAATTTATTTTTAAGTTCCTAATAACATTTCTTTGGAAGTTAAGTTTTAGAACAGATTTACCTTTTTAGTAAAAACAACTGGCTGATCAATTTTCTATTGACTGGGAAGCAAGAGAGTCTGTGAATGTTACGAAACGTAAGTATTATAAAATTGAGAATCCAATTTAGAGTTTTCAATTGTGAGAGAAAAATTAAGTGGTTTTTACCTACGTTACTCATTGGTGTATGAATATCACGTGTGTCAAACAACTGAGAAATGGTGTGTGAACGCTAGAGAAAATTCATGGCATGAAGAGAGTATAGAACGGGGGTCTGCATGCGGCTCCCTGGCAATCCCCTCCAGCCGGGGTCTGCAACCCAACTGCCGCCATGCGGCTCCGGGGGCACCAAGCTGCAGAGGGGAGCCGGGCCAGCTCCAGCATCAGGGCTGGCTCCCAGCCAGCCCTTGCCACCCAGTTTCAGGCTGCCCCCCCGCCTCCCACTGCATGAGCATGAGGCAGCCAAGCCAAAGTGCCATGGACCTTAGCGCTCGTGGGGCATCGGGGGGGCAGAGCACGGCCGCCCTCCTTCCACTGCCTACTCCCAGCCGGCCGCGCCAGGGGGGAGGAGAGTGACCAGCGCAGAGCTGCAGCTTGCGGCGGTGGGGCCCCGAAGAGTTCAGGCCGCTTCGGAGGTGGGAGGATGCCAGGAGGTCTACCCACCTGGGCCTGGGCGGGGAGGAGGTGTAGCTGTGCGGGAGGGCGTGTGCTGTCCCGGGGCTGGGTGGAGGTGCCAGGAAGTTCAGCTGCACTGGGGGGGGACTGCTAGGAGCTGGAAGGCCAGCTGGGCATGGGGGGATGCTGGATGGCGCCTGGAGCTGGCCAGGGGGGCCCAGGTCAGGGCTGCCTCCGGGCTAGGGGGAAAGAGGGGCTTCAGCTGGGCAGGGGGAGAGAGGGGATTCAGCTATGCTGGGGGCGGGCAACAGTAAGGCTGGATGGAGAAAGGGGCTGCAGCCAGGCTGGCGGGGGCCGGGGGGAGCAGCACGACTGTATGCGCCTCTTGGAATGTTTGTTTATTGGGGGGGAGAGGGGACGTGGCTCTTCTCTTTGGGGCTGCCGACCCCTGGTATAGAAGCACCACCCAGCGAGAGATCTCCGCTCTGCCCTAGGTAGGGGTGTCAAACATGCAGCCCGCGAGCCAAATGCGACCTGTGAACCTCTTCCATCCAGCCCATAACTGTGATCCGCAGGACCACACTCTCCCTAAAAGAGAGAGAGAGAGAGAGAGAGAGAGAGAGAGAGAGAGAGAGAGAGAGAGAGAGAGAGTTTGGTCTTGCATACCCAGCACCCCATAATGCCTCGAGAGCGTCATGTCTTCGCGCCCTCCCGGAGAGCTGGGTATGCGTGACTGTGCTCCGTGATACCACTCTCTAACAGAGAAAGTGTGTGTGGTTTCATGGAGCACAGTCTCACATACACAGCGCTCTGCGATGCCGCGAGAATGCCCTAGTATTTCGATTTATGGTATGTGCGGCCCACGTGAAGTACATTTAAGTCAAATCTGGCCCGCTGTAGCAAATGGGTTTGACACCTCTGTCTATGGGTATGTCTACATAGCAATAAAAGACCCAGCGCACAACTGGCCCAGGTCAGGTGACTTGGGCTCGCAGGGCTCAGACTTCAGGGCTAAAAAAGTCCCTAGCCCTGAGACAACCCCTCCTTCCTCCCCGACAGGTTTCAGAGCCCAGGTTCCAGCCCGTGCCCCAAAGTCTTCACTAGAATATTTAGCTGTGCAGCCCCAGCCCAAGTCAGATAACCTGGGCTCTGGGATCGAGTGCCGCAGATTTCCGATTGCACTGGAGATGGAGCCTAAGGAAATAGCCACAAGGGACACTCAAGAGAATGAATCCCAATCAACTAAAAAGCATCACCATAGACTGGCTTATTTAAACTGCATAAACCCTGTGTGCTGCCCTTCAGAATCAAAGACAAAATATTTCGCTAAGTCAAACTATGGCCACTTTAATTCTGGAGCGGGGTCTCCACACAGGGGTTCAATGTGTTTTAAATCCACAAGATACAGGGTTCCTTGAGGCTCAGTCTGCAGCAACCCTGCTGGTCAAATGAATGTGTCTTGCCCCCCACACCCAGAAAAGTCTGCTCCTCTGAGCGGAGAGCCTGAGAACCCAGCCATGCAAACTCTCTATCCACATGAGTAGCCCCCATGACTTTAACAAGCCTATTCACTTGCTTAAAGATAGATACGCATAAAAGAGATTAACAGGGAAACAGTGAAAGACCTCCAGACCCACAGAAGGCCATGTACAATATCTTGGGAGAGAAAAAGAGGCTTTTTAACAGTCCACAAAACACAGAAAACCAACCACATGGTTTCTGAAGATGTAACGTACAGAAACATGATAGTATCCCCCTTTAAACAGTTTGTCTTCTTTTGCTCTTTACTCAGCAAGAAACTTTCCACCCCAATTCCCTAGTTAACCTCCAAACTTGCCGAGGAGTCAATGTGACAGGGCGTATCAGGCCATTTGAAGCCTCCTATTGGCGGCCTTGCAGTCCAAGCACACTCCACCCCAGGGACAGTCGCAATGGAGGTGGGTTCTTGTAACGGAACAGGAGTCGTGAAACTCCTTACCTGCCCTGTTAGCCTGGGCATTAAGAAGCTAAGGCTGGGCAGACAACAGCTGGGAGCTGAGTAGGCAGCAGCAGGCTCGGGCCTGGCACAGGGATATAAGCTGGGCCAGCACAGGACACAAGAAGCGTTGCCAGCAAGGCAGAACAGGGCTCCGGCAGCAGAACCCTGCGCCTCCAAACCCCTACAGCATTTGGGGCAGAAACTGGGGTGGGACTGGGACCTCTGTAAACAAATGAGCATGTGGTTTGCATTGAAGATGGCCTGTGGCGAGGCGAGTCTCTTTCAGTCAGCTGGGGAGCAGAGACTGCAGAGAAACAGGGTGGAAGAGCCCCTCCTCCAGGTCTGCCTAGAAAGGCTCCAGGGAAGCAGCCAATCAAAGTCCGGCAGCCACAATCTCCACTGGCCCTGTGTGATGAAAGAAGCCCCCAGCATCCCAGAAGGGTACTTCACTCTTGGGAGAAAAAAGAAAAAAGTTTTTGCTTGACTCTCAAACCCCCTCTTTAGCAGATCTGCCCATCATTCCTGTGGCAAGAGAGCGCACACGTGGCCGTTTTATTTCAAGTCTCAGCCAGCCATGTCAAGGCATTAGGAAGCGATTGATTATAGCTAGCCAAAACTTTTCAACTATAATATTTTTTTTGATGAAAAATACAGATGTGATGACACAGACATTAGTGGCTAAAATGTTCATTTAGAACAAAAAAACCTATGAAAACAATGTAGAATGTTCCATTTTGACCATTTATTTCCAAATTTGCTTCAATTTTCTTTTTAAAAATTCAAGAGGTTTGTAGGGATTATGGGAGTCTGGCCCTGCTGACATGGCACATCCGGGCACACCTGGACAGCCGGGAGGCAGGACATGGGACCTCTGCGTGATCTCTGCATGAGCCCCTCGTGAGGGGAGTACGTGATAGAGGGTACGTGATGGAGAGCACTGAGTATTGCCTAATTGCTGGCCATGTGTAGGTTAGTCATTGTATTGTGTAGTAGCATGAGGTAATAAGGTAGCTTGTTTACTGCCCCTAATAAATAAGGGGTCAGCAAGCTGTGACAGGCAGCTGCTGCTCCTTCATTGCATGAGACCCTGTGTCTGCGATTCCTTCATCGCCTGCAATCCCTTCAGAGGTTTAAAAATGCTTGAAATCAAAATGAGATGTTCTGTTCGACCCAAAACTTTCCTGCATCAGCAACCAATTTTTCAAATTTCTCAATGAGCCAAAAAAAAAAAAAATCAGATATTCACCCAGCTTTTACTACTGACGCCTTCTGAATGCATGAGCCCAACCTACAGTTTGACTCTAAATCTCCTTAGGACAGGATCAGCAACCTGAAAGACAAGACGACCCATTTTTAAGAGCCGCAATGAGTGTAGCCTCTTGGTGGGGGGAGCTGGGAGCTGGGCCAGAGTGCCTGCCGCAAGGTCCCCTGGCGGGGGGGAGGAGCCTGGAACCAGGAGTGGGCCCCCCACAAGGCTCCCCAGTGATGGGGATTGTGGGGAGCCCAGAGCTGCAAGGAGGCAGCTAAAGAGCTGGATGCAGATCCAGAGGCACAGGTTGCAAACCCCTGCCTTAGGAGTACCTTGGCATATTGAATAGATGCTTTGTGACTTAAATGCATGTCTATGATATCACATATACACATATATGATGTATCTTTGGGCCACCATAGGAATGACAATTCCTGCACCCTAATATACCTCTCCAACGAAGAAGGCATCTAGCAAGGTAAAAGCTAAGATCTGCTAAACTTATGCCTATCGCTTCTTTACAAGAGGGTGGCATAGAACTCCAGACATCAGGGTACACCGCAGGACGACAGAACTGAAAACAGTTATTCTGGAGATGCTACTTGAATAGCTGGTTTGCATCACAACTGAAGATGATGAGTTGATTTGGACAAAACCACAAGCCCATCTCACAAAACAATACAGCCAGAGAGAAAAGCAGTTATTTTAAATGTGCACACATTTTCGCAGTTCTATAACAAGGAGAAAAGCATTTTCAGAATCTTTTAATGGAAATGTTTGTGGTCGTTTTCTACACAGATCTCAAATTTCTGCCAAAATAGAAAATTTTCATTTTGTTCCGAATTAAATTTTATTTTAGACCATTTCTCAGAGTCAAGCGGCTGCAAAGTTAAATTGAGTTACACATATTCCAAGGATGCTACCCTGCCCTCTGAGAGGCCATCTGGCACACGGTGCGGGAGCCTCCAACACAGCCCTCCAGGGCCATAGGATCCAGCTGAAAAAAATCCTTTATGCCCGTGACCCAACAATTACATCTTTGAGCAATGCACTTCAGGCTTTTCACAGTAGCGCCTGAGGGTCTACAACCCAGTCCTGGGTCCCGCCCCTCAATTTGAAAACCACTGCCCTAGAGCCCCTGCAATAATCCGGCCCTGGATTGTCACACTGTCTGCAGTGGCACATGAGCAAGTGTGCTCATCTCAGGGCAGGCTGTGTAGTCGCAGGGCACACACCTCAAATGGGCGGTGATTCTATAATCAGATTTCACCAACCACGTAAGAAGTGAAAATTCCTCAGGCACTAAGGCATCACTACTTGGAGCCACACACAGTCCCCTTGGCCTTCCAATCTATCTTGCTGCACGAGCAAGTCTGAGTCAATGACAGACAATTACTTTATACCAAAGATCACAAAATATTAAGGTTACTCCCAGTCCTGAAGGAACGTCAATTACTCAGGGGTCTGCAGCTTGCAGCTCCGCTGCGGCATAAGGCTCTTTGGCTGCCCCCTTGTGGCTCTGAGCCCCACCCCGCCACCAGGGAACCCCGCAGGCGGCCCGCTTCTGGCTCCAGGTTCCCCCCCGCCAGTGGGGGACCCTGTGGCAGGTGCTTTCTTATCTTTTGGGTTGCCGACCCCTTCCTCAGGTCAATCTACACCTCAGATCTCACCAAAGCAACACTTATACACCGTCCTGTAATAAACTAACTAAAGGTTTGTTAACAAGGAAACGTAAATGGGAGTTATTTACAAGGTTAACACAATAAACGTACACACACAAATGACTTGTACTCTTAGGTTTCAGACAGTGATAAAATTGCTGAAACGTGCCAGCTGTAAGGGTCCATTAGGGCTAAGCTAGGTTAGTCCAGGGAACCTCTTCTTTATCTTTAGGAATCTTTGCGGCTTTGAGTTCAAACAGCATAAAATGATCCTACTTCTAGTTCTGATCAGGGATTTGTATCCTATCTCCCTACAGTCGAAGGCGATGGGTGAGTACTTCTGCATATAACCTCTTCAGGATAGGTGCAGGGAGCAATCGACAAAGTCTTTGCTCCACAATGGTCCATTTGGGGTCAACTGTCCTTCCTGATTGGCAGAAGAAAATACCTTCTCTAGAAACCCAGCATTCTGCGTTATGTGATGTTTTTGTTTCTAGTGCGGCGAGTTGCATCGTTTCAGAACAAATATTTTACTGTTATAAAATAAACTAAGTATAGTTTGTAGTGTGTGTTGTGAGTGACTACACCACACTCACCATATAGGGTTTAATGGGCCAATCAGTCCATTAGGCAGCTGATTGAGGAGGCTCAGATGGGCAGGTACAAGTGGGTCCTATAAAGCCCAGGAGCTGAAAGGAGAAAGAGCTTCTGGGAAAATACTGACACTCCCAGGAGAAAGGAAGGTGAGAGTGGAAACTGTAATCACTCCCTAGGAACTGGTAGGCCCAGGAAGAAAAGAGGAACTAATGGTAGGAAGACGCAGAGGGATAGATTAATGAGGCCAAAGAGAGAAGGTCCAGATTGCTGGACTGAGGGTCTCTGGGCCGGAATCCGGAGAAGAGGGATGGCCCAGGTACCCCTACCAGCCACTGGGCAAGTGGCACCAACACAGTGAGCGAAAGGACTGCCTAGGACTACTGAAGAGCTAAACTCCCCTGAAAAGGGGAAACACAGACAGTGACAATGGCTGGAGAGCCGAGCCACAAAGAGGACACTGTGGTTCCTCAAGCCGCAAGAGCCACTGCAGGTAGACAGAGTGAAGGTGTGCAAACCACGAATGGGAAGGTGTCGAGCTCGAGCTAACCCCCAGAGTACCAGAGTCGCTGGCAGTCTGGCAGTGAGTCGTGTGCCCTGTGACAGTGTGGAATACAGATATTCTCTCTCTCGGCACATGCACAGTACGCCCAGCCATTTGACACTAGCAGCAGCAGCCAGGTGAAGAACCGGTAGCCTGCCATCAAAGTAAGTCAACAGGAATTTGTCAACAATGAGACAATCTGAAGTTGACCGCATCTACGTGGCAGTTCGTTAGACAAACCCCATTTGAAGAGACTGGCCATACAGTTGCCCTGACCTGTTCAAAATTGGTTTGGAGACGACCACAGGTGGCCTGGCCAAAACTTGGTAGGCAGGTGGTTGCATAAGTGACCAGAGAGAGTGATTAATGACTGTTGCTGCTGACCACTCATTATGTCAAGCAAATGCCACCATCAGGCAGGAGTAGGATTAATACATACAGCATCCTACAGGCATTGCATGAGATCTAAACACTAAACACTAATAGCTATTTAACTACACTAACCCACAGATAAGCTAGACTGGTCTCCAGCTATGCATTTATCACTGTTCAGCAAGGCCTTGGTCCCCGGCATGAGTTGTCAGCTACTCTGCCAGCATCGCACGTGTCTACACGGAGAATTGCACCAGTTTAACTAACTTGGTGTCGTCAAATCACTACAAGTTTGTGCATAGACAAGACCTGCATAACCCATTCCCATTTCTACGTTCAATACAAAGGCCATCCTTAATATGTTTCCATTGCCTTAGCTGCCTCAGTCATGTTACCCCATCATTTCCATTTTCAAAGGGGGAGCCGTGTTAGACTAGTTCAGCAAAACAAACGAGGAGTCCTGGGGCACTTTTAAAGACCAACTCATTTATCACATGAGCTTTCGTGGGAAAAAATCCCACTTCGTCAGATGCTTGAAGATGATTCCCCATCCTCAAGTATCTGACTAAGTGGGATTTTCTCCCACAAAAGCTCATGAGAGAAATAAATTTGTTAGTCTTTAAAATGTCACAGGACTACTTGTTCATTTATTTCCATTATTTCTTAGGCATTGCCCATAAGAGCTACTGTAAAATGAATACTGCAAATACTGAGGTACTGTTATCTAGAAACTGGAGGCCAAACTTTTTAAATGGTGGCCAAATGTACATCATATTGAATTATTCTTTATTAACCTCATCTGATATTCCTGTAATGAAAACATACTTTTTCTGCGAGCAGTTTCTGACTCAACCCCATTCCTTCAGTGTACAAGGAAAATGATTTGAAAAACCATCTGTCCTCTTTAAATAGAGGAGCTATTTTTACCTTTCTGATGAGCACTGGCAATTATAAAACAAAAAAAATGGAGTGGTTGAAAAATGGAGAGAGAAACAGCTGCTACCTTGTGGTTGTCAGACTACAAACATGATGCAGAGCACGTGGATGTCAGTGCTGACACGGCCACTCCTTCCATCTGGGCTTCCAGTCCATTACCAACATGCAAGCCAATGCCCCGTACGCTACCATTAGACGCAAACGTTCACTGGTTGCTAGCACAGAAGGGGCAGAGCAGATTGACCTTACATCTCAAAGTTGGATAGTTTAGGGATTGGGAAAGAGAAACAGACTAAGATAAATCTAGGTCACGAGGTCAGCCAGTGACTGAAAGTTGAAACCACCTGATTGCTGTTCTATAACCCATATGCAATGAGTTGGTGGGTCTCAGTGCAGTTTCTAGTGAACAGGTATCCCTAATTGGTTCCAATTAACACTCGGTGGCACCCTCAGCAGTGGGACAATGTAAGCTCTCCCACCCTGTGTCAATTCTCCAGGGAAATCTAGGAAGTCTCAGTTTAAGCAAAATAAACAAGGAGTCCTGTGGCACTTTTAAAGACTAACAAATTTATTTATCTCATGAGCTTTCATGGGAGAAAATCCCACTTCAAAGCATCTGACAAAATGGGATTTTCTCCCACGAAAGCTCATGCGATAAATAAATTTGTTAGTCTTTAAAAGTGCCACAGGACTCCTTGGTTGTTTTGCTGACCTAGACTGACACGGCTCCCCCATTGGAACCCGTCAGTTTAAGCAGGAGCCCTCTGAGAGCCTCATTTCCCATTCTGGACTCACCCCATCATGGAATTATCGACTGGTGTCAGCAGGGGAACCTAGCAAGTGGCGCTTGGCTACTCTAGGAAGACAGAGGTTGCGAAGCAACACAGCACAGGCCAAGAACTGCAGTATCCTTGCAGGCCAGCGCTGCACTATTCCCCCCTTTCCTAGATCTGCAGGGCGAGCCAGACAGAACACAAGGCCACAGCAGAAGCAGCCGCTATGGCAGAGTCAGACTGGGGAGAGATGGGGCAGGGGAGAAGGAAAGAGCTATAAACATGGCACAGAATGAAAGCTGGGTAGCAGCAATGGGGCAGGGGAACGGGAGAGGATGAAAGTCACTCCTTGAACGATGCAAAGACTGTGCCTATGCCTTCCACACAGGTCCCACGGGGCAGGCATTGAAAACAAGCATGGTTAGGGTGGGCATCTTTCTCACCTAAGTGACGTCACACCAGGAGGCCACGGCCACATACCGCTCCTCCCAAATGAAGCCTACTGCCGGCGTTGCTGTCTCCCATGATTTCACTGCAAGTCTCATGATATTTGGTGTTTTTCTTAAAGCCTCAGCTCCCAAAGGCATGTGATTAGGAGCCAATCTCAGCTTTCATTTAAAAAAAAAACCTATTCAAGTTTGTATGTAGACAAGACGTGCATAACCCGACCCTGATTCTATGGTCCATACAGCGGCTACCCTTAATGTTTCCATTGCCTTAACTACCTCAGTCATGTTATCCTATTATTTCCATTATTCCCTAGGCACTGCCCATTCCTCGTGTTTGCAGAGGAAAACGTGCTCCACGTGCCCGCTCAAGCCTCAGGAACCAGGCAACAAAATGCAAAGAAATAGATCTTACTTTTTAAAATCTCCTGATTTTTGAGCCAATCTCAATTATTTTGAGAGGCCCGACTGATGATTTTTGAGGTCAGCCATTCTGTTGCTCTCACTTCCTGCAAGACCCAGTGTACTTGCAGAGCCATCTAACCCTGCTACAGCTCTTCAAAGTGGTTAGATAAATCCCAGGCATGCGGCATGCACCCCTCCACCGTGTTTCTGCTAACTTTGCTGCCTCCGGCAGTCTCTCACTACAGCAGGCTCTAATGAGAAGGAGGAAGTTCACTGGTGGGCACCTAGGCTGTAGCCAAATTGGAACATGTTCCTGAGCCTTACACAATACATAGTGCATAGCTGATGTATCTAGTAATTTAAATCTGCAGAAAGAACCAGAGGAAGAGGAGACACAAGGAAGTCTATTATTCCAACTCTCTCTTTAAGGACAGCCTGCACCGATACAATTGAGGAGAACAGAAAAGAGGTAAGTCTATCATGCAGTACCTGCCAGATATAAACTCATTCTTCTGATTTTTTTGCAGCACTCCTCACTGGTTTATTCTCAATAAAACATCTTCACAGAGAGCAGAGAGCCATATGCCAACAGCTCGCTATATTCTGTCTCTCAGTCTCTTCACAGCTATGCTGTCACAGTCATTTTGTGCTTTCTCCCCAGTTTTCCATGTCTTTCCAGCAAGCTGCTCTATGTTCTATAAGTTCCTGCCCTCAAAAACACAGTCAATTTCATGTCATTAAAATTAAGGAGCCAAGGTCTGAAATGGTAACGCTTGGCGTAAAAAACACTTGGAACAGCCTAGTTAAAAATTCCTTCTAGAGCTGTAGCCTCTCACCCAATTGCAAAATTGGAACTAATTAAAAATAAAGAAAATTAAATGTGTTTTATATGCAACTGGCAATGCCTGACAGGTCACCGTAGGCACGAGATAGATGCAAATGCCTGCAGAGATAGATCTTTGGTTACATACAGCCAAAGTTGTTTCTAAGGCAGGAGAACTCTCCAGCGAGGATTTTCACCTCCAATCGCATGCAACTTGTCTTCTGAATTCAAAAGAATCCAATCTATTGTTGATCATTCACTCAGGAATGATGAGGATGTACTAACGGGAACCTTCTAAAAATGCATGATCAAAAGCAAAGTTTGAGAAGGAAAATGTTTGTACGAAAAAACTAAACTCCCAACAGCAAACCAAAAGCAGGTAGCAAACCAAATGCTGACAAATAATTAAGGAACAAAAAAGCAAAAAAATCACCTTGAGCTTTTTGTTGTTTGGTTGGTTTCTGTTTTCTTTTGATATATTATAATGATGTCCATCTAAAAAATGAATAGAATACCAGCCCACGCAGCAGTTAAATGCTATTATTTATTGCATCATTTGCATGGCGATAGCACCTAGAAGACAGGATCAGGGGACCGTTATGCTAGGCACAGTACAAAAATACAGTCCCTGTCCCACAGAACTTGCAACCACTCATTCCAAAGACGCCCACCGCTTCGGAAGGCCCCAAACCATGCACACAGGCACGTATAATTCAGGCTACTAGATTCTTAACACACAGAGGCCTGGATTGTTATTTATTGAGCACCAATATCCTGCTCAGTTTTGAACACAGCACAGTGAAGACAAGATCCCTGCACTGAGGACCGTTCTATCCAGGGGCCTGATCAAACGCCCACAATGGGCAGATTCCCATTGAGATCAGTGGGTGCTGGGTACTGCTCTCAGAAAACAGAACAAAACCAAGGGTCAGAGGGGGCGGGTGGGAAAAGTGGCAATGCTGTTCCAAGCGTCTTCTTGAGGTGAAGTGGGGCAGGACAGCACCACTGCCCCAAGGATGTCCACTTGTGGGGCCATAATGAGCACTCACTCACCGTGGATTGTACAAATCTTCATACTATGCTCCTCCCGTTATTGTGAGAGGCTCCAGGGAATAGTTAATACTTTAAATCAGTGGTTCTCAACCTTCCGTGGGTCACGACACGCTTGGCAGCATATGGACCCTACAGGACACACTGGCCCACTCCCTCCAGGCCAAATCCAGCCATCTCACCGGCTCTCCACACCACACCACTGTGTGATCAAGTTCCAAAGGGGGTAGCCGTGTTAGTCTATTGCAGAGAAACAAACAGAGTCCTGTGGCACTTTTAAAGACTAACAGATTTATTTATCGCATGAGCTTTCGTGGGAGAAAATCAAACTTCGTCAGACGCTTTGAAGATAGGAAATTTACAGAATGGGAGGAAATTAAATGCAGTGAAGTGTATGACATAGGATCAGGTCAGGCTGTAACAGCAAATCAAAAGAGATGTTAGGATTCAAACGCTGGGGAACAGCACATAGAGGAAGGTGAGGTCAAATCACCTCTTGTAATGAGAGAAAAATCTGTAGTCCCTGTTTAACCCCAAGGCAACTGAGTCAAATTTGCATATAAATTCGAGTTCTGCAGTTTCTCTTTGAAGCTGTGATTTGTTATTAATCTCTTTCAGCACAGCTATTAACAAGTCGTCAATGGAGTGAGCAGAGAGATTGAAGTGTTCCCCTATTGGTTTTTTAGTGTTGCAATTACTAACGTCAGATTTGTGTGCATTTATTGTTTTGCATAGAGACTGTCCTGTTTGTCCAATATATAAGGCAGAGGGGCATTTCCGGCACATGACGGCATAAATCACATTGGTGGATGAGCAGGTGAAAGAGCCCTTGATGGAGTAGGTGGCTTGATTTGGTCCTGTGATGGTGTCTTTAATGTAGATATGAGGGCAAAGTTGGCAGCACGGTCTGTTGCAGGAATATGTTCCTTCTTTAATGTTTCTGCTGTTCGATCTGTAGTTGCTGGTGAATATCCGTTTAAGGTTAGGGGGCTGCCTGTAAGCAAGGAGAGGTCTGTCTCCCAAGGCTTGAGAGAGTGAGGGATCGTCTTGAAGAATAGGCTGTAGGTCTTTGAATATGTGCTGAAGAGGTCTGACTTGGGGGTTGTAGGTGGCGACCAATGGTGTTCTGTTGGTTTTTTTCTTGGGTTTCTCCTGTAGAAGTTGACTTCTGGGTACCCATCTGGCTCTGTCAATCTGTTTCTTCACTTCTGCAGGTAGGTACTGTAGTTTTAAGAATGTTTGATAGAGATCCTGAAGGTGTCTGTCTCTATCTGAGGGATCAGAGCAAATGCGGTTATATCTTAGGGTTTGACTGTACACAACGGATCGTGTGGTGTGTCTTGGATGAAAGCTCGAGGGACGCAGGTAACTATAGTGATCAGTAGGTTTGCGGTATAGGGTGGTCTTTATGTGCCCATCACTAATTTGCTCTGTAGTGTCCAGAAAGTGGATCTCCTCTGTGGACTGTTCCAGGCTAAGTTTGACTGTGGAGTGGAAATTGTTGAAATCTCTATGGAAATCTTCAAGGGCATCTTTACTGTGGGTCCAGATGATGAAGACGTCATCAATATAGCATAAGTAAAGTAGAGGTGCTTTGGGATGAGACGTGAGGAAGCGTTGTTCTAAGTTGGCCATAAAAATGTTGGCATATTGTGGGGCCATGAGGGTACCCACAGCAGTGCCACTAACTTGAAGGTATAAATTATCTTCAAATCTGAAATGGTTGTGGGTGAGTACAAAGTCACAAAGTTCAGGCACAAGTTTAGCTGTGGCATCATCTTGGATAGTTCCTCTAATGGCTTGTAATCCATTTTTGTGAGAGATGTTGGTGTAAAGAGCCTCTATGTCCATAGTAGCCAGGATGGTATTTTCTGGAAGTTCACCAACGGATTGGATTTTTCTCAGGAAATCCGTAGTGTCTCTCGGATAGCTAGGTGTGTTGCTAGTATAGGGTCTGAGGAGAGAGTCCACATAGCCAGATAATCCTGCTTAAGCATGCCAATGCCTGAGATGATGGGGCGTCCGGGGTTTCCTTTTTTATGTATTTTAGGTAGTAGATAGAATATCCCTGGTCAGGGTTCTGGTGGTGTGTCTGTCTTGATTTGTTCCTGTGCTGCTTTGGGGTGTTTCTTGAGTAGGAGGTGCAGTTCCTTTTGGTATTCCTCCGTGGGGTCAGAGAGGAGTGATTTATAGAAGGTTGTGTAGGACAGCTGTTTATAAGCCTCCTGATCATAATCCGATTTATTCATGATGACAACAGCGCCTCCTTTGTCAGCCTCCTTAATAATAATGTCAGAGTTGTTTCTGAGGCTCTGGGTGGCCTTGCGCTCTACATGGCCTCAGAAACAACTCTGACTTAGCCTGGAACACTCCACACAGGAGATCCACTTTCTGGACACGATAGTGCAAATTAGTGATGGGCACATAAAGACCAACCTATACCGCAAACCTACTGATCGCTATAGTTACCTATATAACTCGAGCTTTCATCCAAGACACACCACACGATCCATCATCTACAGTCAAGCCCTAAGATATAACCGCATTTGCTCTGATCCCTCAGATAGACACAGACACCTTCAGGATCTCTATCAAGCATTCTTAGAACTACAGTACCCACCCGCAGAAGTGAAGAAACAGATTGACAGAGCCAGACGGATACCCAGAGGTCAACTACTACAGGAGAAACCCAAGAAAAAAAAACAACAGAACGCCACTGGTCACCCACAGAGCTGAATTCAAGATCCTACCCCATTGAATTGAATAGCAAAATAGCTGACAAACATTAAGAGGACTGGTCCCCAGGTGACCAGCAGATGGATTTTTACATAACGAAATACAGTGAGCAACTGTGGAACTGCAATACCCTCACATCCCACTTCAGTTTTCACACCGGCCTTAAATTCTTGGAGACACAGGGCGTGGGGACCTGCCAGCATTCATAACAGCGGATTAAAACATTTTCATAGCACATTGCAAGTAAGGGGCAGCTTCCCTTTTCACAGAAAGGTCTTTGGACTAGTGAGATGGAGTGAACACGCTGGGCTAAATTTTCAAAGCGGCATCAGCTAGGCCTCCACTGCAGACTTCTAACGAGCTCCGGGGGTGCGGAGTCCCACAAGGCATGATCCCTGGCCAAAAGCACTGTGCTGGCAGAAGCCCTTAGTGTAGATGCGGTTATACGGGCACGCCTGCACTTTCACAGGCATAGCTTATTTCATGCAAGTGTGGGGAAGGACTGGAATAAGTTATACCAGACAAGCTCGTCGGTATAAACTGCATTCACACTAGGAACACTTTGCTGGTCTAGCGTATCAGGATAGCTATGATGGCAACATCTTCCTAGTGTAGACGTGGCTTTGCACACAGTCGTTTGTGCCCAGCAAAGACAGTTTGTGCACTCAAATGCATGTGTAAGCAGGGTCTGAATGAACTCTCCCTTGACATCCAGTGATAAGCTGAGAGAGAAGACTTCAGGAACTGAGCTTGTTTACATAGACACGCCCAGGTGCACACCATGATGGAGCTCCTGTCTCCAAATGATCATTCTGGGCTGGAGTTGGATTGCAAATCACTTTGTTATGGGGAGTGGGGAAAAGGGGAATGACAGGGGTAACAAAGCATTGTTACCCTTATGTGAATAAAAGCAGCAGAACTGTGCTTGGCACACCCCGATTGAGGGAGTCATTCTCAAATCAACTGCACTCACTAGGCAGAGGTGCCAAAGTGCAACGGAGACAAGAGAGGGTAGGATCAGATGTTTATAAATGGAAGTGTGCACCTAAACACCATTGGACCCTCCCTCTCTCTGCTGACAGAGATGGTTCAGACTCAGTTGAGAGTCTTTTGTTGCAGTTCAATAGAGCTAAAAATCACTGATGATCAGGGATCCTAGATATCAATCTGCCAGGGAAAAACATGGAATTTTCATTTTTACAGAGAATCTTTAGATTTTACATCTTGTGAAAAAGTAAAAACACATAGAAGAACCCCATTTGTCTGATCCTCCATTATCCATCTCTCCATATTAACCAAACGGGGGCTGACAGTGGGAGTGCCCCACCCAGGGCTGACAGACCCAGAACGGTTAATAGACAGCTGGATAACAGAGGCCCAGATAAACAGTATTCTATACTGTATACCAAAGAAACATTGTGTTCAACTGATACTTCTACAAATTATGACTAGGGAAACTAAAGTTGATCGTTTCACTTAAACTGCAAAAAAACACAGATTTTTATGTTTTTTATCGGAGAATGTTGGGGGGTTTTAATCACAGAAAACTAGGATTCCTGATGATAACCAGGTCTCAACATTAGACCTGCTATGGGACAGTGTCTCTGATGAAAGAGACTGGCCAGCTTGCACTATCAGCGAAGTTCCCTTGCTGAGAGCTGAAATCAATGAAAGCTGTGTTAAGCAGTGGGACCCAGAGGTTGCAGTGGAGCAAGCGGCGGATGGGGGAACAAGCAACAAGAGCGAGTAGAGAGTAGAATAAGCAATAGCCGGTGGAGCAGCCGAAGAGTGAGCAGCGGCCAAAGGAGCTGACAGCAGCGTGAGCGAGATGCCTCATCACACCCCACCACCAAGTATTGGGAAGTGAACTCACACGAATGCATCTTGGAGCTCTGGGTCTTCACTGACCAAGGACAACTGTCAGAGGGGTGCAGTGGAGGGAGTGGGGAGGGGCACATTAAAGGAACTTTTATTTCTTAGACTTTCTTACTGCAAATTTAGAACCCGAGGCAAATGACTCTGCCCAATGTACTCTGGGATGGGTGTTTTGCTCATGGTCTTAATGCTTAAGAACCATGCTTGTGGTATTTTCCAAAGTTAATGCCTGGTTACTTTCCCCCTTTTATTCAAAGTTTATTTTCCACACACAGATCCAGGGAGGGGACGTATTGACTCCTAGAGGCACCCAGGTGTGATGTTTAGTTTTCCCAGGTGACTGGGTGGGGGCTTGAGCCAGTGCTGTGCTGTACTGTTAAAAAGGAGACCCCAGGTATTGAACCAAGTGGATGGTAGTCTAGTTACTCAGCCTTCATATACACACACTTCTATGTTCACAGACATGGGAGGAGGATGAAGCTTCCCCTTAGGAAGACTAGCTCCCCGTCTTGCCACCTTCAACCCAGGCCCTGCCCACACTCCACCCCAGTCCCATTTCCACACCATGCCTCCTCTTTCCCCCCATTGGCTACCACGTGCGTCCCTAGTTGAGGAGGTACACATGTGACAAGCGACAGTAGGGAGCAGGGACATGGGGAGAAGTGGCGAGGGGGAGCAGGGAGGAGAGAAGAGGAGGAACCAGCGAGCAGCATCGGGGAGAGACAACCAGGTAAGTAGAGGAGGGACACAGTGGGGGGAAATGGGAGGAGACAGGAGAGGAGGAACCGAACTGGTGAGCAGTGGCGTGGCAGGGAAGAGAGGAGGCTGCCTAGATGCCCTGACATTTTATAGGCAGTGTGCAGGTTCCCAGGTGGCTGAGGAAACAGTATCTATTGCTTCCTTCCCAGATGCATCAGTAATCTCCCTGGGGAGCTCAACAAACCCGGAAGCTGAGTAGCAGATATTTCCTCTTCTGCCACCAGGGAACATGCACGGTGCATAAGCTTCCACGATCCCCCCAGTAAGGAGGGGAAGAGGCACGGCTCAATATGCCATTAGCCTTCTTGACAAGGGCACACTGTTAACTCATATCCAGCTTCTTGTCCACCCGTAACACCCAGGTCCTTTTCTGCAGAACTACTGCCTAGCCAGTTACTCTTCAGTCTAAAGCAGTGCATGCGATTCTTCCGTCCTAAGTGCAGGACTCTGCACTTGTCCTTGTTGAACCTCATCAGATTTCTTTTGGCCCAATCCTCTAATTTGTCTAGGTCATTCTGTATACAACCCCTACCCTCCAGTGCATTTACCACTGCCCCCAGCCTAGTGCCATCTGCAAACTTGGTAAGGTGCAATCCACCCTATCCTCCAGATCATTCATGAAGATGTTGAACTAAACTAGCCCTTGATGTCAGAGGCTACCAGTTTGGTGCTCTGCTCTCTCCAATGCTGGTATCACTCGGCTGCGTGCGTGTGTTCCCTCTAAGTGCTGCCCCAGCTTCTGCAGATAGCTGACACAGCAGACCCGAAGAGAACCCCCAATGACCACAGAGTCTAGCAAGGTACGAAGGCATGTCGACCAGGTTTATTGCCGCGGTGGATACAGTAGTAGTTCCCCTGGAGTGCTCTAAGACTCATCCAAGGGCACACTACGGATACTGACTCTAGGACAATGGACTCGGCTCAGTCAGTGGCGGGATCTTCCACTGCCCCCTAGGCCGGACCCCGGACACACCCCAGAAATACATTTTTATACACCTAGACAAACAACTCTCACAATATTTCTGACATATTAAGGTTCGACCTCAATGTAGTTAGGTGCCGCCTATCACCTTGTTCACGTTGGTTCTAACTATTCATCATGTTATTCCCTTGTTACTGGGATGGGTCAGCCTGTTCTTCCTCATCTATGGAATGTTCCTGGGTGTCTTGGTACCTTGTTTATATAATATGCTTAGTTATGCAACATTTATCCTCTTCTTGCCAACTTTTAATGACGTATCTCGGTTTAGCAATGTCTTGACATTACTTTGGTTCAAGTTAAAGGCCTTATACTGGGCCTGTACCTACTACAGCCCTGACCCCTGGGGTACACCACTTGATACCAGCTACCAACTACACAATGAGTCACTGATCACTAGCCGTTGAGCTCAATGGACCTGGCCATCTTTCTATCCAACTGTGACACACTGTACCCCATGTACAGCCTTACGGTGTGATTTGTGTATCATTCATGTTCAACCTTACAATGTAACTGTGTATCGTCTGATGCAAAGAATGTCCCGTAAGGTGTTTCTGGAATGCTCACGACATACAGAACATTAGTGTTATAGCAGCATGTGTCCTGCAATGTCATACATACGTACAAATATGAAACTGCTATGTCTTCCACAATGTCTCTCGCAGAAGTCTTGAATCGATGCAGACAAACGCAAAGCTGAAGGTACTTGTCTCGTGGAGGCATGCATTCAGAAACAATGGACTGGCCTAAGCACTTTTGAACACTTTAGCTCCAGTGGGAGAAATCACACCTATTGCCAGACATGGCCCATCACCTACCCCAGGGTGTCAAGGAAACTTGTTAAAAGAGGCATCTCTGTCTCAGGGCTCTCCCCTGGAATCCATCTGCCAAGCAATTTCAAGTACTGACATCTACCCAAGGGGCCGGGGTGGCAGGGAGGAAGAGGAGGCTTCTTGTTAGTGGTCTCTCAGCCAGCTGGGGTTAAACTATATCACAAGCTGAAAGGCTACTGAAATATTCATCTTAGTTTAGGGTGCTAGTTCCCGTTTAGTTGACTTTGACCAAGTCCTGGATGCATTATGAATCTCTTGAGTTATATTAATCTGACTTATATTCACTTAAAATCTTATTGCAGTCAATAAATGTATTCGTTTGTTTTATCTCAAACAGTGCATGTGGACTGAGTATGTGTAAAGACTTGGCTTAGACTGGCAGAGCTGGTGCCTATTAATTTCTTTAATAAATTGATGGACAAATGTAAATGAGCTTGCAGGGTGCAGTGTACAGCACTGAACCCTGCCAGACAACAGTTCCCAGAGTTGCATCTGGGGTTGGGGGTGTTTGCTGGGTGTCCATCCCGTGAGTAGCTGGCCAGAAACGCTCCTTCACTGAGCCGGGGACTGACTACTTGCTGGAGGCTGGGCGTAGGCTGACTCAGGAGTGGGTGGTTCACACAGCAAAGCAGAGTTAGTCAGGGCCCAGGAGGGAGAAATTGGGGTGATACAGCTACACACCAGTCCAGATTGCAGGTAGGGGAAGTCACACTATCTTATAGTCCATTCATCAAAACCATAGTACTTTAACTTGCTGGCAAGAGTACTGTAGAACTCCATATCAAACAGTTTGCTAGAAATCAAGATATATCACGTCCACCACTTTCCCCACATCCACAGAGCCAGCCATCTCATCACAGAAGGCAATCAGGTTGGTCAGGCATGACTTGCCCTTGGTGAATCCATGCTGACTGTTCCTGATCACCTTCCTCTCCTCCAAATGCTTCAATATGGATTCCTTGAGGACCTGCTTCATGATTTTGCCAGGGACTGAGGTGAAGTTGACTGCTCTTTAGTTCCCCAGCTCTTCCTCCTTCCCTTTTTTGAAGATAGGCACTAGATTTGTCTTTTCCTAATCATCTAGGACCACCCACAGTTGCCATGCATCTTCAAATATAACAGTCATTGGCTCTGCAGTCACATCGGCCAACTCCCTCAGCACCCTCAGATGTGTTGCGTCTGGCCCCATGGTCTTGTACATGTCCAGCCTTTCAAAATAGTTCTGAACCTGTTCTTTCAGCACTAAGGGCTGCTCATCTTCTGCCCACTCTGTGCTGCCCAGTGCAGTAGTCTGGGGAGCTGGCCTTTTCTGTGATGACAGAGGCAAAAAAGCATGAAGTACCTCAGCTTTTTCCACATCACCTGTCACTAGATTGCCTCCCCTATTCAGTAAGAGGCCCACATTTTTCCAAACTTTTGAAGCAGCTCATTCGTTCCTTTTATGATCAAATTAACAATAGACTTATAGCACAAAACAGTAGTGCAAACATGCCCTCTCCCCGCATGGTATTTCTTGGTTGGTAGAGAGATCTTACAGAGGTTAATGGTTATAGAAAGACATCAGTGAGTCTTCTTTTGGAAGCTCTCTTCAGAACCACAGGAGTATTCATTCACTCACAGCCCAATCTGGGGAGAGGCAGGGCACCTTCTGCAAAGAGTAAGTGCCCTCAATTTCCACTGAAGTCAATGCAAGTTGAGGCCAGCACTCAGCAACTTGCCAGATCAGGCCCCCAAACACCCACTATTTAAAAAACCCTGAGGATGCCAACTATCATGATTCTGTCACAAATCTCAGAAAATTTGCTGTTCTTATTAAAGCCTCAGCTACAGGAGTCTTATGATTATGAGACAACTTCCATTTAAGATTCTCTTTTAAAAGTAAAAAAAGTACGGCAGAGTAAAGCTTGAATAAATGAACCCCAAAGGCTCAAAAAGCAGAGGGACCTGAAATGTATCAACTGCTTAATCACGACTTTTTGGGGTGCAGACTCATGGTTTTTGAATGTTTGGGTTGGCAACACCAAATCCTGGCCAGCCACTTTTCTGGAAAAAACCACTGTCATTGTTTACTGGATTTTAATTAAATTGAATTAATTAATAAATTAATTAAATCTTCTTCCAGGGACTAATAATACCTAGATCTCAAAGTGCTTTATTAAAAAAAAAAAAGTGAGCTGTGCTGTGACAGACACTCTCTAAAGAGAGAGCTAGGACGACCCTACTAACGAACAGGAGAAAAGTAAATAAATCTATCCTTCATACCCAAGAACGACTTAGGTTAGACACACGTGGTCTGATAGTCAGAAACACAGAACTGGGATCTCACACGTGGCACAGGGTGGGCAGGGGCAGTGGAAAAGGTGACCTAAGCGTAGGGATCTGTTGGGATAACAGTGGATGTGTCAGGTGTGGAAGGAGGACAGGGTCAAAGCACACAATGATCTAGCCCAGTGGTTTTCAAACTTTTTTCCTCAGGATCCAGTTGAAAAAAAAATCATTTTTGCCCACGATCCAACAATTCCTTTGTTGAACAATGTGTTCCAGTCTTTCGGCGGTGGCAGCAGAGCGTGCCGTGACCAAGTGCCTGAGGGTCTGCGACCCAGAACAGGGTCCCAACCCTATGTTTGAAAACCAATCTGATCTAGCCAATCCTCAACTGCCCACAATGGTCTTTATAGGACACTGCATCTCACATGACAGTACTAATTAAAATGCCTTAAATTATACCAGTGACAGTTTCAGCTAAAACTGTGTGTACTCCTGTTTTACACCCCTCCCTCCTCCTTTCCCCGTACCCAAGACACACACTTCAGATGCCTCTAGGGCCAGCCACGTCACCTTTAAGTCAGCCAGGAGTTGGCCCTGTTAAGCAGCCAGAGATCTGCTTTAACATACTGAGCTCAGCAACACTGGTGATCCCCCTATGCTGGGGCCTGGGGTCATGCTCCTGTGATCAGCTATCATGGCTTTAGTTCCAATATCCATCAGCTGCGTGCATCCTAACGCTGACGCCCTGCTGGGCACAATCCAAGCTGTAGTCTGCAAACACGGCAGAGAGATTTTCAGAACCTGACAAAAACAAACAGCACCGATTTTATAACCAGGATTTCAAGTAAGAGTGGCTGTGTGTAGGCAAGCACTCAAAAAAAAAAAAAACTATTTAAAGAAACGGCAATAAAAGTCTGGATGTAGATTTCTGATGCAAAGGCAATTGATGAGAACCTAACTTTGCAGCATAGACCAGGACCCCGAGCAACCCTTTGAAAGGAAGCCAGTCAGGAGGGCACTATATTCTGTGCGTTCCACCACCACACACACACCTCCTCAGACAAGCAGCCAATATGGAGCTGCCCGTGTGATTTTACACATCTTTCATCTCCATCAGATTCTAGAGACCAAATCCAGAGTTCAGAGGCATCAGACAAGGGGGCTGATGTGGAGTTTTTTCCACTAAGACTGATACATTATAGATGATATGCTTCAGTTAATGAGCAATCTAAGGGGCAATAAAATATCTCCACCCTTCTAGGCATGTATGCCTACTGTGCAATAAGTCATCTTACCAGGAAAAAGGAAGGGCTGCTGCAGAAAGACAAAACAGCCCCACCCTAGTGGAGAGCAGAGAGATCCCTTCCCACCCAATGCTACCCCTACCCTGAGTGTATCCCTCTTTTTAAGGGAACAGTTTTGAGAGACACAACCCTACAAATGAATTGAAAAAGCCTCAAATCAAATGCAAGAGGGTACTGCAGCTTTTGTGCCACGTAACCCCTCCCCTCTCTCCCAGCAAAATGAAAGGTGTGTCTACATGTTGTCTCTGTGTCAACCTGGTCTAGTGGGCATGTCCCAGGCAAAAAGCCAGCTGGTGGTTTGCCCTGCACCTCCCAGAGTGAGGCTATTGAAACACCTTTAGAGCAAAATGGTCTAATGTAAGTGAAGTAAAGAAAATTACTGGCCAATATCTAACCTGTGATTGCAATAGCTGTTTAGACCCACCGTTTCAGTCAACTGTTTACTCATCATGCAACGCTGTCATCAGTTTAGTACGGAAAATATTTAGGAAGCTATTCTGGACTGGGCAGCCAAAATGAAATCCAGAGTAAATTAAAATATACACAAGCAGGGCTTATTCACAACTATTTCATGGGGTAAATCCAAAACACGGCTGAGAGAAGGATAAATACGAAATTCCTGCCCAGAGATAGATACATCTGCCAAAACAGTAAGTGGAATACACCAACCAAATTGTGCTTTCAGTCAGGCAGAGATACAATAGATTTGTGCGGTTACTCTCCCTATTTCCAGACAGAGCTGAATCAAACCCTTCATGAATAATTGAGCAAATACTCGATACACAACCAGTAACAGATCATACAAAAGGAAAATGATTATCAAAGCTACTTATCCTCATTGTTCAGGACATCAACCTGTCTCAAGGAAATAAGAATTAATGATGCTGCTTTTAAATGTAGATGCTGCCTAGCCTTTTCAGATAATTCCGAATGACGTTTATTACCATTCTTATTTACATTCATGCAAGATGCTGGAGGAGAACTCGGCCAGACGAAACGGTCTGAGGTTGTTTGGTACGCCAGAATGGAAAGAACACGCAGATACAGCAACATGCTAAAAAGTTACAGAACGCTGCAGATGGCTCATTACAGAAATGATAGCACCATCTGGCATAAATCACCAGGCATAAACAAAGTACAACACAGAACCCGATCCTGCAGAGCTTTAAATGACTTGGTTTCTCACCTGAGTATGCACTTTTAGCACTGGGCCAAAGTTAAACTGCCTCATTTCTTAATAGTTACTCTATTTGAATCCCTGCTGTCTATTGTATGCATCCATTTCACTGTGAGCAAAACACACACTGTTGGCTTTAGCTAATGCATACCAGATTCAGTACAACTCCTGCGGCCAGATTTTCAAAACTTTTTAGGTACCTGTAGAGAAAGACAGGTGCATAGGGGGATTTTTAAAACGCATCACCACAGCATATCACAAGCAGGGGAGTCCATTAAGTTCTCTCTAAGGTGACGAATGCTGCCTACCCCACTTCACCGTCTACCATTTTCCTTCAGCAGACTCACACCCTCTGCACTTCCGGGGGCCACACAAGACAGGAGCCTTAGGGGATAGACCTGGGCCCTCCCTTTAGTGAGACTCAAATATTATCAAAGCCTATTTTTAACAGATACCCACCAATCCTGCCTGCAAATTTTTGAGCACATGTTCATGTGCCAATCTTGCCCCCACTCATTGCACATGTATATGTGATGGTAGCCAGGGTGGTACCAAGGATTGAAGCAGGGACATCTAGAGCTAAAGGCATATGTTTCTGTATCTTAAAAAAGCCAGGCTCTGTAGCTGCGGAGCTGAAGTGGGCCCATTGTCTTCTGGGTATTACTTACACGCACGCACGTGTATTATTCTGCGCAAGTTCTGATATCATGGCCATCCCCAGGGTTAACTTGTTCAATTCAAGCTGCTTAAATCCACTTCAAACAAAAGGCCTTTTAAACACCGTGAGAGAGAGAGAGTACGCTTTCTGGAGCAGGAGTGTGAATGGCGGAGTGCACTGAGGAGCCCAGTGGCTATCAGAGTTAAACCAATGGGACCGAGCCGGAGTACCACCGACCTGCATTGGGACAAGGCTTGAAAACAAAGCTATAAACCTGCTTCTTCACATCCAGGAGATTTCCAGATCAGATATCCAAAGAACTCCAGATCCTTTGTTCAGCTCCAAAGCATGCCTCACAGAAACGGTAGGCACTGGAGTCTCTCCCATCTCAGGATCATACTTGCTGATAAATTCAGACCTGGCCTCATTGGCACTCTAAGGGATAAATTATACTCACACTAGAGTCAACCCTGTTGGCTTCAGAGTGGACTGACGTGGTGTCACTGAGCAAAGAATGCAAATATTTAGCTGTGATATTAAAAATACCCTTGCCACTCTTAGACAAAACTTCCATCTTCAGGCACCTATAAGTGTCACCTGTGACTGGACCTACCTCAAACTTTAGAGCCAGAAGAGTCATCCTTCTGCAAAGAAAGCACCAATCAACTCCAAGTCAGCTGTTTTGACTCTTTTTGCTATCAGGTCTGACAGAGAAAGTCATGTTGAGCAAATGTCAGGAAAAGGAAAATTATACCAACAGGGGAGGTGTCAAATGGATTCTCCCCAAAGTATAATACCCAACATGAAGCTCATCTTACATCCTGTATTTTCATAGATCAACATATTTTGCCCATCTGTAGTCCACTGATATCAACAGGGCTATTCACATAGTAAAGTTAAGCAGAGTCATAAGTGTTTGCGAAATTGGAGCCTAACACTTGTACCTATAGGTTCTCTTGTTATTTCTATAAATCTCCAGTCTGCTTTTGAATCAGACTATGCTCTTTGCTTGAACAACACCTTGTGGCAACAATTTTCCTAGACTTCCCTGTAAAAGTTACCTTTTAATTTCACTGGACCCTCTAAACAAGTCGAAAGCATTTTACACTGTTTAAAAAAAATCCACTCACTTTCACGTCTACAAAGGTGGGCTTTCACAACAAACAAGGTTTGAGCCCATAAAAGAGGAAGCTATTGTCTAAAAATCTGTCACATGCCAATAGTTAAATGAGCCCTCAGCCACAGAACTATAACACATGTGTGGAGCCTATGGCTCTTGGTAGCTACATTCAGCGCAACTCTTTGAAAACACAGAGACACGCCTACTCCAAGCTGCCTGAAGCTACTCAGACTTTAACATAAATACAATAAAGCACCTTCAAGATAAATATCCAGAAGAATACTTAAGCTATTAATAGCACAATCAACCCCATGGAAGGAAACAAGAAAAATACTAAAATGTCAATTTAAAGTCAATAAGTTCCGGAATTCAGCCTTAATGAAGAAACATTCAACATTTTCTGGTACTTAAAAGTGATTGCCTTAAACAGACAGGTGTTCTTGTAGCAATCCTCCTCCCTTTCTCTTCTGATCCTTTCTCTTTACAGTTTATTCCCTGTGTCTTATGAAACCTGAATGTATCTAACGCCATGAAGAATAAACCCCTAATATTAGACATATATTAAAATTATCCAGGTTTTTTTGTACTCACTGGCTCTGCCCAGCACAATTTCAGGTGAGGTCAAAATTGCCATACACCTCCTCACTCCCAGTCCTTAAGACAAAAAGGATAATTGGTGAATCACTAATATAAATCAAAGCAGCCTCAGAGCTGTTCTAACATACACCTGACTGCCTCTGTCCACCAGGAATCACCAACAAATAGAGATGCCCCTTTCTGCCAGGAATGGCCCCATGAGAGCTTGCTGCCAACAGAGGTCATTACGTTGGCTCTACTCACCCACAACTTTCCCCACTCTGGGGGAATCCCCAGATGGTCAGTTAAGTCAGCTTTGCAACTGCTCTGTCTACACATGAATGAGACTTTATTTTATAAATTTACCCAATGTGCCAGTTAGCTGAAGTCCAACGAACTAGACTTGCCAATTAGATAAATGTTATAGCCAATATCTAAATAGAATTTAGTATGGATAGTCACTTCTGTATAGTCCTGGGAACATTAGCTTACTAATTATAAACTCCAAAGGGGTAGCCGTGTTAGTCTATTGTAGAAAGACAACAGAGTCTTGTGGCACTTTTAAAGACTAACAGATTTATTAATCGCATGAGCTTTCGTGGGAGAAAATCCCACTTCGTCAGACGCTTTGAAGTC
>ML685781.1:10270671-10307169 GCA_007922175.1 Pelusios castaneus
GAGGGAGCAGGGGGGCTGGCAGACGGTGAGGGGCAGGGAATTGGGGGTGCAGTAGAGAGGCGGGGCCGGGTCTGTGGCTCCATCCGCGGCCAGGCCGACACCCCTGGGGCCAGGCCGGCGGGGTCCCCCCCATGCCCGGCTTTCCTGCGGCCGCGGCCCCGCACTTACTGTCAGCCGCCATGGCCCAGCCCGGCCCCGACGCGCACACACGCCGTAGGCAGCTCCGAGCATCCCGCCCCGGCCCCCTCCCCTTCCCTCCCCGGCCGGGGGCGGCCCATTGCGCGGGGCAGGGACGGCGGCGGCTGCGTTCACCGCCAGCTCCCAGCGCGGGGCCCGGGCGGAATTCCGGCCGCTTCCCCCCTTCGAGCAGCGCCGGGGCCAGGAGCCCCTCGCGCCGGGCCGGACTGGGGCGACCCTCTGCTGGGCTGCAGCCGGGGCCCCTCATCTCCTGGCCCCCGAGGCCCTGCGGGGAGGGTCGGGGAAGCAGTCCCAGTCCCCCCACCACTGCCGGCCAGCACGTCTCTGCCTCGGAGCAGGCAGGGACCAGGCACCCCGACGGTCACCCTTGCTCCCCTGGAGAGAGAGTGGTCCTAGAGCAAGAAGGGGAGGTCGAGGTTGATTTAGGAAAAACTCTCTCACTAGGAGGGAAGTGAAGCACTGGAATGGGTTACCTCGGGCCGTGGTGGTATCTCCATCTTTGGAAACATTTAGGACCGGGTTAGGCAAAACCCTGGCTGGGGTGATTGAGTGGGAGTGGTCCTGCTTTGAGCAGGGCTTGACCTAGATGTCCTCCTGAGGTCCCGTCCAACCCTATGATTCTAAGGCTCCTAGGGAGAGGAGAAGCCAGCAGGATTGCTGCTTGAGTCCGGGGCTGAGTACCTAAGCCAGACAGCAGCCCACCAAAGGGCCTTGGGAGCTTCTCTCTCCAGGAGAAGGCTTTCAAGTTGAGCGGTGGTAGCCTTTGATCACAGCCATGTTCATGCGTCAGCTACCATCCATCCACATATGCATTAATTTCTTACAGGTGACTGAGACTCCCCTTCAAGAGTCAGCCATTCTGTGACATAGGGTCTCTCTGAGAATAGGCTAATTATTGGGAGTGAGGGAGTTGAGCCTAAAACGCAGCATCTTAACCTCTCTTCCTCCCTCCCATCCCGTAGAAACCTTTTTGTAATATCTGGGCTCCATGGGTGTCGAGGGAGGTATTTATCATCCTTTAAACATGGATTTCACTGGCTGTAATAACACTGAATGCTTCTTATGACCTTTCCTCCTCTCTCCACTAAAACATTCCCTCTGGTCAGTCGAGGGTGAGTTTGGGGCATGCCATGGGAACATGTTCTTTGAAACCATGTTGTAGTAGAGCAGGGCAAGCTGTTCTGAAACACTGGGCCCATATATGGTATGAGTGCTGTAATCAATGACTGGAGATCTGTGTGACTGGAGATGTAATTGGCATCCATTTATCATGATTCTTTGTGACTTATTTAAAACCATCTCTAGTCACCCCATCAGTCAGAGACTTTTTTAGAAATTTTTCCTTGTTTCAGTGGGTATACGTTGAACTTGACACCTTTCTGACTTCATTTCTTCTGGCCTTATTACTTTCAAGGCCTTTCTTTGGGTGCGTCTACACTTGTAAATTAAGTCGACTTAAGCTTGCTTAAGTCGACTTACTTTACTCTGCATCTACACTACGCTTTCCTTAATTCGACTTAAGGAAAATTAAATCAACTTTATTAAACCTGCTTTTAAGTCGACTTTTGGCTTAACTCGACTTTCTAAAGTCGACTTAAGCCAGTGTGGACCTGGAGTAGCCCTAAGTCGACTCTAAGTAGACTTAGGGCTCTCCAGGACTCCCCCACTGCCCTCCCTGCCGAGGGGGTGGCACAGAGAGAGCCTGGCATGGCCCCCCACAGGACAGGGCAGAGGCCCGCCCCCCCCGCCCCCATGTCCTGCCAGTGTCCCTGTCCCCCTTTGCCCCACTGTACCCAGGTACAATGGGGCAAAGGCTGAGCCCCCTGGCACTTGGCAAGGGGTGCCCCCCTGCCACCGTGGACCAGTCCCAGGTCCTCCTAGCCCCTACAAGTCAACCTAGGTGTCCAGTCGATTTAAACGTTTAAGTCGACTTAAAATTTAAGTGTAGACATGTTAAGTCGACTTAAATTAACAAGTGTGGACATAGCCTTTTACTCTCTAGGTAGGGTTTTTATTCACAACACATTTCTTTAACCAAACAAACTAACTTTAATTTTATATTTGTTTTATAATATGTATTTTTTTAAGCAGAGATTTGCATTTGTGAACTGATTGCCTGCCATTTAAATTCAGGTAAGAACAATCGGGCTGAATCTATCAGGGTCTAGTTTTCTTCCAGTTAACAAGTTCCTAGATTATAAAACCAAAAGGGATCATTGTGATCATCTAGTCCGCGTCAGGCCAAAGTTAAATTTTAAACTTTAGTCATGAGTCACTAAAAAACTAACTCAGAACTGTTTCCAAGCAATCATAAGACATGATTTTCCTTTTACATGTTGCAATAAACCCCCAATCCTGGAAACACATACATGTTTAACTTAAGTATGAATGGCCATACCGAAGTCAATGGCACTTCTTACAGGCTTATTGCTGCCTAGTTATGTGGATTTGGGGTTTTTTACAGTATTTTAAGTGGAATTTTACTCAATCAGCATGTGACGTTGTTGTAGTCACACAGTTTCAGTACAACTCCAATTACATGAAAAAGCAAGGATCTTTTTAAATGAGAAACGCCAGGAACCGGAACAAATGCAACCACATTTTAAATGGCCTAAAGTCAGCTTTATGTGATCTACATGCAGTCACTGAGTGTGTAACTTTTTGCTTTTTAATGAATTTCCATAGCCGTTCCATCACATACTGAAGCAGCTTCAATTTCTAACAAATTAATATCAACCACATTTAAGAAAGTGATGTAATAATACTGTGCAAATAGAGAACTAGAGAGTTGTGCCACTCAATTGTCCTAAACGGGCATAAAAGAATGGAAGATACTTTAGCTGGTGTAAAGCCAAGGTGGCCATCTCCACCGCAGTCCCTACTGACCATCCCCCCAACCCCAATCTTAAGGGGCACGTGCACAAATGGGAGAGAGTCTCAAGGACAGCCATAAAGATTATAAAAGGTTTAGAAAACCTGACCTATAAGAAAAGGTTAAAAAAACTTGGGCACGTACAGTGTTGAGAAAAGAAGACTAACGGGAAGCCTAATAACAGTTTTCAAAAATATGTGGAGGGTGTGACCGGGGCCTCCTGGGATACCTTCCTGGACGTGCAAAAATCAGGGCAAGCTGCAAAACCAGGAGCTAAACTCCCCAAACACTGATGGGTGGTACTTAAACCAGTCTCCCTATCAGTCACAACCAGGCTTCTGGTTCCCCACACTGGGTACCAAGAAATCTGTCCAAAATAGAAACAGCTCCCTTTATTGCACTCCAGCTCCTCCGGCTCCCACCTAGCCGCACGGTCCCTTAAAGATATAGGTTCTCCTGACCCCAAAGGGCCAGCCACAGCACACAGAACAATATAGGTTTGGATCTTACCCAAAATACCACACTGGTACCCAATCCTTTAGCAACTACAACTAAAGGTTTAATATAAGAAGAAAAGAAGCAAAATATGAGATGTTAAAGGGTCAAAGCGAATCACATACATACAAATGATTTAAAGTCCATGAAAAGCAGTTTGCAGGTTTGTCCCTTTGGAGTTTGCAGGCTTGTTCCTCTGGTAAACACCCAGCACCAGGGTGGGCCTCAATCCTTTGTTCAGTCTTAGAGGAATAGTTCCAGAGATGGGTGTTGGCTGTAGACTGAGGACTTGAGAGCAAAATGGAGTTGGGGTTGCTGCCTTTTATCCCCTCTGGCCTTTTCCATGCTGTGTGCAGTTCTCTCCAATCAAACTGGAGCTGAGTCACATGTTTAAGTCCTAGTGGCTCAACAGGTTTTCTTCTTCGGCCCATTATACTGGGGAGCTTCCTTAATGGGCCATTAAGGAGACAATGGCCAGGTAGACATTCAGTCTGGGGAATTTTCCCAGCCTTACACAAGTTAAAATATAACAATCATATTCCTAACTTCTAATATGAATACAAATCCTACACATAAACTATATAATCATTCCCCACAGATTATTACCTTTCTATTGACACCAAACATGGCATAGTTTCTATGGATTATAACAATCATAAAATATTAATACAAAATAATATCATAAATGGTTCCTTAAATCCTGACAGCGTCACAGAGGGCTGTAATAAAGAGGATGATGATCAACTGATCTCTATGGCCACTGTAGGTGGGACAAGAAGTGATGGGCTTAATCTGCAGCAAGAAAGATACAGGTTAGATACTAGGAAATACTTTCTAACCACAAGAGTAGTTACGTTTGGAATAGGCTTCCAAGGGAGGTATGGAATCCCTATCACTGGAGGTTTTTAAGAACAGGTTAGACAAACACCTGTCAGGGATGGTCCAGGTGTTCTTGGACCTACCCTAGCACAGGGAGATAGACAAGCTGACCTCTCAGTGTCTCACTCAGTCCTATATTTCTATGATTCCAGGAACCAGAGTATCCACTGCTCCAGCAATCCTCACTGCCATAATGTCACCTAGGGGTTGAGTTTGGTCTACAGCTAGGGCAAAGGTAAAGACTTAGAGCTACCTTTGTTTCCTCTCCCCTGTGTTGAACTCTTCTCCAGTGTGGATTTAGCCTCAGCTAGAACATTCTTTGATGCAATAAAAAATAATTCAGATCTGTTGGCTCTTGCCTCTTTGATCCTTGTCAACATCCTGTTATAAGAGACTCTGCTTTTCAGTGTCTAAAGAGGCAGCAGTTTGAAATCTTTAGTGGAAATGCCAAGTGATTTCAAAATAGTGGTTTCCTTACTGTATCTTTGCATTAAACCTTAATCTAAGTCTCTTCCCACTAATACTGCCACCTCATTCATCGAAAACCATCCCAGCAACTAGCCATTCTTTAAGATCTACAGTTTGAAATTACTAAGCCATTCAGAAGCATCTCTCATCAACTGTAACCTGTGCTAACGTTGCATGTGAAAATGTTTTCAACAGTAATACACCACACTGACATTTCCTTAACCCAAATTAAAGGGCTTCAAAATATCAAGTAACTTGTCTCCAGCTTTAGAGAGTTCCCATCCTTCTGTTATCCCAGAAACTCAAATCATTCAACTGTTGTTGCTTGCCTATAAACTACTGAGATAAAATCTGTGTGGTCTGCTTGCCCAATGATTATCTAACCCCGGAAATATAGATACAGCAGGAAATTCTTTGAAAACAAATGTTAACATCTATTGATTTTTATATTCATACAATAAAATTCAAAAGCTGAAAATGCTCTACCACAGAAATCATTCCATCTATCACAGTGAGCGTAACGCCAAGTGAGTTATATGTTCCATTTAAGAAAGCATTGATTCTCAGATTTAATACTAACATCTGAACAACAATGATTTCAGTAGATCCGGAGCGCACTGCTTTGCAATTTATAGAAGAAAGGGCAAAGGCATCATATGAAATTTAAAGAGACTCTCCCCACTCACAGGAAAAGATCTGACAAGGTTGCAACAGTAACCTTCACAAATAAAGGTCCACCAAGAAAGTGGAGGCCACAGAATAAACATATATGTGAATATTAATAAATAAGTGTGAATATTAAATGAGGGCTCATGAATATTAATGATCATTTATATTAATAGGGTATATTGACATTAATATGGTTTATGAATATTAATGTTTGCATTTTGCATATATGAATGTTGCTTTTTGTATGCACAGCACACGGAGCACAATACACATAACACAAACCACATATCTACAAGTTTCACAAGTTTCAACACAGCTACACAAATACATCACACCAAAAGGTGTTATTAAGAAAGGTCCACTGGCCTAACAAAGCCTTGGACAGGGGTTAGCTAAATTGTGAAGAAAGTAGCAGTTTCCTATCCCCAGCCTAGGGTCTTTTAAAGAACACCGTAAAAGAAGTAGGTTAAGACATTGTAATAAGTGATTTGACAGCGAAGCCTGGTGTTTTTTATAACACGGTTAAAGGATGGTCAGAAGGTATAGTGTTGTAATTTTATGGCATTTTTGAGGCAAGACAGGAAGGAATAACACTTAACACATACACACACAAAAACAAAGAGAGCACCAGCAGGTAAGCAAGGCAAAATAGAGAATAAGCAATTGTTGTGGATATTGCTATTGTAAGCTGGGTGCTGAAAGAGATATACCTAAAAGGCTTTATATCTAAAGGAAGTGGAGGACAGCTCATTAAAGTGAGTCAAGTCTAGGGCGCTCATTAAAGTGAGTGTGAAGTATTAAAGAACAATAGAGTGAGCAGGACCCAAACTGATTAAAATACCAGGTAAAAAGAATAAAAGTAAAAATAAGTAGGTTACAAAGATACAGAAGAAGGGCTCCAGCTAAAATTTAACGGAGTAACGGCAGATAATCTTCCGCTGGAAAAGGTATCCAGTATTGTTGATAAATATAGCAGGTGTCTCCCGCTGGAGAGTGTCCAATCCTGTTGGTAAATTTGTGTAAAATCTACTAGCTAAGAGTCTCCCACTGGAGAGAGTGTCCAGTCCTGTTATCAGGAGATTGTGATGTTTTTAGAAGGGGTATCCCAATCAAGAAAAAGCAAAATACTGAGAAAAGAAAAACAAAAGCAAAATAGTGATACTGCAACCATATTAGGAGATAACTTGAAAGATTCTGTCCAGAGAATAGGAGGAAGTCCATAGAAGAAAAATGCCTTCATGGGACCTGGAGCTTTTCAACAGTTGGATAAGCAGTGGGACCAAGGGGTCCCCTCAGAAAAGAAAGGTATTTTTAAAAGTAAACCCACTAAGAAGGAAAGAAAGCAGCCTGCTATGCAAAAGTTATACTTGGCAGCAACTTTTTTGGATAAAGAAATAGAGAAGTTAATAGTAGAAAAGCAGACATTACAAGGAGAAAAAGATAAAATCAGTAAAGAATTAAAGAATGTAGAAACTGAGACAGGTAATTTGAGGACAACTATGTTGACTCAATCCACTCAATTAAGAATGTTCCAAAAGGAATTAGATGAGAGAAAGGAAGAATTAGAAAGAATGATTCGAGAAACTGAAAAAATGGAGACGATTGGCAACAGATAACCAAGCTGCTGTGAGAGTGATGCTCTCAGATACAGGAGAAAATGGAAGAATTGACCAAATAGCTTGTTTAAAACAGAGAAGAACTAAGGATTAGCAAAGGGGTAACATCAGCGATTAAATGTAGAGGCAAACAATATGAAGAATTAGAAGATGATTGGGACAACTTCTATGATTAACTAAAAGAAGAAGAATCACCTTTAGGACCATATAGCTCATTAAGAGCTAGAGGAACTCCAAAAACCAACCCCCATAGCGCCAGTAATAACAACAACAGTAACTAAAACAACTGCAGCTGGTAATCAAGGAGGTCGAGAAAAACAAAGAGAGGAGACACCTTATTCCCCCAAACAAATAAAAGCCTTGGGAAAATCTTTAGGTCCTTTAAATAGAAGTTCAGCTATCAACTGGTTAACCAGGGATGCCTGGATTAGTAGGAGGGGATTTCTCAGCATTAATAAAAGAATGTATGAGTATGGAAGACTTTGCAGGACTTCCATATGACATACAGGGTAGAGGACAAGGAGATAAAAATGACATAAAACACGGGTTCTCAACCTTTTCAGGGTTACGACATAGCTGGGACCCTTCCCAGCTGTGTGTGACACACCAATCCCCCTCTATGCCGTAGCCCCACCTCCCCCCCTGCACCCTGCATCTACCCCCCACCACCAGTGTTTGAATCCTAACACCTATTTTGATTTGCTATTACAGCCTGACCTGATCCTATGTCATACACTCCCCTGCATTTAATTTCCTCCCATTCTGTAACTTTCCCACTTCAAAGCGTCTGACAAAGTGAGATTTTCTCCCACAAAAGCTCATGCGATAAATAAATCTGTTAGTCTTTAAAAGTGCCACAGGACTCTGTTGTCTTTCTACAATAGACTAACATGGCTACCCCTTTGGAATTTGCACCAATAATGGTTAAATATCCTGAAGTAATAGCCTCTATAATGGGAGAAGCCAAATGGTTCACAGTTCTAGATTTAGCAAATGCATTTTTTTGCTACACCATTACACCCAGATTCCTGGTATAAGTTTGCATTCACTTTTCAAGAGAGCTAACTTTGTTTCTGTTAACAGTGCCCCAAGGTTTTCATGCCTCACATGACTATGTATGTCATTAAAATGTGGGACAACATGCCAAATAAAGATCGTATAATAATGTTGTATGTAGATGACCTATTAATCAGTACAAGGACAAGGGAAGAAAATCTAGACATTCTAGACCAAGTACTACAGAAAATTGAAGAAATAGGATTTAAGGTTAACCCTGAAAAGGCCCAAATATGTTTGCAACAGGTGAACTATTTAGGAGTTACTTTAGGACAAGAGGCATGTTCACCAGATAACAAAGGGTAGAATTATTGCAGAAGTTACCAGCCCCTACAGATATCGCTACTTTAAGATTTTTTTTAGGCAAGGAAGGTCACTCACCTTGGTGCAGTAACTATAGTTCTTCAAAATGTGTGTCCCTATGGGTGATCCACTGTGGGTGATGGCACGTCCTCGCATCACAGTTCGGAGATCTTTAGAGCAGTGCTTATTGGGGCCGCACGTGTGAAGCAGCAGTCTCGTGCTGTGTCTTAGACATCTTTTTGGAGCATGCCCGGCCCCAACCACCTCAGTTTCTTCTCTACCCGTAGCAGTATGGAAGGCTCCAAAGTAGAGAGTGGAGGACGACGGGTAGTGGAGCACCCACAGGGACATACATACATACATATATACAAACATACTCGAAGAACTCCAGTTACTGCACCAAGTGAGTAATCTTCCTTTCTCTTTCAAGTGTCGCTGTGGGTGCTCCACTGTGGCTGACTCACAAACAGTGTCCTCAGTTGGAAGGAGGGACTTCGGAGTTTGTGTCGCAAAAGTATGTTAGCACTGATCTGCCAATTGCATCAGATTGTGCTGCCCGCTGTAGTGCATAGTGTTTAACAAGGGTATGAGACGATGCCCATATGGCAGTTTTGCAAATTTCTTGCAATGCGATGTTGTGTAAAAATGCAATTGTAGTAGCCATAGATCATGTGGAACGGGCAGTAATATGTTCCAGTGGATCAGCCCGTGATATTTTGTAATTATCGTAGATGCAGTTGCATATTAACTTTGATAGTCTTTTGATGAAATCACTTCTCCTTTGCTCCTGTCTGCTATAGAGAGAAATAGTCTATTGGTTTTCCTAAATGGTTTTGTTCTATCCAGATAAAAGGCAGGGGCCCATCTAACATCCAGTGTATAGAGGATGGCGTGCTGAGGATCATCATGCGGTTTCAGGAAAAAAACAGGTAAGTGAATGGGTTGGTTAATGTGGAAGGCTGATGTGACTTTAGGGATAAACTTAGAGTGAGGATGAAGAGTGACTTTGTCCTTGTAGAAGGTGGTAAATGGAGGGTGAGCCATCAATGCTCCAACTTCGCTAACTTGTCTGGCTGATGTGATAGCTATGTGAAAGGCGACCTTCATAGAAAGATGTATTAAAGAGCATGTAGCTAGTGGCTCAAAGCTGGGGGGGGGGGGGGGAAAGGGTGTGATAGTTTGTAATACAAGTTAAGGTCCCATGTTTGGGGGGAGGTGTATTTCTGGGTATAGGTTTTATATGCCTAATAAAGATCACTTTACAATGGGGTGGGTGAAAATAGAGATATTTCCTAAGGGTGTGTGAAAGGTGGAGATTGTTAGGGAAAATGTTTGTGAAATAACACTGTTAAGGGGTTAATGTTATAACTTGATTGACAGCTAAGGCTGAGGTAAATTGGCAGACTGCCAAGTCTGGTCAAAGGGAGGAATTTGCCCGGTAACAGGACTTAAATGGGGCCGTGTGCAACATAACTTGCGTGCCGTGTGCAACATAACTTGCGTGCCGTGTGCAACAGGGCTCAAACGGCGGGAAAAACCCAAAGCCGTGATTGGACAGTGCCTTGCATAAAAGAAGAGACAGAGGACGGTGGTTCTCTCTGTTCTGGGTTAGGGTTGGTTGTTGATGGTCAGAGCTGAAATCACTCCACGCGACGGACCAGGACGAGAAGTAGACGGCCAAGCCGGGAGGACGCCGGACCCGGACCCAGAAGCAGACGATCAAGCCCGGAGGACACCGGACCCGGACCCGGACCCCGAAGCAGACGATAGCAGACCTTGGTCTGAGGACTGTAGGACTGATTCCCGGACAACCCCGACCGATCGGTACCCCAGCTCCCCGGAGGGAGAAGAAAAACTGTAAACTATTGGGACCTTGGTGGGAGGTAGGGTTTGTTGTTTTATTTACACAAAGGTTAAACTTCTCGTTGACCCAAGGTTATGTTTATGTTAAAGGGTCAAAATAAATTGGTTTAAGTTTATACAGCACCTAGTCTTGGTCTTTTCCTTTAAGAAAAACACTCTCCGGGTTGATAGACGCCTGATTCAGCCCAAAGGACCTTGCTCTCATTGGTAACAGAGATGGCTGCCAGATGTACTTGTAAGGAACTAAAGGATAATTTTTGCTCCTTTAGGAGCAAGAGGTACTGTAGGATTGAGTCCATGGAGGCTGAGTCTGGTGTTATATTTTTGGAATTGCACCAGTTGGAAAATTGTGACCACTTTTGGAGGTAAGTCTTTCTAGTGGATGCTTTCCTGCTATTTAATAAGACATGTTGTACCAATTCCGAGCATTAAAGCGCTTCCTGTGTGAACCATGAAAGAACCAGGCTGTTAGCCGTAAGGGTCTGGAGTTCAGGTGGATCGTGCAACCCTTGTCCTGGGAAAGGAGGTTGTGAATGCAGGGAAGTGTACACAGTGTTTTGACAGAAATTTGTGTGATCAAGGTGACCCATGCCTGTCTGGACCAGGCTGGGGCTATTAGAATTTCATTGGTTTTGTCTCAGCGTATTTCCAGTAGAATTTTGTATATTAGTGGTATTGGGGGAAAGGCATAAAATAGAGTCCCGGTCCACTGTATGTGAAAGGGCTCTCCCAATAAATTCTTATCCATGCCTGCTCAGGAACAGAATAGAGTGCATTTTTTGTTCTTTGATTTAGCAAAAAGTCTGTGGTTGGGAATCCCCACAGTTGGAAGATGGATGTGAAAAGTCGGGGGTGTAGCTCCCATTGGTGGTCTTGAATGAAGGATCTGCTGAGGTCTGCTAGTGTGTTGTCTTTGCTGGGGAGGTAAGCTGCAGAAATCATTATGTCTCATTCTATGCACGTTCCATACTTTCATAGCTTCCATGCAGAGAGAGTTGGATCTCAATCTTCCCTGCCTGTTTATGTAACACATGCAGGCTCTATTGTCTATCGTGATTCTTACATGGTTTTGTGTAAGGATGGATTGGAAATGCATGCAGGACTTGCAAACCGGTCACAGCTCTAGAATGTTTATATGGAGAGAGGACTCTGTCATTGACCATCTGCCTTGTGTCATGAAGTTTCTGAGGTAAGCGCCCCATCCAGATAGGGAGGAATCCGTTGTCATCCTAAGTGTGGGTGTGTTCATGAGGAAGAGTATTCCAGAAAGGACATGGACTAGTATGGATCACCACAGGAGTGTGTCCTTTATGTTGCTTGGCATCGTTAGCAGTTTATGTATAGACTATCTGTTGGGTTTGTACACCCTGGCTAACCAGAGTTGTAATGGTCTCATGTGTAGTCTGGAGTTCTGGACTACAAATGTAGTGGCTGCCATATGCCTGAGAAGTTGTAGGCAAGTTAAGGCTGTTGTGATTGGTGAGTTGTGTATCAAATGCACTAGTTGTGAGATTGTTTCCAATCTGTGTTGTGGAAGAAATGCTCTTGCAGCCCGGGAGTCTAGATGGTGTGACTAGAGATTTTTGTCCCAAAACATCTAAAACTATAACTTACATACAAGACGACAATTGACAGAAAAGCCTCAGAAGGGGTTTAAATTCCTGCAGGTCAGCAGTAGCACAGCATTCTAAAACAGTTACAAAGTATCAACAGTAATTAGGGTCAGCCGCAAGGTAATAGGCAGTAATTGAAAACAATTACAAAGTAGTAATTGTGAACATTTTTGTGTTAAGCAATTAGGGTAGTTAGCACATAGAGATAAGTGGATTAGATCTTTTCAACTTGTGGGTGATCAGTAGTTTAGTCCTTTTCCTTGCTCTTTAAGCCATGTACACCTACATTTTTCTTGAATACTGTCAATATTCTAGTCAGTGAACCTTATATCTTTTTTCTGAATTAATCTTTAACTCTCTTTTCTAGCCTTTGAATGATCTTTATTCTCCCTTCCCCCTTTCTCCGCTTTGGTACGTTATGGATAATCTCTTGGTCTTATGATCTCTCCACTCCCTCGCCCCTCTCTACTTTGATGCTGGAGCACGTTTTTGCTCCTGACCCCTCCCATACGCACACTGGAGCACATTCTCTCCTCCTCCCTCCGTAAGCTATAAAAGGTCAGCCAATCATAGGGAAGTTTTATTGGAGATTGACAGCCTGAGAAGTCAGATAAGCCTGAGACAGTGACCCAGCTGTCACAGTTCCGAACCAGAGCCCTTGCTGGTAGGACGCCGGACCCCAAACACTGCTGTGGACCCAAGATCTCCACAAGCGGACCCGAGCAGACCCAGGCGACACCAGTGAATCAACCAGACCCGATATCATTGATAAGACACTGGTTTGCTAAAGAATCTAGGGCAAATCAGCTAACTGAATTCTGATTTATACGTCCAGATTCGGCAGCAATCCTCTGCCTGTGACAGAGCAGAATAGGATCCATGAGACGGAACCAGAGGGACGATTTTTAAGGTCTTGTAAGCAGAAGAGTGTTTGTGGGTCTGTGTGTTAGCAAAGCTGAGTGAGTGCGGTTTGAATGAGAAGGACTCATCAACCCATTCCACAAATGACTGATCACCCTTTGTTGAATGACATAGATTAGGATTTTTAGTAATTATGAGGTATAGAGTGTAAAGGTATGGATAAGTATTCACGTTTATGTAACTGCTTTATGTAATTTTTATGTTTACGTGATAGTGTATTTGAGTGGAGCCGTGGTGTTCTATCCAACCGCCAAACTGTCATTCTAGCCTATGGTGAGTCACTGTTGAATGATGGCTTGGTACCGAAGAATGGGGAGCCGGGTTGTTGTTCTGGAAGTTCCTTGGCACCGAGATGGTTTTTCTTCTCAGTTCATTTGCTGGTACTGATTCTAAGGATCCTTGAGACGGTGCCATGGGTGGTATAGAAGGCGGCACCTCAGGTCCCAGATCAGTGTCAGTTGGTGCTGTGATGGTAGGCGGCGCTGGACACAGTACCGACAATGTTGTTTGTGGATGTAGCCCCTTACCTCGGACAGTAGATGGGTTGGTGCTAATTCAGGGCTGTCAGGAGGATTTCCAGGCATTTGTTTTAGGCTCACTTGAAAACCCTCCCTCCTTCATTTTGACATTCAGGCATGTTCTCACTCCTGGCCTCTCCCACGGTTCTGCGGTTCTCCCCCACCCCGAGGCTATAAAAAGGTCAGCCAATCACAGGGAGTTTAGTTGGAGACTGAGAACCCTCTGGAAGAGGTGAAAGGTTGCTAGTAAGGAAGAAGCTCCAACAGAGTGGATTAACAGTACAGAGAAGCTGCAGAAGAGATCACTGTACCTAACAGCAGCCAGGAGAACAGAGAGAGGGTAGACTGATCCAGAGGAAGCCAGACCCATTATCATCAGTATGGCATTGGTGCACCGGAGTCAGGGCAATCTGGCTAACTAAGTTCCAGCAAAATGTCCCAATTCTGACAAGTTCAAGAGGGGTAGCCATGTTAGTCTGTATACAGCAAAAAACAAGAGTCTGGTGGCACCTTAAAGATTAACAAATATCTTCGGGCATAAGCTTTTCGTGGGCTCCAACCCACTTTGTCAGATGCAGAGCTTACAAAAGCTTATGCCCGAAGATATTTGTTAGTCTTTAACGTGCCACCGGACTCTTGTTTTTCCCCGATTCTGAGGCTATCCTCTGTCTGTGACAGAGCAGAATAGGATCCATGAGATGAGACAGAGGAATGATTTCTAGGGTTCTGTAAGTAAAAGAGCGCTTGTAGTCTGCCTGTCAAAGCTGAATGAATGCTGTTTCAGTGAGAGGGGCTCATCTACACCCATTTCACAAATGACTGATCACCATTTGTTGAATGATATAGGAGATTAGGATTTTTAGTAACAATAAGGTATGGAGTATACATTATTCATAAGTATTGATGTTTTATGTGATTTCAATGTTTATTAAATAGTACATTTCAGCAGAGCAGCTACGTTTTATCTAACCGCTAAACTGTCATTTGGGTTCTCCACTTAACTAATTTATGCTCAGTATTTAGAAGTTATTAAGGTGAAAACAAATGTTAGTTTTGTTTTTGAAGAATTTTCTGCTCTCTGTCTGTTCTTGATCAACAGGCTGTAGTCATATTTTCCAAGGTATTAGACCATTAAGCAAGCAAACCACATTAATTTACCTCAGAATTGTGTTCTTAATAAGCTTAATACAAACCACTTAAAACAATCGGGTAAACTGAGGTAACAAGATATCCAAAGTACACACTGCATTATACACCAAGACATGTTGGCAAATAAACACTTAAGAGCTGAATTAAATCAAATGCTAAAAGTAGCCATCAAAGCAGTTAATTTCATAAAATCCAGTGCTTTTAATTGCCAGTTATTTGCAATATTATGTGACAAATGGGGTCCACACATACGACTTTATTACTGCATGCAGAAGTTTGCTGGTTGTCCAGAAGTCAAGTGTTAGAAGGCTGTGTGAACTTAAGGAGGAAGTAATCTTGTTTGTGTCACACAAAAATTCTGATCTTGTTAAATACTACAAAGACATCGATTGGAACTTGAAATTTTGCTACCTTACAGATATTTTTCAGGTTTTGAATGAACTGAATTTGTCTCTTCAAGGAGCACTGAAAACTGTGTTTTACATGCATAGTAAAATGTAAGGACTTAAAAGAAACTGAAGTTGTGGATCAACACAGCTGAAGACAACTGCTTTGATATGTTTGCTGCATTAGCGGAGCTAATGAATGAGACGAAAGAGAATAATGAAAATTATAATGCTCCAGAATTTAAATCAACTGTTGTTAATCACTTGAATGCACTCTCTCTTAAATTTGATGAATACTTCCCTTCAAACAAAGATATCAGAGAAGGCAATCTCTGGATATTAGATCTGTTCACTGACCATCAAAGATGTAACTTATCAATACAGGAAGAAGAGTTGTTGGCCAATCTCTCTTCGGACAGTACATTAAAAGTTCTGAAAAATAATTCTCTTCTTGAAACATTTTGGATTAAAACCCACAAAGAATTTCCACAACTGAGTGAAAAGGCATTAAAGGTCCTCCTTTCTCTTTGTCAACATACTTATGTGAAAGTGGATTTTCAGTGGTTACTGACACAAAAAGCAAACATCAAAATCACGTGGACATAACTTCAACAGTAAGACTTTCTTTGACAAGCCTTATTCTAAGAATAGATGAACTTTGTTTGAAGATGCAGGCCCAAAAATCCCATTAAACTTGAGCAGTATCAGTTTAGTTGTGTGCATAATCATTATGCATACATCTATTTTTTAGAAATAGATGTGTGGTATATTCATACAATTGTATTTAATTTGGTTTCCTGAATTATTTTCACAGAAATGCGTAATATGCAGATACTATGAACATTACAGCTAGCATATACCAGCTTTTTCAAGAAAGTTTTCATCAGGTGTTCCAAGTAAAGTAACTAATACTTTTTCGTGTTCCCCAGTCCACTAAAGATTGAGAAATACTGCCCTAGATAAAGGATGGAAGAGATGGTTATCAACACAAGTATTCCCAAATGCCTCGAACAACAGAAAGAAAAGGAGTATGGTTGATACTGCTCTGGGAGGAGCAGGAACAGGATTGGGGATTCTGAACAGCATAGATGCAGAAATATTGGCAAATAAATTAAGTACGCTAGGACAACGCTTAGGAGATTTGGAAAAACCATTAAAAACCTCCTTAACTGAAATGAGCATGAGTCAGCATTTAATTGCAAATATACTCCCAGAATGGGAAAGTTCTCAGAAAGCAGATCACTTAACCATCTTATACACTGTAGAAACATTACAGAACAACCTATCTTTAGCCATAGCTTATATACAAGCACATACATGGACAAATGATGTGATAAAAAATATTATCAGGAATGGTATGAGGGGAATATTACTTTTGGAATTAAAGAGTGCAACGTGGAAACTTGAATAAATGGTGGAGAATGGTACCTATAATCCTCAAGGCAATCAAATTATTTTATATGTGCTTATGATATCAAAAGCACAAGTAAAATGGATATCTCTAATAGCACTTGGGTTGAATTTAAATTAAAGTGTAATGCAGCCAATTGGTTACAGACTTTGGGCAATAAAATAAAACAGTACTCGGAGAACCATGGAACTCAAAGCTTGTAACGAGGAACAAGATATAGGATGTTTTTGTAATAATAATGCTTTCCAATCCTGTGACGTTTGTCTAAACAGAGATAAGGGAGAGCTATTACCCATTAGATTCACATTTCTTTAATTAATCAATGACTATATACGTTGAAAAAACCTGTTTGTATCAGAAGTTGGTGTACACCATTTAAAGTGAATTATGTATATGACATTATAAATGACCCGATGAAAACACGTTTATGTAATGCTACATCATTAATAGGTTATGATGTTAAATTCACTCTCATCATAAGCATCCACGATGAAATTCAAGACCAGTACCAATTATACAATCAAATAAATCCAATCCCTTTAGGATTAAATGTTAGCCTAGTTAGAAAGTTAATTGAACACCCAGAATTACCAAAAAAAGGTAGAAAAAACTAAAGAAAACGCACAGAATGTTTTAATCACTGTAAACAGATTGAACAAGTGATGGAAAGAATTAAGGGAATTACTAAACATAATTGCGGAGAATATTCTGGGGATTACCTCATACTGTGACCAGAGATTTTTGTCCCAAGAAATCTAAACTATAAGATATATGTAAAGAGGCAATTGACAGAAAAGCCTCAGAAGGGGTTTAAATTTCAGCTGGTTAGCAGTAGCACAGGGTTCTATACTGTTACAAAGTAACAGTAATTAGGGTCAGTTGCAAGGTAATAGGTGATAATTGGAAGCAATTACAAAGTAGCATCAATAGTGAGGAACATTTTGTGTTAGGCAATTAGGACAGTTAGCACCTAGAGTGAAGAGTAGATAAGGTCTTTTAACTTAGGGCTAAACCATTGATCGCCTTTTTCCCTTCTCCTTAGGAAACCCTATACAGTTACATTTTTCTTAAATTCTGTTAATACTCTATTCAATAAACTTGATATCTCTTTGTTGAATTAATCTTGTCTTTTCTGCCTTTTAATAATCTTTATTTTCTCTTCTCCCCTTTTCCACTTTGGTATATTCTTTTTCCTCTCACTCCCCCTCACCTTTGGGGATGATCTCATGGTCTTGTGACCTTCTCCACTCCCCATCCCTTCCCTGCTTTGACCTTCCAGCATGTTTTCACTCCTAGCCCCTCCCGCACTCACGTTAGACCACGTTTCCCCCCTCCCCCCGGGGCTATAAAAGGTCAGCCAATTGCAGGGATGCTTCTTTGGACACAGAGCCTGGGGAAGTGCTGCAAGTCTGCCTAGCGACTGCTGAAAAGCCGGCACACTGCTGCACAGGATTGGCAGCCCCATGAAAAATGCTCCAAGCCTGGACCAGCAATCCACCCAGTAACTGCTAGCAAGCAGGCACCCTACCGGCAGAAGACTGACAGTTTGAGAGAGGGTCAGGCAGGGACAGCGACCCAGGAAGCTGTTCCGGTGCCAGACCAGAAATCCTGTCAAAAACCAGAGACGGCCATTCTGAGACCAGGACCGGAGATCTGGAAAACTGAAACCTGCGAGCCACGAGACCAGACACTAGGCACAAGACCGGACCTTTAATCATCGGTAAGGCATTGGTGTGCTACGGAATTTCAGGCAATTCAGCTGAGTCCCAACTAGTCTGCCCAAATTCTGAGGCTACCTTTTGCCTGATGACAGATCAGAAAAGGAGCCATAAGACAAAACAGAGGGATGATTTTTAAGGGTGCGTGAATATAAAAGGTGTTGCGCTTGTGGGTCTCTGTTAATAAAGCTGAGTGAAAGCAGCTTGAATGAGAAGGGCTCATCTTCAACCCATTCAGCAAATGACTGATCACCATTTGTTGAATGACATAGGAAATTAAGATTTTTAGTAATTATAAGGTGTAGGTTTAGTGATAAGTATTAATGTTATACAATCGCTTTTACGTGATTTATATGCTCACATGGTAAAATGGTTCAGCGGAGCCGCAGCATTCTATCTGGCAATTAAACTGTCATTTGACTCTCCACTCGTGATTTATGTTAAAATATACTCAATGCTTTAATTTTATTGTATTACTGTGAAAACAACTGTTAAGATTTGTTTTCAAAGAATTTTCTGCTCTATGTTCTTGATTGACAGGCTGTTGTATTTTCCGAGGTATTAGACCATTAAGCAAGCAAACCACATTGATGTTACCTCGAAATAGTGTTTTTCATAGATTTAATATAGTCAGATAAACTGAGGCAGAGGTAACATTACAGCTATAAAATATCTAAATATTGTCTTACATCCTATTGTGATGTTATTGATATCACAAATATTGATGGCTATAACATTGATAATTTTGGTATTGAGTCAAAAGAAAAATTAATGAATTAGAATGGACTTTTCAAGTCAAAGGTCCTGGTATTATTCTCCTCTGGGTGCAAATAAAGGATGGATCCATGGGAGAAGACTTATGCCAGCATGAAGATTTGAGAGTTTGGTCTCCTTTCATGGAGAGCCTTGAGACTAAACTGGATAAGAATCTTAAAAAAAATGGACCTATAAATCTAAAAACCATAGATGAGGAATTGTGCCAATATGAAGATGTAATTACTTAGTCTCTTTCTATAGAGAGCCTTGAGTCCAAACTGGACAAAACTCCTCAAAAATTAGATTTAAATAAAAATTATTCTAAACAAGGAACTGTGCTGGCATGAAGATATGATGATTCAGTCTTCTCGAAAGGAGAGCCTTGAGTCCATATTGGACAAAATCCTTGAAATTAAGGTGCTGGACTTGCAAACAAGTTTACAAATCCAGCAAGGAGGGGAATTGTAACCAAGGATTTTTGTATTACAGTCAAGCATCATCTCCTAAAATTACCTAAAACTATTACAGAAAGAAGCTGACAGAAAAACTTCAAAATGGGTTTAAAAACTTCCGACAAGCAGTAGCAAAGCTGCTAGTCACTTGTGGAATGTAAACAGAGCTTGAAAAACATTCCTTTGCCATGTAAATAGTTAGTAAAGGTATACGTAAGAGCTAGCTTCAGCACTTGGTAAGAGATCAGGGATTTTAAGGAGGATTAGTTCCAAAGGGGTAGCTATGTTAGTCTAGTTCAGCAAAACAAACAAGGAATCCTATGGACTTATAAAGACTAACAAATTTAGTCTTTAAAGCATCTGACGAAGTGGGATTTTCTCACTCATCTCTTGAAAGCTCATGCGATAAATAAATTTGTTAGTCTTTAAAAGTGCCACAGGACTCCTTGTTTGTTTAATAAATTTAGGTATCAGAAAACTAACTCTCTATACCCCATCCTGTGAGTCCACCTTAGAATCCTCCTTGCTCCCCCTCCTCTATCCAAAATAATGTCCATTCCCTCACACAGCCCCTCTCCAAAGTCCCCTCTCTCCTACGCAAAAATCACTCCCCTTACATCTTCCCGCTCCCTCTCACCTACGCATGCCACAACCCTACATCCCCTCATATATGTGACTAAAAGGGTCTCACCTCCACCCATTCCACAAATGACTGATCACCATTTGCTGAATGTTTAGATAGGATTTTATCAGTTAGGGTATTGTTAAGAATAGTAATAATTAAGATATTCTTAAGAGTAACTGTATAGTTGTTTGTATTTTAGAATAAGGGAAAACTGTACCACAGAAGAGCAGCACTTCATGTAACTGTCATTCAGCACTAAGCTCACTGTGATGGATAGAGAATGATTTCTGTTGTAAAAGATTTTCAACTCCTGAATTACATTGTACTGGATGTAAAAACCAATAAATGTTAACCTTTGTTTTCAAAGAATTTTCTGCTCTAAGTGTCTGTATCCAAATTTTCTGGGGTTGGTTAGCCATTAGGCAAGCAGAACACATCCTCAGCAATAGTAGTCCGTTTAGGCCAGCAACCACTCAACACCCAAAGGATTTGAGTTTCTGAGGTAGCAACAGGGAATGATTTTTGTAGTAAAATATTTTCAGCTCTTGAATTAGATTGTATTAATGTTACAAACTAATAAATGTTAAGATCAGCTTGCGAAGAATTTTCTGGTCTGGGCATCAGTTCTTGATCAGAGGGCTGTATCCGAATTTCCTGGGCTGGTAAATCATTAGGCAAGCGGACCACATTAATTTACCTCAGTAGTTTATAGTGAAAAGCATTAACAGCCAAAAGATTTGAATTTCTGGAATAACAAAAGGTTTTAAGAATACTGATAACACAAATACAAAATATTCATCCATATAATGCACATACTTGAATGGATCTTTTTGTAGATCCTGCTAAAAGACAGTTGTTTGTTTTAAACTGGAATGAGTTATAAATGTCAACTCATATGGCTATAAAACAATATAAAACAAAGGAACAGCACTCTGCCTCTCACCATTTCCAATACAGGTAGAACTACATACCATCTAGGTTTACTTCCTGGGAAGAAAGTTTTCCCTCCACTCTACTTTCACTTGGGTTGTATCACTACACAATACATACACTGAAGTAACATATTTACAGTTCCACATAACTAGTAGTTCTAATAAGAGTGATATTTGCTTTCTGCCTTCATTTGATATGGCTGCAGAGACAACTAAACAAACCATTTACAGAGTTCTTTTAGACATTAATGTTTAACCACAAAAAAATTAACAGTCTAATTCACATACGAAATTCTTCAATGCAATCGTTTCTTAACGGGTTCTTTTCCTTTTAGGGCGTGGAGGATCTGACAAGAAGAGATACAAGGATTTCAACAGCTTGTCCAATGATTGTTTTTATAAATAAGAAAGCCAAAGAATCTATAGTATGCAACTGTATTCAAAATATGAGAGACAATGCACCTCTTCAAGTGTCAACTAGTACTGTGGGAACAGATTATTGTACTTTAAAATTTATTCAGACAGACAAATACCTTGCAAGCTCTCTGCACATGAACTCCCAATGATCTCAGTGCAAGTTTCACACATGGAGTGCTTACAAGATTGGATCCCAAATGTTTCATGTCTACATTGATCGTACATGTATCAGTAACAAGTGTGTTTATCACTAGCATTATCCAAAAAAAAGTTATTTTATATCTTCCTTTTCTTCCTGATTTCAATGTACAAGTGCTCTTTTAAGCCAAATGACCATTTAAAGGGCATGTTATTAACTCACCTGACCTGCAATTAATTGCATTACTACAGTTTAGATTTGACATTCTATAATCTAAACAAACACACTGAAAATTTAGCCACAGTTACATTTTTAATGAAGTGACGGTAGTCAGAGAAGGTAGTCTCTCTTCATCTCTAGGAAAACTCCCTGCCCTTTAAAAACTATAGTAGTTATAAATACAATAGGTAGAGTTCTTAAAAAGTGCACCTGCTGTACTTTGAAAACCACCGATATATTTGCATAAAGAAAAATTAAGACAGTAATAAGTTACAATAACCACCCCTCAATTGTGTTAGGACGGTAGTCATACCTTCTTCACTGGAATTCTCTTCTTCTGTGATTACAGGCATTCTAGGATTCCGAGTGACAGCTTCCTTCTTTATTGCTTTTACCACACCTGCAAAGGAACATTCAGGGGAAAAATTGCTACTAGTTATTAAATGTGTCTGTGCCACAGGTTCAAACAATTCAGAGAGTATGTTTGCTTGGTTCCTCTTGATTAGAAAAGCAGACACCTTAGCACCTTTATTGAACCTTAATTTGGCCCTTTAGATGATGCAGTTATAGCAATAGCTGGTAATATAAAAACCCAAAACATATTGAACAGAGACTCTGAAAAGATGAATGCTGGGTTAGTTCACATAAACCAGAGGGATTAAGAGATTTTACAGATAACCAAGTGCTACAGATCCATCAGCCCAGGTAAGAGAATGGGAATTAAATTCATAAATAAAATGGCTGGAATACTTGAGTTTTTTCCAATATAATCTTTAAGAAAATAAGGTCGGACACAGTGAAAATCTAGTTAGAAAATACTTACTGATGAAGAGAAAGCATGTAAGAAAATACTTGGGAAATAGGACTTCATAAAAATAGGCGGATCCAAATGATATACATTTTAAGAGTGCTAAGTGAATTAATTTACTGAATACTGAATTATTTTTGGAATATAGGAAGGTAAGCCATTGCCAGACTGGATCAGACCCTAAGTCCATCTAGTCCAGTATCCTGTCTTTCATAATGGCTGGTACTCAATGCTTCAGGGGAAGGTGTGAACTCTGCAGCAGACTAAACTGGGATAATAAGATTCCCATATTAAATCTTAATCTGATATCTAATAGATAAACTAAAATTTATGCTTCAGGATTTAAGATAACCATCTTACAAACTTTAACTACAACATTTTTGCATAACAAGAATACCCATACAAATAGCCAATCCTTTTTAAATCTTGCTATATTCTTAGCCTCAATGCTTGCCTGCTGTAATGAGCTCCACAGTCTAACCACACAGGGTAAAAAAGTGTGTGTGGGGGGGGGGTTTCTGTTTTGTTTTTCAAATCAGTCCTGAATTAGCCACCTTTAAATTTTATTGAATATCCCCATGGTTCTTGTGTTATGAAGCAGGGAGAACAGAAACTCCTAATCTACATTCTTTCAATGCATGATTCTCAACCACTAAGTCAAACACAAAAGTGTGTCACGGACCAGTGGCTGAGTGTGTTGTGTGTAATGAGCCTGCCGCTGAAACCCTGAGGAGCTGTGGTGGCTGGCTGATTTCACGTCGCTGGTCCTCGAAGAGCTGCTGCCAAACCAGCACGGCTCCACCCTGGTTCTCAGAGGCAGGGGCTGCTGGTCAAGCCTCCTGCCACCAAAAAACCCTTCCAAGAGAGAATTTCTTCAGCGGTGGGGGCCACTGCAGCTTGACCCACCATCAAAAGTCTTGGTGCCGGGGAGGAACTTTGGCAGCAGGGGAAGCAAAGCAGCAGCAGTGTGTCATGCACAGCAGGGAGCCCTCCCAGCTATGTCCCGAGGGTGAAGGGGTTAAGAACCCCTGAATTAGACCCTTCATTATATACTTACATCCCCTCTCTAACCTGAACATCCCAGTCTTTGCACTCTCTCTTCAGATGAGTTATTCCACCTCCCTAATCATTCTTATCACCCTGATCTGCACTCAAATTCAACAGCATCTTTTTTGACCTGATGCTAGTTGCGGGGATTGTTTGACAGTTTGTGCGTGTGTTTGAAAAGTGTGAATTGGGAATGCTTTGTTCCAGATGGGCCCTGGTTGGCTTTGAGTGATTGATTGGAGAGTGAGGCTTTAAGCTGAAGTAGCCTGATAAGAAACAGCTAGCTGTGAACCAAATGAAATGGGGGACTACCAAAAAAGATAAAAAAAAACTTAATATGGCATTAAAAATGATCCTGGCAAAGTTTAATTGCACTTTTCATAATTAAATACTTATTGGGAGCAGGAATTGTGATTACAGAACAGAGCCATGAACAATAAATTACATGATTATATAAAACTCCTTTCAGGCAAAAGCAACTTTATACAATTATAAAAGGAACAGGGTGTGATAACTATAATATAGCAGGGAGGGGGGTTGTTTTAAACTCATACAATGTTAAAGTTTTATTCAAAATTAATGCACGATGTCCAGTGTTACTTGGACTGAAAATTGATTGGAGCACCATTAATAAAGGGTAATAATAAATGGCACTGTGTATTAGAGGAAGCAGGAAACATCTGGTGAGGTACTCAAGACATCTGTATTATTAAGCACCTTCACTAAAGAACTTGAAGAGCAAATAAATATTGAATTCTTAAACAGAGAATATTAATTCAAGAATACAACAAGAAGAAAACCAGAAAACAGAAACCAAAACAGAAAACCCAGCTATTTTCTCTGAATTTTTGGATGGACCCCCTGGAGCTAACAACATTCCTACACTGCTCCTACTTTCATGAAGGCCAATCCTTGCCCAGAAGAAGAGAAAGTACAACAGCTGGTAATCTGCCTTTCCCACCTAACGCACTGGTGGAGATAGATAAAAACTAAAAAGCATTCTACCCTACATTACTGGCATTAGAGAAATGTTTGCAGGGAGAATTACAAAGAGCAGAGGTAAGAGTTCACTTTCGTATAGCCATAGCTTTCCCACCAGCTGAAGAAGAGCAGACAATTGAGCAAGATCAGACAAGTCAAGTGTATTTACGAAAAGAAATGATATCTCAAGAGAGATTGCTTTATTTCCTGTCTCCATCTGCTGGTAAGGACTATAATAAGCAATTGCCTTGGCTGACAGGAAAGAGAAGAGTTCCTTGGCATTATATACCACTACTATAATGAAGAACTTACCTTTGGTTTCCAATGAATTTCTCTTCCTTGTCAACTGTGACCTTTCCCTGCCTCTTTTACACTTCCGGTTTTCCATTCTTCCCTGATCAGACCCAGATTCAGAAGATTCTAATTTAACTGGACGGTGCCTTCTTGATCTGGAAGCCTGAAATCCAAATTTTAATATGGCATTAGAAATGATCCTGGCAAATTTTAACTGTAATCTTCATTACAATAATGAAAGATTTATAGTGAGTAGGAACTGTAGTTACAGGACAGAGCCATGAACAATGAACTTGCTGGCTATATAAAACTCCTTTCAGGCAAAAACTTTGTATACAATTAGAAAAGGAACAGAGTGTGATAGCTGTAATGTATCTGGATTTTTTTTTTAAATTGATGTAATATTAAAGTTCTATGCAAAATTAATGCATTAGATGCCAATAGTGTCACCTGGACTGGAAATTGACCAGAGTACCATTAATGACAGGTAATGATAAATGGGTATTTAAGATCTGTTAATAAATGTCTGTCAGCACCACCGTGCCAGCACTCCCAGTCTGTTTAAAAAACAAGACAATAATGGCATTAAGTGTCCGCAGTAATAAGAACTGGACACTTTACACTTTTAGCTGCTTTTGAAAATCCATCTCCTAAAGTGTTCCCATTTCAGATTAACTAGGATACAAGCTCCTTTTGCTTTACAGTGAACACATTATGAGATTTATTTACATGAACACAGAGAGAGGTAACCATGGTGCTACATCAGCTTTGATTTTGTATACAGCTATTTTTAAGCAATAAGCAAAAAATGTTAAGGACATTTCCTATATAACAAAGACAGACTACAAAAACTGGATAGGATTTTTACTGGCCAGTTTTGGGCTCCATTTCTTCCTTAGTTGCTCGGGAAAGCAACAATCACTATATATCTTCAAAGTTTTACTACTCTATATTTAAAGCACCGTACTGCAATTTAACAAATGGTATGTGCATCCACATTCCCCAAATTAAGAGAGAACAAATAAACGTTTAAGTGCAGATCAACTATAAAAAAAAAACAACAATCCAATAAAGATCAAGGATTCCATAGCCAATGCTTCAATGATTCTCAGATCTAGATCATAATTTTCAAAAGCATCTAGCGTGACTTAGAAGCCCAGGTCCCATTTTCAAAAAGTAACTTCACAGCTTTAGTCCCAGTCACTTTTTAAAACTCCCAAAACTTTTGAAAGTTAAAAGCATTTCACAGCCCATGTTCTAATGTCACTTTTGAAAATTTTACGCCATTTCATTAGACAGGTAAAAGTATGGGGCTTTTTTGTTTGTTTTTAACTGCCAGCATAGATGATTTGCCCTGCAGTTGGTAAATCATCGCAGCTTTCTGAAAACGCATGTATAAAATTCTGTTCCATCTTAAAAGATGTATATTGGAATTAGAAAAGGCAACAAAAATTACCTGAGATATAGAAAAACTTCCATACGAGGCAAGACTAGGATTTTTCAGCTTGGAAAAGAGATGGAAGGGGACAACGGATATAATAGAGGTCATGACTGGTGTGGAGAAAGTAAATAAGGAAGTATTTTTTACTCTTTCTCATAACACAAAAACTAGGGGTCACCTAATGAAATTAATAGGTGGTAGGTATAAGATGAACAAAAGGAAGTTTTTCTTCATGCACCACAGAGTCAACCTGTGGAACTCCTTGCAAGAAAATATTGAGAAGCCAAGACTATAATGGGGTTCAAATAAAGGATTAGATAAATAAGAATTAGATAAATTCATATCCAGCAATGGCTATTAGCCAGCATAGGCAGGGACTGCTGTTTCCATAGGCTGGGAACAGGTGACAGGATAAAACACTTGATGACTACCTGTTCTCTTCATTTCTTTTGAAACACCTGACATTGGCCACTGCCAGAAGACAGGATACTGGGCTAGATGCACCACTGCCAGAATGGCCGTTCTTATGTTAACTTTAAAAACAAAACACGCAGTTCTGTCACATGCCAGACTAAATTCAGCTCACTCTCTACAAAAGAGCGGTTACCTACCAATAATAGCCATTCTTCAAGAAATGCTGCTCAGATGCGTTCCACTATAGGTGTGCACGTGCTTGTGTGCATGGTCACGGGAAACCTTTCTGCTCTTAGCAACCCCCACAGGGCCAGTGTCGGCACCCCCTGGCGTCCCGCGGTATGTCAGGCACTGCTGGCCTTACGTCCCCTCCAGTCCCTTCTTTCCGCTAACTCCAAAAAGTGGGGATAGACGGGGGGTGTGGAATGGATACGAGTAGCACATCTGAAAGAACAGCTATTACTGGTAAGTAATTGCTCTTTTCTTTGAGTTGCTGCTCACATCCATTCCACTATAGGTGAATTACAAGCCTTCCTTTGGAAAGTGGGCGGAGTTACTGTCTGCAGCATTGCTCTGCCAAAGGCTGCATCGTCCCTTGCTTGCTGTATGATGGTGTGGTGGGACGTGAAGGTATGGAGAGACAAGCAGGTTTGGCCTGAATTCTTACAGGCCTGCACCGGGTCACTGTCAGACAAGGAGGGAGAGGGAGACCTGGCCACCTTGGCAGAGTGGCATCTCTACCTTTTAGTGGAAAGCCCTCTAGACACATCTGAAGAGGAGCTCCAGTGCCGCTGGCGGTGCCAAGACGACAGAGATTCATCTGCCAAGCTACCACCTGCCTCGCCTCCTTGGTAACGCGGACTGATGGCACTGTCTGCTTGCCTTGGACTCCTTACCAGATTCCCAGGATCTGTGGTGCCGTTTCTTCACCAGAGATGAAGATATTGAAGGGTGACGGTGCTGAAAGCGGAATGGTGCTGCGGGATCACAGGTGGACAGGACTCTCTGGTGCAGAGGGAGGACACTGCCATGCTGGAGAACCCGACACAGGTTTTCCCCTCGACAGCGGGCACTTACTGGTGGCCTCTGGTCGAGGAGGCGGAGGCAAAGCCAACAAGGCTTGTGCTGCCTCGAACGCCTCTGGCGTCGACGGAGCAGGCAACACTGCCCGCCCAGATGCTGCCATGGGTCAGGGTTGGCTCCCTCATCAGGGAAATGGTCACCGAAGCACCCCCTTGACTGGATTCCCCTGGTACCGCCAACATGGCCAGTACCAGGGAATGATCTCAACCCAGGCACGGCTTTTTCTTTTTGGCCAACACAGGTGGGGAGCGATGTCGGAACAGCAACAGTGCCGACTAAGCACTCCGTGTCGATGTATGACCGTGCCGGCCTGGACACTGGTCAACACCCGTTCCATAAGGAGCGCCTTCAGACTGATGTCTCCTTCTTGCTGAGCCCGAGGCTTGAAGGATTTACACATGCAGCACTTAGCGGAGCAATGAGATTCCCCCAGTACTTAGGTCACTTATCATGGCAGTCACTTTGTGAGAAAGCCTTCCCACATTGTTTGAAACCGAGAGATTGCAGCACGGCCTCCGGCCGAAAGTGTCCCTTACATGATAACACTGAACTAAAACTAATCGACAAAACAAAGAAACAACAAAAACCAGTTCAAAAGGGCACTTGCAGTAGGCACAGGATTGTCCTTTAGGGGGAGGGGGGCAATCAAGGAGATTGCCCCAAGCCCCACAGTTTCGCATGCCCCGTGCTGCGCCACTATCGGGGCAGCACAGAACCCACACCACTGCCCCCCCACTGCCAACTGTGCAGCCCACTCCCCTGGCCCTGCTGCCTTCAGCCTCCCACCAAAAGGAAGGGGCAGGGCAGGAGGGCAGAGCCCGGCCTCTGGGCCAACCCTGCCCCAACCCCAAGGCAGAGCAGCCAGCCCAGAGGCAGAACAGGAGAGGTGAGCCCAGCCTCTGGGCCAGCCCTCCCCACCCCCACTCCTGCCACTGCGGCCGGGGCCAGGGCCAGCTCCCACCAGCAGGCAGCCTCATGTTCCTGGCCAGGACTGGGGCTGGCTCCCACTGGTGGGCAGCCTCAGGGTCCCAGCCAGGGTGGGGACTGGCTCCCACCGGTGGGTGGCCTCAGGTTCCTGGCCAGGGCTGGGGCCAGCTCCCACTGGCAGTGGGTTCCCCTCCAGTGTAGGGGGGCAGGGACCCCCCCAGGCCAATTAGCCCTGGCAAGACAAGATAGCAAGAAGTTCCGGTGGCCATCAGCTCGGGCGCAAAGAAGGAACTGGAGGGGACGTAGGGCCAGCAGTGTCTGATATACCACTGCATGTGCACAGGACTCCAGGTGGCGCCGATGTTGGCTCTACGAAGTTTCCATGACCGTGCACGCAGGCGTGTGCACACCTATAGTGGAATGGACATGAGCAGCGACTCCAAGATGAACCTGTGTTGCTTCTGCAAAGTTAATCCGAGTAGTAAAAACTTGGTTTTGTTGCCAATTAGAGGGGCAAGCCCGAAGACCCAATGGGAGCAGGGCTTGAAGGTGAAGGTGCCATTTTGACAAAGCACTTTTCTGACCATATTACAACTTAAATTGACTTGCATGTTTTTGGAAAAGTTGTATTCCCTAATAAATATCTCTAATTGTATACTTACCTGAGCAACTGCATTGTAAGACTTGTATTTGATTTTCGCCAGTGCATTTGCTCTTTCAGAACCCTGCAAAGAAACAAGTATAGGTCAGAGAAGCCAGCTAAAAGTTAGCTGCCAGTATATCCCTTAATTTTCTTCCATGTCCATTTTTATTCACAATCAGTTTTTCACCCAGATCTCAAAATACTTCACTAAATTGCGGAATCACCACCCCTTTTTTACAGGTAAGAAAACCAAGTACAGTTAACAAGACATCCCCAAGGGATCACCTCATGTCAGAGACCCAATATGTTATGTTTCCCAGGCCCTTGTCCTAACCTCTGAGCCAGGGCAACTGTGGGCTTTATAAATCTGCTTGCATTCACACAAAAAAATAGTAGTGTCCTTCAAGTATTTGAACAAAACCACAAAGCTTTGTTGCTGTGTCTTAAGGTGTCCACTGAACTTGTCCTTCCTTATGATCAATTATAAAAAACAGAAATAAAATGCAAGACACTTCACAAGAAGAAACCAGCATCTTAAAATAACTAGAGGATGAAGATAAATGAGTCAAGCTCAGGTTACAGACAGTGATACATTCTGTGAATGTACAGCCTGTTTGAAAGATTCACTTGCTACAGTGAATTGGGGATGTGGGAACTGAATAAATCTCAATATTTACAGCATGCAAATTGATGTAATATAAAAGTTTACAGAGAAAAACTAACCATTCCATATTACCTGATGCAACATTCAGTGAAAGAACAATATTAAATTAGAAAACTGCTGTAAAGTCATTGTAGAAAATGCATCTTGAAAACTGTCATCTGTAGACTGCCAAGAGTCTAAACTAAATGCTGCTTAAAAAGTGCTTATTTCAGTAAAACAAAACAGTGTGATTTTTCAAAAAAAGCAACTATGACTCTGATTTCCCTAGTTTTCGCACTGCAGAAAAATCACACACGCAAATCATTACACCCTTCAAGAAAATGTAACTTTTTCTGGGATTCATCTCAGCAGTTATTTAAATAAAAAGCAACACTATGAAAGTTTCTTGTAAAAACTGAATACCGCATTCAGTTGAAACTGCAAGTATCCAGTTCTCAAGTTCTGGCATATGGCCACCACTAAAAGAACATATTTGCTAGAAAACATCAACACTATTTGCTCTACAAGTCTAGAATTTGAAGGTGTCTCATGCTAGTATTGGCCAGGCTTGACCTGACCACTAGAGCCCTGCGCGGATACAAATATGTGGATCCGTATCCGATCTGCATCTTCAAGAAATGGTCCGCAGATATCCGCGGATGAGGATATAATGCAGATATCCGTAGATTTGCAAGGCTCTAGCCCTGCACAGATGCAAACATGTGGATCTGTATCCAACCTGCATCCACAAGAAATCGTCTGCAGATAGCCGCATTGTATCTGCAGATGCGGATATCCACGGATATAATTCAGATACCCACAAATTTGCAGGGCTCTACTGACCACTACTTAGCTTCCTGATCACAGATTGACAAGCTTTGACTGTAGATTAGGTTGTCCAACAACATTAAGCTATTACTTAAACTTTTCGTACTTCTGAGTCTTGAGAAGTCCCTCCATCCTTTTTGTCAGTCGTTTCTTCACTCTCTTTAGCATTTGAGGAGAGTTTCTGAAAGAGTATAGAGATTTAAAACTTATTCAGGATTTGAACAAGTCAACTTTATTGGGCACATTTTCAGGTACCACAGATTCTATTTGACAACATAAAATTTAAAAGAACAATATAGTCTAGGAAAGTAACCACATTCCCCTCCCTTCTACCTCAGTCTAATACTGTTTTAATTACTAGTATCTTGGTATATGCATGATCTCAAAATAAATGTGTGCAACACATTTAATATTTAGATTACAGTAGTGAATAAATCCCTACTCCCAGCATTCATGCATCACAAATCCTTCAGACTTCCAGAAAGGCAATGCAGCAAGGACACAGTATGTAACTGGTATTTCACATTCCAGTTTTGTAAAATAAAGCTTTAATTTAATTTATCATTTGAAAGATATGCTTACAGATCATCACACATTTAAATAAGTCAGCTTCTATACACTCATGATGACTTGAACTGCCATAGCAGAACAGAGACAATAACCTACCATCTTGTCCTGCTGCCACTGCTGATATTCCAAAATCATATTCTTAATATTAATTACAAATTCATCCTTTATCAAGCTCAAAGCCTTGTCTGGCTGGGATTGGTCAGTAGAGATCAAACACTTCATTTTCTGATAGTGGTCATGAACATTCACTATTTCCTGAAATGAAAAATGTTAGAAACTTTTTAAAAAACAAACAAGTAGTGTAGCAACAAATAAAACTGTAAACTCCTGATTAAATATGGACTTTAAAAAAACAAATCACAGCATACTGAGCTAGCAACCGGTTTAAAAAGGACATTGTTAAAATTAGCTGGTCAATGTCAGTAGTAGCAAGTCATAAGAAAAGTGTGTTAATATCATGGTCCTAGTGGAGAAGCAAAGGAAGATACTGAACTCAGAGGGAAACTTACCTCAGTGACACCAAGTAATTATTTTCAGGTAGAGATTTCAATCCTCAACTGTTTGAGACATTTTAAAGTTTCCCCCCATTCCACTCTTAGTTAATGATTTCAGTGGCAGTGGAAGGAACAGCAGCAGGGGGAGGGTAAAGTCTCCCACATCAAAGCTGCTATAGCCAGTTGGAAAAGACATCATGAACCATCAGCGTGACTAGACGATGTAATACAAGAAAAAACTCTATCCTGCCTCCAGTGCCAGACTTTCTATAGGTTATTTTATACTAAACAAAGGGAAAGCAGTAAAACGACCACATGTTTAAACTGAGAAAATAGGCCAAGATTAAAAAAGAAAAAAGGAAGGCCCAAATCCTGCAACTGGTGGTATGCTGGTACATCAACATGTCCACTTGCATGCAGCCAGTTGCCAGTTCCCAGCCTAGGAGGGCAAACACAAAGGACAAAATTTAAACTGAAATACTGTATTTTTCTGTGTACTTCCACCACCCCTTGTCTGAGTTGTCCAGTCTCCTTAACATGTCTAAAACACTTTGCACCCTTTTAGAATGATACAAATATTATAGTTATTTCATTAAAATAGATCCAGTGTTTCAAAATGTCTGGTAAAATTGTTGGTATACAGTTGTCCTCACTTCTGTAATGAGAACTTTTACAAGCACCAGATTATACCATTAGAGAAATTATATTATTTGACAATGATAATTATTTCATAGCATAAAAGTTATATTACCTCCAACACATCATTAGTGATGAGCCTGCTTACTCGGTTACTTAGCTCCTTAAATTCCTCTTTACATTCAGTTTCCCGAATCTTTTTCTTAGTTCTGAAGGTCAGCTGTATATAAAGATGGGTATATTTTGAAATACATGATAAGAGACAAGTACAGGTCTGTGTTCATAGCTATGAAAATTCTCACCTTGACAGTTCAAAAATGAAAGAGGCTGAAAGGCACAGATCTAGAAACAAGCTGACCCCAATATTAATCTGTACAGATTTATTTTCAACCATTCAGACTCACAGCCATGATTTAAAGGCTTTTGTGAAGCACTTCTTTCAAAAAAAGGCATTCCTTCATTGCATGGATCAGTTATCAGAAATTCAAGCCACCACCCAAGTGCAGCCCAACTGAATGTTACTTTCTACAGATTAAAAAAAAAAAAAAAAAAATTTAAACTGCCAAAGCAATATTTTTCAAATAATTGCTAGTTATTGAAAGCAAAACATGATTGATTCAGATTACATTAAACAATATTTTAAATCCAACAGCCACTCTGGTGAATTAGTTATATAAAGCACCTAGCACACTTTGGAGAACTGTAAAAAAAAAAAAAAAAAAGTAACTGCAAACAATTGCATTGGTGTTGCTCCTCTCTCCCTTCATTTGTTATTTTTAACTAAACACATTCCATCAATTAGAAGATGGAGGGGGATTTACTTAAAGGAAATAAGTTCTTGGTGCAGTTACTCACTAGTCTGGGCATTGCCGTAAAGTGAAATGCTTTGTCTAGTCGCAGCTTCCTAAATATGTATGCTGCATCATAATGCTGAGCATTTATCAGATCCTGTTGAAATCTCTCAACTTCAAACCACTCCTTGAGTGCAATTCTGATCTGCAACAGAAAAAAAAAGGGACACATGTTTCCTTGAACAGTGATTAGAAATTTCAGCTGACCAGTGGAGTCAAGTCATGGCATACTGCAGACTGGAGACATGCCTATATCGGTGCACAAGGATGATCCAGTGGAAATAGTGTACTTAGATTTTCAGAAAGTCTTTGACAAGGTCTCTCACCAAAGGTTCTTAAGCACAGTAGGCAGTCATGGGATAAGAAGAAAGGTCCTCTCCTAAATCACTAACTGCTTAAAAGATAAGGAAAAAAGCATAGGAATAAATGGCCAGTTTGGAGAGAGGTTATTTAGAGCTGTCTCCCAGGGGTCTGTACTGGAACCAACACTGTTCAATATATTCATAAATGATCTGGACAAAAGTGTAAATAGTGAGGTGGCAATATTTGCAGATGATACAAAACTATCAAAATAATTAACTCCAAAGCAGACTGTGAAGAATTACAAAGGGCTCTTCCTGAACTGGGGAACAAAATGGCAGATGAAATTCAGTGTTGATAATGCAAAGTAATACACATTGAAAAACATAATCCCAACTATTACATATAAAACAATGGGATCTAAATTAACTTGTACCACTCAAGAAAGAGATCTTCGGAATCATTGTGGATAGTTCTCAGAAAACATCTCCTCAATGTGCAAAAGCAGTCAAAAAAAAGTTAACAGAATATTGGAAATCATTAGGAAAGGGGGTAATGAAACAGAAAGTATCATCACATAAAATCATGATTGGTGTGGAGAAAATAAATAAGGAAATGTTATTTACTCCTTCTTATAACACAAAAACTAGGGGCCACCAAATAAAATTAAATAGGCAGGTTTAAAATGAACAAAAGGAAGTATTTCTTCACACAACGCACAGTCGATCTGTAGAACTCCTTGTCCCAAACCCTCAGGTTTCCCTTTAGCTTTCTCTTTTATGTTAGTTAAGTTTACTTAAAGTTAATAGAGCCTACACTCCTCATCTCAATATCTTTACCCTAAGGGAGTGTAAGTATAAGTTACTTATTAATTGTCCTATAGAATATAGTTTAAGTTTCAACGTGTTGTTAAATTGTATAAAATTTGTAAAAGATTTTGTTAAGTATATTTTATTGTATTTTATTAATTAATTTTTTTTTATTTTAGGCTTATGCTCTTGGCAATAAAGAAGTGTTATAAAATGTTTTAAGAATCCTTTGAATCTCTGATTGTTCCTTGAAGGGGGGGGGCGGGGAGGAGGGAGGTCCTTAGTTTGTAATTTCATCTGTGGCTGGATTCAGACTAGAACCCACTTCTGTAATAATTAGGTGAATTATTACAACAAATATCTAAATTTATCCCTAAATCCAGTCAACAATAGTGACAAGCAAGCAAGCAATCCTATACAATATGGGTGTGTTTAGTATTCTAGGTTTAGCCATCTGTTTCGACAATACAGAGATGCCAACCTTGCTCTGACTTTCAGGGATGCTAATTTAAAAAAAAGACCTTTGGGAGGAATTAGAAAGGTTACTTGGACCTATGGCAAACACCAAAGATGCAAAGCCAAAAATAGACAGGAAATCTGAGGTAGCATCTTCAACACTTGAGGTACATTTTAAATCACTATGTGTGATGGATAGGTCCACTGGATAAAGCTCACAGTGCACGTAATTTTCATCCTTTTGTGACAACTTAGTTACTTTACATGGATTTGTATGGTCTATTTTGAACTTCTGAAACCATTTTTTTTTAAGCACATTTGTGTAATTTTTATCATCCATCTCAACCATTTTAATAGATAGTAGCAGCTGGTGAACTTTGAGGCAAGTGGATCATGACTCAGGGAAAAAAAACCAAAACAAAACCACAGCTGCTTACCCCCAAGAATTTTCTTAAGCGAGCCATGCACAAGTGTATGGGGCTCCATGTCTTCACATATCCCAGGAGAAACCAGGACCTCTTCCCACTTCCCTCCTCATCTGTGATCAAGGGACCCTGCCCCCCGCACCTTCCCCAACAGGAAAAAGAGGAGGATCAGCCTTAGGAAAGCAGACCTCCTATGCCACGTAGAGCCCTTAATTACCTTGGCCAATCCTTTGCCTGGACCTCATTCCCAGGATGATCCTCCTTTGGTGGCTGAGCAGAAAGGGTCTGAAACAACGCGGGAATTTGGAATGGTAATTTTCCTGCTATATACAGGGTTCAGAAGGGTAACAAATGAAAACTGATGAAACTTTGGCCTGTTTTCACTCTGCTAGAGGTTGAGAAAAATCTAAGCAGCAACAGCAGCACTGGAGCTCAGCAGCACTAAGGAAATATTGCTAATTGGCTTACTCTCAGCTCATATGTGGAAACTTAGAAACTATTATTTTTTAAGCAAAAGGAGAGTTTCCTATAGTCACAGGCAAGTGATTCTTTAAGTTCTGAAAATACCACGGCTTTAGTTAATTTAGCCACTGTTTAGGTTCTGACTTTAATTATGTTTTTAAAAGCTCGTTTTCTTAGAAGGACTATTTCTTCCAGAATACTAGCATTTTTATTCCTAAAAAAGAAAAGTCTCTTCAAGTTGTAATGGTAAAATATAAAAGAAATTGTAATACAATCACAATAGTCCGATATTCTTTTGAGAAGGAATCCTCAAAAAGACTTACCTTTTGTTTTGGCTGACAGAGTTGCGTATTATACAATCCATACAGAAGATACAGAGCACCAACGCGAATCTGGAAATTGTAAGGAGGCAAGAAGTATCGCCATGCCAGATCCAATGCCTTCTCTGTAAACTTCTTCTTCTCTAAAGGCCTCATTTGGCCACTAAACAAAAAAAGGAAATGTATATTAAAAGCTAATAAAGTAAGTATAGCTTTTAAAAGTCTTGAACCACTAACGTTTAAAACTTGTGTTGGGGCTGAGAGGTGTCCCCAGGGGAAATACATAGGAGCAGAGCCAGCCGCGTGATTTAGCAGGAGGCTGAACTGAGTTCCCGGGACACGATCCATGCACAGAGAGGCGAATGGGGGACGGAGGGAAATACCGGATCCC
>ML685781.1:10307569-10327598 GCA_007922175.1 Pelusios castaneus
CGGGCCGGGTCTCCGGCGGGAGAAGGGGTCTCTCCCGGGGCGGGCCGGGGCGGGTCTCTCCCGTCCCGAGGGAGGGGGACGTGGCGGCCAGCCGGCGATCTCACTGAAAGATGGTGTGGAAGCGGCGATCCCGCCACAGGCCGGAGAACACCTCGAAGCGGACATTATCGGTGCCCTGGAAGCTGCTCAGCAGCGCCTCGCAGTCCGTCTGCAGCCCCGAGAAGCTGCTCATCCCGCCGGCGGCCGATCGCTCTCTGGTCAACCAGTGACAAGCACCCGGCTGCGCATGCGCGCGAAGCCGACCGACCTGCCCACCGTTCGTGCAGCGCGCGCGCACTCCGCTCCCTTACGGCGCCTGCGCGGATTTCTCACCTCAGGCCCGTTAGGCCCGCCCCCATCCAGTGTTGTGCGCTTGCGCAGGTAGAGAGGCTGTATTCCTGCTCTCCTGCCCCTCGCACGTGCGCATTTCCAGCGTTCGTTACTGACTTGCGCTTCGCCGCACCAGCTGCCTAGTGGGGGAGGGGAGGGTTTCCTCCTGCGGCAAATGAGGGCGGCAGCGCTGGGTGGGGGAGGGGAGGGGAGACCCTGCTGCTCAGCCCAGTGGGAGGCTGTCCCGCCATGAACAAACCTGCCTGATTTCAGCCGGGGGCAGGTGCTCTGCGCAGAGACAATGTGCAGCACCCAGCCACAGCAGAATGGGGCCTAGGAGCTCTGCTCCAGTGGCCAGGCCCTGCTCCCGTCCCCCCCATGGCAGGACACTGTATGTAAAACAGTGGCACGGCCGGCTGAGCCCACCCTGCTCAGCATGTCCCTCCCAGGCCCTAGCTCCAGCCATTCTCCCCCACAGCAGAACGCCCCAGCCCTGGCTGTGTGGGGGGGAGGAGAGGCTGAAGGAGAAGCTGCAGTGGATGATGTGATGGGAAGAAGTGGGTGGTAATGTCACTGCAGGGCTGCTACACCTCTGTCCCCTCCATGGCCCACCAAAGCACATCCGCAGCCATCGCCCCTCGGGCAGAGACTGGTGTCTCCCTTGGTCAAAATGGGTTTCTCCCCGGCTGCTGTAAGCCTACTGCGATAGCCCCCGCACGTCAGGCTCCTGCTTGGGCTTTGTTTTCCGTAAATTACAGTGCTGCATTGTGGCCTCACAGCTCTTTCCAAAAGCACATTGATTCTTAAGGTGCAAATCTTATAGAGAAAACATGGAAAACCCAATCAGCTTTCCTATACCCATGCCAAAAGCTGCCCAGGAGCCAGCCCCCGTTTTCTGGCCGGACCCCTGAGTCTCCAGGCTGGGCCCAGCCAGTCATGGTTCCGGTCCTTCCTGACAATGTCCAGTTGCCTAGCAACTGGAGCATCAGAGAAGGCAGCCCACCCCTGCCACACCACAGAGGCGGCTTTGGGGGGAGGTGAAGCAGGCGCACGCCAAGGGCCCCAAGCAGTAAGGAGCCCCATCGCCTGCTTCACCTACCCCAAAAGCTGCATCTGGCTTGTTTGGCAGCAGGAGGAGCTCGCCCCTGGGGCTGGAACTGGCGGTGGGGAGTCGAGGCCAGCAGAGGGTGGGAGCATGGGCAATGGAAGGGGGCTGGAGGCAAGGAGCTGGGGCCACAGAGGGGGAGCTGTGGGGGGCTATAGGGGTGCATTGTGGCCCTTCAGGGGCCCCCACAGGCTTATAGGGGACCCTCAATAGCTAAAGGCCACCTCTGCCACATCAAGGCCGCAGTGGCTGCCCGGGACGGGAGGTGTGAGACATGCAGGTGGAATGCAGCCCACCCCCATCCATCTGCCCGCAGCACCACCACTCATGGCCAACGTTGCCCGCTGCTGGCCAGTCCACTGCTGGGTGCTGCGGTGGGCACGGGTAGGTGGGCCTGCTGGCCAAGCGGGTGGGCCCAGGCCCACCTGTAGATACACCCCTTGGCTCACCCATCAATCTGAAGGGACCTCAATAAGTCAAACCTCTTCCAACACTTCCCAGGAAGGATTGGGACCCCCTTTTGGTCCTGTCTGTTTGCTGAATCTGAAAGAAAGCCCTGAGTTACTTTAAACTCAGGCCATTCTTTAAAGTCCTTTCTTTGTCTGTTGTCTCTGGAGAATCCAGTTTAAGCCGTATTCGCTAGCCTCTCCAGCTGGTAGTACTTCTCCAGAGATGCTATAGCTTGAGTGAATTTGCCTACTTACCCCTCATTGTCCTGGGGAGCCAGGATTCCCCTACCTCCATGGAATTACATATTGTCCCTGCCCACAATGATACATAAACAATACAGTCACGTCTCCCAGGAAATTGTCATTTTTGTCACATGGTGGAAACTGACTGGAAATCAATGGATAAACATGTGAGAACTGCAGATTTTGTACAGGCTTGAGAAAGCTTCCCAAAAGAGGCTAAGAGACCTGCCCAGCCAGATATATCATCACTGCCTTTTAACTTCCCCTCATGACTTCTCATACACTTTCCATGCGACACCATTTGTGGTGCACTCCGGATCCTACACCAGCTGAAGTCAAAGGGACTTTTGCCATGGACTTCAGTAGGAGCAGGATAAGACTCCAGGGGCGATTGCCAGCCGGTGAAAGTGGCTCAGTTAGACCATTACTTGGCAACGCCGCCAAGAAGTGGAGGCACCTGAGCCTTTTTCTGTAAGAGCCTGTTAATATTTATACCGCAATGCTGGGCTCCCCTACTCTGCACCCTCTGTGTTTGAGTGGCCACTCCTGCAGACAAGAAGCTTGCCTTGACCGCCTTTCTCTAGTCAGGGTGCACATGCAGCTTTACCAGGGGCCAGCTTCCTTCATGATTTACTGCTTGGCGTGAAAGACCAGCTGGCAGAGGCCGCGGCATCAGCCGATGTCCTGGGCACCCCTTCTTTCGCCACCCCAACAGCCGAGCCCTGCAAATCCCGGCTCAGTGGGGGGAAGCCGGGCTCTGGTCCCAGCTGGGCGCTCTCTAAGGGGCGCGCGGGAGAGCAAAGCGAAGCCCCTTTCTGTTTAAACGAGGGATCCGGATTCCCAGCTGAGCGGCCCGGGAAGCCCTGCGTGCACTACGACACGTAGCCGCGCTGCGTGACTGATGCCGGCCGAGAGGGAGGAAGAAACTGGTCCTGCTGCACGTAGGGTGGGCGCGGCCTGCAGCAGAGCGGGGCTGGGCTGCCCCTCCTGGAGCGGAGCGTTGCACCAGCTGGGTGCCTGGGCACAGTCCGCTCCGCGCTGCGCTTCTTGGGCGATCGCAGTGGGGCAGGTGCTGGGGAACCTGCCGGCCGCCCGCTCCCCTCGGGCCCAGGTAAGACTGAGCCGTGTTGACTTGCCGGGGAGGGCAGCCTAGAGCGGGTACCTTGGAAAGCTCCTCAAGGCCCAGGATGTAAATCCGCAGTGAAAGTCCCACGCTGGGCACTGCACCGGCCTGGGCAGTAGTGAACACCTGGTGGGATCAATTGCTGCAACCCCCCTGCGCCCCTTTTCACTGGGATCATTTTCGTTACCCACCGTGCGGGGCGAGCGGGAGGAGCCCCTGTCAAACCCCTAATCACAGGTGGCAGAAACTGTAAGGGCCCCACAGCAATTTCAGAGGCAGCACCGTTCACATGAATTAAACAGGATTGGGGGATGTTTTTCACACCGGACAAGGGTGTTTTGGGAGACTGGCCAGTTTGGTGCATCTTTCAGCACTAAGTAGTGTCCAACGTTTGATAAAACTCACCAGTTCCAAAGGAGTAGCCGTGTTAGTCTAGTTCAGCAAAACAAAACAAAGCATCTAACCAAGTGGGAATTTCTCCCACAAAAGCTCACCCAATAATTTTTCTAGTCTTTAAAAGTGCCACAGAACTCCTTGTTTATTAAACTCACAGAAACAAAAAAATGCAGAGAGAAGGCTAAAGCTTTGGCTGAGACATTCAAATCAGTTTAGTGGGTGGGTCGGGATTTGTGTTGGGCAAAACAATGCAAGACAGAAAGAAAGTGGATCTGAATTTCCTTGCTTTTGCTGGATTAGATTTTAATGTTGCCATTATTAGAATGCAGGGGGGGAAAAGAGTTGCAGATTTTTTAGGTATAGCTGAGTGAGCATGTCCTAATAAAAGAGCAGAGGCGGAAAGAAAAATTATAGGTAGTTGTTACTCTAGTCTAGATGGTAATGGTACAGTAAGTGTAACATTAAGTAACTGGACTTCCAAAAATGTTAATATCAATATTTTTATTAGATCAGTTCAGGTCAGTTGCTTTTTTAAATAATCATACTATATGCATAATAATTTTAAAATCTTCATAATTTGATCATTTTGATTATTTTCCAAAAAAACTAAATCTGAAACACCAACTAATAGCTTTTCAAATGTTACATTTTAAAAAGCTGTTTTGAATTGCCAAGTGTTAAAAGGTATTTGATGCCAACATCATTTTGGATACAAAAAACCAAACTTTAAAAATAATTCGCAAATAAAAAATGAGTCCTAGACTTTGGTCTTTTAAATGAGTTATTTACAGGCAAACTATGGCAATGGTGGCCATTTCAATAGAATATTGATTGTTTTAAAGTGTCATTTACTACTGCTTGTATTGGTACAGGAATAGGAGCAATAGCAAAGCTGTCAGAAGTCACGTACGTTTCTGTGTCTGTCAGCTGAGAGCAACGTATGCTGTTTTTTCAAGAGCATCATAGATGTTAGAATCTAACAGAAACAGGAATTACCATCTTGGACCAGATCTGAGATCTGTATAGTCCAGTATCCTTTCTCCAACAGATTGTGTTACCTTTGAATCAGAAATACGAAAATAATTGAGAAAATATTTTAGGTATATTTTCCTAATCCTTTTTTTCACTCACAATGGGCTTAATGATTTGAAGAAGGACAAATTGTTTGCCCAGAAACTTCCACAGTCAAAACTTACGCCAACCAACCTGATGCCTCCTTTCGTAACTATTAGATTAGGTAGGGACCACTGAAGTTTCAGAAGTTTTGCTATTGATTTCAGTGGAAATGGTGTAGCCTTTACTAATCATTGGCTGTGTCCTTGATGCTAAGACATGGAATATGATGAAGTTTACAATGAAAGGGCCAGATCCTGCCTTATTTATCACAATAGCAGTCCTATTTAAATTAAGGAGGACAGGATTTAGTTTGAGTAATGTATACTTTACAAATTTGAATATAAAGTTTTCTAATGTCTGCATTTGAGGGAAATGTGCAGTATGTGTCAGGATTTCTAGGGAAGAGGAAGCCAGCTAGGCAAGTTATAGGTCCCAGATCTAATAGGTGTCAGGAAGATGTCATTCTGTGAAGGAAAGGGGCATGGTAGGTTGCAGTTGCTAATCTGCAAGAAACCATTGGAGGATGCAGCCATCAGCCTTATATTTCAATTTTCCAAACGCTTCATCTTTAAGGATGACATTTTAGCTGCAAAAGCAGTGTCTGATACTAAGCTTCCAAAGGGGTAGCCGTGTTAGTCTATTGCAGAAAAACAAACAGAGTCCTGTGGCACTTTTAAAGACTAACAGATTTATTTATCACATGAGCTTTCATGGGAGAAAATCCCACTTCGTCAGATGCTTTGAAGATAGAAAATTTACAGAATGGGAGGAAATGTGCTGTAAAGAGGAAAACCAACACAATTTGCAGAGTTAGGATTCAGCTTTTACCATTTGCATCGCGGCGCGGCTCTGGGTGGGCGGGGCGACGCGATGCAACCCACTTCCCTCCTCTCCCCTCCTGCTGTACAGCAAGGGGCGGGGCCAGCAGGGGCCCTCAACCACATGCCACAGCTGCTGGCTGTGTGGTTTGTGGGGCCAGCGGGGGAGCCTGCCACCTCTGGCACGCGTGCTGGGGGTTGCCGACCCCTGCTATATGTCATTTACCTTCACTCAGTTTCCCAAACAATTGCAGATGGGTGACATTTTATGACATATTTTCATCAGTGCTCTACTGAGTGGTATTGATATAATAAAACAAAAACAATTGAGAGCAATAAGAATTGGCTTGGTGTGATTCCTCTAGGAACTGAGGCTTTTCAGTCTTTCTGCAAATTTTCATAGCAAAGAGCTATTGCTAAGGAGACTCTGACCAGATTTTTTTTTATTTGTGTGAAGTTCTCTGAACCGACAAGTTCATTATGCCCCTCACTTCAGCTACAACTGCCTACATTTTTGGCATCAGTAAATTGCTCTGCTCAGAATCTAGCTCCTCACTCAGCATCTTGTCAATTCAAATAATTATGCTCAGCCTCTTCTGAAACCCTTGTTCATCAAAGGCCTGACCCAATTCCTATTAAAGTCAATGGAAATATTTCCATTGACTTTAATGAGAGTTGGATCAGGATGCATGTTAACACACTTGCTAGATTATCTACTGACTGAAAGCATAGCATTTAGTCTGTCTTTTTTTACAAGTGGTACTGCTACCATCCCTTGTTTAGAATTGAGGTGACCGATTAACATGCCAGTGAGCAGGGAAAACTCTGACCTCTAGTCTCAGACCCCATCTCACAGAAACTGAGCTGTGGGAGATCCACCCCCCTCCTCCCTAGCCCAGACACCAAAACCACCTCCTCTCAGAGCCCAAGGATACAGAGAATCAGCTTGAGGCTGAGTTCCAAAGGGGGAGCCGTGTTAGTCTATTGTAGAAAGACAACAGAGTCCTGTGGCACTTTTAAAGACGAACAGATTTATTTATCGCATGAGCTTTCGTGGGAGAAAATCCCACTTTGTCAGATGCTTTGAAGATGGGAAACTTACAGAATGGGAGGAAATTAAAGTCAGGGAAGTGTATGACATAGGATCAGGTCAGGCTTCTACAGCATGTCCTGTGCCTTTAGGATGTGCTGGGAACTGCAGCGTCCTGGAAGCCTCTAGCTCTCCATCTTTCCCAGCTGTATTTGCGAGCTGGAGTGCTGGGTTCAGAGACCTCTAGTGGCCATTAGCAGCTCTGCAGCACCAAGTCTGCAGGGGAAAAAAGAAATGAAATTTTGTGCAGAACCCTAACTCTGCACAAATTCTGCATTGTGGTGTGGCACTGAGTTGCCCCAGGAGTACAATAAAGAGTGAAGCACTAGGGTAAATATTTAAAAAGATAGAAATATGCCAAGTAAATACCTTGTGGGAATTAACCTCAGGAAAGAGCAGCAATTTAAGCTGAAGGACAATGTGAACACAAGAAAAAACAGGCTGGCCATGAATAAGTTTAAACTGGATGAGAGGATTCTAATCATGAGGAATGAGGCTCTGGAACAGCCTCCTAACAGTAGTATGGGGGAAAACCACCTAACTATTATTGAGATGGAGCTTGATAAATGTATGATCAAGGCTGTGATGCAGTCTCCTGTACTAAAAGGAGACTAGACTCAAAACATGCCAGAAGTAAACACATAGGAAGGAATATTTCATAGCAAGCACTGGAAATGCACATTTAGACCTTTTTACTTCCAAACTAAGGGCTGAGTCACAGAATTGAACTAAATTGATTTTATTTCACACCATTTGTTATATCAGCACCTATCTGTGTGAGGAATTAATATTTTGGAAAACGAGGCCTGTTTTGATTGTTTAAACTGAATGGGTGTCGTACAGTCACGTAGTATGGGCCCAAAACTAACGCCATGAATGCGGTGTTGGTCACTTAATTACTTGCAGCGGAGACACTCACCAGATTACCCAGAATAGACCTAGACAGATTAGTACCATTTAGTTACTTGCAGTGGGGACACTCACCCGAGTATCTAGAGTAGACCTAGACAGATTAGTACAATTTAATTACTTGTAGTGGGGACACTCATCCGATTACCTAGAGTAGACCTACACAGATCAGTACAATTTAATTACTTGCAGTGGGAACACTCACCCAATTACCTAGAGTAGACCTAGACAGATATTACAATTTCCCATGCTGCAGAAGATTATCAATCCACAGGTCTAGTCTGAAGTGCAGTACCCATATGAAAAGGGGAGCGAGCAATTGCATGATTATTCCAAGACTATCTTTCATGCCACGTTGTCCTCAATGTGCTCCATGTACATCAGGTCAGGGTGTTTACCTAGAGTCTTTTATCCACCTTTTCCATCTTTCCCAGTAGCTGATAATATAGTTTGAATTTGACATTCCCAGAATTGGGTTTATTATAAACTGTTTTATCTCTTGTTGCTTCAATGTATTAGATACCATCAGGCTGAGAATCGTATTCGATAGGAATCAGTATTATTGGCAAAAGGGAAATTACAGAGGCAAATCACCATCTCCTACTCCTCCGTTAGCAGCGAACATCTTTATTCTGATCCAGGCGCATACAGAGAAAAGGCAACCGGTATGAGATTGTGAACATGGCTGGGAACATGATTAAAAAACCAACATATCTCACACAACAGTTTTGGGAATGAGGAGGATTCAGTAATTGGTGTACAGTGTCTAATTTGCTGTCTCCCTTCCCAGTACCTTATTCACTTCATTAAGTATTCACTTACACAAAACTTACTGTCAAGGTGCAAGGACATGTTTTGGTCATATGACATTTGAACACACCAGATTAACCTAGAGGGCTTAACAGCAGGTCCCAGAAGAACAGAAAGTGACATGAGGCTGGCTTGCGACACAGCTGTCAGAGACATGGGAATTTTCACATCCTGAAGTACTGATAGATACAGCTATCTGGAAATGAAATCATCTTTGTAGGACGGTGATCTCCGCTTTGCCTACATCTTATGTACCGAAGTATGCAACATTGAACACAGTATTTCCAGCTTCAGCAGCACTGTAAAAGAACACCTACCTTTTATGTTAGGACACGTCTAGTCATTTTGCTAAATCACAGTATTTTGCTGATATTACATAACACATTTACCTAATTTGTCTTTTACTAAGTAGTATTGCTTCCATGGTCTATCCCTTTAAAAATACCTGTCTTTTACTTATTTCCCTTCTCCTGCCACCTCAGTCCCCAGCCTATATGCATCTTACCAAATGCCACGTAAAAATTTGATCCAACCACCTTGAAAAACTAAAGAAATTATTTTGCTGTAATACTAAAGATTGTTTTACTTTTATTTTATATAAAACTAACAAGGAGTCCTGCGGCACTTTTAAAGACTAACCAATTTATTTTTCACATGAGCTTTTGTGGGAGAAAATCCTACTTTGTCAGATGCTAGAAAATGGAAATCTTAGTTACATTTTTTAGCATCTGAACGCTCACGCAAAAAATAAACTTGTTAGTCTTTAAACATGCCCCAGGACTCCTTGTTTCTTTAGTCTTATATAAAATAACTTGTTTTGCTGAACTAATGTAACACGGCTATCCCTCTGGAACTTGTCAATACACAAGGCTAGTGTTGAATGAAATTTGGTGACTAATCACTAGCCATGCCTGCACTTACCTACCTGCATCTGTTATTTTCAGATTCTCTTCTATTTATGAGGGAAAAGGAACTATTTTATCTTTCCAGCGAGTGCTGTTTGATGCCAAATGTTTACTGTGCTGTATTATTCCTCTTCCACAGGAACCTGCTAATTCTCTCAAGCCTGAAGTCAGATTAGCTCATTGTTATAAAGATGATTCTCTTCTGGGGAAAGAGCGCCCCATAACTCAGTTGCAAGCATTTGCAATTTTTCTGTAGTCAAATTCCAAAGGGGTAGCCGTGTTAGTCTATTGTAGAAAGACAACAGAGTCTTGTGGCACTTTTAAAGACTAACTAAGTTAAAAGTGCCACAAGACTCTGTTGTCTTTCTACAATAGACTAACACGGCTACCCCTTTGGAATTTGACTACATGGAGGGCACTGAATACAGCCTTTTGAAGTGGAAATCCATCAAGGTAACTTTCCTATCTTCAAAGCGTCTGATGAAGTGGGATTTTCTCCCACGAAAGCTCATGCGATTAATAAATCTGTTAGTCTTTAAAAGTGCCACAAGACTCTGTAATTTTTCTGTAGTTACAGGAAAAGTTAATTTGTAGCCTGCATTTCCCCAGGAAGATTAAATTCAATGAGTCTATGGCAGTGTGCACTAATAACATTTACTTCAGCACTTCAACTGATACTTTATATAAAGGCCCCAAGGCTTTTTAGTGTACGACAATGATATTGCAACACTACAGCTAACACTGTTCCCAACTGTCTGCTTTCTCATGTCCTGGGTTACTAGGGCTTTTCTCGCTAAGAGCAGGTACCCATCTCATCTCCATCTGATTAGTAATAGCCAAGGTTGCACTGAGTCAATTTTTCCCTCTACTTCTAATTCTTGTAGTATGATTTTTCTCCATCAGATTTTTCATTATATTCCACAGATTAGGGCATATTAGTAAGGGAGAGACAGCTCATCAAGGGAGGTACCTCTAAAATAAGATCCATCGAGTACTATTGCAAAATGAAGCAGGATGGTAGATGACAGATTTTGCAAAAACTTTTTCAGCTGGGAGAAAAATCAAGTCTGTTGGCAAGTTGTTGAGAGATAAGATAGGTGAAGTAATATCTTTTATTGGACCAACTTCTGGAGGTGGAAAGGACAGATTTGTGGAGCTGTAGTCTTTGGCCTAAGACCGAGAAGAGTCTTTGCAAATGCCTGGCAGGCCAGCTATAGATGCTTTTTTGGAGAATCAGACTTCCAGACCTTGGAGTAGGAAGGGAGGACTCAGAATTGTTCAAGCCTACTCACTGCTCCTAAAAGACAGTAGCTGCCTCCTCAAGTTATGAAGAATTGAACACATGCTATTTTCACTTCATAATTTTATTTATTTGTAAGCAGTTAATTTCTGCAACTTTCTCCAAGGCAAATGAACAACAGGACATCATGAAATAGAGACCAGCAGGTCATCACAATGATGGGTGAGTGGTAAACCTTCTTCCCTTTGGATTTACTGGCAGAAACTTGTTTGTACAATTTCGATCACTTATATTTAAAGGCTACATTTGTAAGTTTGGACTCAAGGCCTGTCCAGTATTAAAGGTCACTTCATTTTTCATATTATACAAAGCAGGTATTTATTACATACTCATTTGCATTTGAACTTTATAACCAAGATTATCAAAAGCAATGCTTAAAGTTAGGCTCCTAATTGAGTTTATCCTGATTTTTGGAAATACTGGGCATCCTTGGTTATGACTGAGCTATTTGAGCTGCTGACTATTCAGTATTTTTGACCATTTTTATATGTAAGAAGCCTTACAGGCCAGAGATTTCAAGAACAGGAATTTAAAATCTTGGCTTCGGTATCTGTAAAAGTCTATAAACTAGACAAATGATAGTTCTGTAACTAAGTACGGTATTTTCCCTTTCTCTCCCACTACACAGACATCTGGCAGTATCCTAGCACTGACTCATAAGCTACTTGTGTTAAAATAAAGCGCTCTCAGCAGTACATGCTGATACATTCACTATTTAATTGTTTGAGAATTTGGTATGTTATACAGCCAATATTTTTAGAAATAGATTAACTTTTGGGAAAAATTTACCACACTTGTGTAATTGCTACAGCAAGGATGGATTCCAGGACGAGGATGAATTGTGTCTTAAGTGTAAGAGGTTGTCTTAGACCGTGATTTTTTCAAACTGCTATGACAGTGCCTTGAAAGGTTTAGGTCAAAGCTATACTATCATTTCACATGTGTGTCTCAGGCTGGCACTAGTGACCGCTTTCCAATGTAGCAAAATGAAAACCACTACCCTGCCACCAAAGCTAGAACCAAAGAGAAGGTACAAACACCTTTAGCATATACAAAGCTCTCAATCTTTCATTTTCCACCCCACGCATGTGCCAAGAGTCTTCCATCCTTAACTGATTTCTCGGATGAACTTTAAGCGCTTTGTCTTTGACACTTACCATGACAGTGTAAACGGCTGGTAGTTGGCAGAATAAGGGAAAAGTCGCCATTAGCACCACAAAAAGATGGTATTTTCCCTCCCACTTTCATTCCAAGTTTTAATAACTGATAGGATGCTTGACAGATAAAAAGGAAAAATTTATTGCCTATGACTGCACAAAGTCTTTGTTCTGAAAATTTATTTCACATTTAATAAGGTCTGATAAAAGATTGGCTTGATACTACGGTATCTACCCTATCATTTAAATCAACTTCTATACCATATAACTGGAGGATAGCTATACATGATACCAAGTTTTGACAAAAGATTCTAGACCCAATCCTGGCAATTACAGGCTGTAGGCCTACCTTCAGTAGCAGACAGATTGGTTGAAGCTATAGTAAAGAACAGAATTATCAGACACAGACAAATGGGATTTGTTGGGGAAGAGTCAACATGGTTTTTATAAAGGGAAATCATACCGTACCAATCTACTTGAACTTTTGGAAGGGGTCATGAAGCATATGGATAAGAGTGATTAGGTATAGTGTATTGGACTTTCAGAAAGCCTTTCACAAGGCTCCTCACCAAAGGCTCTTAAAGTAAGTATCATGGGTAAAAGGGAAGGTCCTTTCTTGAATCAGTAACTGGTTAAGAGTTAGGAAACGAAGGGCAGGAATAAAAGGTCAGTTTTCAAAATGGAGAGAGGTGAATAGTGGTGTCCCTTGGGGTCTGCACTGGGGCCAGTACTGTTCAACAGTCATAAGTGATCCGGAAAAGGAGGTAAACAGTGAGGAGGCAAAATTTGCAGATAATACAAAATTACTTAAGATTGTAAAATTTCAGTCTGCTTTTGAGTTAACTAAGAGAGATCACAACTGGATGACTAGGGCAACAAAATGGCAGATGAAATTCAATGTTGATAAATACAAACTAATGAACACTGAAAAACATAGTCCCAACTCTCTCTCTCAAATAAATATATAAAAATAATGGGATCGAAATTAGCTATTACCAAAGAAATCTTGTAGTCATCATCCTGGATAATTCTCTGAAAACATCTATTCAGTGTGCAGCAACAATCCAAAAAGCTAACAGAATGTTGGGAATCATTAGGAAAGGGCTAGATAAGACAGAACATATATTGTTGCTGTAAATCCATGGCATGCCCACATCTTGAATACTACAAACAGATCTGGTCTCCCCATCTCAAAAAAGATATAATAGAATTAGAAAAGGTGTAGAAAAGGGGAAAAATGATTAGTGGTATGGAACAACTATAGAGGAGAGATTTATAAGGCTGGGACTTTTCAGCTTGGAAAAGAGAGATGACTGGGGGGGGGGAATGAGAGAGGTCTATAAGATCATGATTGTTGTAGAGAAAGTAAATAAGGGAGTGGAATTTACTTATAACACAAAACTAGAGGTCACCAAGTGAATTGAATAGGCAGCAGGTTTAAAACAAACAAAAGGAAACATTACTTCACACAACATGCAGTGAACCTGTGGAACGACTTGCGAGAGACGCTGTGAAGGCCAAAGACTATAACAAGGTTCAAAAAAAGAACTAGATAAGATACATCAATGGCTATTAGCCTGGATGGGCAGGGATGCAAAACTATGTTTTGAAGTGAATAGTCACAAGGCACTATTTACCAGAAGCTGGGAAGGGGCAACATGGGATGAATCACTTGATGATGATCTGTTCTGTTCATTCCCTCTGAAGCACCTGGCATTGGCTACTGTCACAGGACAGAATACTGGGCTGATGCTGTATGGCCATTCTTACGTTGTGGGGTCATAATCAGGAAATTGTATTGAAATCAATACGTGATTATCTGTAACCACATACTTAAAAAGTAAATGTCAAAAATCAAGATGCTACTGTCTCAGTAGATAATACATTTCCCGAGAGGGCCTGGTCCACATATAGTTTATTGATGTAATTAAACAATACAGTTAGTGTTAGATCCAACCACAAAAAGAATGAGTGAATGAAAAATTTGTACAGTACAGATAGGAAATAAGGTGTTTGTGAGAACTATTTATTTCAAAATAAAAAGGTTTCTAAAATAGAATGAGTTACTGAAATCTGCATGAAAAGATGGATGTTAACCGCAACAAGGTGCATAAAACCAAAACATCAAATATCGAGCAACTCAATGATGTACTAGGTAACTTGGCTAACAATGCACGATGTCTTACACTCTGCTTGAAATACCAGACAGGGTAAGCAAAACATTTAGATTTAATATCATATACACTTCCACAACTACAGGCAGGGATTTCTTTTTCGAGCTGGCAAAATGACTACTTTAGAAACATCAAAGCCTCTCTGTAAATTAAGAGAATGGACCCAAATCAATGCTGCTTGTCCTTTCCAGATAAAACCCTTCCCTTTGACTTACTCCCCTCATTTCAGTCGCAAGTACAGTGCAGCATTTAGGAATACAGTTTATATTACAACACGACTAAAACAATGACAGCCTCCAGATTTAAACAAAAAACCCTCCAAGATTCTTCTCCTTACAAACTAGTTCTATAAACGTCGACTATATTGCATGAGGAACTGCTGGTATTTTTTTTTTTTTACGAAAATATATTGTGCGATTGTGGCTACAAAGCACCGCTGTTTCTTATAAAAAGTCATTAAAATAAAAATTTGTCTGAAAAATAACCGACTAAAAGCATACATCTTCCAACGACTTCTGAGGAGCAGGATGGAAGTATTGCCCGGTCTACTGTGTTGACATCTTATTGATAAGAATCTTTCATGACAAACTCCCCAGTGGGGAAAAAACAAAACAAAAACAAATGGTTTTGAAAAACAGGTGCATATTTCAAAGCTGCTAATGCAAGGATGTGTTAAATGTAATGGACTTAAAGTCTATGTACCAAAGAATTATGAAAATGCTCTATAATCTGAGTTGTTACATAAAGAATATAATAAAAAGACTGTCAAAATAAGTAAAGTAGAATTGGGATCACAACTTAACTAACTGAATTAGTGCAGAATTGTAGCCAGGTTTCTAAAAATCAGATATAGAAAATATAAATAGACTGCTTTACGTGATGATTCTCCAGTGTCCAAAAAAACCAAGTATTGTGAAAACTCAGTTAACTTGATCCAGAGCTTTGAGCAATTCTTCACCCTGTAGCAGGTTTCTGCTGCCTTGTATGGGAGCGTTTACTTCGCAATCGTAACTGGTAAGCTGTGGTAGCCCAGTCTCATCCATCGACTGGCCTAGGAGCTTACTGGCTATATCTAAATAGGGAGATAAAGAAAAATGAGTGCACATTATTCCTGTTTTTACCTTTCCCAAACCAGTTTACAGGTGGAAACAAGTTCCATTAGCCAATACAGCTTCTATAGCAATTAACCAGGGGGGGTGTTAGTGTGGGAGGGGCCATCCTTGACTGCCCCCAGCCTTCCCCCGCCACCATCTCCCCGCCGTGGCCTCCCCGCTTGGCCCCCACTGTGCCAGTCCCCCTCCCTCCAAGATTGGCTGCCAGTGTGGCCACATGGCCGGCACAAAGACCACCCCCTGTGCTTCTCCAGCCCCTCCCCACCACTCCGGCTCCCAACTCACCTGTGGCTCCTGGCCCGGCTGGCTGGCCCAGGAGATTTGAAACAGTCAGCCAGCCAGCGCGGGGGCCCTGGGCCCTTGCCCACCCTGCCCCATGAACTTAATTTCATTTGGTTTCCCCACCCCACAAACACTAACCAGTTGATAATAAGATGATTGTCTTTTGTCCCACTCCATTCTGACCATTAGATTTGCATCCTTTGACACGTTTCCAACAAAGTGATCCGTTCGCTCCACAGTCGCCGGACTGCTGGAATAAAGACTCCTTAAAAAAACAAAAAATGGATTGCTGCAGATCACATATGGAAAGGTCAAGAGGAAATTAACGGCTAGTACTTGGCACTGCCGTTGTTAACATGCGGCTACTCAAACCAGAATTCACTGACTCTCTGAAAGAGAACGTTTTAGAGCAAATCATTACAGACCACTGTTTAAAAGTTAAAGGAAGCCTTCCTTTTTTAAAAATGGTACACATGCTAGGAAGGAGATAACCTTGGTTTTAATAAAACTAAGTACCACCCTCAAAATTAGCATGCACACGTCTAAGTGTCATCTGTACTGCTGTGAAACAGGATCTATATTTGCAAAGCCCTAGACTAGGAGACAGTATATATCTAAACTGAGAGGCAGTTTTCTTTTATACATGTGCAAACCAGATTTCAAATGCTCACAACTCCATTTGAGAAGGCTGCACAAGCCGGCTGGAACATGTTCTCAGTGAAACCTTAGACACTGGAAAATTCCATATTTTAGTTATTTGTGCAAAAAAGTGTTTTGGGTTTGGTTTTTTGTTTGTTTTTTACCAAGAGTTATTTTTCCAGCACATTAACAGAAAAAAAGTTGCCTTTAAGCAGAGACAAAACCAGTAATGGAAATTTTAGCTGAAAGGAGAATTTAGAAAAATTATGAACATGAGAAAAAAGGATGAGAGGAACTGTATAAATGGAAATCTTAACAGAAACTTATTCACAGCAGCTGGCTTATCTATGCTAGCTTTATGTAGTACTATATCATTTTCTATTTTACCAGGATCATCATCTGTTGAAATGGCATAAATGGGAAAAATATAGCAACAATATACAAGACAAGGCAGCAAGAGGCATTAGAACATTGACGTAGGACAATGAATTCCTAAAAGAATATCATCTATCAGGAACAAACACAAATAAACATGCATGAGAATGCAAAGAGTAAAAGTGATAAAATTACGATGTTGGAATGGTTTTCAAAAGATTGAAGCCAAGAATCTCTGAATGACATAACAAAAATACTAACACTTCAAAAGTGCAGGAATTATAGAAGAACTGGGTTTACAACAAGTTTTCTCCAGCCTTCTAGGAGACAAGAGATCAGCTATCCCGTAGACAAAATGTAACCAAATACTTGCAAAGCAAGAATGAATTTGTAGCAATAATTCACCATTTGAAGAAAACACCCTTGCATTTTAGAGTACATCTACACAGCCAAAAACACCCCCAAACCCTGGCAGCAAATCTCAGGGCCCAGGTCAACTGACTCAGGCTCATAATGCAGAGCTAAAAATGGCTGTGCAAATGTTTGGGATCAGGCTATGAAACTCATCCATCTGGGGAGGATCTCAGGGCCTAGGTGTCAACCCAAGCCCAAAGTTCTACACAGCTATTTTTATCCCTGCCGTGGGAGCCCGAGTGAGCTGACCCAGGCTCTGAAACTCCTTGTAGGGTGGGGGGGGTGGAGGGGGTTGGTATTTTTTTTGCTAAGCAGACAAATACTAAGACCACACTTACATTACAGAACATCAAGAATCAGAAAAAATCTCAAGACATCTATGGCTGAGAATTAACTTGTGTAAAAAGATTTTAAAAAACAAAAAGGAATTCTATTTGACTAGTGACATAGGCAATAACAGATCTCTGAAGTTCATTTCTCTGCCCTTGATGTATCTGTTCTAATGTTAAATCCCAGGATTTCAGTATAATGACAATTAGTGCTTTTAAAAAAAAAAAAAAAAAAAAAAAAAAAATCACAGATGGAATTTAGGTAAAATTATTTTACACAAAATGAAAGTTGTAGGACACGGTGGTAAATGAAACAATACAAACAACACAGCTGTTTAAAAGGAACTTTTCAGATGTTTTAAGGACAAATGAAGGGTTATTCACAATACAATCACTAACTACAGGACAGGCTGCCCGCTTCTTAGCCCATATGTTCCAATTCTGCCATTCTGTTTTTCTGTTCAGATCAGAGATGTATAGAACTATAAATATAGTTGTACGATTTACACAGCCTTCCCAATCTGTACTACTCTCTTGCCAGCTACTTGCACTGTCTCTGATATTGAGGAACATGGAGGTAATAGTTGGGAAGAGCGATGACATACATGGTTAGCAGGTGGACATTGTTTTTAGTCTCATGTTCTTATAATGCCTTATTTCAAGAGCGGGCAAACTCTGGCCCACTGGTGCCTGAGCTCCGGCCCGCGGTCCTTCTCCTTCCCCCTCGAAGCTCCACCGCTGGGCAGGAGGAAGAGAGATGCAGGAGACCCAAAGGCACAGAGCCTCCTGCGCCCCTCCCCGTTGTGAAGGACCAGCCCCCGATCAGAGCGGGGGTAGGGGAGGTGGGCAAGTGCTGGTGCTGGGCTGGCCCTTCACAGTGAAGCAGAGCCAGTTGGATGCTGCCTCCTGGGTCCCTGTGCTGGAAGCTTCCCGTTCTGTGTGCTCAGCTGCCCAGCACTCAAGCCCCGGGCAGGAAAGGAAGCTAACATGGGTCTGATGATAAAATCCTCCCGGGCAGCTGAGCTAGTGGCCGACCACTGGAGCAAGAGCCCTTTCCCTCCGAGTGCCTGGCTCGTTCTTCCCCAGAGAGGGCTCTGCGTCAGCGTCCTGGAGCAGAGCAGCTGAAAAGGCAATGGAGGTGGCAGGAGGGGTGGGGGGAGCAGCAGTATGATAAATAAGGGTGGGTGGAACTCCTGGGGCTGGGCAAAGGTATGGGCTAATGGCTAGGCTGGATTCCCTGGAATGGGCTGCCTAGGAGTGTGTGTGGGGGGGGGAGTCTGGGGGGGCTTTGATCCCCTTCTCCAGGCCCCTACTAGAGCTGAACATAGGGGACCGCAGCCAGGGCTTCCAGGTTCCCTGACTTACTTGGCTGGATGAGTCCCAATGCATCATTGCACTGTAAGAGAGGGAGGAGGCAGGATGGGGAGGGAGTCAGGGGGATTCCTGGGATTCGGGGGGAGGGGAGGGAACAGGGGCACAGGCTAAGGGCTGGCTGGAAACTGCTGGGGTGGGGGCTGCTGTCCCCCAAGTCTCCTGCTGCAGCTGCAGAGGCTGAAAAAGCTGCCTCCAGCCCTGAAGAAGTCGGGGAGGAAGGGCTGGGCTGGAACCCCCCACCCCCAGCTCAGCTGGCCGGCTACTGCTGGTGGTGTGGTGTGCAGTGGGAATGGCTGCAGCTGCCCTGCAGGAAGAGAGGGAACAGAGAAGCACCTCCCTATCTCCAACCCCCCTCCCTGCCCTGTTATGGCAGGACACCTCCTGTGGGGGGGGCACAAATGTGAACTTGGCCCCCGGTGCCAAAAACCCCTCGCTGCACCCTGCCTTCCACCCCCCAGCACCTCTCCCCCTCCCCCTGCGGAGCCGGTTCCTGGACCTGGGAGGGAGAGGAAGAGCAGCAGCTCACACGGATGAAGTTAGGAGCAAGGTGGAGTTGAGCCCAGCTCCACCCCTTTTTCCAGGAAGGTGGGATGGCCACTCCCCCCGCAAACCCCACCCTTCCACTGCTCCCGCACCCGCCTGTGGCCCGCTGTGAGTGGTCAGACATCACATGTGGCCCTCAGGCCAAAAAATGTTACCCACCCCTCCCTTATGTTCTATTTCAGCAGCACCGCATTGCAGGCGACTGCTGCCCACAAATGTAAAGGTTCTTTTTTAATCTAACCGAGAAATCTGTTTGCATCCAGAGGGTGGTTTAAAACTACCGCATATACTCGAGTATAAGCTGATCCGAATATAAGCCGAGGTACCTAATTTTACATACGAAAAACGGAAAACCTTATCGACTCGAGTATAAGCCTAGGGTGGGAAATGCAGCAGCTACTGGTAAGTTTCAATAATCAAGAAGAAGGAAAGAAAAAGGAAGACAAAGAAAGGAAGAGAAAGAGGAAGAAAGAAAAAAGAAGGAAGGCAAAGGAGAGAAAAAAGGAAAGAAAAAGGAAAGCAAAGGAGAGAAAGAAGGAAAGAAAAAGGAAGGGAGAAAGAAAAAAGAAAGAAGGAAGAGAAAGGGAGAGAAAGAAGGAGGAAGGAAGAGAAAGGGAGAGAAAGAAGGAGGAAGGAAGAGAAAGGGAGAGAAAGAAGGAGGAAGGAAGAGAAAAGAAGAAAGGGGAAGAGAAAGGAAGGAAGCAAAGAAAGAGAAAGAAGGAAAGAAGGGGGGGGGGGCAGCTGCAGGCTGACAGCCGGGAGCAAGTATTGGATGTGAGGGGCACAGGAGACCTGGTGACTCTTCCCCCCTGTAAGCAGCATGTCCATGGGGCGCAGCAACGGCCCCCACTCAGCACAGCTTGGGGTGCTGAGCCCCCCCGGCTGGGGGAAGGGAGGCACTGCAGGTAGTGGGGGCTGAGTTTAGGGGTGGGGATGGGGCACAAATGGAGGGCTGTGGGGGCAGGATGTGGTTGTGAGCCGGGGGGTGGCAGGATGG
>ML685781.1:10333857-10357817 GCA_007922175.1 Pelusios castaneus
ATAGTCCCTGTTTAACCCCAAGGCAACTGAGTCAAATTTGCATATAAGTTCGAGTTCTGCAGACTCAGTTGCCTTGGGGTTAAACAGGGACTATAGATTTTTCTCGCATTACATCAAGTGAATTGACCTCCCCTTTCCTCTATGTGCTGTTCCCCAGTGTTTTGAATCCTAACACCTACTTTGATTTGCTGTTACAGCCTGACCCGATGCTATGTCATACACTCCCCTGCATTTAATTTCCTCCCACTCTGTAACTTTCCTATCTTCAAAACGTCTGACGAAGTGGGATTTTCTCCCACGAAAGCTCATGCGATTAATAAATCTGTTAGTCTTTAAAAGTGCCACAAGACACTGTTGTCTTTCTACAATAGACTAACACGGCTACCCCTTTGGAATTATTTCCTGCAGTGAAAATAGAGTCACTCAGTCAAGTGGTCTACACTGAGCCTGCAAGAGTTGCTGAGTAATAGGATCATGGACATGTATTGTAATTCAGTGTAGCTGGAGAGAATGGGACTAGGGTGTTCCATTCTAGTACAGAGAAAAAAAGTATGACATATATTGTGTGTCAAAATGACACTAACTTCAGAATAAAGAACGGCAGCAAAGTAGCAACATAGTCAAAGACCAGTATTAGGTGAAGATTCTAATCTGAATATTTTTGGTTCCTAAATTCATGACAAAGCAAGACACAAGATCTAAACCATCTGAAACTTATAAAACGACTGCAAGATTCTTTTCCATGCATTTTTTGAGATCTTCCAGTATCCTGTGGAAAGGTTTGTCCTCAACCGGCCCTGCAAAATACTCTCAGACCAATACAGAAAAATACCGATTTAATATCTATTGATTTACTTTCTTCAAAATCAACCAATTAAGATGTTCTTTACAATTACCCTACCTACCTCTAAATGTTCATTGTCTTTTAGGTATTTTCATTCTTCCCATCTTCAACAATTCTACTGGAGACTTTTTTTTTTTTTTTTTTTTAAATAAAAACAGCCAGCTCACTACTAAGGAACTCTCATCTCTCGAGAACATGCATCCCCAACAGAGTGAGGTCTCAGGAGAACTTCAGCTGTTTCTGATACCTTGCTACAGTGTCCCAACCAGATTTGATGCGAGCTCCGAGAAATGAAGTGTGGCAAGTAGTTCTCTCTACTGACTCCTGTTTTCCTTTTACAGGGTTATTTTATTCTTTAAGTATCTTTGATGCCTGTCCTAAAGAAGCCATAGAAGTCTCAGAAACCAGGTAACTGTGGATTCAGGCTTTCTCCTATTCAAGTAAATGAGGTAAACACAATATCAAAACTAGCATTTGATTATCTAACACTGATAGGCACCATCTGTCATTAAATAGTAGACTCTTCTCACCAGTTCTATGCGTAAGCATTTCTCTCAATTCTTCATGGTCACAAGGATGGGTAAAATCGAACACACTGTGCCCAGTCAGCTCAAACTGTAAAAGAATGTGAATCAAGCTCTGAGTATTCAAGAATGTACAATAAGCACAATGTTGTAAATGCATTTAAAGATGTGTCAATATTTCACCTGAGTGAGTCCCATACACTTGTTCACATTTTCAGACATGTAAATCATGTCACCATCCTCCGAAAGAACCATGACAAATCCATCCAGGGCTTTTAAGTAAAAGCAATTCAGCTCCTTCTCCATTTTGGTTTCTGCTTCCAGGTCACCTAGAAGAGTACATATTTTTACTGTTTTGATGAACTTCTCACATCAGACTTTACTGCCTGATGCCAGCAGCCATTCCAGAAAAACAGCTAGTTAACAGGTTGCTCAACAAAGGTAGCACATCCCTTACGTGGGATACTCAGGTGGAGAGATGATTTGCCCTAATTAAGCAGCTCAATTAAAAACAGAAACTTCCAAAGAGCATCTGATAATTTAACAAGACCACATACTATTTTTAAAAATGCCAATACAAGAGCAACAGGTGCTGCATTTTATTTGCATCTGATCTTTTTTCTTTTAAACTTTAACAACTTCTGTATTAAATGACAAAAGTTTATGTCGCACCTATTTAACATCTTGGTAAGTGTCACTTTTTTACCTGGCACTGATCAGATGTGACCTCCATTAGGCAGAGTTTATGCTACTATTATTTCAGTTACATAGCAGTCACTCCACATTGCTACCACAGGTTAGTGCTGTTCTCTGTTACTGAGACATATCTTAAGTGTAGTACAACATATAATGATTCTTGGTGGTTTAATTTAAATACCGATACTCAATGTTAGCACATCTAATCTTAGATCTACCAGATACATATCGGATCCTGTGAGATGTCTTGCATATGATCTACCTCCCTTCTCAAGGAGAAGTAGGCTGAGTGGAGAGGGTATCAAGTTTTATGCCCAGAAACTCAAGATCATAGATTTTATGGGTGTGAGTCACAGTTAATATGATTTTGGTTTTTTGTTTTTTTTAATGGTGTTGGCCTTTTTAGGGATTCAAGAGATATCAGGAATAAAAATGTAGTGTGTATTCAAGTTTAAGCCCCCCTCAGCCTAGCTATATCTATTTAATCTCTCACAGTCCCTCAGTAAAAGGAAAGTTTCTAGGTAAATTCTTCCAGTATCTTCACTGATAGCCTATCTCCACTGGGATATCTTTAACCACTAACATTAGCTATTAAAAATCTTTACTATCATCTCATTCAATCTCTCACACACCTATGCACTTTTTGCAAGTCCTCCGGCCCCTTCCTCTCTTGGCCTCTGGTGGTCAGCCACAGTAAGTTTATTCACTTACTTGCATCTAAGAGCTTTCTCATGCGTAAGTAGCTGATAGTCAGTCTCATAATGGAGGCCTTGTCAAGGTGTGCGCTCACAGTATGAGGAAGAGGCAGCTGGTGAGCAAGTTCATAGAAGACTTCAGATTCCTTGCTTCTCCGGCATCTGGCTGCATCTCTGGACTTCTCCTTTCTGCGATCCGAACTAATCCTGTACAAATAAAGTTTTAGATTATAACGTACACAGGAGGCAACGTTATCATGACGAGACTCACACATTCCCTCCATATTTGTATCTAAGCTACTTGGTAGCTGAGACATTTTTAGGACGCATCTGAGTCTTTGTAGAAAGAGTTAAAACAATTCTGTCTAAGGCCAGATATTATCCCATATCTGCACCTGCATCTCTGCGACAGGGCTTTCTGCCACAGATAAGATGAAACAAAAAGACTGATTATTAAAACCAAATTCAGTTTAGACAATTTGGATTTACACATTGAGCTTCAATGGAAATCTTCTGGGCCTGAGTTTGAAAGTTGCAGGATTAGGCTGGGACATGCAAATTATGTATATTAACCAAAGTTCAAGTTTTAATAACAACAGAGCCCTGTGGCACTTTAAGACTAACAGATTTATTTATTGCATATGTTTGTCTACAAGTAGCATGCACCATTCTTCTGAGACTATCAAATAACTGTGCTAATGAAGTTTCAATACATTCACATCAACAACTAAAATTTAACAAGGCAAAAGAGAGAGCATCTGTTCTTTCACCTAAAGCACTCCCTTCTTCCACTTTTCTCTATCAGAGCGCACAACCCTGCTGCCCTACCTGTCAGAGGATCTACAGTATATACTCGAGTATAAGCCGAGGCACCTAATTCTACCCACGAAACTGGAAAACTTATTGACTCGAGTATAAGCCTAGGGAAAGAAAAAGGACAGCAAAGGAGAGAAAGAAGGAAAGAAAAAGGAGGGGAGAAAGAAGGAGGAAGGAAGAGAAAGGAAAAGAAAGAAGGAAGAAAAAGAAGAAGAAAGGGGAAGAGAAGGAAAAGAAAGGAAGGAAGAAAAAGAAGAAGAAAGGGGAAGAGAAGGAAAAGAAAGGAAGGAAGCAAAGAAAGAAAGGAAGCAAAGAAAGAAAGGAAAGAAAAAGGAAGACAAATAAGGAAAAAAGGGAAAGAAGGAAGAGAAAGAGAGGAAGAAAGAAAAAAGAAGGCAGGCAAAGAAGAGAAAAGAAAGAGAGAAGCCAAGGCCGCTGGCGGGGGAGGACCCTACTGCAGCCCTGGGAAGACGCCGGTGGGGCGGTGCAGACCCCAGCCCCGAAGGCTGATCCCGGCCCCGTGCTGGGAGGCCGAGGCCGTCAGACGAGCCCGGCCCCGGGCAGGGAAGTCAAGCGGTTGGCGGGTGGGAGCCTGGGAGCCCGCCGCTGCCGCAGCCACCCCGTTGCCCCGACCGTGTGGGGCAGGCAGACCCGCGCTCCTGACCCCACCCTGAGCCTGCCTGTCCCACCCTGGGGGCGGGGAGGGCCAGCCCAGAGCCCGGGCGCAGGCCGGGTCAGCCGCGGCAAAGCCGCAGCCCCGGGGGTTGGTGGGAGCAGCGGGGGGGGGCGGGCCGGGGGGGGGGGGGGGGGGTGTCCTTCACTGGACCCAAGTATAAGCCGAGGGCGACTTTCCCAGCACATTTTGGGTGCTGAAAAGATCGGCTTATACTCGAGTATATATGGTAATTGGCTTTACCTTTGACTCAGCTCTTTTACCCACTTCTCCAGGCCTCAACTAAATAAATCTTTCAGCTTCTTCCTCACCATGTGTAAAACACGACCTTTGCTACTCTCACTGCTGAACTCCTCAAGCCCTGACTACATCCTACCTGGATTATCGTGAACTGCTGTGGCCTCAGTGCCTCCAAATTTGCCCTGTCCCCACCTCCTCTCCAAGTTCAATCAGAATACAGCTGCAAAAGTTACTTTTGGTTTGTTGCTCTGAGACAGCAGGCACACATGCTTTTTAAGTCTCTTCATTGATCCGTCATCTCCTAATGCATTGGATATAAACTTCCTGTCCTTACTTAAAAGCCCTTCCCAATTTAGCTCATTGCAACTTCTGTGACCTATCATCACTAAAGTGGGCTCTGCCAAAGAAACCTGCCTCGTTGCCTAGTCCTCCTTTTTCCAATCAAACACTTCCATACTCTCTCCAAAGCTGGTCCTTCCTTACAACTGGGAAAAGTTCCCAGCTGCAAGCTATAAAGTCACTATCTTCAAATCCTTCCTCAAAACTCACCTCTGCTGAAGGGCACGCAGTAAATTACAGTCAGATAATGGCTGGGCAGATGGCAAGCTGTGACTATTCTAGACAATAAATATTCTGAGCCAACCTTATGGAATTAAGACTAATACAGTATTGAGAAGCAATTGGGGGTATATTCTTGTGTATACAGTTTCCCATTTTAGCTTTCTTCCTTAACTGCTTTTGAAAGACTAGCACGGCTAATCTTACCACTCCTATCTCTAGCAGATTGAAACTTTGACAGTCTGAGCTTGATCATGGGCCTTGAGTTGTTCACTGTCCTGTCTATTTTTAATAACCAAGACCTGTAAACTATAGAGAAATAGCTTTTTAGATCAGAATGTGTCCAGAATCACAGTACTATAAACTAGATAGAATTTGAATACGTAATGTCCACCAGCTCTGAGGAGCAAATCCATATTTCAAGTAGGAATGATTGCAATTTCCAAAATTGTGTGTGCAAGATTCCAGCCAGGGCCGCATGGCTCTGCGATTACGATAATCCATTATTGACTGTTCTCATCCATACGTCTAAGAACCTATCCTTTAATAAGAAAGATTTGCACAATTTTGACTCTGTTATTAATCCTGTGTGGTAAGCGATCTCCCCTATTTATAAATTGATCTGTCTTTTTAAATCAGTTGTTGCTGATGCTTAAAACTCCTGAGTGCTGACGCTGTCTATACCAGTATGTTGTCCAGTTCCAAGAACGGGTCAACCTGACAACCACAGGCAAGCATCTATGGCTAGCAGAACCTTGATTAAAACGAGAAAGATGCTCACATGCATGCCGAAAGGAAGTGCTCCCATCTGAGTGATGGCTCTTATATAAATGCCTCAAACATCTGAAACTGTCTACTCAGATGGAAAATGGGCTTCCTATTAGTCTATCAAAGTTATGTTGTCTAATGGCAGGAACAGGTAGAGAATGAAAAGAATTCTATTTGGATCTTATTGTCATGTTGCTTCTACTACCGGTCTCATGCTATATTGCATCTACAGGCCCCCGTCCCCCAAAAAACCATCATTAGTTACTTACTGTCTGGTTTTTTCTTCAAACATGTGGACAAAAGGGGATGTAATGCATGATTTTTAAGAACAGTCATTCTATGAAATATCTTAGATAATTTCCTACAGTCACATGCCTGTTTTGCCAACTCAGAGAAAACCACAAATGTCCTATTAACTAGTGGCTTGGACAGAACAGTCAAACTTGAATTTGTTTCAACTGGAGAAGCCAAGCTTTTTAAATTTTCTTCTTCTCATTTGTGTTGCAGAATTTTCCAGTTGAAATTAGATTCCTTCCAGTTATAGGGATGAAAGAAGCCACTTCCCTTTTCATATATGTATTTTGGAAACGTGACAGGATGGACAAGGTGTGGAGAACCCCTGCAATGCTGCCTCTCCCCATCCCAGAAAAAAGCAGAGGAGAAGTCATCCAGGCAGCCTAGAGTATCTGCAGAAGCAGCAGCCAATCAAGGGCCAGAAGGGTCATATAAAAAGGGATTAGCAAAGGAAGAATGATTAGTTGCTGCCTGGAACTGATGAGGGAAAAGTGGGTCCCTGGCCGGCTCGAAGACCAGCAGGACCAGGGACAGCTCAGTGCAGGCGGAACTGAGCCCAGAGAAGGATGTCAAAGACTGAGGGAGTGAAGGGGTTGATTGCGGGGCAAGGACTGAGCCCAGACCCTAGCCAGACCAAAAGAGGGTACCATGATGAGTCCCGTTGGTCTGGCTAGAGACTGAGCCCAGGTAGGGCTGCTGAAAGGACACGCCAATGAAAGGTACCATGATGGGCCAGGTTGGGCTGTTGAAGAGAACAGTGTTTCCTGGGAGAAAGCTTTGGCAGCCGGTAAAGACTGTATACCCTGGACGAAGTTGTTTGCTGGTCCAACTGCAGACAGTATGTGTGTGACTTGGCTGGAGGCTGAGTCGCAGAAGATATGCCGAAGGCTGGGGGACACCCACAAGAGGTGGGTGCCACCTCATTCCCAGAAAAAAAAAAAAAAAAGAAGAACCAGCAGCAGGCTCACACCCAATTAGAAAGGGGTTCTCATGACAGATGGGTGCTGGCTGTTCCAAAGCTGAAAAATTGTAGGCACACACTCGCCAAAGGGGGGGCACACACAATACGCAGGTGCTGATCCCGTTCCATGAGGCAGACCATTCTCTGTATTATTTTCTTCCAGCAGTTTTCCTGGCGAAAGTCAGGATACCAATACACTCTGCCGTTTAAGAGAACATTTTTCTTTTATGCTCAGTGCATCAGGTTCCACCCTGCCGCATAATTCTTCTCTCTTCTCGTTACTGTCTTCAAAGAGGGCCTCACAATCCCAAGTTCACGTTAGTACCTGTCTCTGAAAAAAGGGATGTTTTCAGCAGAGTAGAAGCAGTGTTAAAATTTCTCCTAAGAGTGTTCTTTTGGTCGTAAAAAGGAAAAATCAGAAATTACTGTGTCTTCAACTAGAAATTCAACACTGTGCATGCTTACGTGATCACTGAAATACTGTGAGGAGAATAAAAGATGAAGGACTAGTTCACCTTTATGGTTCAAGCAAGCTGAAACATTGTACCTACTCAGGCTGGAGGAAAAGCAGTGTGCATTCTTGATTATAATGTTTCCTTCACGTTCAGAGAGTGACAAGCATTCATTTCTGTTTTGTATTTCTGTCAGTAGGCTGCAGAAGGAAAAGAAACCTAAAGATAGATGTGTGTCATAACTCACAAAGTCACGATTCCATGATTTTAATGGATGTTTTAAAGAAATAATCTAAATGCAAGGGATATGCATGTATGACAGCTGAGTAAAAATTAACTGAGTTCCAAATGTAAACTTCAAGTGACACAGACTGAAGAGCAGTAGAGTTAACCACTGGGACCATCGCAACTGAGCATTACATTAATAGATATTGCACAGGTGCCCACTGCCTCAAAGTAAGACTGGTTTTTAAACTTGGAGAGCTGATAAACTTGATAAGGGAAGCTCTCTTGGGACAACTTGTGTTTTCAAAATGGCATGTATCCCAGCACGTGCATTGTTCTTATTTACTACCACAAACAAAAGGTGTTATAAATCTCCTGTAAAAGTTAGGCTGTGGCTAGAGCAGTCTATTTGTTTTGCCCATTTGCCATGCACAGTTTCATGCATTCACTTTTACAAATTAAGCAACACCTTGTTTTCTGTTCCATCTCAATTTAATGTTCCTGCATAAACAAACGCACACATTATGCATCTTACTCGTATGGTACATCCTTGGTCACGGACAGTAAACTAGCTGGTGTGCTGCTTCTTTTTATTCTAGATAGGTTGAAATACCGCCGCCCCATCCCCGCTCCCGCCCGTGCGGGGTCGGGGAAAATCAGTCCTAGGGCAAGGCTACGCTGACAGCACAGCATCCACCATGCAAGTCTGACTGAGCATCCATAAAGACACGTTCAATCCAACTCAGAATTCGCCCGGGGTCAACTGGCTAAGGCTACCCAGCAAGAAGCGTAATACTGATTCAACAGAAAGGTGTTTCCCATCAAATCAGCGCTGTGGGGACCCTTCACCAAGTAGGTGGAAGGCAGTTGGAGGGAGATACGCAAGGTATGTTACGTATCTCCCTTTGACCGCCACTGAAATTGCGCCACGGTGTGGACCAGGACCTAGAAAAGATGACCCTTTGTCTCAGCCATTCCCACAATGGTTTTAGCTGCTTAAAGTTTCAGCAGCCCACTGAGGATTTCAGCTGGGAGCTCATTATTCATGTGAGAACTTGGTAACACTTGTTTTTCTCCCACTTCTCAATGTCCATTCTTGACCACATAGTTTAGCGTTAGTCCCAATTTCTGCACATTACACAGTATCATCCCCAAAAGGCTTGTGCAAGGAATGTTTCCTGTTTTCCTATCAGGAAGATATCATCAGTCTAATGATCAAGTGGCCAATAAATGTAAATACCAAAAAAGATCATTATTAGCATATAATTTGACCTCTGTCACAAGAGAGTCTACTAAATGTCATCCTGTAATTCCTGCACCAACGCCCGTAACTTCTGCTTGAAGTATAGCCTATTTTTTAGAAAGACACTGACTCTCGCAGGAAAAGACTGCAAGTGATGGAGAATTCCCTACCATCATAATTAAATAAAGCAGCCTCTTCACAAAGCTCCATGCAAAAGGAAACTGGCTATGCTCCTGTCCATACATGAAAGGGGCATTGGTTTAACAAAATTATTTAAAATGATTTACTTAAAACAGTGCAAAATTTTCAGAGGCACACTTACATTTGGCATATATTTAATTGAAATCAATTCCTTACAGACTTAAGCTAAACCAATAAACCAGGTATAAACAGATTTTAGTCAAACCTGTGCAATTAGACATGGCCTAGAATTACAAAATTTCCATCTGCCGCAGAAGCTCACTGGGGAGAGCTTAACTCAAATTCCCCTTCTCCAAACATACCACTCACCCTCATAACCTGCACCTACATTTAAAAAGGAGTTACCAAAACAGAAATCCACAGGACTACGATACAATAAAAGTAATTGGTTTATTCTTAACCAGGCCTCAACAAATTTATGTTTCTGGTCGCCATGGCAATTAATTTTAGTAGGCTGTCGCCTAGCTCCACTGCAGAAATGTAACAGAGGAGCGCCTTCTGGTGACCAAAAGTAAAATTGCTGGCACCTAGCTGTAAGCCAATTTTGTCCGCCCCTGCTCTTAACTAATCTAAAGGATCTGGATGTGGGCAGAAAAGATGTACCACAAAACTTTAAAAGATGAATGGAAAAAGTCCTCTTAGACTTAGCTGCATATATATTTCCTGTGACATTTACTTTCCTACCCTACCTGAAAATCCAAGGGGGTGGGGAGAACCATTACTCTTAATGAAACATCTCAAGTGGTCAGATTTTTGAACTTTTTGCTTAAAAGATACATAGTAACTTTTGTGAAGACAATCTTCCAGACAAAAACCAACACAGTTGTCTTCCTGAATGTGCAAGCAGAGAGAACTGTCTCTGTTCACGCAGATGAGAGGGGTTAACGACAACACCTTTCCATAAATGGAGAAAATTTCGATCAGGACTTGTTGCAGTACAGAGTTAAGGAATTCCAGAGAAAGATGGGCATGGACATAACAACACGGCTCTTCACAGAGTGAAAATAGGTTACTTTAATTTGGCTTTAACTTTTTTCCTTATAAATAGGGACACATTGAGGTTACACGCATTACTTTTTTAAGCTTTCTGTTCCATCCAATGCTTGTTCTCTGCTTATGGTAGAACATGGCATAAGAAAATTGTCTTCACAGGGGGAAAAAACACTAACCTTTGCCCCTCAAATTAATACATGCCACCACCCGTTGCTTTCTTCATCCTCCCACACACATAACCTATCCACTATTGTGCAAGTCTTCTGGCTAATGATCTACTGGATGACGATAAAAGTTAGGCAGAGTAACAAATCCAAGAACATTTATCATCATCATGATAATTTATTTTTTTTAATTTATTTTTCTTTGTTAATACAATAAATCATACAAATGCTCTGTTGCTGTGGTAAGCAGTACTCAACTTCATTTCTCTATTGCTAGTTTTAACCCATCAGAACCACACTGATTAAAGACCACTTTTCCCAAGAATGAGACTTATATGTTTGCAGGCATTCTGTTACCATATTTATCATTTATAGTAAGTTTTAAGGACAAAAAATTTGCAGTAATATTGTTGGGAGTTAATTTTATTGCTGTGGTTTTAAAACACAAACAATAGACTGTAAAGCTTCTGGCATAGAAAACTAGAGTTTTCTTGGAAAACAGCCTGCACATCTGGTATTCCCAAAAGAGAACAGAATTACTTCAGACGTCAGTGCCGTCAGAATATAACCCAAGACTCACTTCTTTGACCCGACCTTCCCACAATAACACCCCCCCTAAGGCCAGCGTTCGCAAACTGGTGGAGGCAGGGGAGGGGAACTGGGAAGGACACCATTATAGCTGCGTTCATTTTGTAAATTCACAATGCACTCTGCTACAATAGTGAGCAAATAGAAAGCCGGTGGAAGGACTTCAAACCAGCAAAAACAGCATTCTACTGAACATACTGTTCTTTTAAATTTACATCAAATGATTCAGATTCTGGACTCCTGTGACCTTACATTCTCCTCTCATAACATTCAAGTCCACAAAAGCCCAATGCAATGTAATATTTGTCAATTAAGCCAATATAACTCCACATTCCTAAAGGATATTTAAAAAACAAAAAACCCTCGTGTATTTTATAATATGAATGCAAAGCTCTTCTCAGACCAAGGATTTAAACGTATGGGGTTTGCAACTAAAATAGACTTCCAGAGGTCATATTTTTCCTTCAACTGTATCAGGACAACCTTATCTGAGATGGGAAACAATTTCAGATTCTAATTTGGTTATGAATTCTACTAAGGCTGGTTTTTAAATAGTTACATTTAAACTCAGGAAGTTCTTGTGGCATCCTTTGTAAGATTTTCCCATTAGCTGCAATACAGCTGCGGATCCCCAATGAGAATTACAATTTCACCATGCTTCGTAAGCCAAGAAATGGCAGACTCCAACTCAGAGACTAAAGACAACACATTCTAGCTTTCCTAGTGCAATGAGTTAAGAAGATTTTTCTTCCCTTTCACATCTGTACTGACTGCCAGACTTTTACTCTCTTGAGGGTCTGGTATCAGCTTACCAACATACATGTGCACCCCTCACCTCCCTTCAGCTTCAGGGTACAGCTTCACTGTTTCTTGCCCAGACACAAAATTTCTTCCTAGTTTATATCAACAGTGTCTCAGTCTTTTCCCACATTGTCTTTTACTTATTGCTTCTGTGGTTTGTCCTACATAAATGGTTTTCTGAAAAGATACTATTAGGCCTCAAGCGTATCGAGTGCTTTATATTGACATCTTGTTCAGTCCGGATCACTGAGACTTGGTATTCTTTCAGTCTCATAGTGTACCTGTCTCTTCTCTTATCCTCTCACTCCTTATTTTCTATCAACTGCTAGTCTTACGGATTTACTGTGGCGTGATCTTTAGCTCTCTCTGCTACCTTCTGACCTCAGTTTAGACTCACTTCCATGATGTAAAAAACGTATGCTAATCCAATTGCTGCTATGATGATTACTACTCTCTATGAATTACCACTCAGTCTGCTAACACCAGCCCAAAGTTTAAAGAATTGTTGTCCATAGTTACATGCCATATACTTCATGCAGACCTTTAGGATCTGATATTTAATAGCGAGGCCCAAGATCCAACTAAAAAATACAAAAATTCAAAGGCCATGTCACTGATGATTTAAGAGAACTATTAGCCTCACAATCCCGCACAATATATGCAGGTATGTACCCACCCATTTAGAAGTATAAATGTTATAATTCTGTTACTACATTCTTCAGATGGGCTCCAGAAACAAGTCTATTTTTGCATTCAAAACCAGAAAAGAATAGAATAGAATTCTAAATTGAAAATTCCATTTTGGAAGGCTCACTTCACAGAAATTCCACCATAGGAAGTCTTTGTTGACCAGTCAAAAAACGTTACTCTTTCTACTATCTTCATGACAGATGTATAGTAACTTCATTTTCACTTACTTGGGGAAGCCTAGAAAGCAACACACTTGAAAATTCTCTCTCTCTACACAACATTTCATTACCCCATACGGAATTAAACCTTCCTCCTACTTTTTGAAGGTGGATTTGATTTTTAAACAAATGTTTTAACAAAGGTGACAGTGACCAAAAGCAGAAAAGTTGGAAGTGACAGGGGAAGAATATTACTAATTAAATTCAGGGGAAGGAGAGGGAGAAGGATTCTAAACTCTGTACATAATTTTTAAAAAAGCAAATTGAATGTCTTTGTTCTCCTAAATTCTGAATTAGCTCTCTGCATGGGCTTTGCCTTGAACGTCATTGCTGTTTATATGACAGTAGCCCCTCAGGCCCCAATGGAGATGGGGGCCCTAGCCACTGTACAACACCTAAGAGGCAGCTCCTCCCTCAAAGAATTTAAAATCTACACAGACAAGACAGACATTTTACAGATGGCAAAACAAAGCATGCCAAGAAAGTGACTTGCCCAACTTCATACAAGAAATCTGTGGCCCAGCTGGGAAGTGAACTCAGATCCGAGTCCTAGTTTCATTACAGGTCCTTAACTGAAACATCATCAGGCTGAATTTGGCCCAAAACAGCCCCCAAACCTCCACTAGGTTCCTGATCAAATTTTTTTAGTGGGCGGGCCTACAGATCCCACGTTTTCAAAATTAATATTCATGTAGCTAATTAAGAATATGTAACAAAATGTAGTCCTGCAATGCTTTAGTTCTATTAGATGCTACACATTCTCCTTCATGGGCATTCCCACCTTTTGTTCAGTACTCTGCAGCATCACAACCCTTTTTTAAAAGTCCTGTAGGACACAATGGTTCTTTTTTGGGAGAAAAAAGAATCATCCTGGTTCACTATTTTAGAAGTGTCCAGAAATAAGGTAGCTAAACTATTCATTTTTTAAAGCTGTGTTCAGCTATTCTGAATAAACTAAACATGGGTTCCAATGTAGTTTTCTTCACTCTGGTATCCGACGAAGTGGGACTTCGCCCATGAAAGCTCATGTGAAAAATAAATTTGTTAAGTCTTTAAAGTGCCACAAGACTCCCCTTTTGTTTTGCTAAATATGGGTTGTTAAACTAATCCAACCAGAGTAATGTCTGAACAAATCCACAGTTATTCAATGAAAAGAGATGGATCTGGACTTTACAAAAATTAACTACACATTAAATGCTTTCTTCCCTTAGTGCCTTTTTGCTCGTGAGTTGCTTATCTAAATTTTGCATCCTTCAGGTTTAAAGTAGGTTCAGTAATTCCAGCACTTACTTTGTTCGAGCTACACATTTAGGTCTTCATTTAAGAGCTAATCTATTTTCAGGCTGGTTTAAATCACATGCTTGAGAATTTAATTTCCCATCTTAAAACCAAAAAAAAAAAAATTGTTCCGGCTCTGTTATACATCAGTGGCATACAACCTTTTCACTCTGAGCAATGACCTTTTTTCAAACAAGTGGACTATGATCAGTACATTGGAGTTATTTTCTACCCTACCCCTTTCCTTTGCATTACATAAATACTTAATCAACAGCAACTCTATGGGTCACTTGATTTTTTTAAATCAGTAAGTTTTGAAAGCAGAGATATCTAATGTTTTTACATTTTCACTTCTTCAAAACACTAAGAAGTCATCCTCTCTCCCCGTCCCCCGCAACACCAGAGTACACCGACAGAACAGCCAACCACATCTCCCCAAAATAATCAGGTATCACAATATCAAAAGAGATTCAAAAAGAGTTGATAGCCACCAAATCAGTCTGCCAGAAGGGTTTCCTCAGTAGCGAGTGTTGAGCACACCATTTAATAACCAATTTGTTTCCTTCAGAGCAATATATAGTCATCGCCTCTTGTTTTTCATATCTTGGAAAGAATCTGCATATGTAGGCTTTTCAGATGGTGAGGTTTTCTGGTTTTTTGTTTTGTTTTTAAAGGAGACATGAAGTCTAGTGCTGCTTAACAGTACAATTTCAACCATTAGAATACAAAACACAAAATAAAGGCTGTTAAGAAACACACTGCCTTTTCAGTTTATTAGTAAGTGTATCCTGGGATGTGAGTTGTATAAAGAAATTTCTGAAGATCAGAGGTCCTGGACTCATAATTAAAACTTTGTTTTCCCTCTTGAAACACAGAAAGATCTCCATATGAATAAAATCAGATTAGCATTCTTTAAGAGTGCAATAAAACATGGATTCTGGAAAACAGATGCGTCACCCTTCTTCATTCGGTACTATTATGACAATCACATCAGTGTTGAAGCTGTTGAAAAAGGTATATTTAATGCAAGTTAGACTTGTTAAAAACTTCCAGTGTTGTAACACAACAAAAGTATTTTTTATATTTTAAGTACCGAGTGGTGTATCTTGCTCAACTTTTCATCTGAGCTTCTTTTCAATGCAATTTAAGCTACAAATCTGTTTCCTTTTGATTTTTTTCCTTAAATGTGTAGCAAATACTCACTCAAATGCTACTATTTAAAATATTTTGCTCTTTTCTAGCTCTCTAGTCCAGATGTGCCACCTTGAGTTCAAACGTAAAGTCCTGGCCTGTCTGTCTGATATCTTTTCATGGCTGCCTAGCCATCAATTCAAGCTTAACAGGGCGAAAACAGAGCTCTTAAACTCTCCTCCTCTCCATCACCTCACAAACTGTCACTTCAACCTTATTTCTCAGCGATCATGGAAAACATCAATCTGCCTGTCGCTCAGGCCCATAACCTTGATGTCATCTTTGACTTGGGCCCTTCCCTCCCGCATAGCCTGGATATGATGACCTATGTCCAAGTCTCACAGATTCTTTCTGCGTAACATCTCTAAGATGAGCTCTCGCCCATCCATCCACACAGCAGGAACTCTAGTTAGGCTCTCATTTAGCATCTCAGTTGCTACAACATCCTTTTCTCTGGCCTTGACAAATTCAGTCTTGCTCAGCTTGTACCCATTCAGAATTCTGCTGCAAAGATCATTTTCCTGTCCCTTTACTTTGACCATCTCTCCTTGCTTTGTTACCTTCCACTGACTCCCTCTTTTCTAAACCACCACCAACTCCCATCTGTGATCTACCTATGATGTCAGCCTCCAACACTCATTTGTTAAATTTTTAAACACGCACCTTTATGCTTTCTCCAGTGCTACCCCCAGACATTGGATAAGCTCTCCTTGATCATCTACAAAACTAACTCATCCTTCTTCAGACCCTGCTCTGCCATATACTTAGAAAAGCTTCACAACAATTAGGCTGCGGTGGCTGAAACTGCTACCTCTCACTGTTCTCTTGTACTTCTCCATCAGTCTGCTTGTGTATCCACTTGTTGTTCCTCATCTTATACGTAGATTGTAAACTCTTTGGGCCAAGGATTCTTTTTTTCCTCTGTTTGTACCATGCCAAACACAATGAGGTCCAGGTCCATGACTGGGAGTCACAATACAGACATAATAAATGAATATTAATAGCGATTACCTGTAGGATGAATACATGAAGCCACCTGTGGCCAAATGTTTACAAATCTCAAATGAGATTTAAAGTAAATCTAGTCAGTTTGCAACACACATCAAGTTTAATGACTACCTTTACTCTCCTAAAAGCTACTCATGGAGTGATATTCTGGCAAGGTCAGATTTTGAGTGCCAGCAGGGTAGTTTAAAATGTCTCATGCATATCAGTGCAAAGGTTGCAGATATCAAAATGGAGAACACTGCCATTGTAAAGCCCGGATATTATCAAATTTCAACAAAGGGAAACAAATACAGGTCAGATATTGTACAAATATACATTTGATGAGGCTTTTGCCTTTATCAGCTTGCTTATTTTGAGCAAAACACCTCAAAGCCAAATCTTCAGGTTGGCGTAAACTGGCATGGCTTCAATGTAAACTGGCACAGCAACATCAGCTGACAATCTGGCTCCGCAAAGAACCCTAGAGAATTCTTGGGTTTGTGATTTACACAAACAATATTTAAAGACACACTGCTGGAATACATCCACATGAATATAATTCTACCATTTCTAATGGATTTGAAATGCTACTATTTCAAATCTAAAAAAACCAAACTTGCCTAAAACATTATAAACAGCATTTTTATAGTAGGCCAAATCACACCAGTTCTTGGAAGATCAGATCCATAATGAACTCCACATCCACATCTAAAAGATAAATCTGAATTCTTTCCAGGCACCTGGACAACATTTATGGCACAAACATGGATCTACTGTCTCCGTCCATCCTCAGCTGCTCTTTGCATGGTGTCTTTGTTGAGTTCCACAAGCCTTCTCTCTCCAAGCTGTGTTTGGAGGGATTCTTAGTGTTCCTCCAGCTGCCCCATAGCACATCTGCCACGGTAGGTGCTCCAACTCCCTTCCTAACATACCCCAAATACTTCCATCTTCTTTTCTGGATAGCTTTAAAGACAATGGGATGTTGAACCCGTCGACAAATCTTGGCATTTTGTTACAAATTCATTCCATTTAATACCTAGTATTTTTCTAAGACATTTAGACACACCTGCCTCTCTCTTTGGTGGATTTCCAGCTATTATATCCATACATTAAGACAGAAATGATTTTGAGTCACACATTTGTAGTCTGGTCTTTAAGTTGTAGACTTCAATGACCAAATCTTGTTTATGATGGGGAATGAAGGTGCCATCTTACCAGTTTGTGAAATTGTTTCCTTATGTCCCTCCCCACTGCCATATTACTGCCAACAAATGTGAATTAACCAATTTCTTTGTGTTCCTCTCCCTTCTAAAGCAATGCTTCAGTTGGTCATTGCTGGGATTCTGATTTGACTTTTCTCCCATAAGGGATTATTAATCCCATATTTCTTGCAGCACTGGACAGTGTTTTGGGCTTTATGGGCATGTTGGTTGAGCAATTACTTTAGAGGACTCCTGGAATCAGCACAAACTGTATCTTCTGGAATGCTGCTGTTAAGCTGCCTTGATTATATTTGTTATTTTTGCCAGCAGACCATAAACTTTAAGACGTTTCCAAATGAATCGTAACAGATAGCATCCAACGCTGTCTTGAAATATACGAGGTTCATGACTACTGGTTTTGATACTCTTCAATTATTCTTCTTATGGTGAAAATCTGGTTGATACATGATCTTCTGAATTTAAATCCAGCCTTCTAAAATGAGTTTATTATCATTATCACAAACAGTCATCTCCCTAAATTTGCCCTGGTTAAGCATGTACAAAGTGCACTAAAAAAAGTTAATCCATTCTCTCCATGAACAGAAGAAGTTTCCAAAGAGCCTCAAGATCAAAAAGTAACAACTCGGTTTCTGACAGCGTCAAAAGTTTCAAACAAACCCTAACTGATAATAACAGCTGTTAATAATGATTAAGAAATACTTGATTGGAAGATATGAATTTGCTACCACCAATGTTCTAGAAAGTCTTTCCAACTTCTATACTTAACACAAGTACACAGAGAAATCAAAAGGACTACGGTTGTCCTCAGACCACCCAAAGGAATACATTGCAAGTATCAGCGAATAAGTACAAGTTATCGCATCAGTGGCATGAGCCCCATTCACACTGGCACCGGAGTGTCTCCATCTACCGAGGGCTGAGAAGAAAGTACTACGGTTTTTCAGGTCTTGCCTAGGCTGCCATAAAAGGTGTACTTTTAAAACCCTTATTTTAGCTTCCTAGGTAGAGTGCCCACCATGTTGCATTAAAAGATGGGGAGTGCAATGAGGGAAGAGTATTTTTCTCACCTCACAAAGAACACTAGTATTGAGCCAAGAGCTAGTTCACTTCCCCAGCCATGGTAGCACTATACTCTCATCAGCTCCTTTCCCCCCCCCGGTGACTGGATGCGTCCTGACAAATGAGGAGAGGATCCAGAAGAAAGGGCAGCATGATAAATGAGCCAGCAGCAATTTTGGGAATACTCGGGGTAACAGGCTTTTACCACCACACCCGGCTGCTATATGCCTATTGCGTATCAGCTGACAACTTGGCCTGTCAGGTCTTGTCTACACTAACATTGCCGATTATTATTACAGCTCCACTGGTGGCAGCAAGAGTGACCATCTAGTGCAGACCAGTGGCTGGCATTCCAACTGCATGAGAGCAAGACGTAGCATGGAAATGAGAACGCCTGCTGCTTTCACCCGCACACTGACTGTGCTAGCTCTCTCACGATCACTGATGGAGCCACGCTAGAAAGTTTTAAGACCAAGCTCAAGTAGCTACACTTCTCTGACTTGCATTCTCTCAGCAGCAGGAAGGTTCTGACCAACCACCCACCACAAAACCGTTCCTCATTTCTTTCCTTCCTGTTTGCATTCAAGTGAAGGGAGAAATATTCACTTTAGACAATGATTTGAAGATGTGTAAAGGCGTTTTTAAAAATGGAGGGGGATAGGGAATGACATTCTGTTTACTTCTGGGGGTGGGAGAAGTAGACAAAGTAAGAGGAATGTTAAATCTGGCATGCCCTGTTTTTTCTGGAAAACTTTTGATGACCGGGAGAATATGAACTGAAGAGCTCAGTCCCAGGGCAACTGACTGGATGGAATAAGACATTTCACAATAGCTCCAAGTGTTAACTTGGAGAATGGTCCCAGAATGTGTTTTTTACAGAACAGTTTATCCTACCGCTAAGGCGCTGAATCGTTAATGAAAATTTTCCTCCAGAATGATCATTAGTCAGGCAACCTAAACAGGTGTTAAAAAGCTGTAAACAATAAGTGATTAAAATCACTTCTCCTTTCAATTGTTCAGGTTTTTTAAAATCTTTTTACTCTGAGGATATCATTTTCATGAGTTCTCCAGTCACTATATAGTCATTAAAGGAAAAGAAGACCTGAATGTCTAATGTGTAAAAACCATACACAAAAATTTGCAAATTCAACACTTCCCATGCCTTCTTTACAGATTTTTTTAAAAAGAGAACCCGTGCCTATTTTCCTCTTTAAATCATCACCTTTAACTTTCAATCAGGTATTTTCTCATCTAAGATAAAATTATATAGGAGACGTCCCACCAAGAGAACAATGTAGAAACATTAAGCAAGGCATGTGTTAATTAGATGTTCTCTACTGAGAAGCAGGGCTTGGTAAATCGTCTGACCCCAGGCAAGACAGAGGCTTGACCTAGCTAGGTAGCAACAGTACAGAGCTTATAGATCATCAACATTTGCAGAATCCATCATTTACCAAGAAGTTTCTAGCACTTGCACTTGGGAAGATAATTTTACATCAGGTTATTGTTTGAAAGCTAGTCCTTTTCCACATCTTGGAGACAGATGGCTCTAGTGCCACTTCTATTAGTCAGAGCTTTGTGAAACAAAGTGCAATTAACAAATGTCTGATGATTTTATTGATGGTATTCATAATTTTGTGCATTTGATGCTACTCATACTTAGAAAAGTGATGAGATGCTGCAGAAACAGACACTGGTGCTAATTACTATCAGGTGCCAGATTAAACGTGTGGATTAAAAAAGTAAAGCAATGAAGACTATCGCCCTTGCAGAAAACAGGGAGTTCTTACGGAAGAAGAAACTCCAAAGGGGTAGCCATGTTAGTCTATTGTAGAAAGACAACAGAGTCTTGTGGCACTTTTAAAGACTAACAGATTTATTAATCGCATGAGCTTTCGTGGGAGAAAATCCCACTTCGTCAGACGCTTTGAAGATAGGAAAGTTACAGAGTGGGAGGAAATTAAATGCAGGGGAGTGTATGACATAGCATCAGGTCAGGCTGTAACAGCAAATCAAAATAGGTGTTAGGATTCAAAACACTGGGGAACAGCACATAGAAGAAGAAGAAACATAAAAACTCTTCCTTCACAACCCTGACAACACCTGGGGAGGTGCAACTTCCATTTTTCAGACCTCTACTAATAAACAACTGACATCCATAAAGCCTTTTTGACTGATTTTTCCAACACCCATCACATTGGCAGAGCTGAATCAGTAACAAAGTGAGAATTTTTCATAAAATGTCCACAGTATACACAGCTCTATGGAGACCACAAGCAGGTTCCAGAGACAACATCTGGAATAACCTCAGCAAAATTATCCTGCCCACCGATTTGTGGCACGGAAATTGGCTTCTTATTGGGTTTTGCTGGGGGAGACACCCCCTCCTTTCTCATACCTGAATAGAATCGTGAATGTTTAGTCAAGTTCTTAAGCCCCAGCTAGGAATTAAACATGCAGACCACAGTTGAAGTTTTAAAGACTCCAAAGGTGAGTTTTCAAAATGCTATGCTTACATGTCTTTAATGAACACTCAAGAGATCACTTCTTAAAATTCTCCTATATGTTACTCCTCATATCCAATATTTAAAACAGAAGGAGCAATGTATTCCAGAAGTTATTACTCAGGAAATAAATGTTATAGTGTCAAAGAGAAATAATACATTTCTTTAGTTTCCTTTTCTAGTATGTGTATTTACAAGCAGCACGTCTTGAATAACTAATTAGTAACATGCATAGCACATACATTTAAGATGGTGCAAGTGCCATAGCGTTAATGATCAGCAGCCACATCACAGCAAGAGAACAGTGTTGGCAGTACCTAGCATTTGTACACTGTTTATAAAGGGGCTCACTCCCTACTTTAACATATACTGTTCTTTTAGGTTGAAAAACTTTTGTTTTTGGCTAGAAACACACTAAAGAACTGAACAACAGAGTAAAAGACAATATTTGGAAATAAAGTCAAAGCACATTGGTTTTATTAACAAAAGCCCCACAGCATTTCAGCCAAGACATACTAATTTAAAACAAACCCAACAAACTCTCGCAAAATTTGATTCTCTCCACAAGACAAGTGGTAACAGGCACCCATGAATCAGTACCAAAAACCCAAATAACTGTCAGCAATACCTCACTCTGCTCATTGCACTAGGCTCAAACATACATAAAGAATGAAACTAGAACTACAGAAGTTTTGAGCTCTATGAAGTTGAATGGCTTTTTTCTTTCAAAGTTTTCCATGAGTCAGTAAGTCGATAAACTACCAATTCACATTTAAAAATTACTAACATCACTCTCCTACGTTTGCATACAGCTTCTCTTTTATTTTTCATTTTGCATATACCTATTAACTACTCATCTCCATAATTAAGTTACAACTTTAATTTTATATTGATTCTTTTTCAAATAAAACGTTCTCCACAATACTTTGGAGTTAACACAATTTTATAAGAAGATTCAGAAGGAAATTCTTCCGACATTGAAGCAGCAGGAAGCAACAACCAATAAATTCTCATTGTTGAACTCTACCTTTAGGAGGGAAGAGATACTTTATATACACTGATTCCTACACCCCCCCAAAAAGCACATCAGATCCAGTAGCTGGAAAACATGAAAATCTCTAATTAAAAGTGGGTTATTAGAGAAACAACAATCGAGGACACAGAATGACAGGACTGAGAAAAAGTGAAATCCCAGAACATTATCTAGACCAGTCTTTACACTGGACCAATCTCAATAAAGAAAAGGATTCAGTTATGGTGCAACATTGTCCACCAGACTGCCGGGTAGTTAGTAGCACTGAGTAGAACCCATGGGTTATAGAATAGACATCCCCCACTGCACCTCACTGTATGCATTCTGCTGTACAAGCCTTTTTTTAAAAAAAAAAAAACTCAAAACAAATTGCAATTAGTGCAAAGATGACACTTTCCCACAGATAAATGGCTCAGCATTTTCACATCCAGCATTTGCAATCTGTAACTGCACAAAAACATCTATCATGAAAAGCTAATTCAGCCACAAAGATATTTCATTTTTCTCACTTCCAGTATCATTTCAATAGTAGAGCATTTTAATTTTATCTCCTTGACCTACTCAGATGATTCTCTGGGCCAAGATAAATCTCAAAAATGGTATCAGTCAGTATCAACAGAAACACACACTGTCTTCCACAGATAGAGATTAAGTTAAAATCCCTCCACAAAACCATTGCTGGAGTTTTGTCTAATCTGGAATCTGATCACCAAAAAAACTCCTCAGCAAACTCTACAACTTCAACATATACCAAAGGGGTGGCGGTGTTAGCCTACTGTAGAAAGACAACAGAGTCCTGTTCAACACATAGTAAGGTTTGTTTCTTGCAGCTTTCATTTCTCCCTTCCCCCCCTTTTAAAACTGAACTAAAAATTCTTAGAGAAAGAAGTTTTACTTAGGAGTTCAACATTTTAAAAATCTCCTCTCTTCCCTCCCTTTAGCTCCCCCATAAAAACAGCCAACAACTTAGACTAAAACTGCAGTAAATGCGGGTTTCTTTCTTTTTTTTAAAAAGCCTTCACGGTTCATTGTTCACAGACTCTTCCACGCACACCCAGCGCCCTAGAGGTGTATTTAGCAGAACATCACATTTGTCCCTTTTTAAAAGAGGGTGTTTGTCTGTCTGCTCAGAAACCAGTCTCTTCACTCCCACTCCGGCCTGAAACACCCCTCCACTTTGAACCAGCGGCTGCGGCCTCGTTCCTGCCGCCTGCAGCGGGACTCCCCTCACCCCCCGCCGGTCTCTGGCCGACAGGCCGCGGACAGCTGGGAAGTGGGGCGGATGATTCAGAAAATGAGACCCCCTAAGCCGCCCCCTCGCCCCTGTTCCCAGGGCTACACCCCAAACCCCGCAGCCCCGCCAGGAAATCAGTTCGGGCCCTGCGGCTCAGCCCCCTCGCTCCAGCCCCGGGCAGAACAGGGGTTTCCCCAGCTGAGACCGCCCCCAGCCCGGAGGCCCGGCCGAGCTCCCCAGGCCAACGCCGGCCCCGATTGTCCCGGCCCGGCCCGGCACCCCCACAAAATGGCGCCGGAGGGTCGGGGGAGGGAGAGGCCGCGCTGGGGCCGGGCTGCAGCGAAGGGGAGGCCGGGGCGCGGCGGGAGCGGCCAGGCCGCGGATCCCTTCCCGGGCGGGGGGCGGCCCGAGCCCGGTACCTTTTCTTCTCGCCGCTGCTCTCCATGGCTCCGGTGCGGGCTCCGGTCCGGCGGGGTCAGCGGCGGGGACAGGCCGCGGGGGCTGCAGCGGAGACGGGCTCGGCGGTGTCTGTGTCGCGGGGCCGCTGCTCGCCCGGGCGGCGCTGACGGAGGGGGCGGGGCGGGGCGGGGCGGGGCCCGACCAGGCATCGCACCAGTGAGCGGCCGCGCCGCCGCCCCGCCCCCCTCGCCGCCGGGTCAGCTGAGCCCACAGCTGGGGGGGCCGCGGCCCCACGTGTCGGGGTGGGGTCGGGGCCGGGCGGGCTGGGGGTGCGGGAGCCTCCCCCTCCCCCGGCACACCATGGGGCTAGCGGCCCCCTTCCCCTCCCCCCACACACCATGGGGCTAG
>ML685781.1:10358217-10399977 GCA_007922175.1 Pelusios castaneus
TTCCTGGCTTCCCTGCCCCCACAATGGGGCTAGTGGCCCCCTTCCCCCCCCCACCCCCACACAATGGGGCTAGCGGCCCCCTTCCCCTCCCCCCCCACAATGGGGCTAGCAGCTCCCTCCCCCCCCACAATGGGGCTGGTGGTCCCCAAAGTCTCTGAGATTCCTGCACACACAGTAGGCTAGCAGCTCCCCCCCACACAGAGGGGCTAGTGGCCCCCTGAGTCTGCCTGTGAGGCCCCCCAATGCACAGTGAGGCCAGCGATGCCCCTCCAAGACTGCCCCCCACACCACCCCACATTCATTGAGCCTAGAGAGCCCCCGGCTCTGCCTCTGAGCCTTCCTCCTTCCGAGCCTGCCTCCAAAAGGCCCACACTCGCAATGGGGCTACAGCAACCCGCCACATGTACTGGGCTAGAGACAGCCCAGCGTCTATTTCTGAAACACAAATACCGGGGCAAGACAAAGGAGTCTAGTGGCGCTGAAGGACTAACAAATTCATTTATCACATGCTCACCTTCAAGCGTCTGACAAAATGGGATTTTCTCCCATGAAAGCTCTTGCGATAAATAAATTTGTTAGTGCCACAGGTCTCCTTGTTTGTTTTGCTCAAGTAGACTGACACACAGCTACCCCTTTGGAACTGGGCTCCTGGCTGGCCCAACCATACAAATGAACAAGGCGGTCCCTAAGGTGCCAGGCTTTAAGGGGGGGCCAAATTAATAGAAGTGATTTTTTTCTCTATTTAAAAAAATATATTAACTCTTATAACATGCGAGGGAAGGTGCAAAGTCATAGTTTGCCTAGGGCACCAAAAACGCCTGGGCCGGCCCTGACTGGGGCTAGAGACAGTCCCCCACAGTGGGGCTAGAGGTGACCCTCCCCCAGCCTGCCTCTGAAATCCCACACTATGCAGCTAGAGACTTCCCTCAGAGCTTCCTTCAGACACCCCCCCACCCCTTGCACACACATCCCCAGTGGGGCTAGAGCAACTCCCTCCTCAGTGCCTGCCACTGAAAGCCCCCACCTCTTCCCCGATCCTTGCCCCTTTAGATAAGAGACCGATCTACAGAAGTTTTCACCCCTCCAAACACAGAGAGTGCTGCAAAACTTCCTTCCCCAATATGGACACACAGATGGGTCTGCGTATCATTCCCCAGAACTCACTAATAGCAACAAGAGAAGTCTGCAGAGACACCACTGCCAACACAGTCAGGCCTGTAAAGCCAATATATTCACAAATGAAGCCCACCACTAAGGCAGGTCTGCTAAGGAAGAGAGATTTCTATGTTTGTTAATTTAGGGTATATTCTTGCATCTTGTGCAATCACATGTTGCTTAATTAATCCCTACATCATCCATTGATTTCAGTGGGTTTTTGCATAGTGGGCCCAGGGAGCCATCCAGAGGGATCTGAATGCAGGCTCAAAGGCCTTGTTCCTGGGGATTTCAGCCATGGTTGGCCAGTCACTGATGCATGCCTTTAGCATCGGAGGAACGAACCATGACCGATGCCAGTGTAGTTTCCTCTTGCTTGATGAAAGCTGCACTAGGGCAAATTATGGCTTAGGCTGTCTGCCCTATGGGTTTCCAGTAGCTACACTGATGGCTGGTTTTTGATGAGTGAAATCTCCTCTGCAGACAAGGCATTAGAGACTAAAATGAAAGGGGCCGAGGTTATGGTTTTCTTCTGAATTTTGTACAGCACCAAGTACAACTGATGACGCTCATCAAATAAAACAAACAAGAAGTCCTGTGGCACTTTTAAAGAAAATTTATTTATTGTATGATCTTTTGTGGGAGAAAATCCCATTTCGTCAGACAAAGTGAGATTTTCTCACACGAAAGCTCATGCGATAAATAAATTTGTCAGTCTTTAAAAGTGCCACAGGACTCCTTGTTTGTTTTGCTGAACTAGACTAACACGGCTCCCCTTTGGAACTCATCAATTAATACACTATTTTTCACATGCAAAAAACTGTTCAGCCTTACAGCTGAGATTTTATGCACAATAAGTAAATATCCAGGACATTTTCCCATCTCTTTTCTATTGCCCCATTATTATACAACACAGCGGAAACAATTTCATTGTTACCTCATTAAAACTCAAACATTTTTAAAAGCTTCTTTTCATTGTGAAAGATGTAAAGGATTCATGTCCAACCTTTTCTGCCTTAAGGCTGAACAAGCTATTTCAAAAAGTTTCAGGGGCCAAACTCAGTACTTTGAGCTAAATGCTCTGTCCTATTTGTGCCTCTTAGGCAATGCAAAAGGAAGCAGTCCAACTCCCGACCAGTTGCAACTTCTGAGATAAATAAATCTGTTAGTCTTTAAAAGTGCCACAGGACTCTGTTGTCTTTCTACAATAGACTAACACGGCTACCCCTTTGGAATTTAACTTCCCAGCAGACAGAGTCAGCAGAGCTTTTTCCTCCCTGCAGCTTCTGCCATACAGTGCAGAAGGGGAAAGTGGCGGGAATGTGCTGCACTCAGGTTATCCATAGCTGGTTTATGTCCTTTAGGGACCATAGCCAGTTGGTACAAGTTAGAGCAACTCCTATAGGTAGAAAACAGGGCAACCAAATAGATGCAGCAGGTGGCCAATTGGGATGCTACTGAGAGTTGCGTGAGGGACTGGACAGCACGTGCTCAGAGCACTCCTGGCGCACATCAGAGCTACTTGTGGCACTGTAGAGCCGTGGTTCTCAACTACAGCGTCGGGACACATTACTGTGTTGCCACACAGTGGAAAGTGAATCACGGAGAGCCAGGGAGATGGCTGGATTTTGCCTGGGTGGGGTGGGCTGGTTTTTCCTGTAGGGTCGCAACATGCAGCCAAGTGTGTCCTGACCTCTAAAAGGTTGAGAACCACAGCTGTAGAAGGCAGTGTCCATTATTTCTCCCCTATAACAATGATTCAAACATTTCAGTTTATAAGTCACAGGGCCTGGCTCAGAGAGCACACTTTCTATTAACTCAGTCTCTCACAGGTCACAGGCTAGACAACTGATCTAAAGGGTCAAGGCACTCAAGTCTTTTACAATCTATGTCCTCAGTCCTGCAGATCCTTAATGAGTAACTTTATACATATGATTGGTCTTATTTAGATCAATAGCACAACTCATCTGCAAAATGCTACTCGGGTATATAATGGTTTGTAGCACTCAAACTCAGACAAATACAAAACAGGAGACAGCCGGTCCAGTACAAATACGTGCCAAGACTTTGCTGGTGAAGATTAACACAGAAAGGAGTTCAAGTTGGTACTGTGGTAATATCCTTAACTCCCTGACTTTTATGTATATAGAATCTTATTTGTAACAAATCAAAGAAAGTCATTTTTGCATACAGCTGCGGGGTTTTAGTAATTTTGATTTATTTTTTTTTTTAAAGAAAAAGAGGTGACTGTGAAGTTTAAACAAAAATGGCAGGGAGAATAGCTGCTGCAGTCTGATACACATATGCCATAGACTCTTCTTACCCCTTTAAGATTTCTCATCCAAGAACTGACAAAGGCCAGTTTTGCTTAGCTTATGAGATGTGACAATATAGCTCAAGGCAGCATGGCTGTGAACTGATGATATTTTTGTTTTACTGCTCACCGAAGCCTCAAGGACAGAAATAATCAGAGCAAGAATCAAAACTTAATCTCCCACATAAACACTGGAGAACCCCACCACTCGGCCACTGGGCAAGAGATCAGATACTAACCTTTCAGAATGAAATACAGCCAGCCTAAACATAAAGAGAAATCACTGGTTTGTGGCAGTCCCCTTTTACCAGTTTAATAGGACCACAGAGCTACCAGAATAGATCTCTCTGGAATTCTCCTGATGTCAGGGGGCGTTCCTGGCAGGTACAAAATTGTCATAGCCAGTTGTTCCACTCCTTCTGGAGTCGAGCAGAGAGGAGATGTGTCCAGGACATTTCTGAGGGGAGAAAGAATGTGATAGCAGTATTCTGGCTACTTGTGACTGCTCTAACCTGCACTGGGAGTGGAAGTGGCCCTTGCGGACCCCAGCATAGGGAGGTCTAAAGTCATCTTTGCCCTTCCACTTCAATGCTGGCAATGATCTCAGTGTGTGTGGAGGGACAATTTGGCCGCTGAGAGCACCAAGTAAATAGCACCAGATAAAGTACGAGTCAGGTCAAAACCTGCAGAGTTTTGACAATTAGACAGGATCAGGCGTATTCTATTAGCATAATTTGTTTTCAAGGGTTCATTTGCAAGCCTTTCAGCTCATGATGTGCTCATTTTAAAAGGCACTTATACATCTTTCCCACCACAATCTGAGCTTCTTATACCCTTAATATGTAAATGTTTATTGACCACTGTGCATATGACAAATTTGGCTTGTGCCTCTCAGAATATCCCCAATGCCTTGTCTGGTCTAGTTGTGACTCAAGCAATGAGACTCCATGTTAACATTACAGTCACAGAAGTGTAATAGTCCCTGTGAGATCCCTGGATGGAAGGCACTAGATAAATGTTCAGTAGGCATATTATTAATGGTACCCACATTAATTGTTTAAAAAGTGTAAAATCTCACTGCATGACCTGGCTGCGGAGTTATGAATCAGTGCTATGGTCTATTCACAGTTCAGACAGGCACCTGTGTGTTTATTTCTCTCACATCAAATACACTGTACCAATGACCTATCCATTAAAGGTGGTAGTGTTTCAGAACGAAATTAAAAACAGAAGCTTGTTTGGCAATTTCCCTTAAAATGGTTCTACAGTAGATTTAGAGACGATATGAACGATAAATGTTTTCCTCTTACATGACATTTCAAGCCCTTAACTTCAACAATTCCTTATACACTTTTTCCTTCTCATCTTACCAGTGTCTGCAAAGAGTAACTCATAATATGCAGCAACTTAGTCACTTTTCCTGACCTTTATAGATGTATAAAGTTCACTAACTTATTTCATTAGCATAACTTCCTGAGTAAACTATTGCTTACGCATGACTAATCCACAGCGGGCAGGGCATTGAGTAAGAAAGTAGGTCAATGATGATAGAACAGGAAATAAGGAAAAGAACAAGTCTACGAAAGGACACCAGACCTTTTTCTTTCTGGGTTTCCGGATGTGCTTATTCAGTGGTTTATACTCCATAGTGGTGGGTATAAAGTGATGTCCTGAGATCCAGGCTGGGTCCAGTTGAAATAAATGGCAACGCTTCTATTGACTTCAATGGGAGGATGACCAGGACCTTAATCTTGTTGGACACCACTTTCCTGAGAGTACAGCAGGACCTGAATAATTCCCATTCACTTTCAATTGACAGTGAATTCTATTGTGATTACAGAATTAAAGTCCATTAATTTTGTAAATAAGCATCTGAGGCTATAGTGACACGCACCATATAAATTTATACATATTTGTCCACAAAACAGATGCAACCCACAGTTCTTCTGGAAGCAGCAACTGTAAGACTGACTTCACCACAGTTAACTTGGGCTAGACCAGCACAGGGCGCATGCCCACTGCAGAGTCCTTCCCATGAGACTGCCTTCATAATGGTGCTGAAGTGGCTCATGTGCGGTGTTGAATTTCGAGCAGCATATCCTGTCATTCTCAGTGGTGCTTAAACTGGGCCAAGCTATGAATTCATTTGCACTGGGTTATGGGAGAACTTGTCTGTCCTTCTGGGGCTCCTATGGAAGTACTCTTGTGGGTCTTACTGATGTCACACCAAAGCTTTACCTCAAGGCTGGTGTCAGCTTCTGGCCAACTGGCAGTACAGGAGAGGGATTTATTAGATGGTATCGCTGTTCAAATGCTGTAGAAGTGCAGCAGAAATGGAGCAGGCAAATGTAGATTTAAAACACAATGCAGAATAAGGAAGGAGTTAGACCAAAAAGTATAGCTCTGTTGGAATTGTGCGGTAGGATAGGAGGACTAACAGCACTTGGGTTTGATTAGCTTGCTGCCTGCTGGCCTGGGCTGAAGCTAAACCCAAGTTCAAGCCCTCAGCCATGCCTGCTAGCCTGGGCTTAATGCACCCTCAACTTAGGGCAGAAGTTTTTCTGTGTGTACAGGAGGGGCGCTTAGGGGCTTCACCCAGGATAACTCTGCACTGAAAACTTACCCGAAGGGCCTTAAAGGAGGATTAAGTTAAAGTGAACTAAGGACACTTTTTTCTCAAATGAGCGTATCCACATGGGGATCTAACTCACAAGCATTGACTTCACATCTTTAGTGGAGTTGCCTTAACTTTCCTGTGTTCCTGCATAGACGTGGCCTAAGAAAGAGAGTAGCTAAGTCTCCATGCCTATCTTTGGCTTCTCTACAGAGACTGTCAACAAATTACCAGCTGATACTCATTGCTGTGGTGTTTTTCACGACGTGAAGACCTGGAAAATCTGCTCACCAACTCATTTCACAATAAACAGCTGTTTTACGGTAATAATTGTCCCTACTGACTGGATTCAAGCCTGTGAAAGCTACTGCCATGAGTTATTCCAAGTCTGCAAGATTGTCTGAAGTAGAAAGGACATGACACGAGTCTTCTGCAATTACTATCATTTCCACTAGTCTCTCCCAAGCCCTATGGCATGGCAACCGTGCAATCAAAAGGGTAACTGCTACTCATGAAGACATACCTGAGCTGGCTTTGATTTAGCTAAGTAACAACAGTGATGCTGCAGCAGTACAACTTCACCCGGGATCTGGGGTACATGCTCGAGCAGCTATCCGTACTCCCACCCCTCTTGCTATGGCTTTGCTCACTGCTATTTCTCAGCAAGGTAAAGCAAAACTGGCTTAGGTATGTCTACACGTAGCCATACCCTGTCCTCTCTAAGGGCCTAGATCCAAAGCCTGTTTAGATCAATGGAGAGACTCACGGTGGCTTCACTGGGCTTTGGCTCAGGCCACGTCTCTGTTTACAAAGGTGTAACTTTTAGCATAATTTACAAAAAAACAAACAAAAACCTGACTTCAAGTTTAGTCTGCCCAAATTTAGTAACAACACTGACCAGATGGAGGCATCGCATGTGCAGATGCTATGCAAAATTTCCCCATTCTAGTCTGCTAATGGACTACGCCAGGGGTCGGCAACCTTTGCTGGCCCCTGTGCCAGCCCCGCCCACTGCATCCTCAGCAGGTTTGGCATGCGTGCCGGGGGTTGCCAAGCCCTGGACTACACCCTGCCAGTCCCAGCCCAGCTCTTGAGCAGATGCTGGTCAACATAGGGTGGTTTTTCTGATGTGGACAAAACGTTCATCAGGGATTAGAATGGAATCTACAAATTGCCCCACAGAATAAGGGTGATCTTGTCGTTAAGGCCTTATACAGGGGCTGAAGAAATCTGGATTCAGTTCCACATCTTCTGTGGGCAGGTCAGTCTCTCTGTGACCCCTCTCCCCTTCTGGAAAATAGAGACATTAATACTTTCCTTTGCCCACCTTTTATCTTCTCCTGCAAGCTCTTCAGTGCATGGGCTATCTCTTTGTATGTAGAGTGGCCTAGCATAATGGGGCCCTAATCTCAGCTAGGGCCTGTCCGCCCTACTGTGATACAAATAAATAGGGGACTTACCAGTCATTTTGACTTGTGGCCAAAATACAGGATTTTAAGTTGCATCTCTAGAGCTGAAAGGACATTCCAAAGTGCCAACCTGCCTCACAGATGAACCATCTTAATTTCAAGCCCCCTGCAACACAACTTTTACTTTCTTCTTAGTCATTCTTGCCTTTTGAATGCCTTAGAAACATAATTGAAATGTAATGGCAGCCGGGCAAACAGAGGCAAGTGAAACATGAGCTGAACTTCGAGAAGAATGTGTTTGTATGTACAAATATACAGCAGAGGGGACTGGAACTGTGGTAACAAAAGGAGAAGTGGCTTTTGCTTCACACAGATACTACTTCATTGTTGCAAATACTCATGAACATTTTGGAGATTTATTTTTCTCCCCTTAATTAATATTCAGCCTTAACAGCAGGTTTGTGAGAGTTTATGTCCCACATAATGCAATATGCGGTTACAGTAGAACCTCAGAGTTACGGACACCAGTGCTATAAACTGACCAGTGAACCACACACCTCCTTTGGAACCAGAAGTACACAATCAGGCAGCCACAGAGAAAAAAGCAAATACAGTACAGTACTGTGTTAAATATAAATTACTAAAAAATAAAGGGAAAGCAGCATTTTTTTCTGTCTAGTAACATTTCAAAGCTGTATTAAGTTAATGTTCAGTTGTAAACCTCTGAAAGAACAACCATAACATTTTGTTCAGAGTTAGGAGCATTTCAGGTTATGAACAATCTCCATTCCTGTGGTGACTGTAACTGAGGTTCTACTGTATTTCTGAAATTAGATGTTTGTGAACATGTATGCGAATGAGTATCTATAAGGGGAATCAAATATTTTTGCATAACCTAACATCTTGAATGGCTTCAACTTTAATAGCACAACAGGAAAATTTCAAAGTTATTTTACAACACACTGGAAAATGCATATTTCCTGAAAAAAAATTCTGTTTATCATTTCTCTCCTTTGGGTTTTTGGCTAAAATGGAAACTTAATTTGTTGTGTTTTGGCTAATATATTAGAAAAAATAATTCAGGCTTTAATAATTATGTGTGTCATAACATGCATTTTTTGAGAACGACAGGCATTCATGGAGGGAGGGTGGTGATTAATATTATATCTAGGCTTGCAAAAACAGGTTAGAAGCAGTTTGCTTACTTTTCTGGCTATTGAAAGACATTAATTAAAACAATGACTTGCATTTTTCTTCTTCCATCAATGTGTGCAGATACACTACTGAAGAAGATTGTGAACCCTGAGCCAAAGTTTTTAAGGAATCATCCTATTACAGATGTTAATGATTTCATACATATTCAGGATGAAAAATTTATAGAAGCTTTAATCAAAATGTTTACTATAATGTCAGTAGTAAATTTAAAATGAATCAAGAACTCCCGAATTCTAATCCCATTCCTGATGCTAACCTCCTCATAACTTTATCCAAGACACTTAATCCTCCCCTTGCCTCAATTTCCTCATATTTTAAATGGAAACAACAGCACTAACAATGCCTGATGAGAAAGTGAACTGGCAAGATACACTAAATTGCCAAAGGGAGGTGTCAGATACACCACACCTTACAGCAATGTGGAACCTCACACTCCAGGGGTGAGATTTGGAGGGAAGAAGAGCATTACTTCCTCAGCAATCCCTCCTGCCGAAAGGTTAGGGAACCTAAGCCAAAGTGTATAAAGCACTGTGAAGACAGAACACCACATTTCACTGGGCAAAAATGTGCATTTTTCTAGCTTGACATCACGGCTCAGACACAGAGCATTTCTGTCTTTTTAATTCTCTTCCAGTTAACTAAATGAGTGGTTGTCACTATGGTTGAAGGCAATGCTATCTAACGAGAGCTCTCCCGTGTATCACAGGGTAATCAAGGCCATCGCTGATAGCAGTGATATTGCGTTGGTTTGGGTAATACCAAAAACTAAAGGAATGTGGCAAGACACCTCTGTTTTTAGTCAAGAAGCCTGAGACAAAATTATTCAGCCTACTGGAAAGAAGGATGGCCCAGTGGTTAGGGGGCTAGTCTGGAACATGGGAGACTTGAAATCAGTGGCAGTTAGATGCCTAAACACCTTTCAGGATCTGGACCTTACTGTTTTTGTGCCTCAGTTCCCAATCTATATCATGGGAATAAAATCACTTCTCTCCTCACATGGTGAGGGCTACTAAATTAAGAAGTACAAGGCACCCCATGTAGAGAAATGCTATGCAAATTGCTGTCCAGGGGCAGAAATGGCTTTCAGCCTACATGACTGCGAGAAGCCTTCCATTTTAGCCAGCTGGGGTACCATCCATGATTCCTTGTCTATCATCCTTTCTTCCTCCATGAATCATGACAGATACTGAATTTCCCTTCCCCCACTCCTATCATGGAAAGTTGACCTTTAGCTCATCCTCTTGGCTTCGGAGGAGTTTCACCAGAGACTATGAGGTCTAATAAAATAGTGGAGTGTGGGTGGATCTCGGGCAATCAGAAAGGAGGTGGTAACTGGTGCATCTTTGGCAACTGACCAGAGATGGAAGAACTAGTCACAGGAAAGCAAGAGTTTGAATGGGGGCCTTGCCATATTTCAGAAAGAGTTCTACCAACTTGGGCGGGGCCTGGTGGGAGGTAACAAAACGGAGTACAACAGAGAATGCGAAAGACCCCGAGTTCATACGAAAAGTAGGAATCAGTGTCAGAGATGTCTCCATGAGGAGGAGAGTGTTTGCAGAAGCACCATGCAAGGAAAATTCAAGACCCTACTGACAGAGCAGCTGAAATACAACAGTTATTAGTGAAACTGGTGCTCAGTAGAAGGCAACTCATGAGTGCAGGCGACAGCTTTCACAGGAACTGGGTCTCCATTACAATAACCACACATTTCACCATTTGCAGGTCTGACTACAGAACTCATTTATTTACGCAACTTTCCCACAATAATGTTCTTCAGACACACCCACCTACACTCTCACACACATACACAGATTGTAACCACTCAAGCTATTTCTTCTATAGGCTTGGAAGGAAGACAGTGAGATTGTTATGGTTATTTTTATTTTCAAATAGTAGGAAGGAACTAATACTATCATAATAGGGGCCATAAAAATTTCTAGTTAGAACTTACTTCTGGGTCCATAAACGCTGGTAATACAGTGCCAGTCTAGAACTATGGATTTAAACAGATTAAAGTTTATAACTACCTTAAGAAAACACAGACAGCAAACTAAGTGAAAGGCGTTTGATTCACTTCCAGTCACACCATTTAATTTAATACTGACATGTAAAGACAAATACAATAAATAAATAAGGTCTTGGATTTTATATTGAGATGTGCAATAGTAATTTGCATACAAGATGTTCTGTCAATACACGAATCTAAGTACACTTCATTTGAATTGATTATTGTATTGTGATGGCGTAGGCACATGGCTAGAGGCCAAACATTGCAGAGATCCAAAAAATAAAACAGAACATTGCTCAAGTTAGTCAGAATTGTAAATTGTAGCTCTGATTAATGATCACCCAAACTCCACTAGAGATTATGGGAGAAGAGCCTTAGCACTAGATCAGAGGTTCCCAAACTTTACTTCTTGTGCATCCCTTTCCAGGCCTACCTGCTGCTCATGCACCCATTCTTCACCCCTAATTCTTTATGTTCTTCTTAACCCTATTTGTTTTCACCCATCTGTCCATAGTTCCCTGTTATGTACAGATATAGTGAGAGTGGAATGTAAACAACTGACAAAGACCACTGAGTTCTAAACCTGCATTGTACAGTGATTGGAGACGAGGCTCTGTACCTGAGCATCTCTGTTCTCGCTGGTACATCCTGAAGTCAATTAAACTACCGTATTTTATATAACAGATTCTCAGAGAGTTTTAAAGCTTCATCTGATCAGCCTACTATGAAAATGCAATAAATAAAATAATTAATAAATAAACCCCACCATTACTCAATTTCCCTGCGTGCCACCCAGATATGTCTCGTGTATCTCCAGGGATATGCATACCACAGTTTGGGAACCCCTGCATCAGATATATTGCTCTACATACGGTACCAGCACTATTTTATGGTTTTGCCCCTATAATAAAACAATGCCAAAAGTACCATTGCAGACGCTCGCAACAGCATTTAAACCACGGATTTATATCACTATATCTATACATGAAATGGAGACAACAGGGATCCAGTAACTAAAGTAAGATCATGACAGGAAAAGAATAGATTATTGCTAAAAAGCAGCTACAGATAATTGAAAGGCAAGAGTTTATGGCTGAAGGAAAGAGGGCAATGTGTGAATTTGTTCCTAGAACTAGCGGTTGTAACAAGTTCCCAAAAGCAGCAACCAAAGTAAATTTAACGTGCATGGCAAAATATTACTCCTGGCGGCAAAAGGGATTAGTTTGGAGGTTATACAGATTAAGTTTTTTGAGTTCTGGGTTGATTTAAATCTGGAAGCAAATTAGCTCATAAGGAAAAATATCATAAGAAAAAATTCTCAGTATTAATTGGAATAGACATTACTAAGTCAACTTCTCTTCTCTTGCCATTGCAGGTTTGTGCAGACATGGGAGGTGGTGAAAGGAATTTAGTGGGGGAAAAACCTCCTCTCTAGTGGGTCTGAGAACTGGACCAGAGGTTAGGTGGCCCTGGGTTCTACTCTCTCCCTGCCATTAACCTGCAGTGTGACCTTGTGCAAGTCACCTTATAATTCTGTGCCTCACTTTCCCCACTCAAATTATGAGTTTAAATTGTAAGTTCTTCAGGGCAGGGGCCATTTCTGACCATGTGTCTGAACAGCATCTAACACAGTGGGGCGTCAAAGTCAGTTGGGATGTCTAAATGCTACTGTAATACAGAGAAATAATCTAAAACATTTTTCCACAGTGTTGTCCCAATTTACATTCTGGTATTTTTCCTCACTAAAGTTTAATCTCTAGGATGCTTCGTAGTTAGCACTTCCAGCACCAAAGTAAAGCAGATGGACACTCATTTTTCTATCCCCTTCCCCACTTTCCATGTGTTCTAGGCTACATAATTTATCTTGTGTGTCAACAATTCTGACATTTATTACTTATATCAGTACTGTCAGCCCCAATCATTAAAAAATCACGAGACTGTTCATAAAATATATTGGAGATCTCTTCATTTGCCTTCTATTTTCTAAGTCTTCAGGGTTCATGTTTTCATGCTTTTCTCCATAACATGAAGGCTAGAAATTTCTTTTAAAACACTGCCACCCAAAGCTGAAATTCTATTGTATTCATAGGACTCCATGATCTCTAGAGCTTTTAGGAAAACACCAGATAAGCAAGACTTGCAACAGCGTTTACCATGTAAATCACAAGAGTTGGCAAGGCAGTTACATCTCATAATGCATTACTAGAACATGATTGTGCCCATTTTGTGGGTCATGTAACTAAGACACAGAAAGAGTAAGAATAGAGCTAGTTGGAAAATGGGAATCTCCTGTAGACTTTTTTTTTGTTTTCAAATGAAAAAACTCAAGAACTGAAATATTTCTATTCAGAAATGCTGCTACAGCACTTGATGGGAATTGTAGCTTAGGTGGTTCATGCTTCTCTATAGGCTAGGTTCCCTCATCAGACTACATCTCACAGACTTCCTCATTGGACTACTGGTCTTCTGCCTTGGAGAGGGAAAGTGGTGCACCATGGGAAACTAAGTCTGGCTGGAGACCCCAGGCCATAGGGAACAGGAATGCAAGACCTTGGAAGTACAACTTCCATGAGACAGCTACATATCTAAATTGAAAAAGGTTCCCTCTCCCCACAGGTGATAACAATTCAGCTTTCATGCATTTAGTTTTTTGATGAAAAAAATAAAAGATTTCCACAGAACTTTTGTGGAGTTTTTACACTGACTAAGAATTTTGATGGAAAAATTTTGATTGGTCCTATAAAGTGACTTGTTCAAAGTCCTTCACCACCAGTGCAAACACTCAGAGGCAGAAAGCAGGTTTCCTGATGCCCATTCCAGTGCACCCCTGAATCACACTGCCAGTAATTATCAGAAGTCAAAAAGTCCAGCTATAGCACTTCAGGATCTAACATGCTTTTTCAATAAAGAAGAAATATATGACTGGCATGGCCCAAGTTCATCTTTCCATATAAAGCAGCTTCTGATGCAAATGGAACCCAATTAAAAAGCAGTAAAAGCCAGGAAGAAGCTGTCATGCAAAACAAGCGTAACACCTTATGTCCAAATAAAACGCTCTCATGTAAGTGAAAAGAAACTTGTCCCATACTTAAGACTTTACACAGGAACAGGCATAGTGGAGATAAGGAAACTGATGCAATGATCCTTGACCACAGAAACATTATACAACCAGGGCTATATTTTCAAAGTCAGCCATATGCAATATTACAGCGGTTCTCAAATGCTGCTTCGTGACACACTTGTGTGAGGCAGAGCAGCTGAGTGTGTTGTGGCAAATCAGCCTGCTGCCAAAATTGCCCAGCGGTGGGGGCCACTTGAATTTCTGTTGACACCGAAAGTGCTGGTGGTGGGGGACGCTCGGCAGCTGGCTTGAGAGTAGGAGGGCTTCCTCGTGCCATGCATGGTTGAGAACTGTCCCAACTGTGTCATGAAACTAAAGGGGTTGAGAACCCCTGCAACAGCACACACACAATTTGCATGTGCCTAACTTATATATACACACACACGTACGACCTAGACATGCACCTAAGGTATGTGTACACACTTGCCATGTAGGTGCCTAACTGGCCACCCATGTGCACACACTACGTACAATGGATGTGTGCAATGGCACATGCCTAACTTTGCAAATCTGGCTCCTGTTGTTCAATGAACAATATTTTACCCGTCTCATACTAAGAGCATGAAAGAGGAATAATATCCTGGGAGTGACCCAATGTATCTGACCAGAGAGAATTTATTTTATTGTTTACTATTTTTTCTTCTGTCGGCCATCTGTAGCCTCCTGCCAGGAAGATGCCTTTGAAAGACCTCCATGCTACAGAGTAACTGAAGTACAAATACAATAGTAACAGGTACTATTAACACATCAATCACATATAGCTACAAATATAGGTGTGTGGGTATGACTCAATTATTGCTCAGAGTAAATCCCATGACTGGCAGATTGCCAGTTCCTGAATATCACTCTGTCACTATGAACTCTGCCTCAAAGTTCATTCTTTCATATAACAAAGTATTATTGATGTTTATAGCATGATTTCTAACTCCTGGTGATCAGACGAAGATGCAAATCATTTCCTGGCAACATTTCTTCTTCTTTTTTCCATGCGGAGTTATTTTCTGTGTTATAATTATGAACAGCCACTGAGTCCTATTGAATGCATCCACACTGCAATAATGGCAAGAAGAGCCAAATGGTGGAAGACGGCATGGGGATGGCCTTTAGCGACCATTCAGTAAGCCAGGTGCATGCAAGTGGTCTGATTTATTCTGTATCTGGAGCCAGCTGTCTGTGCATAACAACAAGCTCTTCCCAAGCACCCTATCCAGACTCCCCACCTGAAAAATTCAGCATTACAAGGTATATTCCAAAATACCACACGTTTCCTTCTCAGATGAGAGCCTAGAAATGGTAAGTTCCAAAGGGGTAGCCGTGTTAGTCTATTGCAGAAAAACAACAGAGTCCTGTGGCACTTTTAAAGACTAACAGATTTATTTATCGCATGAGCCTTTGTGGGAGAAAATCCCACTTTGTCAGACGCTTTGAAGATGGGAAACTTACAGAATGGGAGGAAATTAAATGCAGGGGAGTGTATGACATAGGATCAGGTCAGGCTGTAACAGCAAATCAAAATAGATGTTAGGATTCAAACACTGGGGAACAGCACATAGAGGAAGGTGAGGTCAAATCTCTGTTGTAATGGGAGAAAAATCTGTAGTCCCTGTTTAACCATAAGGCAACTGAGTCAAATTTGCATATAAGTTCGAGTTCTGCAGTTTCTCTTTGAAGCTGTGATTTATTATTCATCTGTTTCAGCACAGCTATTAGCGAGTCGTCAGTGGAGTGAGCAGAGAGATTGAAGTGTTCCCCTATTGGTATTTTAGTGTTGCGATTTCTAATGTCAGATTTCTGTGCATTTATTCTTTTGCACGGAGACTGTTATTTTAATAAACGTTTTGTACAACCAACATTTGTATGGAACATATTTTTACTCCTCAGGAAATATGTGACACATGGTAACTATTTGCTTGCAGAAACATTTGGCTGACTGTTTCCAAGAATGAACAGAAGAGAAAGATACCTTATCCAACACAGAAAAAAACCCCATACAAACCCAAACAGAATTGGGAGCATAGAGGCAGCGTTGAATATGGACAGTCCATTCCCTGAGCTCAGACACAGCATTTGTGGTGAAATAACCACAGAAGCTTTCCTCACTCTTAGCAGCACATTTCAGTCTTCAACTAAAGTACTACCACGTGCAACACTTTGCTGTTGCAGTTTATTTATACTCCTTTTAATTAATTTTAATTAATTTTGGTATAAAAGGTTATTTTATTATTCCTAGTGGGCAGATTTACTTTAGTCTGGTAAATACATAAAGCCAAACAGTGAATTTTTAAAGAACAAAAAAAGATCTAGGGATTAAAAAACACTAATTGCAAAATATTAATAATAGCATCACTGATTTTGATACGAATTAACCTACATTTTAAAATTGAGAAAATACAAACAATCATGTTTCATAAATACTTAAAAGGTGAACATTTAGCTGCAGAATACCATTCTAGATTATGGAATTTCAGCTGAAGCAGGAATCTCAAAAGTGAAAGTGTTCAATGATGTGAATTTGTCTTTCTGTGTATGTTGGAATATGATTTATTTGTGTTCCCTGGAATGACAGCATTTCTGGCAATTTCTTCAGTTCCCGGAAAAAAAAATCCCTTAATCGCCTTACTGGAAAATGTTCTATTTATGCAGTAAATCCTGCTTCTAAAATTGCTTCAGATCATAAGTTATGTAACCTAAACAGATGGACATTGAGCAATTTTTGTATGTCAATTCATACTATAATCTAAACAGGCTGCAAGCATTTATCAGCTCATTCACAGCAGAGGGAAAACAGACTGGAGGTCACAAAATATGCATGGGAGACACACATTGATGAAGCAGTGTTTATGCAACCAAACTGTAAAAGAAAAATTGTATTTATAAAGGGCTTTTCCCCACCATCCCCAACTGAAATACTCTGGACACTGTACAAAAGAAAGTGTGCAATATATTAGGATCCTGACCCTGTATGTATATGCACTGCGAGTAACTCCACTGAAGACAGTGTGATCACCTGCACCACTGGGGATTAAGGTGCATGTGCATAAGTCTTTCTGGGACTAAGGCCTGAAAGATCATCCTCCAAAAACTTAATAATGAAGGAGGCTCAGTTTAAAAAAGGGCAGGAGATAAAACTGGCAAATGAGAGGAGGGAAAGGTAATAAACAGAGATAGATTGGTTCCCCGTTATGCCTCTGGTGTTCAGAGCAGCAATGACGCTCCTCCACTCCTCTTTCTTGCAAGTTTTTAGTGGTTCCGAAGTTGAGCCGCATGTTTTTCCAGCTCACTTTGCACAGGTTTTTGCCACTTTGGTTTTGAACATCCTCATTTTCACTTGCCTTCAAGTGTCCCTCTTCTTGCTATTCTGGTGATGGAATCAACGTCCATTGGAAACACATGACCAGCCCATTTCCAATGCCCTCTGGTAACGATGCTGCTCATATCTTCTTGGCTGCACTATATGAATAGACCTTGAATCGAGATTGTTCTTGGCCAAATGATACGGACGATTTTTCTGGGACAAGTTGTATGAAATAAAGACAGCTTGGACATGCCATACTTTGCCATTCCACAGCATTCTGCACTAGAATGGAAGGTTGAAAGCATACAATTCTGATACAGCTCAAGTTTAGTTTTGATGCTATATTTCGATGATTTCCTGGTAGTATTTAAGCTCCTAAAGGTGTTCCTGGCTTTATTGATTCTTTTCCACCATCCTGGCTGATGGCTTTGGCCTTCCTTTTGCACAGTCTGAATATTTTATGCACAAAGAAGGCCAAAACATGGCCCCCAATCCTCCAGTCACATCCATGTAAGCAGACCCTTGCGCCCATGTGGAAAGATTGCAAGATTGGGACCCCTCTTATAAAGTGATTGGACCATAACCATGTTTAAATATGGTGCTTAACTACAGTGGATCTTGTTATGTAGAAAAGAAAATGATGTGACCCATGCGGTGGAAGCAGTTTGAAGTCCATAGCCAAGGGCTGCCCAGCACACCATTTTATATTCTTTGTTTCATTCGGACTATCCATTCACTACATGGTTCTAAGTTGTACTTTTCTAACTTCCCTATTCTTCTCCACTCTCAAGGTTATCCATTCCTAATCTTCCAATAAGGCTGGAGAGAACAACAGGTTTCACTGGAACATCAGGTCATTACAGAAATAAACGGACAGTACAATGGAACAATGCAGAAACCGTCTTTTCATGGTGTAGGTGTATTGTGTCAAGCACAAATGGAGTCTCCATCTTTTGGGTGCTACTGAAGGGGGGGAGGAGTAGCGCTATATGTAAAAGAGCTGTATGACTGCTCGGAGCTCCACTATGAAAGTGGAAACAAGATGGTTGAAAGTCTGTGGGTTAAGTTTAGGGGAGAATGCAACAAGGGGGATGTTGTGGTGGGTGTCTGCTACAGACTGCCAGACCAGAAAGAGGAGGTGGATGAGGCGTTCTATGGACAACTAACAGAAGTTTCCAGATCGTCGCAGGCCCTGGTTCTTATGGGGGACTTCAATTATCCTGATGTCTGCTGGGAAGATAATACAGCAGTGCACAGGCAATTCAGGAAGTTTTTGGAGAATATTGAGGACAATTTCCTAGTACAAATGCTGGAGGAACCAACTAGGGGCCTTGCACCTCTACACCTATTGCTCACAAACAGAGAAGAATTGATCGGGGAAGTAGAAGTAAATGGCAACCTGGGCAGCAGCGACCATGAGATGGTAGAGTTCAGGATCCTGATCAATGGAAGGAAGGAAAGAAGCAGAACACACACCCTGGACTTCAGAAAAACAGATTTTGGATCACTTAGGGAGCTGATGGGCAGGGTCCCATGGGAGGCTGATCTGAAGGGGAAAGGTGTCCAAGACAGCTGGCTGTATTTTAAAGAAACCCTGTTAAAGGCACAGGAAGATAACATTCCGATGTGCAGAAAGAACAGCAAATATGGACGGCGACCAGCGTGGCTTAGCAGGGAACTCTGCAGGGAGCTGAAACATAAAAGGGAGGCTTACAAGAAGTGGAAGCTTGGACAGATGACAAAGGAGGCATATAAAGATATTGCTCGGGACTGCAGGGATAAAATCAGAAAGGCCAAAGGACAATTGGAGTTGCAGCTAGCAAGAGATGTGAAGGATAACCGAAAGGGGTTCTATAAGTATATCAGCAAGAAGAAAAGGATCAGAGGTGCTGTAGGTCCCTTACTGAATGGGGCAGGCACCCTCGTGGAGGATGATGCGGAAAAGGCTGAAGTACTCAATGCTTTTTTTACTTCAGTCTTCACAGGGAGGTCCAGCTCCCAGGCTACTACACGGGGTAACGCGGAATGGAGAAAAGAGCAGCCCTTGATGATGGAAAGTCAGGTTAGGGAACACTTACAGAAATTGGATGTGCACAAGTCCATTGGGCCGGATGAACTGCATCCGAGGGTGCTGAGGGAGTTGGGGGAAGTGATTGCAAAGCCGCTGGCCATTATCTTTGAGAACTCGTGGTGAATGGGGGTGGTCCCGGAGGATTGGAAAAAGGCAAATATAGTACCTATCTTTAAGAAAGGGAAAAAGGAGGATCCGGGGAACTACAGACCGGTCAGCCTCACCTCAATCCCCGGGAAAATCATGGAGCAGGTCCTCAAGGAATCCATCCTGAAACACTTGGAGGAAAATAGAGTGATCAGGAACAGTCAACATGGATTCACCAAGGGCAAATCGTGCCTGACCAACCTGATTTCCTTCTATGATGAGATGACTGGATTTGTGGATGCGGGAAGAGCCGTTGATGTGGTATACCTTGACTTTAGCAAGGCTTTTGATACGGTTTCCCATAGCATTCTCGTCGGCAAGTTAAGGAAGTATGGGTTGGACGAGTGGACCGTAAGGTGGATCGAAAACTGGTTAGATCAACGGGGTCAGCAGGTAGGAATCAATGGCTCGATGTCTGGTTGGCAACCAGTAACGAGTGGAGTGCCCCAGGGGTCGGTCCTGGGGCCGGTTCTATTCAACATCTTCATTAATGATCTTGATGATGGAATAGACTGCGTGCTTAGTAAGTTTGCGGATGACACCAAGTTGGGGGGAATGGTAGATACTCTGGAGGGCAGGGACAGAATCTAGGGAGACTTGGACAAATTGGAACACTGGGCCGAAAGAAACCTCATGAGGTTCAACAAAGACAAGTGCAAAGTCCTGCACTTAGGACGGAAAAATCCCATGCACTGCTACAGGCTGGGGACTGATCGGCTAAGTAGCAGCGCTGTAGAAAAGGACCTGGGGGTTATTGTGGACGGGAAGATGAATATGAGCCAACAGTGTGCCCTTGTTGCCAAAAAGGCCAATAGCATATTAGGCTGCATCAGTAGGAGTGTTGCCAGCAGATCGAGGGATGTGATAATTCCCCTCTATTCGACACTGGTCAGGCCGCATCTGGAATACTTTGTCCAGTTTTGGGCTCCCCACTACAGAAAGGATGTGGACAAATTAGAAAGAGTCCAGCGGAGGGCAACAAAAATGATTAGGGGGCTGGGGCACATGACTTATGAGGAGAGACTGAAGGAACTAGGCTTATTTAGTCTAGAGAAGAGAAGACTGAGGGGAGATTTGATAGCAACCTTCAACTACTTGAAGGGTTGCTCCAAAGAGGAGGGAGCTAGGCTGTTCTCGAGGGTAACAGGACAGAACAAGGAGCAATGGTTTCAAATTACAGCTGGGGAGGTCAAGGTTGGATATTAGGAAAAACTTTCTCACTCGGAGGATGGTGAAGCATTGAAATGGGCTATCTAGGGAGGTGGTAGAATCTCCATCTTTGGAGATTTTTAAGGCTCGGTTAGACAAAACCCTGGCTGGGGTGATGTAGGGGGAGAGGTCCTGCTTTTTAGCAGGGGGTTGGACTAGATGACCTCGTGAGGTCCCTTCCAACCCTATGATTCTATGATTCTATGCAATACAAAGAATTAACTGCAGTAACTTCAGGGGAGTTTGAATCTGGCTCAGTGATTATTTTATCATCTTTAGGTCAGATTTCATTTTGCTATACCAAAAAAAAAGAACCCCTCCAAAATTCTACTTGCTCACAAAAGAAAAGAAATATGTTTTCCTTTCTGTTTGTAAATATATTGAAAAGGATCAGCTGCACAGGGTTGCCATTCAAGCTCAGATGACATACTTGCTTTAGAATAGCTTTCCCTTGAATGATGTAATTTACTTGACTGTGTATTTCTAACTATTGCACAACTGTGTTGGTCAATCTAAACAGATTAATCCTGATGCACCAATCTGGCATGCACTCAATTTGTTCAGCAGTTATTGAGGATATTTCAAGTAGGCTGTTATTTTTGTTTGCAGAAGGTAAGGTCCAGATGACCATTAGTTAGTTTGTGTGTAAATAGATCTCAGATCCTTGACAACTAACTACCAGACTAAGCCAGATAGTGTATTAGCAGTTACATAAGAAGAAAGCTAATGTTTTTTCCACCACTGTTACTTGGCTACACTGAATTAATCCAAGTTACAAATAGATGCTGTTTTAAAGGGGAAACCACATCTTTTGGCATATTGGTAATCTGATTCCTAAAAGTTCTCTTCAGCTTCCCAATGTTCTTAACTGGATTTGTAACTCTCAGGCAGGAGGAGTTATTTGTTTATGTGAATTTAACAGTAATAAAAAATGCTGGACTGGCAGCTCTTGGGAAAAAGTATTTTATTTGAAAAGAACTTATAGAGCACAGATAAGAATAACATTTTTTCCCATGATACACTCTGATGTGCATCAGTGTGGCCTTGTGAGACTATCTGAAAGAGAAAGATGATAATGACCTTCGTACTACTTCAATCCTTGGTCTCTCTGCTGAGTTAATGCATCGATTTTGTGCATCTGATCATGTCTCCCTCTCTTAGCTGGCTCCAAATAGTAAAAGAGCCTGTTACATGAGGCTAAATGAGGTTATCAGTAATTTAAGTGCTAGGGCTAAAGGCTCCATTTTCAGCCCCTGCTAAGGCAATGATGCATGTATATAAATGAGACAGAAAGCACACCACAGTTTGCTACGCTGGGATGCCCTACAGAACGTCACTAATTGAAACATCCTCAAAGATCTAGAATGAGAGCAGAAGTCATTATAAAGGCCCCCAGCCATTAGATCATAGCAATTCATGGGTCATTACTGGCCCAGGTTGTATTTATATCAGGGACCTACAAGCGAAGATTCCATATCCCTTTACAAGGCCATGACCCAACACGTTTTTCCGATTTCTGCCCTCCCGTTCTGAGCTAGCACAACTGGCCAAGAAATGGACAGTCAGCATTCGCAGTGGCTTTTGTGGGGAGTGTGATAAATATTCCCAGCACATGCAGAAATATACACAGATAAGTCATACAAACAGAGAGAATTTCCTTACATTGCCAACTCTGCCCAGACATCTGCACAAATGACACCATCACAGGACCTAACCAAACCATCCACTCCATCAAGGGTTCATTCACCTGCTCATCCACCAATGTGATATATGCCATCATGTGCCAGCAATACCCCTCTGCCTTATACCTCGGACAAACTGGGCTGTCTCTGTGCAAAAGAAAACATGGATACAAATCTGACATCAGAAATGGCAACATTCAAAAACTAATAGTTGAACACTGCAACCTCCCTGCTCACTCCGTGAAAAATATGTCAGTTGCAGTACTCCAACAGAGAAGCTGTAAGTTTAAATCAAAGTTTCAAAGGGAAGCTGCGGAGTTGGAATTCATACGTATATTTGACACCATTAACTTGGTTTTGAACAGAGATATGGGTTGGTTCTCTCATTACAATAGGTCATCTCCATCTCGCACCCCCGCAGCCACCCCACCTTCTTATCTGTTGATCCACACTGTTGGAATCAAAACAACCTGTTCGATTTGCTGAAATAATCTTCACTGATCTTGTGCCCGGCCCTTGACTACATTTATTTTTCCCCTCCACACTATGTGTTTTCCATTTCAGCATCTGATGAAGTGGGATTCACCCACAAAAGCTCATGCGACGAATAAAATGATTATTCTTTAAAAGTGTCACGGGACTCCTTGTTTGTTTTGCTAAGCTAGACTAACACGGCTCCCCTTTTGAACTTGGACATAGTGTGTATCTACCCTCAAGACTTTTTGCTGAAGTTTCCTCCCTCAAATAACAACATATTAGTGCTTCCAGTTTTGTTTCTCAAATGCCTGCTCTCCTGACAACATTTATTCTCCTGCTCACAATTTTATGACAAATGAAGAAATTATATTTCATTTTAGGAAAAACTTTTGAGCAAAAGCCAGATTTCTGCAGGCAAAGCAGATTTTGTTTTCTACTGTTTAATCAGTAGGAAATGAAGAGACCAATACAGTACGGCCACTGACTTGACATAAAAAATCTGAGCTCCCTAATAGGAGCATTTCCTTTCCGTTGCTCTCTGCATCCTTTTTGTGATGTGCCTGGGAGTCAAACAAAGATTCTGTTGGTAAAATACAATTTTAATTCTCTATGTTCCATTAATCATGTTGTCTAAAATGCATCCAACAGAAACCAAATCCCAAACTAAGCTTTATGGGAAACAAACCAGGAGTCTGGTGGCACTTTTCAAGACTAACAAATTTATTTATCGCATGAGTTTTCATGGAAGAAAATCCCACTTCATCAGACACTTTGAAGATGGGGAACTTACAGAATGGGAGGAAAATAAATGCTGGAAAGTGTAAGTCATAAGATCAGGTCAGACTGTTACAGCAAATCAAAGCAGTTGTTTAAATTCAAACACTGGGGAACAGCATATAGAAGGAGGTGAGGTCAAATCACCTGTTGTAATAAGAAAAAAACCTGAGATCCCTGTTTAGCCCTAAGGCAACGGTGTCAAATCTGCATATGAATTCCAATTCTGCAGTTTCTCTTTGACGCTAGACTAACACGGCTAACTCGTTGGAACTTAGGCTTTAAGGGGCACATATTTCGCTAGTGTGACTCGGTATAGCTCCATTGCTTTTACAGAAACTGCGCTAATTCCCACCAGCTAAGAGTTTTAGTGGCCATCGCCTCCTGAAATGTTCTAGGATCTGACTCGTCTAGTTTGTGGTTGATATTGTTATAAATAAATTTGACATTTTAAGGGGAAATTAGGGACGTTGCTCAAATTCCTGTTTGTTCCTTTGCTCCTGGAAGGCGGCTCCTAAGCAGCTTCTGTTCTGGCAGCTATTCAAACAGCATGGTGTTCTTCAGAAATGATATTTTAGGATTGCTTCTGCAAAGAATCAAGGTTTGTTGCTATGAAAGAAAGTGTTTCTAGAGTAAACACTAATGTAGCATGTCTCTCTGCTATCAAAATATAAGCTGGCTTGAAGCATTTTTATTTCTGTGAAAAACATTCTCATTAGCACTGTGTCTTCTAAGGCTGGAGCTGAATTATGGCTTAAAACTAGAGACAATTTTTCTCATTTTTTGTGGGGTAGGAAGGAGGGAAGAGCTTTTTTAAGTTCTTACTCGGGTGGAGCAAAATTTTATAACATTATCTATGCAAATGCTATATTAGTACCATACTTTTTTATGTCAGGATATAAGATCATATATTTACTTGTAAGTGAATATAATATTCGCCCTTTTCATATTTCACTCTTACATGTTCTTTATAACATACATTACTTACGCACTATGGCCCCAAGCCTCAAATGTGCCTGCCTGAGCCGACCCCTACATGCACACAGAGCCACGCTGATTTCAGCAAAGCTTTGCAGAGTTGGGACCAATGTGTATTAAACATATGCACTTTCCATATAGATGGAACCATATTTGGTACTGTCCTCTCCTCAAGCCACGCTGGGTCTCCCATGGCAATGGAGGACACAGACTGAAGGCACGAGATTTACTGCAAGACTGTAGTTAACTCTCTTCTACCTATTCAGCTAACTCTGGTTATTAACAAACATGGGGGAGGGTGAAAGAAATGAGTGAGAGGTGCATTGATTGGTATCGAAATGTAACATAGTTGGAAGTTTTCAAGGTACAAATTCTGACCACAACTGGAGACCTGAAACAAACAGAAACAACCAGATCCTCGGTTGGTGCAAATTGGTCTAGCTCCGCTAAGTTCAGTGGAGCTAATCCAATGCACACAAGATGAGGCTCTGGCGCCAGGCGTGTTAAGCACATTACATACCCTGCTTATCATTATAAAAACCAAACGGCTGCCGCAAACGAGAAAACACTGCGGAAGGCATCTGAGGCGATGGTGGCCTGCCTGGTGCGATGCTACACAGAAAACAAGCAGTGAGACAGGCACTGCTTAGACTTATAACACCTCTTCTAGGCAGGTCTGAGGTGGTTCCAGGGTCTAAAATGTATGTTACCAAACGCAGGTCTACCTTCTTCCACAGTGACAGCGCATCTGCACAATGCTTATTATTCATGTGATTTCACGGCCCCACCATAAGGACTGGGCACACTACAGAAATGTACACTAAGTTTTAATGAAAGGCTGCGAACAAGAGGTCCATGCATGCCTTGGGGCTGCACAGCATAAATGTGGGTGAAGAATAACACGTGTAGGCACAAGTAAAAGGCAGGGCAGAGAGTACGAGTGAACATGATCCTGCATTAACTGCTCTGCTTCTGCACCATCAAGGGCTTCCTCCTGCCCAGTGACAGGAATATGGCCAAAGAGGAAAGTAAGCTGGAGTAACTAAACAATTTGGATGAGAGCCCGGATCGCTTGAAATCAACAGTCTTGCTCTTGGCTGTCATGGAGCCACTGAACATTGAGGAGAATCATTCTTAAATGCAGGCCCACACCGACACTCACCTCTAGCCTCTTTCTTACCCTCTGCTGAGAGCACAAGGAGAAAATAAACACAGAAAAGGTTTCAGATTTGCTCCCAGCATGACTTCTTAGGGGAGCTCATTCTGTTCTGGACATGAGGGTGGAGCAGATTTTGTTCTCCTCCACCTGTTCACTGGCTCTGCTCCCTGAGCTGGTAAGCCCCTTTCGGAAATCTGCTTTCGGGGGGATCTAAGAGCGAGCAGTTGCTCCCCAAGTGCAGCGGGAGCAGTGTGTGTTTGTTGTGAGTGGTCTCTGTGCAAGAGCTTGGGGAAGATACTTGCTTGTCCCTGATCCCTGCACACCCACTCACAATCTGAGCCTTAAGCTTTGTCATTTAGTAATTTCCAATGACCTTGTAGACACTTATGGCCAAATTCTGCTCTTGGTTACACCAGCCACACTCCAGAGTAACACCGTCTAAAAACAGGACCTGTCTGCAGCAGGAACACAAAACACTTGTCCACAATGGTAACCTACTGTACAACCTCCCAGCTCCTCATTAGAAAGCTGTTTCTCATGTAGGTTGGGCCAAGTTGTTTGTAACTTCTTTACAGAAAACATATGAGACCGCACAGAACCCGATTCATTTTCTGCAGGTTTGGTCCCTTCTGCGCTGGCAATCCAAACACTTTTCAACCAAGGCTGCAGGGGAAATCAGGACTGATTAATATGCGCAACAGCAGTTCATTGTCCTGGTGTAGCAGAGCTTTAGATTTCTGCCTTCCCATCAGGGTCAGCGAAGGTGACTGCAGCTGTCCATGTATCTGCTCATTCTGTTCACTACTGAAATGATCAGTGCTTGAGCTGACTCCCCCCACCCGGGGAATTTCCCTCACATCCTCAGCAGGTTTGGAGGACAAGACATCTGTGATCTGCAAAGTTCATAACTAGCTGTTCCACTCCATGCAGCTGTCCTAGGAACTCTTTCCATTACCTTGGCATTGTTCATGCTTTTTGAATCTGCAAGAAGTCATTAGCAGATGCAGCTAGATTATCAGGGTTTTTGTTTGTTTGCTTGTTTTTTAAAGGGAACCTTAATATTCACTCTCTATTTGGCATCTGATTTCACACTGATCATCTGTCCTTACCAGCGTCGCCTTTTCACCTCCTACGACTGCGCACCCTGACAAAGATTCTGCTGAGACAGCCTTGATCTCTCCTACCATCTCCCATCAGAGGCTGCAGCAAAGATGCATTGAATCAGGCCATTTCCAGGCCTCCAAAGCCACCCATGTTCCCAGGCCATGGTATTCTCTTGTGGGTTCACCATGATTGCTTGCAGTGTGACTGGTGGAGTATCACATTGCCACAGGCTTCCACTATCCAGCTACGTTGCTCATGACCATTTATCCTCCTTGAGAGTTTGTACCAGCTGCCACTGGCTCGGCCTATGGAAGGAACCTGGCCCACTGTACATAGAACTCAGTAAAGTCTCAGTTCTCTGCGCGACACACTCTGAAACTCTACTCGTGCCTGGTTCGGCTTTCCCATTTATTGCATGGTTTAATTACATGACATTACATTCAAGGTCACACATGAATATCTTCTGACAGCCTCATCATACCACTGAGCACTTCCACAGCAGCTCAAAGAACTCAGAGCAATTTATACATTTCTAACAAAACATGAGTGATTCACTGATATCTACATTCAACAAGAAGCAGACACTAATAATACCTTGTTCCAAAGGGGGAGCCGAGTTAATCTAGTTCAGCAAAACAAACAAGGAGTCCTGTGGCACTTTTAAAGACTAACGCATTTATTTACTGTATGAGCTTTTGTGGAAGAAAATCTCATTTCGTCAGACACTTTGAAGATGGGGAACTTGCAGAATGGGAGGAAAATAAATAAAGGGAAGTGTAAAACATAGGATCAGGTCAGGCTGTAACAGCAAATCAAAGTGGATGTTAAGATTCAAACACTGGGGAACAGCACATAGAGGAAGTTCCCCATCTTCAAAGCGTGTGACGAAGTGAGATTTTCTCCCACAAGAGCTCAGGCACTATGGCACTGGGAGGGATGATCAATGTTAAGGTGTCTCTTTTACAGGGTAAGAACAGTTTGTTGGCGTAGCCTGGACATTGTAACTGTTTGCAAGGGGAAAACAACAGAAGCTGATAACATCTGTTTTTACGGCAGGAAATGGGAAGGACACTAAGGGTTTGAGCTCAGAGCGAACAAACCAATGCCAACTTTCATCAGGTTTCCTCATTTCAAGTGTCAGCATTTTAGTTCTTTACAATACCACTTGTGGGAAAGTTATTTAAAGCCTTTGTTAATTAGCCTGTGGTCTCTGGCTATTCCTGTGCTAACTGCTGGGAGGCCTATGTGAGGCCAAATGGCTACATTTGTCAGATGCAATGTCAAGACATACTAACTGCAAGGAAACGGGGTGTTTGCTCAGCTCCCAGCTGTAGTCTACAGTGGGGACAGCTAAGCTGAGCTCTATTTGTGGAGGCATCCTGATAATAAAGGACAGTCTTTCAACAGGCCTGGGTTGCAATTGGCCTCACTTGCAGAAAGCGGCTGAGATCCAGGCAGAAGGTAATCGGTGCCTGCCCTGATCACAGCAGGGGTTGCTGGGGTTTCCTAAGCTCCAGTATCACCAGAGAACCACTGCTCTGAGTCTGAAAACTGCTGAAACCTCATCTTCCTCATCACAGCTTGTCATGCAGTCTATTGGCCCCCAAAAGAACTACCATAAATATCCCAAAATGAGTGCATCAAGAATAATTACTTACAACCATCCCTCCTTTCCTGGAACCGCAGCTCACGGCACTGCATCAGGAGTTCTTTTACCTCCCCCTCTTCCCACATGCTGAAGGTTGAGGAGCAGGTCATTGTTTTGGTTCTCCCTCAGAGCTCAGGAGAAGCTTGATTAATTATTTGGCTGCTTGTCTGTGGTTCAGGCCAACTCCCATGAAATAAAGAGCCGAGGATCCCAAATTAGAAGAACCGCCTGTAGATACGAATGCAGTTTCTTCAGCTCCCTCTAGCACCATCCGGCTCCCACAGCTCATACCGTATCCTTTTCTGTTTCACACCGCGCTCACTCCCCACCTCCTCTTGCTCATGCTCTCAGACCACTGCTTGGGCGGCCACAGTATGCCATAGCCTAGATACACCCAGTAGCACCAAACGAGAAGGCCCTCCACCCAAGATTTCTGCACTTGCTCCAAGTTCCCTAGCTCGCACAGCCCGGGGTGGCCGTGGGCCATGGCCTACCCAGTCTTCATTAGTACAGTGGCTCCCAGGGAGGCTTAGAGCATCACTCCACCCCTCTGTCCAGACAGACAGACAGACAGGCCAAATGCTGTGAGCTGGCACAGAGGGTGTCTACTCCTGTATGGTAGCGTGTAGACGAGTCCATTGAGGACTTGGTTCCTGGCAGCACTGGCTCACATGCTGACTGGGTACAAGGAGGCGAGACTCGATGACTGAAGGAGACCCGAGGTGCTTGTGGGAAGGGGAGGAGATGGGAATGAATGGGGACAGGAATTTGCAGCTCTATCCTCTCCCGCCCCCCCAAAAGATCCCTTTTGACCCAAAGCGCATTAGTCAGATTGCATAGGTAAAATAAACTGGAATAGATTTCCAAAGAGGTTTAAAGACTGAACAGAATTTTCCTTCGCTTAGGCTGGCGCTTGATATTAGTAATGAAGTACAACTTAATTCGTAAAGCAACTCTAATGCCCAAGAGAGATTACAGACCTGGCTCATGGGGGAGTTGGGAAGATTAGATTCTTAGCATTTGCTCAGTGCTTTGAAAACGTAAAACACTAGAGAAGCCACGACAGATATAGCCACATGGTTCTGGCATAGGTAGGGTTTGCAGTGGACATTCAACCCACATTAGGTTAGCCCAGGTGACCATCTCCCAGTTTAACTCTGCCCTGAGGGCACGCCCTAACATTCTGCTCGTATCAGGCTGGAGACCTCTGTGTGTTCACACACTACGCTGTTTAAATGAGTTTGTCTCTTTAAAGAGGATTGTCCGTTTCCCTACTGTAAACACATTAGTCTCAGTCTCTTTAAAAAAACGGCCCTTTCAGCTTCTGCGGGATAACACTTCGGCAGGCACCAGCCTCAGGCAAATCCATCTGCAAACCTACTGGAATAACACCATCACTTTGAAGATCTCTAGTGAGGCGACAGGCATTGTGTAGAGTAAATGGGATGGGATGAAGGACCCAAAGACCCTGACCAGGTGTGAAGAGAGAGAGCCTTAACTGAGACTGAATACAAAAGGCAGATGATGTTAATTGTCCAGATGACACTCCCCTGCTGGGGTATTCAAGCTCTCGGCCTAATTTTTAGCTATCTATATGCACACATGAAAGGTGCAATGTTGGAAGGGGGGAGAGAATATTTTTATGACTACAGAAGGGGATTTGATTCAGTATAGTGTTATTTTATCTCATGTTAGTTAGGGATACCCATCATCCTGTATATTTCCAAGGTTTTATAGCTGTGCATTTGATATGTTAGAATCAGTATGAAATGCACACACAGTATGGCAAGTGCTTTATTTTCTGTATTTTTCTTTCTGCAGTGAGTGAGTACTGGCCTCTATGGATGAGAGCATACACTGATCTGAGCGCTGCTCTAGGATATGGGGTGTGAGAACTGAGCATGTCATGAGTTACTGCACAGCGACAGGACAGATACACACACAGACAGGTCTGCAGACAGATGCACTATCAAAAGCACAAAGCTCACTGAAAAGGAAAAAAAAAGCCAAATAAGCAAAAATGAAAATCTCAGCAGGAATCATCTTTCAATCACTTATCAGTCTTTGAATCTTCTAATTTAATTTCCAGTTTCTCACATCTGTTTCCTTTGCATCAGAGATGTAGAAGCTGGAAAAATCCCATGAAGTAAGCGGGTCTTTCTTTTCAAAGAAGTTGGCAAGCCAAGCTTTTTGTCTTCCTCTGTCTAAGGAGAACCCAGGCATCAAAGGGACTTGTAGCTACCTTAAAAAATATCAACTTACTCATGAAGACTGGGGATCAAAGCTCCAATATCTTCATCAAAGCAGACATAGATGCATTTTAAATTGGTGCTTCCCCTTTTATTACAAAGCAGTTTGTAACTAAAAAAAAAAGGCTCTGCTTAGGAGAAAACTATGTTACATTAGGACCAGATCTGGATGCATTGCATAGGACCTTACTCTGTGAGTGTCCCCACTGACTTCCCTGGGACTGTTTCACTGTGAGGGGTCAAAGAGTGACTAGCAATGGCTGACTTGAACCTTCAATTTCCAACTCCAATTAGCCTCTATAGCAAAACAGATGATGCTTCACAAACATGCTTCAAACAACCCACTACAAAGTGTCACTCTCATGACAGAGAATAGCGGTTTCCATCCCATCTCTTTGAATCAGCACCGCAAACCAAGGTAACACGATTAGCCAAGAACAAATATTTATGGATTTAAGCAGTTTTCCAGATTCAGGATTTGTTAGCAGATTTTGGGAGAGGGTGATGAGAGAGATTATTCAATCTGGGACAAAGTAAGTTTTCTACAGATGGCCTGGCTGCTAAAGAGGCCGTATGAATGAAGTTAAAAATTCCTGGATAATTCATTATACGCACTGCAGTGGCAAATTCTATATACACATTTTATACTTTGTGAAAACAAGAGTAATTGGTCTGGTAACGAATGTTTTCCTCCAGTTATGTTTCCTCTGCATTAAATGCCCTTGATATTAAGGTGTGTGCCTAAGCAAATCCACTAAGATGATTGAAACAGCAAGATGCTAGGAATCACAGATTCTACACAACCAGAAATGCAGTTGTAGTACATCTCCAGAAGATTGAAAGGCATAACCAGAACACAAAGGGACCAGTTGTTTGGGAATATTAAGAGAACTGTTGAGGGGCAAAGGATCAAGAGTTCTGCTTTGTAAATAGTTCTCAATCTCTCTTGCTTTTGACACATTCCAAAGGGGTAGCCATGTCAGTCTAGGTCAGTCAAACAGACAAGAAGTCCTGTGGCACTTTTAAAGACTAACCAATTTATTTATCGCATGAGCTTTCCAGGGAGAAAATCCCAGTTCTTCAGATGCTTTGAAGATGGGGAACTTACTTTTTAGTCTGGTTTCAGGAAACAACCCTACTGGATGAATCAGGTGCTTTCCAGAAATATGCTAGCCACTACCTGCCCTACGTAGAACTGTCCAAAATATTTGTGTGTGTATTTTGTTGAGATTATCATCAATGGATTTGAGTTTGCTCTCAGTCCTGTGGGATGAAGATCAGGAGTGACTCCACTAAAGTTAATGGAATTACACCAGTGTAATACCAGATCAAGTGAAAGGAAAATCTGTCAATTGTTGGTATTTCATGAGTTGTCAGGAGAGCACCAACCAGGTATTCAGAGTTGGGTAAATTCATGAATCTAGAACTCTAAAGGCAAAGTGGGAAGAATAGGCAATTCTTTACATTAAAGGTGAAAAAGAATCTAAATACATTTCTTTGCAAGTAGTACCTCCCATTGCTGCCCTTTCTAAAACAGAAAGGACATACAAGAGATATTTTCAGATTACTGAAGCCCACACATACCAACATCTCCGTCTGCTGTAGGTGAAGTCTTCTGAAAGTTGACATCTAGGGTTTACCATTTCCACTTTGTTCTAGCAGATTTATTAGCTATCTCTGCAAGAAAAGAAAAGTAAGCTTGGAACTCCAGTGTTAACCAGAAGCAAAGCATCTGCTGCAGCATGAACTTCCTGGAAAAAGCTTCATGCAATAAAATCAAGAGCTTTCAATCCCTTCCTTCCTTGTTCACTTGCAAGTCAATGACGCATTTTTGCAATGAAATCCAACCCTGCTCATTGCAGGTTACTGTGAATGACAGGACTTTAAGTTGAAGGAGGGGACAGGAAAGACTGAAATAACAGAACTTGCCTCACAAAAACACCGAAAAGATCCCAGATTCTCCAAAGCATTCTAGTGGTGAGGTGCATTTTGGATTCCCACAGTATCATCAGCTGGGACCACTTGCTAGCAAGTAAAATGGCAGCTCTTACCAGCTGCCAGTCAGTCATGGAAATCTTGAGATGGGGATAATTAAAACCACTTTGGAGCCCAAAGCAAATTATTAGGATCTGTGTGCATGCATGTGTGTGTCATTTACCTACCACCTCCTATGAATGGATAGAACCATATTAATTCAGGCCCACTTTTAACTACTCAGCCCATTTTCCTTTTAATACCACTGAAAGTCAGCAACTTTTGAATAAAAGTAAGTTGGAACAAAATATTTCCCAGTCCAGAACAACAAGACTGTCTGTGCAAGTTCTTGGGGAAAATCTTGTTTGGTTATGATATCAGAGATTTGTAGACTCTGACTTTTCTAGGACTCTTCAAGTGACAGAGACTTAATCGTGGTAAATTACTGTCTAAGAATTATCCCCAACCAGCTATAACACTTCTAAAACAATCAGTTGTGGAAAACGTTTCTGGATTTCTCAGATCTCAGAAGAAGGTATTTTCTCGATGTGCTGAAAGCTCAGTCAAACAAAGAGAAAAGGGCACAGTGAGAGAAGAGGAGCTGTGGTGAAATAGTAAGAAATTTGATGTTTTGTGGCTGAAGAAAATAGCAGAAGAGAAAGTGTTCTTTGGATGCAGATAATTAAAGCTAATCCAAATCCTCTGACCGAGATCTGGCTGCTCTTGCACCCTTAGTGACAGGGAACTGTTTACATTAAAAACCACTGAGATTCAAGTTATGAACTCCATTGGACCGCACTCTGTGAATCCACCCAGCACTGACTACACCCCCAGAATACGATCCAGCATGCAAAGAGCTCCATTTAAAACCTAGGATGAATCATCTCTGGAAATGGCCTCCATGTTGGCTGTTCCAAAGTCCTGGTTAGGATTCTGTAGGAGCCATTGCCTGAACATTACAATGACCTGATCTGCCCTCTTGTTCTCTGGAGGGACAGGAGACTGTCAGCTGGACTGCTTACCACTAGCTGGGTTAATTTACAGGTTTCTTCTGTGGAGAGCTGACCACCTTGTCCCTATAGACAGGCCTTTTCTTTAGGGTCTAGGCAGGCAGCACTCTTCTCTTGCTCAGCTTAATTCTCAAGAGGCAACCTAGAGACTCCAATTTTCTCTTCAATCTTCTGCATGGGGCTCAGTTATCTTTCCATTGTGGGCTCTGCTTTAAAATTCAAAAAGCCTTCTGTCTCTTCAGCAAAATTCTTCTCTCTGTAAGATCCTCCCATTCCCCATTTAAGCTATAAAGAAGTAAGAGAAATCCCTAGTACTCGCAGCTCACTGGGCCTGAAAAAGCCTGCCCTACTCCTGGGTATGAAGGGACCTTGTTCTCCTCCTTCTGCAGGTTCAAGTTCCCAGCCACCCTTCCATGGCCAACCTCCCGTCCAGGGCACCTCACATTATGCCTGAATAGATGCTCTTCATATTTAACTCATCAAAACCAAAGTAGACATTAGAAATCAACATTGAAAGGGAAAACAATCCCAAGCCTTTAACTTCTTGAATCCTTTCCTTCCCCCAGCCCATCCTATTTCTGCCCCTTCCCTGGAATGCAATGGCAGCGGAGTCAAGCCTTCCCAGAAAAGGGAGGATTACATGCCAATCTGGACCAGTAGATTTTTGGAGTGGCCTTTGTGTCATTTTCTTACACTTCCATAGAATCCTATTTGTTTTATCCCCATTCAAAGTTCTATAGGGCTCTTAATTATCACAAGGGGATGTGTACCTAGGGCATTATATAAATAATAAAGCAAAGGGATCCACCCCCCACATGGGAGAGTTAATATTGAAAAGGATGGGTAGGGAGACCAATGGATGGCAGACCCTCTGATGAGATCTACCTTAACAGGAGAGGCTGCCTCTTCTACTGCCCACCCCCAATGGAACCTGCTGCTGTTGGTAAATTCCCATAAATTGGTATTGCCACACCTCCAGCATGTTCCCTGGGCCTTGTGGGAAGGATCCCCATTTGATCCAATCCACTCACCCATTGCTAGAAAACAGTTTCCTGCCAGTGTCAATTTCCCAATAATGCTGTTAAAAAATTAAACTGGGTCTTTGCCACCAGGGAGACTTCTACATACAGCAAAGAGCACTCATGTCAGGACAGTCAGCAGGAACGTTGGAAATGAACTGGCAAAAAATAGTAACGTCTAAATGGATCCTGTACATCATCTTGGAGGATGTTTAATTGCCTGCTTGAGCCGATAGCATTCATCTCTTGCTGCTGCTGCAGGATGTGGAAAGAGGAAGTCAGCTGAAGAAAGGAGACAGACTATTGTTGCAAGATCTGCAGGGTTTTCCCCTTCCCATCTGTTGGTTTGCTATGCTTGAAATTTGCTAGTTTTGTTTTCCAAGAGGATTTTGAGAAGTGCATTACTAATTCTGCATCACAGTCCTGTGGTGCTAGAGAAATTCGTAAGACAGGGCCAAGGAGAAAAGGTGTCAGTAGCACCAAGGACAAAGCTATCAGGAGCAACATTGATCTCGTAGTTTTCACGTAATAGTGGCAGAAATGGAGAAAGGCCTGTTTGGGAAAGTGTAAGATTCACCCCGGGCCAAATGCAGATGGGCCATTTCCTTCTGCATCTATGGTTACTGGGCTCAGGGGTTATCAGTGCGTTTTGGGCATTGTTCCGGGAGTAAATAAAAAGTCTTTTACCTATGTAAATCTAACGTATTGGAGAGAGTAAATGAAGGTGATCTTAAGTCTCATTGTAATGGGGTCCTTGGTGAGTTAATGGGCCTAGCAGTTAGCATCCACTTGGCTGTTGGGCACCCACTCCATCGGACTCTGACCTAGGGCCCCAGGAAGGTCAGCAGCATTTTGCCTCTGGGAAGGGCCTGCTGAGTCCAAAGCTACCTTCCTTGGGTCGCTTCCTACTCCTGCTTCCTTCCCTCAACTTCTGATCCCCGGTAAGGAGAAACGAAAAAGGAAACCAAGTTGTCAGCCCCAGCAAGGGGCTATATCCCTCTAGACAATATTTTATATATGGGCTATATCCCTCTAAATATCTCTGTATATCACACATACAAGTCCTATTCCTTTAGGGATGCTTTTCCAGTCCCTTCAGGCAGAAGTCAGGGTAAATCTGTACTATCTCCTAATCTCCACCATGAGATGGGTTGCTCCTGGGTCCCTTTTTGAACCCTGTCTCCATTTGGAGCATGCTCCACAGGAGTGAAAGGGAGGAGCTAGCTGGACTCAGTATATTTCTTTAACGCCTTCCACCCCAGTGTGGAGTTTGTATTCATCACAATCATCTTCAGGGCAGGAATCCAGTGCAATTCCAGGAGAATGCAAGGGTTACATGTGAGAATAGCATCCTTCACTGATCACTATTCCTGTCCATTGTCTGATCCCACTGTTCTAATATCAGTGCCTAGCTCAGCCGCTTTTCCAAGAATGTACTTATGTTCTGGGAAGCGTTATCAAGAGATACAAACCGGGTCTTAAATTTTCCTCTTTCTACCAGTCACATATCCCCTGAGGAGATCTGAGCGAAAGAATCCATAGTTGATTGTTTTATAGTGACTAAAATCTGGCAGCCATGCACTATCCTGGCCCCACTAATCTATGCAAGAGATCTAGAAGTAGGCTTCCTTGATCTCTTATTTTTTGGCTTTCAGACTGGCCTTACTCACAAGTCAGTACTCACGAAGAAGGCAATAAAACACTGTAAAGAGTCTAAGACATTGCTGAAGGCTGCTGAGATGGGGAGCTAACAAGTGTTCTAAATGCTCTCTAGCTGAAACGCTGGCCTTCATTGCTCTTGGGCTGCTCAAGTCACTGCCTGCCCTCGGGCAAAGATTAATCAATTCACTTACTGATACTTTGAGCAACTGTCTTGAAATCAGAAAGAGAAAGCTGTTTTCTAAAACTTTGGAAAGAGATAGGGAACTAACATTCAGAGATGCATATTAACAAGTAGGGACAATGGGAATACTCCGTAAAGCCTTTAATTTCAGGCTAAATGCTCTTTAAAAAGACAAATTTAATATCTGATTCCCCTTTTATTTACACAGGAACAAGCCAGGCGTAGAAGTAAATGGATTTACTCTGGTGTAGAGCAAAATGAGAGGGGACTGTGACCGGAGAGTCAGATCTTCAGCTGATGTCAATCAACAGACATTAAGGGAGCTACACTGATTTAAACCAACTGAGGATATAGCCCTTAAGGTTTATTTTGTGGACAGCTTTATACACTGAAACTGAATCCAGCCCTAAGTTTAGATTTCAATCAACTCCTAACGTTATTGTACACCTTCTCCACATAGAAGATGCAGCGCACACTAATTCTACCTCCTGTTCCGGGATTGGCTCTTGTCATCCTTATATAAGAGGTTAACACAGTTATCTTTTCTCTTTAAAGATATCTGAACACAGAGGCACCCTGTATTATTCAACAGTTCATGTGATATATTCTGACAAGTGAATTTCTGCCTACAAACCATTAAAAATATCCCACTGAAGTCAGGAAAGCTATATGTAAATATCTAACACCGGGGGCTTGATAATTTTTACCGTCAATTACTTTTCAGGGGCTGTTTCCACATCATTTTGCACCAAGAGAAGATACTTCTCTTTCTGAACTTCGCGGTAGGGAAGAGAAAACAAACAAGTAGGGGAATTGCAAAGAGGATAGTGGTGTAGGAGTTGTGCGATGTTTCTTAGATCCGACTGTTCCTCCTTGCATTATGTGGAGGTGCAAAAGCAGCTTTGATTTCTGATTACTGTTTGCGTTCATTTGTGACCTGCTACATGAATGATCGCTCAGATGAATTCAGTTCGTGGTTGGGTCCCTACATATGGAGCTGCCTGAGAAAAGATCCATGGAGACGGCACAGTTAGCTTTCTCTGGAAGCAGTTCTTGGTCCTTTTCACACTTTGCGCAAGGGGAAGAACTCAGCGTACCCACAACTAAGCACAAAGTTTTTTGTTTGCTGCAATGAGGCACCAGCACAGCTGGGAAGGCTGAGAGGCAGAAGAATTTGCTGGGGCCTAATGAGCGTACAAGGCATCCCCATTTTGCTTGAGAATCTCTACATCCAGCACTGTCATCATAAGAAGCATATCAAGAGATACACTGTAGTATAAATATGGCCCTACCAAATTCATGATCCATTTTCACAGCTGTATGATTTTAAAAATCCTGAATTTCATGGTTTCAGATATTTAAATCTTAAATTTCATGGTGTAACAAAGCATGAATATGTATTTTAAAAACCTAGCAAAATATAATCATGCAAAGCCCTTAAATTAACAAAAGCAAGTGAGGAAAAAATTGTTCTGACTTCAAATATCATTAATTGAACGTGCAGTTCAAATCCTGCAGTCGTGTCTTGCTTCATTCCCGGTCTCTGCGCTGAAAACACCTGTCTGTGTTTAGACACAGCTCTCTCTGCATCCACAGAGTTCGCCAAAATTGACAGACAGCGCTGAGCTCGGCCAAGGCGGAGGATTCTGCCTTCCCGAGTTCCGAAACGGTAGCCTGGCAACACTGACTGCCTCTTTCACGATGTTTTTGTAAGCAGGAATCTCCAGCGTACGAGTTGTGTCAGAACCAAGAATTGAATCAAACAAGGTTAAATCCACCATCGACAAGCGCGTTTGTGTAGGAACGGAAATATGCACAGCTCTTAGGAACCTGCTGGAGGTTGTTGAAATTTGTTGAGCAGTAATATTTTCTGGGTTTCTTCACCATGCAAGCAAATGCGTGCTGAGCACTGGTATTTAGCACAGCATTATCAGAATGATTTGTCTTTGACTGCACTTCAGCCCAGAACAGTGCATCCATTCCTTTGTTAAAGCAAACAGGGAGTCCTGTGACACGTTTAAAGACTAACACATTTATTTATCGCATAAGTTTTCATGGGTAAAAATCCCACTTCATCAGATGTGTGAAATGGAAACTACAATATGGAAGGGAATCTATAAATGCAGAGAAGGATAAGTCATGGGTCAGTTCAGATTTTTTCCAGCAAACCAAGCAAGTTGTTTTACATTACTTTGTTGTAAGCTTTGTGAATTGTGACACGTCAAGTTTGGAACCAAGTGATTACATCTATCAGTTAGTGCTTAGTTTGCATCAAGGCTTGCCAGGGCTGAGTCCTGGCATTCGTGGGTAGGCAGTTCATAGCCCCGGCACCTCTGGGCTTGCTGCATCAGTTATGAATGCAAACCTGCCTGAATCCTGACATCTCTTTTAATACAAATTAACTCTGCCATCAGTCCTGCAGCATTCTTGGCAATGAACTCAACATCCTCATTCAGCTGAGCACTGTTTAGTAGGGTTGAAAGTTCTGTTAAAACCTGCGTTCTCAAGTGTGAGCTCTTCTGAGACAAATGCTGTGCAGAACCTCAGGTGAGCTACATGGCTGTACATCCCAAACCAGGAATTCCAAGGCTCTGGGGGACGTGCAATTTTTTGTTCCCCAATTTCAGTCATTTCAATCGCATTTGCAATGTACTGCCTGGATCAAAGTTTGCAGCTAGCTCAGCGATTAAAGACCTTTTTAATCTAGCTGGCCAGTTTATCATCCAAATTGGCCTCTTCACAGTTCACCGCCAAGAGAAATTATATGTGCCTTTCATGTAATACAAGCAGAATTTGTCATTAGACCTTGGAGAACAGATATGTAAGATTTCGTAATTTAAGTTGCCTCGTCGCTTATGAAAGCGGATACTTTGACAAAGTCTGCACCGTGTTTTGAAACACTTTTAATTATTGCTTGAGAAACCATAGAGTAGTTAACAGCATGCTAGGAAACGCAGTCAGTGAGCAGCAGGGTCTGTACATTTGCGGCCTTGTCGGAAATAAAAGCGAATAGATAAATAAAATCGAGTAGAACTACCAAGACAACTCTGTACTGCACATCAGTGGACTCTTCAGAAATAACAGCAAAAGATTCAAATGAGTTAATCAGAGACTTCATCTCAAAACGTGTAGCAAAAACGTCTGAAAACAGCCCTGTTGTACCTGATTCATGCTTTGTAAGCAACCGGCATTTTGTATGTTCTGTTGAATTAATCTATGCAGCTGTAGGTGATCAAAATTTTCCAATGGTATAGTAGCGCTTGTGAATACACCCACAAGTTCCTTTGAGCTAAATGACAGATCTTACAGCTTTCTCTGGCACCTTCTTACAAAAATAAAAATAATTAAAACAATTTTTTTGGTTTACCTTTTTTGTTTCACTGCAATGGGCCAGCCGCAGCCCTCCTCCTATTCTGATGGCTTTCCGAGTCTAAGTGGCGCCGAAGCGTTTCCTGCCGTGTGCGATCCAATGAAACACTGCAGCTTGCACAAAAGAGTTTGTCACCCATCGGCATGGAAGTTAAATTCTTTCTCATGATCTGCTGCTGTCTGATTGCAGAGGTTTTGATTTACTTTGAACGTTCATTTTAAAATAATCTCCCTAGTGTTATGGTAGACTACCAATTGAGATCACTATGCTACACAATTGGGAGATATGGGTATCCAGGGCAATCAGTGAGTTGAGCCCTGAGTGTTATTTGCTTCTGTAAAGTATCAGTCAATAAATCTTGACAAGTTCCAGAGGGGTAGCCGTGTTAGTCTGTATACAGCAAAAAATGAGAGACCGGTGGCACCGTAAAGACTAACAAATATCTTCGGACATAAGCTTTCGTGGGCTCCAACGCACTTCGTCAGATGCATGAAATGGAGGCAACAGTAGAGAGGTGAATATACACATGCCAGGATGAAGGAGTACCATGATAATGGCAGGTGCTGACACAGTCAGTTGAGGGGGGCAGGAGAGACCTGTTCACACCAGTCGAATAGAAGGTGAGAATGTGTGTGGGCCCAGACTCGGCTGGATTGGTGGCAGCAGGAGCTCACCTGGGCCCCGGCTGCAGAGCTGGGGCTGGATTGGGCCAAGGGGGCGGGCCTGGCCCAGAGGGGGCGGGGCCTATGCCCAAACCAATTTCCGGGGCAGTGACGCCCCTGTTAATCACACTTACAGTTAAGGAAGTTTTTCCTAATATCCAACCTAAATCTTCCTTCCCCATTACTTCTTGTTCTGTCCTCAATGGATAAGGGCAGTTTATCACCCTCCTTGTAACAACCTTTCACATATTTGACAACTGTTGTCAAGTCTCCCCTCAGTCTTCTCTTCTCCAAACCAAATACATTCAGTTTTTTATCTCTTTCCCCATAGGTCATGGTTTCTAGACCTTTAATTATTTTTCCTGCTTTATTCTGGACTTTCCTTGATTTATCCGGACCAGAAAGAACAGGTGTATTCTCCCTTATGATGTTCATGTGTGCTCTATACTGTTCTAGACATCCAGGGTGGGATTCATACAGGTATTCAGGCCCTCAAATTCCAGAAAACCTTCTCCCTGAATTTTTCTAATAATATCAGCATAATCTATGAGTGTCAGAAACCTGAAAAAGCTGCTCCTCCTGTCACAATTGATTCCAGCGTCCGACTCCCCGCACCCCAATCCAGCTATACTTCTGACCTGAATGTCTGTAGAATTATCCTTTCCTTTCAGAAGCCAACCATTGTTTTCCTGCTCTGCTGCCTACACTGTGAAAGGACTGATGGCCTCCTTCTTCACTAGGGTTGGCATTTTACCACCGTACCTCCCATGTGCGATTGCAATGCAAGGCCTCACTTTCAGCCAAGAGGACACTCACATGGCTTCCTCATTTAACTGCTGCCAAGCCTGGCAGGAAACCCTACAGAGTGGCAGGTTCTTCCCTTTGTTCCTCTCTAGGGCACCCAGCCTCTTACAGCTTGTTGCGTAAGGCGTCCAGAGATCACAGCACTCTAGAGTTTCCCAACATAGTGTGTAGATGTGTCGATCATGTGCTTTTACAACATGGCAGACAGGAACAGTCAGATCCTCCTTCTACTCAGAGTGGGGTCAATGGAGATGTTCTTGTTTGACCCTGTTGTGAGAGGAATGTGTGCGGGGGGCACCTTCCTCTGCAGCATAGGGCACAGCTCACTTGCTTGCTTCTCTGTACCTTAAAGTCTTTAAACCATGATTTGAGGACTTGTTACTGGTTAGCTCTGTGTTCTTGGAACCAGGCACAGTATCCTGCCTCTGTGACTCACCCCCCCCCCCCCC
>ML685781.1:10406845-10467373 GCA_007922175.1 Pelusios castaneus
GAAAGAAACCTCATGAGGTTCAACAAAGACAAGTGCAAAGTCCTGCATGTCTCTTTAAAATAGTCTGAAGGAGGGCACCCAAAAATAATTGGCCACTTTTGAAAATCTTTGCTGCTGCACAATCAGACTGACATGCAAATAGATGATTAGTTATCATCAGCACCAGCCCCCACAACAGCTGGATAGTACTGATTTAGGAACATCTGTCCTGCAAACCTGTTTCCACTTTTCCAGCACACACACAAGATACAGAGGATAGGAGAGAGGCTGGGATTTTCAAATTCTCCATTACAATGGACTTCAGGGATCTAAAGCCCTTAAACATCTTTTTTACAGCTCTAGCTGGGATTTTTAAAAGCACCACAGTGTAGCAGATTGCTGTTGGCTCAAGACTATCCTGCTGTTGGGGCTGCTGGTAACTAATCATCTATTACATGTGGATCGGAGCATACAGTATTTTATAATCCTTCATCAAACAGCTCTGATGACTGTATAAACTAATTTGTGGACAGGCTGTTAGCAGATTTTGCAAAAAGGCCAAGCCAGTAAATGATTTGCCAGAGCAATAAGAGATCAAGGAAGTTACTCAGATTGCATCTCAAGGCATCTATAAATGTGAAGTCTATGGAAATTTTGTCTGTTCCCCATACCCAGCCCTCTAGCTCTTTTGGAGCTTTGTACCAGTTAATTGCCTGCATCAGATGTTCAATCAACTCGTGACTAAGCCTACATGTCTCCTAACATGTGCTTTGCTCCAACATCTATCCGTATTGGACCCTAGTAACAGCCCAAAGGGGAGACACTGTCAATGGACTTGAATTTCACATGCAATAGGGTGAGGGAAACTGCTATGCAGAAGCAACACTGAGAAGACTGGGGATAGCATCCAACTGGGAAGACTGGGAATAGCACAACTAAACAACAGAGGCTGTTCTGAAACCTATCTAGCTTCATGAGAAAAATGGGAAAGTCTCGGAGCCACAATGCTGCTGAATGAGAAATCTGCCCTTCCCCCACCACACAATGAATGAGGGGAATTCACAGACTATGGAATAACGTCTTAATGGGACAGAGAGATTCTAAAACCATGGCAACTGGTACTGTTGCTCACACAATACAGTCATAGAGCCAGATCCTCAACTGATGTAAATCAAAAGTAGCTCCATTGACTTCAGCCGAATAATGCCCATTAATATGAGATGAAGATCCGGCTTTGAGCTCTACTTGAATTCAGAATTAATTTGCAAACCAGACAGATAAAGAAAAGTCAGTGACAATACGCTACTTCATAGAGCAGGCTTGAAATAATCAAACCAGTCTTTCCTGTCCTCTGACGAGTTATTCTTCTCTTTCCTTGAAAGGGAAGCAAAAATATACTAAAAGGTCACAAACTGAGAAGATGGAGGGAAGAGAGGAAGGATAAAAGTGCGACAGTAAAAAGATTCTGTGTGGGACTTTCTCTCTCGAAAGCTCATGCAATAGATACATTTGCTGGAGCCGGCCCCAACTCCGGCTGGGAACCTGAGACCCACGCCAGTGGGAGCTGTCCCGGCCATGGCCTGGGATCCGAGGCCAACGCACTGATGCTGGGAACCAGTCCCGGGCCCGGCTACGGACCAGGCAGCAGGAGCCAGGATGGGGCAGGCTGGCCCAGAGGCTGGGCTCTGCCCTTCCACCCTGCCCCTTGTCTTTGGCAGCAAGCCGAAGGCCGTGGGGCGGGGGAGCCGGTTGCACAGTGTGGGGGGAGGGGATGCAGCATTGTGGGCTCCACGTTGCCCTGATGATAGCGGGGCAGCATGGAGCCCACAAAGCCATGGGGTTTGGGGTGATCGCCCCGCTCTCCCTCCCCCCCTAAAAGGACAGCCCTGCCAGGGGCGATGGCACCTAACTCCGGTTCCTTGCGCTAAGCAGTCCCTCTTCCCATAGGGAAAGAAACAGGGGTGAGATGTTTAAGGATTTGAACATTGTTTCCATTCAAATTAGTAGGAAGTGGGTATTTAAACCCCTTGGCAGATCTGATAGTCTGTCAAGCTGCCTAGGTAGTTAGTGGACGTAGTTTTTTTTTCTTTTGGCTGAGGTGTAATTTCAGCGCAGCTCAGGGAACAGTCACGGTTCTTTCTTCCTTAAACTGTCCGGGCGGTGAAAGCTGACTATCATTTTGCTTACAGTGACCACAGACGACTACAGTTAATTCAGTTGGTGATGCAAGAGTTTGCTTTGCAGCTGGGATACATCAATGCCATGTCTGTTTCCTTACAGGACTAAATTACTTTGTCTGAGTGTGTGCCACATTGCACATGGAAAATGCAGGGAAATACTCGGCTCACCTTCTCTTTTTAGCTAAGCTAAAGGCCAGCATAGCAGTATATCGCTTTGTTACAGGAAAACTCCAAGCACATACAACCGTTGGAGAACTTTTAGAACTTGTGCCGATACCACAAGAAGGTTTGTTCCAGGCCACAGATGTTTGCTGCAAAGTTAGGTTTAAGCCCTTGGGTTTGCGCCCTGTTAAATGTTAAAATATGGCTAAAAATCCAAATGCTGGTGTTATCCATAATGTAGGCGTTTTCCTTGCTGGACTTGATTTTAGTGTTACTGTCACTAGGATTGCCTGCTCTCATTCACTCATGAGAGGACAATTATGAGGTTATGTGCTGGGATTCAAGGAGACCCACTGACAGGCTGCCCAGCTACAAGCTAAATATACTGTACCAAATTAGAAATTTCCAGAGGGGTAGCCGTGTTAGTCTGTGTACAGCAAAAAACAACGAGAGTCCTGTGGCACCTTATAGACTAACAGATTTTCTTTGGCATAAGCTTTTGTGGGCTATAACGCACTTCGTCAGATGAATGAAGTGGAAATCACAGAGGAGAGGTATATATACACATGCCAGGATGGAGGAGGGCAAGTGTTAGCAAAGTCAGTTCAGAGAGCAGATGGGGCCTATTCACACCTGTTGATAAATGTGTGAACAGAACAATCACTTTTTGTAGTGTGATAACCATTCCAAGTCTCTATTCAGACCCAGTCTGATTGCGTCAAGCTTGCAAATCAGCTCCAGCTCTGCAGTTTCACGCTGAAGTCTGGTTTTGTAGTTTCTTTGTTGAAGTATGGCAACTTTCAGGTCAGCTACTGAGTGTCCATGGAGGCTGAAGTGTTCTTCTACAGGTTTATGGATGTTGCCTTTTTTGATGTCGGATTTGTGTCCGTTTATCCTTTTGCGCAAGGACAGTCCGGTTTGGCCGATGTACATGGCAGAAGGGCATTGCTGGCACATGATGGCATATACCACATTAGTGGATGTGCAGGTGAATGAGCCCCTGATGATATGGCTGATGTGGTTGGGACCTGTGATAGTATCACTGGAGTCGATGTGCGGGCAGAGTTGGCAACGGGGTTTGTTGCAAGGATATGTTCCTGGATTAGTGTTCTTGTTGTATGGTGGTTGGTTGTTGGTGAATATTTGCTTCAGGTTGGGGAGGCTCTTGGTGAGCAAGATAGGCCGTCCTCCCAGGGCTTGAGGGAGTGTGGGATCATCTTCTAGAATAGGTTGTAGATCTTTGATGATGTGTTGGAGCTGGGAACTGTAGGTTATAACCAGTGGTGTTCTCTTGTTTTCTAGGTCAGATCTGTCCTGTAGTAGGCGGCTCCTGGGTACCCGTCTGGCTCTGTCAATTTGTTTCTTCACTTCTCCAGCTGGGTACTATAGTTTTAGGAATGCCTGATAGAGATCTTGTAGGTGTTTGTCTCTGTGTGAGGGATCAGAGCAGATCCGGTTGTACCTTAAGGCTTGGCTGTAGACGATGGATCGTGTAATGTGTGCCGGGTGGAAGCTGAAGGCATGTAGGTATGTATTGCGGTCAGCTGGTTTCTGGTATAGGGTGGTGTTAATGCGTCCATCCCTTATACGTACAGTGGTGTCCAGGAAGTGGATTTCTTGTGTAGATTGGTCTAGGCTGAGGTTGATGGTAGGGTGGAAATTGTTGAAGTCTCGGTGGAAGTCTTCCAGGGACTCTTTCCCGTGGGTCCAGATGATGAAAATGTCATCAATGTAACGTAGGTAGAGGAGAGGCAGTTCTGGACAAGATTCGAGGAAGCGATGTTCTAGGTCAGCCATAAAGATGTTGGCATACTGTGGGGCCATGCAGGTACCCATAGCTGTGCCACTGACTTGAAGGTATAGATCATCCCCAAATCTGAAATAGGACAAAGTCATAAACTTCAGTTACCAGGTATGCCGTGTCATCATCTGGGAAACTGTTCCTGATGTCTTGTAGTCCATCTTTGTGAGGAATGTTGGTGTAGAGGGCTTCTACATCCATAGTGGCTAGGATGGTGTTGTCTGGGAGATCACCGATGGATTGTAGCTTTTTCAGGAAGTTGGTTGTGTCACGGAGATAGCTGGGAGAGCTGGTGGCGTAGGGCCTGAGGAGAGAGTCCACATAGCCTGACAATCCTGCTGTTAGAGTGCCAATGCCCGAGATGATGGGGCGTCCAGGATTCCCAGGTTTGTGAATCTTGGTTAGTAGATAAAATACCCCTGGTCGGGGCTTTTGGGGTGTGTCCGTGTAGATGTGTTCCTGTGCTTCCTCAGGGAGTTTCTTAAGCAGATGTTGTAGTTTCTTTTGGTACTCCTCAGTAGTGTCAGAGGGTAGTGGCTTGTAGAATGTGGTGTTCGAAAGCTGTCTGGCTGCTTCCCGTTCGTAATCTGACCTATTCATGACGACTACAGCACCTCCTTTGTCAGCCTCTTTAATTATAATGTCAGGGTTGGTTTTGAGACTGTGGATGGCATTGTGTTCAGCATGGCTGAGGTTGTGGGGTATGTGATGCTACTTGTCCACAATCTCAGCCTGTGCACGTCAGCAGAAACACTCTATGTAAATGTCCAGTCTGTTGTTACGGCCATCAGGAGAAGTCCATGCAGAATTCTTCTTGTTACGCTGAAAGGAAGATGTCTGTGGGTTAGTGTGTTGTTCAATAGTGTGGTGGAAATATTCCTTTAGTCGAAGATGGCGGAAGTAGGCTTCCAGGTCACCACAGAACTGTATCATGTGCGTGGGGGTGGTGGGGTAGAAAGAGAGTCCCCGAGACAAGACAGACTCTTCTGCTGGGTTGATTAGCTGGATAGATTAACAATATTGTTGGGTGAGTCCAGAATATCACAGGTGTGGTCCCTTGTGGCATGTAGGAGCTTAGACAGTGTAATGTCCTTTTTCCTCTGTAGAGAAGCAAAGTGTGTGTTGTAGGTGGCCTGTCTTGTTTTAGTAAAGATCAGCCATGTGGAAGTTTGTGTGGAAGTTTGGTTTTCCATGCGGCTCTCAAGTGTTGAGAGGTCTTTCTTGATCTTCTCCTGTTTGCTGTACAGGATGCGGATCTGATGGTTCCATAGTTTTTTTGAGTGTGAGACACAATCTCTCACCATAGTCTGTGTAGTACATGGATCGTAATGGATTTTTAACATTCAGTCCATTTGGTATGATGTCCATTTGTTTGCATTTGGAGAGGAAGATGATGTCTGTCTGTATCTGTATCTGTCTGTGTCTGTGTCTGCTCTCTGAATTGACTTTGCTTACGCTTGCCATCCTCCATCCCGGCATGTGTATACGTACCTCTCCTCTGTGATTTCCACTTCATGCATCTGATGAAGTGGGTTACAGCCCGCGAAACCTTATGCTGAAGAACATCTGTTAGTCTATCTCGTTGTTTTTTGCTGTTCCAAGATAAACATCTTCTGGGCTGGGCTCCAGGGCTGCAGCTCCCCCCTCAGAATCAGGATTGTGGCTCCTTGCATTACATTGGCTCTGCCCACCCTCGGGGCAGATTTTCGTTAGCCCAGATTCTGCCAACTTCCAGTGGCGGAACCCAGCCAGTGAATCATACCCATGGGAAACAGCAACTTACACTGTACTGTATCAGAGAAACGGAAATCTATCACGTACGCTTGCCTCCCTCTGTGCAAACCCTGGTGAGCCAAACCTTCATCTCACCGTGGCTATGTCTACACTTACAAAAACTAGTTCTAATTAGTTAATTCAAACTAATTTTAGTTAGTTCAAATTTACTTAATTCGAACTAGCATGGCCCCACTAGAATGCTAGTTCGAACTAGCCATGGCCATGCAGGGCACTTGCTTAGTTTGCATTAGTCAGTTACATGAAGGTCAATCTGCCAATTAGTTCAAACTAATATGGCCACATTTGACTTAGTTCAAATTAACGGATCGAATTAACTGTTAAATTCAAATTAAGCAACCAAATTTATTAGTTTGAATTAAGGAAGCCCTTAATTCGAACTAATGAAAGCCTAGTGTGGCCAAGGCTTAAGTTAGTTTGAATTAAGCTTCCTTAATACAAACTAACTTGCAAGTGTAGACATAGCCTGTGCATTATGTTCTGTATGGGTCACTTTCCCAGTTGCTCAGCTGTTGAAGCATCTAAGCTAAGAGCCCCTTGGTTTAAATAGATGGTTGAAGGTAGCACATTTGCAGCCAGGGGTTACCAAGTTGGGAATTCACTTTTCCCTCTGATCGGACAGAGCCCAGGTGCTTTTTGTTCTGTGTTTGTACAGTGCCTAGCACACAATATGCCCCATGACTGGGCCCCCCCCCCCCGGAGTCTGCCACAATAAAAATAAAGACCAAATAATATGGTGAATCTCACTTGTTTGCAAAGGCTTCTTCAGGAGGGGGAGGGATTCATAGACTTTTAAGCCTGGAGGGACCACTGTGATCGCCTGGTCTCACCTCCTGCATAGCACAGGCCACAGAATTTCACCCAGGAATGCCACGAGTACCACAGTTCATGCTGGAACGGCAGTGCCTGTTCAGTTCACCTCTGGTTAGAGGACAGTTGGGTTTGTAAGCTTTTAGGGCAGACATTTTCTTCCCTACATGTGCCTGTATGTATGATACTTAGCAAAACAGGGATGTGATTCTGATGCAGGCCTCCAGATAAATGATAACATCCCATTATTACCCATCACCACCATTGGAGGAGCTGTGGTGGGGGTGCGATACTCTTTTGGAAGCTTTGTTTCCCCATAAGCACTGCTTGACTTTTTTGAGGGTGATTGTTTGGGGTCTGATCTCCGTGGAGCCCCCTGGGAAGTGAACAGAAGTGCAAAAGAGAAAACCGTCTGAATCAATGAATCTGGAGCCCCTTCAAGCTCCATGTTGGAGGATGCTGCTGAAACCTTTGGGTTTGTACCAGTCATTGAAAGCAGCCACCACATGAGCAAGGTCACACCAAGAGTTAGACCGCCCAGTGTTTTTTGTTTCTGACAGCAGTGCTGGCCTCTTGAGCACACAGTCATGGCAGGTTAGGCACCCATAATTCCTCTGACTGCAGAAGGAGCCCATAAAAGTCAAGGCAAAACTGCCAAACGGTGGGAATCTCTTCTCCACACAAGGAGGTTTCCAACCTCTTCCCCCTTGAGGGGAGGAGATGTAATGAAGACCTACCAGAGCAGCTTGCACCTTGACAGATTCCTGCCTGTCCGAGAGCCTGCACCAAACCCCATTGAAATCAATGGGAACCTTTCCATAGACCTCATTGGACTTTTTGATCAGAGTTGAGGGGGGAATAAGCCGGGGATACTTTGCAGAGTTCCCAGTTCTACCTCTTGGTACAGGGACTGTTACAGGTTGACATGTTTTCCCTGGCTTTCTGCCATCACTCCATTGGGTGCACACTCCCTCTACTCTGTTTCAAACACCAAAGAGCAAACGTACTGGAAACCAAATGAGCTTCACCCCAGCAGTGAATTTGGCCCTAGAGCTCCATCTCACATTCTGCTCCACTCCCTACCCGAGCAATTCCCACATTACAATGTGTGATTTCCCACCCAACTTCTTCCTTGACCCCTCTTACCTTGGAAACAATCCTTCTAAAGGCACTTCTAAAGAGTAAAATTTATTTATCGCATGAGCTTTGGTGGGCAGAATCTGTGGGGATTCAAGATAAATTAAGTGCCTAATTCCCATGGACTTCAGTGGAAGTTAGGCATCTAAATACTTTGGAGTATCTGGGCCAAAGAGCCTGACTTTTCCCTTGGCATTTTGGGTGATTGGCTCTTCTGAAATCAGGCTGAGATGGAGAGTATAAAACCGAAGGAAGCTTGCTGGGTTTGACACAGGGCTATTTTACTTACACGGATAGTCCGTTGACTTTAGATAGCGCAAGGCGAGCAGGGTTTGACCTTTAGTGAACAACTAGCATGTCCTAATTGAGATCTGCCAGCAGAGAGTTTATCTGGATGAGGGTCACCAGAGAAACACAAGAGCTGATTAAAGAGCTCGTTCATTTGTGACTCTGGAAGCGCTTTTCGGTGTCTGAAACCCAAAACCAATCTAATAAATAGTGTGCTGGATTTTAAAACGTACGGCTCTGTGACCTGGACATTTCACTTCCTCTCCCATTTGGCTGAATGCAATGGGGCCCAAAGGTGAAGGGTTTAATTTAATAATACACAAATTCCGTAGTGAGCTAATCATAACAGCCTAGATATAGTGTGAACAGCATATAGTGTCGTTGGGCATAGTAATCACTAAGTGCAGAGTGTGCTTTCAATATCTCCTTTCCATTAATGCTAACGCATCGGGTAACCCTGATCTCCTAACTGATTGGTTCTAAATGTGACAGGTGAGCTTTCCATCTCATTATATGTGTCTAATCAGCAGCCGAGGGGCACATTTATTTAGATAAATGGAAGAAACATGCCTTGCATCACTACGGGAATATTACCCACATCTTGGTCTAGCCCCTTTCCCATCATTGAAAGCAGACACCAATGACTGTGCAATGGTGAGCAAACAGGAGTTCACCTTTAGATCAAAAGTATACCAACTAAACCATTGGGGGTGTCACCTTCCCACAATGCCCCTAAATCATTGCAAATTTCTTGACACCTTTCCCCCTTTCAGTACAGCACTTCTTAGCATTATATGGCTCACAATCATACATCTCTGAGAAACTCAACATGTAGGGTTCTAGTCTACATGTAGGGAGTTGGTGGATGCTCCTTGACCCGGAACCACCTATCCCTGAAGTAAGTTAGGACATCTGCAGACCTACTTCAATTTATATTATTGGCGCAAGGTCCCTAAATGATCCTACACTAGCAGAGAGCAACACCCACTTATACCTTCCCAGACAAAACCTTTAGATCAAAGAGTTGCAGAGGGATGACTGAAACAGGAGGCAAATACTAGCTATGCCAGCAGAGAGGTCCCTGTGACTGACTGAGTGGTGCAAAGTGGCCATAGCGTATGGAGAATCTGGCCTACAAAGGCATTATTTGGGCAATTAAAGATTAAAAGGTGGCATGGCCTGAGATCAGTGATTTGGAGAATGCATCCTGTGATGGTAAGGAGAAAAAGCTCATTCATTAAAATAAAAAATAGTCATTAATCAATTGATAGGGAAGGATTTAGAAAACCCGAACAATAAAGATCAGCAACGGGCAAGAATAAAAAGTGTAGGAAGCACCAACCAGAACAATTTCACCCAAGGAGAGCGACATGTTCAGATCTGTTGATCAGACAATGATATTTAAGCTTATTGCCCAAAAGTCAGCTCAAAGAGTTCTAACAGATGACTCAGTGCTAGCTGTAATGCTTACTCACCACTCATATGATTTTCCTGTTTTCTTCTGGGTTTCCAGCTGCTAGCGGTGCTGCGATGGGGCTGGTCTCACTCCAGCAGAAGTCACTGCAGTTGCCAGTAAAATCAAAATTGTTCCGGCTTTCACAAAATCAAGGGCCCAGTTCTCAGGTCTGCTATGGCTAACTCTGCACTGATCCAGGAGCGCCATGGGGTGATAAAGCTAGGTTAGTGGGACTACCTGAGAGCCCCCAGCAGGAAAAGGGCACCTGGGAGTGGTATAGCTCTGGAATAGCAACTCTATGATTCCCATTCCCATAATAGGGGTATATGACCAGCAGAAAAGCTGTGTAGACTTGGACAGTTCGAAGGCTGTAAGGTGGAGGATGTAGAAAATATCCCTTGTCACTGCAGATGCATCCCACTCTTTGGCAGCTACAGCTTTTGGGCCTTGCAGGAGAAAACTGCTTTCCTGCAAACATTCTGCGCTCCCTTGACATCCGTGTCTCCTGCACTGAACGAGACAAGGTTCGCAATGTGTTTCAATGCAGTGCCACCTGCACTGTGATTTTTCAAGCCCATGTAACTCAGCTACATCAACAGAACCTTCACCAGGGCAACAAATGCATTATCACCAACCCAAATGTTTCAAAGGCATGAGCCAGGCCCCTCCAAATCACAAGACTGGTTCAAAAATCATAGGATTTTTTAAAAAATAAATCATTCTGAGTTCTTTTTATTTGTCTTCTGATTTCTGAGTTTTCTGGGAATATCTGGGTCACATTTTTCAGCTTTCCTCTGCAACCATGAGGACCAGAAACATTTTTTGTAAATCAAAACCTGAGATTCTCACCTAATTCCTTGACTCCAGGAACAGGAGTTTCAGGTAAAAACAACACATATTGTGAGACTCACAATGAAACTGCAAGGCTTGCCAAAACTGAAAAACATGGACTCTAGAAGGCCTTTGTAATTCAAACTCCTTAGTCTGAGACAGTGCAATGGGAAAAGTGCACTTTATTCTGTGCCCATCCCTTGTTCTCAAAATTGCTTTTTCTTGAGTTTGAAAAAAGAAATCTGGTAAATTTCAGCCCCAAAGTTGAAAAGTATGGAAAGTAATGAGCTGTATGCAGCTGCTGTTTGTCCTGAGGTTAAAAAATGAGTGAAAATGTGGCACTTCATAGCTCCTGCAAAGCATCTTTATACAATTGCTAAATTTTATTTTAAAATTAAATTCCTACTAGTACATTCCTAGTGACAATGTTTTTCATTGCCTTCCAAGCTGTTGCATTAAAAATTATACCTTTCACAGCCTACTTTCTGTGCATTGTGAGCCATGTGCCTTCTTTGAATTGCCTCTTCTCCTGAACTTTCGACGGCCTTGACTGAGATATAGTTCGTTGAATTTTATAACTAAATCTCCTGCATCTCTTTGAAAATGAAAGGATGGTGCGCATCAAGAATTCAGAGCTGAGACATCAAAGAGACTTCCCTTTTTAATGCAAGAATTAAAAAGCATCCATTTGCTTTTTTAGGGCAAAGTTGCCTAATAATAATTTGCTCCATGTCCAATTTTCCCACTGGATAGAGTACAAGCTTTTTATACTTTAATCTTTGCAAACCAGTGGCTGCTAGTTTAATACACTCCCAATGCAAGCTCTAAAATTAATATATTAAAACTGCCTAGTCATATCTACACAAGCTGGTCATGTCGTCAAAACAATTGGCAGAGCAACGCACGCAGGAGCTTCTCCATACGGATCCCTTGTTTTAAAAATCAACCGTTAGTTGCATGTTCAATACAAGCCTAAACACTAGCTTTGGTTTTACAAAAACCAGAATAATTACTTGGGTACCTTTTAATGAGTTGATACACAGTTTGCAGCTGACGTGGCCTTGAAAGAGTGAAGGTGAAATGTCAGTTCCTTCTAAAAGAATGGCACAATTCTGGGAACCTGGCCAACTGCAGCTAAGTCAGCATCTGCTGACTGTGGCAGATCGTTATGTTTGCCATTCGAGTTCCAAGAAGCCAGCAGACTGGAATGGTTATTCAGAATTAGGAAGCAAGCTGTATACAAACTTATGGAAAGCAGTATGATATTTTATACTGCAGAGCAGAACTACAAATTACAATTCAATTTCCAGCCCAGGCATGGATCTGCATGCACATGCTTTTACAATGATGAAGATAATGCCTTACAGGGTGAGTTCCTGGCTTCACTGACATCAATGGCAAAATTGTCATTAACATTCAGGGGACCAGGACTTCACCCCAACATTTTACTCACCTGGCAAAAAAGGTTACTCCAAGTAAATGACCAACCAAAAATTGTCTATACAAGGGGAGAGTTTCTCCTGCTGGGCTTCCTTCAGAAAGACGGTAAATGCAATCAGATATACTCCTATGCCCTACTTTCCTGAAGAGATTTCTGTGAAATGTAAAAGAGAACCTATGTCACAATGGCCCATTCCTTGGATTCACTCCCAAAGATCTCAGAATACAGTTTTTCAGGGGTACAGCAATAGAAGTCTTAAAGCTGCATTTTCCACATTCTTCTTGCAATCAGTGGTGTGACCAGCTACTGTAATATTGCCGGAGTCCTGTTAACACAGTGATGCAACAACACGGTTTGATGTTTATGGGTGATTTGGTGGCGCTCACTCCTGGAGGAAAGCCTGCTCCAAAGGTACTCAAGAACAGCATCCCAGGAGGCCATCATGGATGTTCAGTGGGGCAGTACCAGTGGGGTGATGCTAGCCATCTGGTGAAGGATGCATATCACAAATCATCCTTGTGGCACAGGTCTATGATCTTCAGTGGGACTTGCTGCCCAAGGGGCTTGCCCATGGAGAATCTGTAATCAGGTGCCTGCTGAATCATTCCCAGTGCTGAAAGTAAGGTTTTTAGAATGGTCAGTTTGATTGATCTGGTGCCCACACCATGCTTATTGCTTGTTAAAGAGAGCGGCTCCGATTTGAACAGTGCTCAGATGCTGCAGGGGGTGTGGCCTGATCTAAAGACTACAGAGGTCAAAGAAAGGACACCATTTGACTTCCATAAGCCCGGGATACAACTGTAAAGTCTTGTCTATATGCACCACTTCTACCACGCCAGCATAATTGAAGTAGCACAGCCCCCAAGTACGGGTGCAATTCTATGGGCATACCGGGGCTTAAACCAGAACAATTCATTTCTGTGCAGGAAGAGAAATAAACCACGCCAATGTAAAGACTTCTGTTCCAGGAGAACCGAATCCATACTACGAGTTGCATAAGTGCAACGCTATGAATTCTAAAATCACACCCCTATTCAGCACAGTTTTACTAGTACAATGTCAGTGTGTAGGTCAGCTATGGAGCACTCTTTTTTTCAGATTATAAAACAAAGACATGAACAGCTTTGTAAACCATTTAAAATCCACCTCTCCTTCCCACTAATTGGTATCTGCTCGTGAGGTAGTCAAATCTTAAGAAGAAAGGTTCTAATCCTGACACGCAGCCTTAAATTTAGCAATGGTTAAAGAGGTCAACGTGGACATGGACATGGAATGTGTCCACTGTCCAGGAGGGCAGGGAAAGCACACCTAATTCTCCTTATGGAGGGAGTAGTTTCTAGACAGAAGCTGCTTTCAACATTGTATCAGCTTGACTATGGCTCATGTGATTAAGGCTACAATTGAAAAGGCATCCGCTCTGAATAACAAGCTCTTAAATCCAAAACAAACTAGGTCACCTCTCCCCTTGAATCTTAGAGAAGGTTTATCCTTCTGAGGGGAGAGTCTTGTCCTTTTATGTTGTTGCTTATTATTTGACAATTCTGCTTTCACACAGCTTGCCAGCTTTGCAGCTCCCATCATATCAACATTACAAATAATTTAAGAGCTACTACTTTCCACCAAAGTTTTAATGAGCCAGTGAACTCACAAAATCGACTCTGTATAACATAATTAAATAAAATCCATCTACGGAAATGGCAAGGTTTTACACATAATATTTTAGGTGAAAACAGCTGGTATGCAAAGAAAGGAGATCATGATGATGCAAAAAAGCATTTCACAGAAAGCAAATGCTAAGACTTTTCACATCATACAAATATTAAAACACTGAGCTTACAAGCGGCTTCACTCCAACTTGGAGGAACATGTGAGAGTGATCCTTTTTTGCTAGTCTGCACAATAAAATATTTTACATGGAAGCCCGAAACAGTTTCAAAGAGCCATTTGTCCTTAGGATAGAAATAAATACTTCCGACACAGGCAGCGCCATATGGACCATGTTGCTCAATGAGCCCAGAGGATGCTGGTTCTTTCCCATACCTCAAAAGAGGAGGCAGTGCTGGACCCCATAAAGCTGAGTCTTGCGAATGGTCAGTATTGTAAAATACCTGTCTGGCTCAGAGCTGCAAGACTGTTCTCATTTCATGCTCACACCAACTCACTGCAAATTACAACTAGTGAGATCCATGCTGAATCAAACAACTTGGCATCAAATCCTCTGTCTGCATTGACTATTGATGATACCATGTTTGTTCCAGCCCTATAAATTATTTGATATCAGAGCTGCACAAATCCCGAAGCTTTTTTTCCTTTCAATTTCACATTAAGGTAAATGTGGTGTTGGTGCTGTTGCATAATGGAAGGCCCTTTCAGTGGATTCCTTGAGAATGAAATTCCTGGAAACCCGATTTTCACTTCTTCTGCCAGGTTCTGTCACTCCCTTGCACAACTGTCCAGGTGACTACGGCTGTAATTCTGGATCAGTGTATGAAAAGTTTCTAAACTCTTCTTGGTTAATCATTGCAAGAATCCCCTCTTCGATGGGAGTTAGAGCTGGTTCTTCTTTTATAAAATCAGGGTCAAAATTACCAACATCTTCTCTGCTTTTCTGCCAAACAAAGAGACGAAAAGAAGAGAGGTCAAAAACGTGCTTCATCATTTGTCTGTTCTCTTTTTTGTAACTTATTCTCATCTTGAATGAAATGCGTGACTGCCTCCATGGGTGCCCAGCTGTTCTGTAACTCACTTTGGGCTGCATCCTGTAAGATGCTGAGTGCCCTGCTAAGCCCTCTCTGTCCTTTCTCTGTGAGCCTTTGTAAGCTTTTTGCAGTCAAGCTCCTCATTGACTTGCTGACAGGAGGTGGAGTGTGCCTGCTCTGCTACTGAAGGGCAGAGACCATGGAGCAGTAGAGATCAGCTGTTTCCACTGTTCCCAGTTAGCTGAATTTCCTTAGCCCGTCCTTATCTGTGCACCCTCTGAAACGGCCTGGTTGGCGGAGATTCTCCTTTGTTCAAAAGCCATTGTTCTTATACAATAATGAATTGGTTATCCCACAGGTGGCCCTAACACCCTATCTCCAGATGCTGGTTTCCTACCCACCAGAAATGATGGTTTTCGATAGAGAGTTGGCTTATGGCACATTTTGACAAGATGCGTATTTTTCCTGCACCAGAACAGCAAGGAGACGTTTCATTACCACGAGAGTTTATTTATTCGCATTCGCTCTCCCAAGGGAACTCACTAGTCTCTGCTGAATGGTCACTCTACACTAGTCTGTACAAGAACCCGTGCACGTTCAGCGTGGGATTTTCAGACACACCCAACATTAGCTCAGCTCTGTGTCCCAAAAGGGAGATTTCATTGATTTCCAGTGGGGCTGAGAAGGGCAGGGCTCAGGGCCTTGGGAATTCCCACCCTTATTCCTTTCTTGACAAGTCTCAAAAACCTTGCACAGCTGGTGATTTTCTGCAGATACCACAGCTCTCTGGATGACAACAGGAACCTTGGTTCTGATGTCCAAACTGTTCATTAGCCAAAGCAGAGGCCAAGTATCAGGGATGGCTGAGCCAGGATCCCAAAATTAAGACTGGGGAAGATCCTGGTCCCAGCAAAGTTTGGATTCAGGTTAAAGGAACAGGCAGAACATAAACCGCCCGATCTTGAAAAGTACTGAGCACCAGCAGCAATCTGGTTGGGCCTGATTCTGCATGCACCAAACTCACTGGAAGTTGTGCAATTCAAATCAATGGGAACAGGATTGCAATGTGAAGTAAAGCAGCTCAGTGGCGCTGAGGATCAGGCCCGAAAGGGGAATCTAAAAGGCAACGGAAGCGGAGAGGGTCTCATGGGAATGAAGAGGAAAGCACCATGAGGAACATCAGTGGGGCAGCATCGGACAGAGGGACCAGCACCCTGCGCTGCCTGTCAGTGTAATTATTCTCTGGAGCTCTCGGAGGCCCCAGAATGGCACACTGGACCACTGGGCCGGGCATTGAACAAACACCCAGTGGGGGAAAAATCCTCCTTGGACAACTTATGGTCTCAAGAGACAAGGCATGTTTAGGTGGGGGTAGGGCAGGATTATTACCCCACATTTTATACATGGACATTAAAGCATACAGGGGAGTTAGGTGCCTCATCGGCTTAGGCACGTCTGAAAATGTGTGTCTTTTGAGGCTTAGGTATCTGTCTGTCCCAGGGAGATTAAGTGACTTGACCAGCACCTCATAGAGAGTGTGGCAGAGCTGTGAATCAAACCCACTTCTGCTAAGTCCCAGTCCAGTGCTGTAATCACAAGGCCGCCCTTCCACTGCACCCTTCTCCACAGCGGTTATCCAGCCAGAGAAAGGATTCAGCAAAAGGGGGGACACTCTTGCCCATTCTATATTACTCACAATTCGAGGTCTGAAGGGAGGTTCCATCTGGCGTTGGTTCAGAAGATCCCAGTCCAATTCTTTAAAGTAGGGGTGCCTCAGAATAGTGTTCTCTCCCCCCTGAGCCACGCTGCCAAGGCGCAAGTTGGGGTTCTTGGTCATAAACTGCAGAGGAAAATAAATGAGCCCAGTTAGTCCTTTACTCTCCTCCAGCAAGGAGTGACACCCATTTCTAGAAAACGCCAGTCCTCAACTTTCTTGTTGAGACTCCGGCTGCACTTCCCACCTTCAATACACTGAAAGAGCACGTAGAGATCTTGCCTCCTCTTTTAGGGAGGGACCATGGGTGTATTTATGTCCTTGGCCATTTCTATTTCAGATATATCCTTGGTCATTGCGATAACAAAAGGAAGTTAAAGTGTAACATCTGCAGCCCTACACCCATTGCACTTTTTTTTTAAACCTCCAGAACAAAAGTGCTTTGTAAGGTTGGAACTTGCTAGCTGCCTGGGCTTTGGGCAGCAGTCAGTTTTGATCTGTGCCTTTTTCCTAAACATCATGATGAAATGAATGCAGAAACCTGTACTGTGCTGCCTGCAGTCTCATAGAGAAATCAGAGGTGGCTGAGGAAAGGTTTGAGTGCCAGAGATCATTAAGAAGGAAGCAACAATCCAAAGAAAACTGAATATATTAATTTACACAGGTGACATCATCTTATGTGAATGATACTCATTGGAGGACTTTTCCTTCTCTGCCACTAGGGGAAAGAAAGCTTCTGATCTGAAGGAAAATAGTAAGAAAAGCTTACAGATCATCCAACCGGTTCAGCACTGGGGTGAGAGGCATATGGCTGGTCCTTTCAGATTCTAGAAATAATGCTCAAGTGAGAATGCATTTTCCAGCCATGGGGAAAGTCCTCTCTTATACTACTAATAGAGTATTTTGGTTTTTTGTTTTGTTTTTAAATGTCAGGACACAATTATTTAAAAGACTGAAGAAACCAAAGCAAAATTCCACCCCACCCCCAAACATCTGATTCACCAGAGTAAGAGAAATCTGATTCAATTCAACTGTGAAAAACAGCCACTTCACTTTGCTGGGACAACTGAAACGGCAGCAGAAAGAAACACCAGGATCATTGCTTGAGCTGTCCCGATGAGACCCTTGAGGCTGAAAGAGAATGGCGTTTAGTTATATCGCACCAGCCAAGCCAGACATCTGGTGACTGCTGATGGAATTTTAAGTCTATTGCATCCTTGGCAGGGAGAAAATGAAAATGAGCAGGAGGCGCTTTGGCAGAGCAACTTGAAATTGACTGGACGAACCCCCAAGGGGGAGCAGCTAGAGCCTGACTGAAACGCGGCAGCGGGAGCTTGATCCTGGTGGTTTTATAATCCCTCTTCTGCTTTCTGTAGGACTCGCTCCTGGAGTGGCCCCCAAATCTCTGAGGCTGTTGGGTCTGAAGTGTCTCCTAGAGCTGGATGGGGTCTAGAGACCCAAAGAGCAGAGTGTGGCCCTGGAGTCCTTTAAAACAGGCAGCTCTGTTTCCATTTGTTCTGCGAACGGGGCTGCCCCGTCAAACGGGAGGCCCTGAAGGGACTGTTTGACTTCGAGGACAGGCCAGGTGACTGAAGCCATGAGCCTCGTCTCATTCAGACAGCCGACACCACTGTCATAGCTGCCAAATCAGCTGCATCAAAGGCTGCCTGGAGGGAGGCTCAGGCTACTGTCTTACCTTCCTCCAGTACAGCCTCAAACTCCCGTTTGGAGTCCTGAGGCCGAGTCTATGAACTTGCCCAGATATTCCAATCATCTCTCTCCACCAGGCCTTGCTTATTCAATATGCGTAGTTGTAGCCTTGCGGTTGAGTAAAACTTTCTGCCAAAAAGATCTAGACTCTTTGCGCCTTTATTTTTGGGGATTAAACTCACCTGCCCTTGTCTGTCTCTGTCGTTAGCAGCTGTTGCCACCACCGACCCCACAGAGGGATAAGAATATAAATATTCAAATCCCTTAGTGGGTACATGAAATATTTTCTCTCAGCCCACTTAGATGTAGGGGGCGGGGAGACTGGTGCCAGAGGCCTCGACGAGCTTCACAAACCCTTCGTGAAACTGGAAGGCCACCTTAGACGGGGCCCCTGCCACCAGGATGTCAAGGAGCTCGCCAGCAGGCTCCTTCAGCTCCGCCTCCTCTAAGCTCAGGTTTGAGGCGACCCGTTTGAGCAGCTCTTGGTGACTCTGAAGTTGTCCTGTGGGACAGTGGCAGAGGGATCTACTACTGCCTCACCTGGGCTGCGTCTACACTTGTAAATCAAGTCGACTTAAGCTTGCTTAAGTCAACGTAATTTACCCCTGCGTCTACACTACACTTTCCTTAAGTTGACTTAAGCAGCTTGCTTAAGTCAACTTAAGGAAAATAAAGTCGACTTAATTAAAATTAAGTCAACTTTATTAAACCTCCTTTCCACTAGACCTAAGGCTTACGTCGACTCCCTAGAGTCAACTTAAGCCAGTGTAGCCGTGGGGTAGCCCTAAGTCGACCTAGGGCTACCCCAGGGCTACACCAATGCCCTCCCTGCTGGGGCGGGGTTCAGGCGGGGCCTGGCATGCCCCCCCGACAGGGCAGGACAGAGGCCTGCCGACCCTGCCCCTATGCCCTGCCAGGGTCCCTGTCCCCCTTTGCCCCATTGTACCTAGGTACAATGGGGCAAAGGCTGAGCCCCCTGGCATTGGGCAAGGGGTGCCCCCTGCCCCTCCCCTAGGTTCCCCTAAGCCCCACAAAGTCGAGCTATGCATCCAGTGTGGACGCTCTAGTTCGACTTTTTAAGTTCCCCTTTAAGTCAACTTTATTTTTAAGTGGAGACACACTAAGTCAACTTAACTAAGTCGACTTAAATTAACAGTGTAGACATAGCCCTGGTGAGGAGGAGGATGATGCTGGCAAGGAGTAGGGTGGACTCTTCCTCCTTTGCTGGAGTGGTCTCTTTTGGGGCTACTGCAGAAACCTCAGCAACTTGGTCTGACTCCACATCTAAGTCAGGTGCTGGAAGAGTGGCTCTGTTGACTGCCTCTCTCAAGCCCCTGAGTGTGAATGCTCATGTGTGGCCCAGGGGAAGGGGGATAGCTCCTATAGGTTCCAAAACTGCCATGGGATGGCACATTGCTGCTGTGGCCAAGCTTCTGAAAGGGACCCTATTGTGAAGCCCACAGCTGCTGCAGTGGCCATCTGCCTCTTGGGCAGGAGAACCCAATCCCCCTCCGAATCCGAGGAGTCCTCTCTTGGTGACCATGGCAGTGTTGATGTTGCCTCCACTTCCCCACTGTCCTGGAAGGAGCGGTGTCTCAGGACCAGGAACTTGGCAACGCCTTGTGTCCAGAGTCTGGCAGCTGTATTCCAGTGACTGATACCAGAGAGATGAGAACTGGTCCCGAGATTCCGGAGACTGGCATCAGCGTTCTGGGGACCGGTGCTGAGGCTCTGAGGACCGGTATTGTGGATCCGGAGACCGGTGCCATGAGTCAGATGCTGGCGATGCGGCTCCAGGGACAGTGCTGGGGGTCTGCTGACTGCTGGTAAGAAGTTGGCAAGCTGTGTGGGCCAGGGAATGACATCTCAGGGTGGGAGATCACTGTGGCGGCTGCACTTCAAGCTTGCCTCTGGATGGCCCCCAGATGATGGTACCGGCTGGCAAGAGGTCCCGTCTCGAGGGGTCAGCAGCACAGAAATCAATAGGAGGTCCTTGGCCACTTGGAATGTCTCCAGTGTGGATGGTACTGTGAGGTGCCAGGGGCCCTACTGCTCCCAGGAGTCAGCGGCGGGTCCCGGAGTCAGCTGGGAACTCCAAGAGGTGATGCTCCTGCTGACCCAAGTGCCAGTGAAGATAAGAGGCCTGGCATGGGCCTTGTCTTGTCTCCCGTGACCTTTTTGTCCCTCCTTGGTATCCATGACCACCCTCTCCTTTCCTATACTTCTTCTTTGGCACCAGGGATAGCAATTGGTGCTGGAGGGGCGCACTGCACTGATGCTGATGTACTGGGTGCTGAGTCTGAACAGTCCTGCTCGGGGACCAGTCTAAGAGCCGACTCCATTAGAAGTGTTCCTAGTCTAATGTCCCGTTCTTGTTTAATGGTTGGTCTTTATGAATCCTGCATTTATCTTGCACAGGAGTCTCTCCCAGGCACTTCAGGCAGGTCTGGTGATGGTCATTCACTGACATGGGCTCCTGGCATGATATGCAAGGTTTGAAGCCTGGGATCGGAGCACAGTCCAGCTCTGGGACTGTCTCCCTGTGGGGTTGTATCTGATATAACAGGGAAATTAAGAACTCACCCTAACTAACTTTTAGCAATGGACACTTTTACCGAGAGAATAAACCACTGGGTAAGAAGAGCTTGCTGAAGGGAGAGGATGTCCCTGCACCGGCAGGGGTAGTAAGAAGGAACTGAGCGGGAGGGAGCCGGCGGAACCCCTTACCCTGGGGCATCTATGAGGCACTAGAGTTAGTCCTACAGAGATCCCTGAGGGAAAAATCTCCGGCACCTGTGTATGTGGTGCATACACACCTGACATGAGCAAGCACTAAAAGGAGAAAAATTATTCTTATTTGTATTACAGTGTTTCTTAGAGGTCCCTACCCCAGTATGCTCCTATTGCACTAGTCTCTGTAGAAACACGTAGTCCAAGACCGTATTTTCCCAAAAGAACTCGGGTAAATAGGCAAGACAGAGGAGGTGAAGGAGAAATGGAGGCACGGCCAGATGAAGTGACTTGTCCCAGGTCACACAGTAGCTGGAAATACAGCCGAGCCTCCTGACTCCCAGCCCAGTACCTATCCAGTACCCCATGACACCTCTGCTTAGAATGAAAAACACCACAAATTTTCAAGGCGCAGCAAAGGCTTGGTACATTTGGGTTCTACATATGTAAAAATAAAAATCTGAATGGGTTTGTCCATCCATAAAACCAACCCAGAGCACTGGGAAGTAGGCGTGTGTATAGATTCTCACCAGCTTATTTATGCAACTTATGCCAAAACGGCATGAAAGAAAGGCATCCAGCACAGCAAGTCAAGGCCAACCAATTGTCCTGGCTCCACTAGCTGGCTCTAATTAGCAGCGTAGACCTGCAGCTCTTCAGGAAATTACATCTGACACAAGAACATTGGTACCATGAAGCAGAACGTATCTGGTTTTTGGCACCTAAAGGAGGCAGGAAGGAAATCAGCCAATGTTCCCTCTAAGATGCACACCTAACACAGAGACCCGCGCAGCCCGACCCTGTGTCTCTTCTCCCCAGCCCGATCCAGCATCATTTCTCCCCAGCCCGATGATCCCCTTCAAATTTACTCACTTATGGAGTGCACTTCTGGCTGACCACTCCCTAGGCCAGCTGGGAGAGGATGCATAATTGCTGCCAAGCTCCTGGCGGGGCTACAGCGAAAATCTTTTGAAGTGATTCCTGTTTCCGAAGACTCAACATCCTTGGAAATGATTTGAGTCACTGGATACCTGATCAAAGTGGCTTCTTCTCCTGTGCTTCATATTTTATGTATAAATTCCATTCTGTTCGGCAGTTCACCTTGTTTGGGAAGTGTGAGTTTTCAACACACACAGGCACTGAGGTGCAAGTGACAATTCAGAAGCGTGAACAATTATCTTTCTGTCTCTCTGAAAACCTGTCTCATTTACAACAAGGCCCCTTTACGTCACGTGGACAGCCTTAAAAATGAGTGTCGCTAACTAAATATTCCAAAGGCACCTTACACTACGAGAGTGATTGCACAGGCCTTTGTAAAATGATAATCAGGCCTAAAACAGTCTCTTTTAAAAGAGGCAGGATATCATTTGAAAGGACGGTCATGCTTATTATCAACACACATAATGGCATCCACCTCCGATCTGACTGACTTCTTTTACACTGTATGGAGGTGTTTTGTATGCATCTGTAGTCAGTATTTGTGACTTATCCTTCACTGCCATCGTACAGTACTTGTAAACTGTTACCATATTCATGGCTGATGTGCTGTCCTCATGCCTTTATAACCCTGGGGCCATCACAAACAGGAATGCTGTTTGCCATTTCTAGTCGTCATGATCTCGGAGGCAGACGGGATACAGTCAGCATGTTTTATGCGGAAAATGATTTAATTTAACATCAAGTAGATACCCGGCAACTGAAAAACACAGTACGCTAACTGTGCCTCTGACTTCTTCTGTCAATGTTGGCATTTTGCACTGTATTGTCATATCATATCATGTCATGTCATATCATATCATATCATATATCATATCATATCATATCATATATCATATCATATATCATATCATATCATATCATATCATATGACGCATACATGTCCTCTCATATGATGCATTGCAAATTAAAGGCTGAAACATTCCGAGCCGCTGAAGGGATCTGAATTCCCAAATTCTCATTAAACGTGATCATCTAAGAAATATGCCCTAATTCAGGCTGCAGTAATGGGCTCCATGGAGGAATCCCAGGCTGAAATTCTAAGACAAAAGGCCACACAGAAAGTCAGACAGTTAGTTATGATGGTTTTCTCTGGCCTTAAATATCTATGAAACTCCCTAGGTAGCACATAGAACCTTGATCAAAATGTTTGATTGATTTACTCTTCGAATTACAGTAGCATCTAGAGACCCAATAGCAGGAACTCAGTATGCTGGGTGCCATACACACACATAACAAAAACAGCTCCTGAATAGACAGGACAAAAAGTGGGAGAAGGGAAGTGTGATCTCCATTTTACAGATGGATAACTGAGGCATATCTGGTTCAAGGTCACAGAGCAAATCTGCGGCAGAGCCGGTAATCCAGTGCCTTAACCACAAAGACCAGCCTTTCTCTCCAAAGTGTTTACATGAGTTATGGGAGTAAGCCTGCGACAGAGGCTTAGAAATTTTAGCCAACACCTTCCTAACTAGTCAGTGGCAGGACGGGTATTGCAGGATGCCATGCTAAGCCACCAGAGAGCTCTGAGGGCTTCTGGATACTTGACGGGACATGAATGGGGCAAGGGGAAAACATAAAGACGTTTAAAAAAAATCCAGGGCCTGGCCTCTGGGACTGTACTGGGAAATGATAAACTCTGGGGGAGTTTCCAAAGTCTTGGCCCCATTTAGAGAAGCAAGGGTTAGACTAATCTATATTTGTAACAAGTCCCAGGTCTGAGAGACCTACATGGCCTTCTGAGTCCAACTCTGTTGGGAGGCGATTCACAGGTAAAAAGTCCTCCTTGGAAAATGTTATTTATCAACACTAATTGGGCATCTTTACATTGTACCAACAACTAGACAACTAATATGAATTTCTGCTTCTGGACTCAATCTTCTCTACAAACTGCCTGGCAAAGAGGTACATAGAAAGTATGAGACATCCCTTAGCAAAAGCCAAACAGTTAAGAATCATGTACCACTTGATCCTGATTCACTGGAAGATAAAGGCAAGACCATTGATTTCAATAGAAGCAGACTTTACTCCACTGTGTACCTACATCCGTAAAGCCGCAAGCTCATAGTTACATTAAATCTGACCTCATCTGAACTTCTCAGAGGCCTGTCAGCCAGAACGCCTGACTCCATGGAATTATTGATACATATTTACTGAAGGGGCATGTAATGAATCACTCTGTCTAATTAAGACTGAAGATTCGTCTGCCTAGGGCCAGTGAAACTACAAAAGAGATGGTAGGGATAAAGGAATTTACCAATGGGGAAAAAGTTTGTCACCCACCAGAGCTAAATCAGTAATCAGGTGAATTATTTTGTACTCCGCTCGTCCCATAGCACTGCAACTGATTTATAAAGAACTACGGTTTTGTTACCTTGTCTAGAGACTCGAGATGCTGTGCAGAAATGTTGGCACACAACTGTTTCCAATCATAATGTCTTTGATTTTGAGAGTTATATATCGTGATACACACAATCATTCTCAGCATTATTGTAATGTCTCTATTTTGTGTTTAATTATCATCAGTGGCTACTGGTGTCCCACATAATATTATGGTGAGTATGGGGGAAACGTACAAAAAAAATCCAAAATATGAGGCAGGAGGGAAAAGTCAAGGAGGAATATACCTTCTTTAGCCACAACAGTTGGCTTCTATCAGCAATAACTATTATCATTTGTGCTATAGTACTGTGTACGAGTCACAGCTGAGATCATTGTGCTAGGCCGTGTACATACTCTTAGTAGGACACAACGAAAGCCCCGAGGAGCTTATGATTTAAATGGACAAGAGAGAGACAAAGAAGGTAAGTATTTCAAACAATGTCATTAACCCCATTTTACAGATGAGGATTTGAAGCACAGAGAAGTTAAGTGACCAGCTCAGGGACATACAGAAAGTCTGTGGAAGAGCTGATGCCAGATCTCCTGTGTCCCAACCCATTTCTCCCAAGACGTATAAACTTTAAGGTCAGACAGGGCATCATGATCATCTAGTGTCCCTCCTGTACACCACAGGCCACAGAACCTCAGCCACCCACTCCTGTGACAGATCCCTAGCCTCTGACTAAGTTACTGAAGTCCTCAAATCAACCAACCTTCCTCAAATGAACACAGTGCCCAGACTACCCCAATCCAACTCTTGCTTTAAGATGTAAAACAAAAGCAAGCCTTCCTTGTACTTTTTCCTCAGAGTGCCCCTCTTGTTGTTAGAGAAAAGAGAAAAACAAGACTGCATTGGACTAACAGAACCAAAATATAGCTCCCTTGGGAATGAGAGAGAATGGACTCTCCAGGACACGCCAGCTCATTAAGAGGAGCGCCCTGAACTAAGAAGACAGAAATTAACTCTAAAACAAACAGGGTTTCTCAAAGATCTAGCTGATTTTAGACAAAGGGGAATCATTATATAAATAGAGCAATTACTCTAATGAAGGCTTCCCTTCACGAATCTCGTGACTGAACACTGGATTTGCAGCAAAGATGGTTTGATTATTATGTAAGCAAAACAAACCAACAATATGTGATTTAATTAGCCTTCACCAGCCCCTAAACAAAGAGGATAAAAGATGGCTCTCCATTTGTTAATGACTTGAAGCCAGGAGGCACTCACGTAGCTTAGGAGCATTTTATTAGCAGCTCCTATGGTCCCAACCCTGAACTCTTTTCTTGGATGAGACCCCCACTAACTTCTACTGAATTAGATCATGGCCATGGCTTCCAAAAGTGCCTACATGGCTCAGAAGCCCAAGTCCCATTTTCAAAAAAAAGTGACTCAGGAACTTGGGAGTTTATATTCTACTGACTTTCACTGAAAACTAGGCTCCTAAGTGCTGAAGTCATTTTTGAAATAGGATTTAGGCGTCCCATCTCTCTTCTACATTGAGGATTTGTCTTGATCACAGCCATTGGTGGCCAGATGCAGCAGCATGGCTGCTTACCCCCAGTGCAGTATGGGAAATTCCCACAAGCCGATTCCTACCAGTCAGTTTCCCATGGCTGTAAGCAGGGGTGAACACCGCTGACGCAAACGGCAGATTTCCCTGTCTGTGTCAGGGTTCTGGCTACCGATGGCTGCAACCAAGACACATTCTCCAGTGTAGACAAGACAAGAAGAGTCAGGCATTAGGTTTAGGGAGTAGAATTATACTCTGAAATGCATTTTTAAAATGGGGGGAAATTCTTGGTTATTTCAGCTATCCAGCTATGAAGTAAAGGGGAGGTGGGTAAGAGTAAATCACTCTTCTGTACTCTTCCTGAAAGTCACATGCAGTGTAAAATCACAATGACACTAACATCAGCTTTAATACCACAGTCCCCGTTGCTAAGGATGTAAATATCAGGGCTGCAGATGTTAGCTTCATTGATATTAATCTGAGAATCCTGATCTCATTCCTGCTTGGTCTCTAGAGACGATCATTTCGCCATTGGATGAGGTGCTGCGACTTCCAACCTCTAGAGAACAAAGAGGTCTGTTGTGAAGATTGTTGAGGAAGATGGACACAAAATAAACCAATGTCAAAAGAGGAAGCAGTGTGAATGACTTACAGAGTTGGGGCTAGATTATCTGTCGTTGTAAATGGGTAAAGCTTCATTGATATCAATATAAACAAGGAGTCCTGTGGCACCTTGAAGACTAACAAATTTACTTGACCATAAACGTTCATGGGTTATAACCCATTTTGTCAGAGGCAAGCATCTAATGTTTATGCTTGCATCTGACAAAGTGGGTTATATCACACGAAAGCTTATGGTCAAATAAATGTGTTAGTCTTTAAGGTGCCACAGGACTGCTCAGTTGTTTTGCTGAAAAAGACTAACACGGCTACCCCTCTGGAAAGTGATATCAATGGAATTTTGCCATTCACTCAGCAGAGAATTTGGTCCCAAAATGTGGCCTCTGCCCCACGCTGAGCTATAGTATTGATAGTTTGGCTTCAAACTAACTCACTGTACTGGAAGCTGCTTGCTCCCCCCTCACTTTCTCCCGTGTTCTCACCAGCACAAATGCAAAATAATAGGCTTCGGCCATAACTTTCAAAGCTGGGTGCCTAAAATTAGGCTCCTAACACTACGATTTTCAAAAGTGACTACTGATTTTAGGTGCTCAATCTGATATACTGCAAAAGGACGTGATTTTCAGGAAGTAGTGAAAACAACGAGAGTCCTGTGGCACCTTATAGAATAATAGATTTTCTTCGGCATAAGCTTTCGTGGGCTATAACCCACTTCGTCAGATGCATACAGCCCACAAAAGCTTATACCGAAGAAAATCTGTTAGTCTCTAAGGTGCCACAGGACTCTTGTTGTTTCTGCTGTACACAGACTAACACGGCTACCCCTCTAGAAAGTAGTGAGTTGCCCTCAGGTGGGTATCCAACAAGTGAACTGTTCCAAATCACAGAATCGTAGGACTGGAATGGACCTCGACTGTTCTTCTATTCTAGTCCCGTTCACTCAAGGAAGAAGCAAGCATTATTTTAGACCATCCCTGACAGGTGTTTGTCCAATCTATTATTAAACGATCTATTATTAAATCTCCAGTGATGGAGATTCCACCATCTCCCTAGATAATTTATTCCAGAACTTAACTATCTGAGTTAGAAATCTTTTCCTAGTGTCCAACCTAAACCACCGTCACTGCAGTTTAAGCCCACTGCTACTTTTCCTACCCTCAGAGGTTGATAAGAACAATTTTTCTTCCTATTCCTTGTAACAGTCTTTCACGTACTTGAAAACTGATACCATAACCCCCCTCAGTCTTCTCTTCTCCAGACAAAACAAACCCATTTTTTTCAATCTTCCCTCATAGGTCATGGTTTCTAGATCTTTACTCAATTTTGTTGTTTTTCTCTGGAATTTCTCCAATTTGTTCACATCTTTCCTGAAATGTAGCACCCAGAACTAGACACAATACTCCAGTTGAGGCCTAATCAGCGCAGCATAGAGTGAAAAAATTACTTCTCGTCTCTTTTTTATAATACTCCCGCTAATACATCCCAGAACGATGTTTGCTTTTCTTGCAACAGTGTTCCATATTTAGTTTGTGATTCACTATGACCTCTAGATCCTTTTAGCAGTACACCCTCCTAGGCAGTCATTTCCCACCTCGTACATGCGCAACCGATTGTTCCTTCCTAAGTGGAGAACTCTGCATTTGTTCTTATTGAATTTCATCCTGTTTAATTCAGACCATTACTCCAGTTTGGAGAATCATTAGTCACTTGGGAAATCTTGGCCTAAATCTATACTTAGGCACCTAATATAAATGTTCTGATTTTTCATTAATTCAGAGCACTCCCAAATCTAGCTCAAGTCAATGGATTCCACAGCTGGTGAGCAGTTTTCAAAACCAGGCCATTTTTATTTAGGTGCCTGAATACAGACTTTGGAATCTAACTTTAGGAACCTAGTTTTGAAAATGTCCACAGTTTTTAAATCGTCAGAATCACTTTGGTGTACCTTATGCAGGTTGTTGACCGATAGCTAAGCTGATTTATCAAGTGGAATAATGCAAACTTGGAGATGCTCTTATACTTGTTAGGGCAGGAGTGCAGGACTCATTAATCAATTGGAGGAATGTTCCTACTCCTATTTAACTCAATGGTAAAACTTCTAGTGGGTTCAATGGGAGCCTGATCGAGTCTCTGGCAAATGACCTTGGGAAGTGCAAGCAGAACCAGAGGTGGATGGTGAATCTATTACACATCACTGGTGGCCCATTTATAAAAGGCCAAGTAGAAAGATGAATAAAGTGTACCAGCAAAGGTTGTAGAGATCAATAAGAAAATTATATAAAATACTACATGATATTCTTTTAACTCTTTTTTTTACATTTAAGTTATTTTAATGATGATGTTCCTGTTATAGTAGGATTGGTCAATGTTCAGCTATGCAAAAGATGAGTGAAGAGAAGGAGCTATCTGGTTTGAATAGGCAATGCATTTGGAGCATTATTAGACCAGTATCCAGATCCTTGATCTGGAATTTGGACTCCACTGTACTAGGCACTGTACAAACACATTGTAAAAAACAGTACTTGCCACAAAGAGCTTAAATAGACAAAACAAACAAAGGAAATATTTACAGGTGAGTAAATGAGGCAGAGAGGCACTAAGTGACTCGTCCAATGTTACGAAGGTTGTCTGTAGCAGAGTCAAGATTTTAATATTTTCTACAGAATCATACTTTGATGCCTTAGCCACAAGAACATCTTTCCCCTGACATGGATAGGAAAAGACAAAAAAGCAAAAAATGGTCAGCGCAACTAATGTGGCTTTAGTTTTATCTGTGGCAGGAGAGAGAGAAATGAATCATAAATGTTGTGGTAACATTCAGGATTATGAACTTCTATTGTGCAGCAGACTAGGGAGATCTTTAACAAGATGCTGTTATGGAAAGCAAAGGTTGAAGAGCCGAATGATCGCATTCAAGATGAATTTACCTTAGCTTCCATGAAGAGAATTAGTTTCCTTTCATAATGAATTACTTAGGAACATTATAAAGGTCATTAGTGCACAGAGTTCAAAGAAAAAGAGATAGCATCTATGACAAAAACAGAGAAAATGAAGACTTCTGAGGCTACTTCCAACGATGGCAAAAAGGATAAGTTACGGTCAAGTAACTGATGAAAAGTTGACTCAAAAGAAGATGGCTGCACCCACACAGGGAGATGGCATTTATTGTTCTTTGGCAGGTAAAGACTTTAATGCTATGAAATGCTAACTGAAAGCAGGAATCAGATATTGTAACCTAGAAAGAGAGAAATGTCGAGAAAGAACAGAGAGAGATCCAAGCGACAATCCCATAGAATTAAGAAACTCATGCAGAAGGGACAGTCACTTAAAATGTTCCAAACCAAGAGCCAGGTCGTGCCCTTGTCTCACCCAGCCCCCTCCTTCCCCTTCCCCTTCCCCTTCCCCTCCACCCCCATCTCCTTTTACTCAGCCTTGTTGAGATCTGGGGCCTGGGCATGGCAGGAAGCACAGTGTCTGCTCTCCGGATATACTCCCTGTGAATGAAGTAGGTGAGGAGTGGGCAGATCTTTGGCACCCCATTAGCTACCCAGCATACATGGGCTCATGCCAGGGGGGATTTGTAAACCTCACTCATTTCAGGGCTGCAGTACGTAACTGCCCACCAGGAGCAGGGTGGGGGTAGCAGGATATGCACTAATCACAATTCCTTTTCAGGGTGGTGCAGATATGTGCCATCCCTTACTGTAAGCAACTCTCAGTGCAACTCTGGTCAACTGTTGGCATAAACAAGGCACAACCTGGAGAAAGACAGACAGCTCCTAGCATAGAAAAGACTGACAAATAGGAAGGTGAGGGATGTTACTGAACTATGCTATGAATGAATGAGCCATGCCATGAATGAATTTCGCATCAATATCTGCAAAATCAAAGAGAGGACAAATAATTCATAAGAACATAAGAAAGGCCGTACTGGGTCAGACCAGAGGTCCATCTAGCCCAGTATCTGTCTACCGACAGTGGCCAGTGCCCAGGTGCCCCAGAGGGAGTGAACCTAACAGGCAATGATCAAGTGATCACTCTCCTGCCATCCGTCTCCATCCTCTGATAAACAGAGGCTAGGGACACCATTCTTAACCCCTTTCTGGCTAATAGCCATTTATGGACTTAGCCACCATGAACTTATCCAGTTCCCTTTTAAATATTGTTATAGTCCCAGCCTTCACAACCTCCTCAGGTAAGGAGTTCCACAAGTTGACTGTGCGTTGTGTGAAGAAGAACTTCCTTTTATTTGTTTTGAACCTGCTACCTATCAGTTTCATTTGGTGACCCCTGGTTCTTGTATTATGGGAGTATTTAAACAACTTTTCCTTGTCCACTTTTTCCACATCAGTCATAATTTTATATACTTCTATCATGTCCCCCCTCAGTCTCCTCTTTTCCAAGCTGAAGAGGCCCAGCCTTTTCAATCGTTCCTCATACGAGGCACTCTCCAAACCCCTAATCATTTTAGTTGCCCTTTTCTGAACCTTTTCTAGTGCTAGAATATCTTTTTTGAGATGAGGAGACCACATCTGTACACAGTATTCGAGATGTGGGCGTACCATGGATTTATATAAGGGCAATAATACATTTGCAGTCTTATTTTCTATCCCCTTTTTAATAATCCCTAACATCCTGTTTGCTTTTTTGACCGCCTCCGCACACTGTATGGACATCTTCAGAGAACTATCCACAATGACTCCAAGATCTTTTTCTTGACTCGTTGTAGCATTCATACCCAAATACAATTAAGTTGAGTCAATGAGATCACTCGGGGGAGCCACCTGCTGTTCCTGGGCTTTGGCGAGTTACAAGAGACAAGGAGAATGAGTAGAGATAGGTAACAGGGTGCAGAAATGGACGATGCGAGTTCAAGTAGCAAAATGTAAAAGACAGACATTCTATTGATGGAAGACAATCTGGTGGCACAACCATAAAGAAGAACCACAGGAGGACATTTGTAGCAGTTGTTTCTAAAAGATAGCTAGTAGCAGATTAATGTAGATGAGTTTCTTCTGGGCTTGGAAGAGGACAGAAGATTTAGTGTGATCCCTGAGTTATCTCAGCTGAAACGCTCTAGGGGTTCCAGAATTCTGGTTCTGAGGTAGGAGCTGGAGAACTTCTCAGGAAATGCGAGATGAAAAGTAAACAAATGTTGTTCACAAGAATCCAGCTCAGAGTTTCAGAAAGTGAGTCAAATATTTTAGTATGGCTCTGAGAAAGATAGAATTCATTGTGTCTGCCAACTCAGAAAGGATGCCAAAGTGAATAATTTGCTGGCATATATGAAGACATTTTTAATATCTGCTTTTGTCAGTCAGGCTCCTGGACGCCGAGGATAAGCAGTGAGTTCATCATAGCTCCTCTTTGGTTTCAGTTTTTTATTTCAGTTGTGTCTACCAACCTGTTAATCCTTTCCCCTTTAATGCTCACCTAAAAATTTACAGCACATGGTTTGTTCCACAGACAAGTTCATGGTTATTGTTCTACACCGTGTGCAAAATAGATTAGCTGCCGTCTTTTATTTGTTCCTAACACAAAGAACTTGGGCCGGATCCGCTGGCCGTGAGTGCAAAGGAGGGATGCAAAGGAGGGAGAATGCTGCGCTAATGTTCCTTGTGTTCTCTGAGCGATAACCGGTGTAGCCCACTGTCAGCCACCAGCTCCTGATTGTCTCCTCTCAGCTCACCGTAGGATGCATTTGGGGGTGCACATCAGCCAGCAGAAGTTTATAGTAGTTACAAAGTTGCTCTAGCTTGCACAGGGACCAAACTGGCCCCGAGATTTGAGGGGAGAAAGCCACCGGTACCATGTTCAGTTGTTCCTGGCAGAGCTCAGACATATTTATTTCGTTTCTCTGCTCCCCAGCTTTGGTAGCAGTTTGCTTGTATTATGTTCTTTAAAAAAATCTGCTTCATAAAATAAAATCTTTGCACTGCAAGAATCATGGTCTTCCCCACACTCTTTCCTGACTTAACGACATTTTCACATTGTTGATTGGGACAGGACTGAGGCTCAAGGGTCCCTACCATGTACTCATGAAGGCCTTTCTAGAAGTAAGCTAATTAGTAAGTGTAAAGTGCCCTGCACCATGTGTAATCAATATAGCTGGGAATGTTAACGTCCCCTAGAACGTATATTTTATTCCTCTTGCATCCTCTTTTCTTTCTTTACTGCAGTTCTGTCTGGGCTGAGGGCCACAGGAGAATTTTTTTCAGTATTTCTCAGACCTAGTTTCTGGGCAGGATGCTGAGGTATGTTTCGGTGGCCAGATTCTATCTCCAAGTGCTTTATTTTGGAGCAATTATCCTTCATTTATCTGGCCTGAACCCATTTAGCATGTACCGCACAAGATATTAAAATGATCTCAGTTCTGCTTTACATGCATTTTGTGGGGCCTCACCATTTTCTCTGTTTCCTTACCTGGTATCACTTGCAAACTAGGAAAACCCTTGTTTTTCATACAGTATTATCTAGCTTCTTTATACAAAGAAACCGCTGCACTGCATTGAAGTGTGATTTAAAAGGTGCAGTTGTGGTGTTATTTATATGGCCATACAAAGAATTGACCAGATTGCATGACCTGAGCCCATTTAGCTGCTGCTATAGGGCCTGATTCTGCCATCCTTATTTATGCACACTGTAATTAGCTCCACTAATGTCAGAGGCTATGTTTACACTTGTAAATTTAGGTCAACTTTAGCTATGTCGACTTAACTAAGTCGACTTAAAGTCGACTTAGGTCAACTTAGCATGTCTACACCTAAATTTAAAGTCGACTTTGGCGGGGGGGAACTTACAAAGTTGACCTAGAGCATCCACACTGGATGCCTAGGTCTACTTCTAGAGGCTAGGGGGACCTAGGGCAGGTCTGTGGGGGGCACCCCTTGCCTAGTGCCAGGGGGCTCAGCCTTTGCCCCATTGTACCAGGGTACAATGGGGCAAAAGGGGACAGGGACTCTGGCAGGGCATAGGGGCAGGGTGGGCATGGCATGCCAGGCTCTCCCTGTGCCCCCCCCCCCCCCAGCAGGGAGGGCAGTGAGGGAGTCCTGGAGTAGCCCTAAGTCGACTTAGGGCTACTCCAGGTCTACACTGGCTTAAGTCAACTTAAAAAAGTCGACTTAAGCTTTAAGTTGAATTAAAATGAGGTTTTATAAAGTTGACTTAATTTTCATTAAGTCGACTTTATTTTCCTTAAGTCGACTTAAGCAACTTGCTTAAGTCGACTTAAGGAAACTGTAGTGTAGACAAAAGGTAAATTAAGTCAACTTAAGCAACCTTAAATTGACTTAATTTACAAGTGTAGACGCACCCAGTGAGACTACTGTGTAATTACTCAGTGTAAGCAAAGATGGCTGAATCACACCTCAAAGCAGCAGGCATCCTGGCAGCAGGGTATTCTGGGCAATTTGGTGTGCTCATTTCCATCCAGGATGGATTCATGACTCTGAACTAGCCTTAGATCATTTGCTCTTATGGGCTGCAGTGGAGTGGAAGTTTTATTATCCTGCTTTTTTGGTTAATAGCGTTAAAATTGGGGGAGGCAGTGGAAGGTTTTGTTCCTTTGTAGGACCGTACAGCACCCAGCACAATGGTGCCCAGATCAGGGCTGGGCCTAGTAGGCTGGACTGTAACACCAACAATAATGGTGATGACAACAGGAATGAAACTTGTAAGCAGCTGTTGGAAGTTCTCCACACACAAGACCCTCTCTCTCCATTACAAATTAAGTGACCTTCTTGCCCTCCTCCCTGAAAGAGCTCAGAGCCGGGTCTGCTCGTTGGACAGGACAAGCCACAGCAAAGTGTCACTGCGGCGAGGAGCATTTACCGCTCTTCCTATTAGGAGCAGCAAGTGCTACCTCCCCTCTGCCAGTGAAGTCTGATTGCTGAATGGCTGTTGATTTGCTAACTCTCTGGGAGTGGGGAAGGTTTCAGGGCTTTTTTCTGCTCCAATCCTCCTAGCCTGTCACTCTGGGGTATATTGGTCTGGGATATCTAGGACCCTGACTGAAAGTCACTGTCCCAAACTGCACTATTCTGGAGCTATGGGCTGGGATCAGCCACCTGGTTCAATGTTTGAAACCAGCAGTTGCTCTTTAAAAAGCTCCAGTCTCCACAAAACAGGTTCAGAGGGCACAGCGGGGTCAGAGAGTCACTGCAGAGGCCTCTGCTCTCCAGACACATATTTATGTCCTCGAACAGGACACAACTCCCAATTACTGGAGCTCACTTGAGGCCTTGGAGTTTGGAGTGATACCCTAACCAGCTGTGTCTCCACTTGCTCATGAGCACCATGGGGAGGTTCTGCCTGACAGACTGTATCTGGAGAAAACACTCTCAGCTCCCTCTTTCTCTATCTTGTGTCCCAGTGGCCAGGAATTAGCACATTGATAGGTCTTGTGAGAGGTGGACTTGCTAATGGCCTGCTTTCAGAGGGGTTCTTTGGAGCATCATTATTTGAACTCCTAAATCTAAGTTTAGGGCCCTGATTTACACTGCAGCCCCTTTACCCCACTCTAACAGTGTAACGTGGCTTTGAAATGAGTGAAAATGTAATTCACTCTCACTTTCAGGCCCCCCTACCCCACGAGAGGAATGTAAATGAGAATCAGCTTTTAGATCTCTATTACAGGTTGATCATGTAATGGCAGAGAGTGCGGGCAGCTGCAAGCATGCCATTGACCTTTGGGCAATCACACCCTTCAGTGAAGCTGAAGTGTAACCATCCTTCACTCTGGCTAAATAACAGAAGCGATTGAGTATCTCTACGGAGTAAAATGGATTGCAACTGGGTGTGCTGCAACCAGACAGCAAGAGAACAGTGAGATTCTGGAAGTGTGCTGAGAAGAGAAACGGTACGGAAAGCTATGGGACAAACTATGCTAGTCTCTGCTGAACTTGGACAGTGGCTTCTCTAATTCCTGGATTCATTTATTGTTTCCAAAACAATTCACTAAAATCAGAAGTGAGAAAGAGAAACATACAGGGCCCAGCGATAATATTGACTACTCCGCTCAGGAACTGGCGCTAGAAATCTTTCCCGACAGGCACCCAACCTGGCTGCTGCTGTTGTAATGCTGGGTTTTAACATTTAATGCTGCAAGTGCTAACCAGCATCAAAGGGAAGAACCACAGCAGGAAGTGAACTCTGTGACTTGTGGCAGTAGAGAGTTTGGTAAACCAGAGAATTTGCCTTCTGAGTCAGAGTCAGTTCCAGCTAACTGTGATCTGTAAACACAGATCAGCTTCTGTCTTGTCTTTTCTTCCCTGCTTGGCACTGGAAGCATCATTACAGTCTCAGGCAAGTCTAGGCCAGAAGGACTGGATTAGCTCCTATAACCATGGCCATTAGCTCTCGAAAAATCATCCCCTCTACAGCTTCATTGACTCTGGAGAATGTTCTTTTTGCTAAGTTGCCAGCATAAGAATTACCCCTCACTATTACACCTGCATTGCCAAACTAAGTGTTGAACACAGAATACTAAAACCTCAGGCCTTCCATCCAACATCTTGAAGTATCTTTCAGCTTGTTGTTGTTCACTCTTCATTCGAAGTCAACATTGTGGGTACCTATCACCAGCTGGGTTTAAATGGCACTTTTTCTCCATTATGTGCATCTCCAGCAGGCCTGAAGGGTGCAGCCCTTCTATAGTCTAGTTTGCTATCCACAAAAGTAAGGCAGAGCTGTCTGCACCCAGTTTTCGAAAGAATGTGTGAACTATAAGGCAGTGTCTAAACACATTGTACAGAGAAGCTAGCAGTCATCCCTCAGTGAGCATCCGCCTCCTCATTTGACTCTCAAATATAAGGGGGGCTAACAGTCAGAAGCCCTGAGCCCAGAAGGCCAAGAAAAAGCTATCATGGGGTGTTACCGTACCTTAAGATTTCCAGCTGTACTAAAGCCTCACTCTACAAGGCAGTTACTCTCCAGAAAGCCTTGGAAAGCATCTAGACTTCTTATCTCTTCCAAATCTCCAAGCCTTTGGTTCACCAACAACCAGCTCTATCTATTGCCTATGCCATTGTCCCTTTAACAACTGCATTGTCTTAGGGCTTGTCTGAACTTAGAGCATTGTAGTGTGTAGTAAAGACTTCTTCCACCTCCCTGAGACAGGTGAAGCCCTCCCACTGACATAGCGCTGTTTATACCAGATATTAGGTTCATATAACTATGTTACTCGGGGTGGTAGATTTTCAACATCCTTCAGTGACATAGCTATACTGAAATAAATTAGTGGTGTAAACCAAGAGTTCCTCTTCCCCAGGCCCTGAAGCCAGGCACAGAAAAGAAGATCTCTGCATTTTTCACTTTGTACCATAGAGGGTTTTACCTCCCTTTTAGACCATTGCTTCTTGAGTCTTCGTTTTTAATATGACTTTCCCTGTCTTCTTTCCTGTTAAACCTAATGTCCAGCAAGTGGGTGCAGCTGGTTTGGGCCATATCCAATAAAAGCACACAGATATGAACTCAAGGAGAGCTTTGGTGATGGTGCTGAAATTACATTTTTTGCTCAGTAATAGGGCAAAAAAGAGAAAATCGTATCATGCTGTAATTCATCTGGCTGGATTCCAAGATCTCCAGCTACTGGAAATACCACTATCTCCAATCTAGATGTTCTTGTCCACTCATGACAATTCAGATATCAGCCCTCCTTCTGTCTTAAAAGGAACCCTTAATTCAGGAGTGGCAATAATTTTCACAGGTGGGCCCCTCTCCAAATTTTGGTAATGTCATCACAGGCTGTACATTTCTACTGTAATGAAATTACTTCGTCATCTATTTTATAGAAACCCAATTATGCGTTTATTAATAACACTAAGAATTAATAAATACTAAAAATACACATTTATCCAAATATTATAGTGGGGGCAATTCAAACAGCAAGCTATTTTATGAACGTTCGCAACAGTTGTAATAACGCCAGAGTTAAACTTTTTACTACAATGGGGGGAAGGGAGGAGCCCAGAGTGGGGGAGCTGGATGCCGCTGGGCCCTGACCCTGGGACAAGCGGCCACCGTGGTCTAGCCAGGACTCCTGTGGGCACTGGAGGGCGGGGGGGAGAGTGGCTGCCATGTTTTGGCAGGATGCCTCTGGCCCATGGGAAGAAAGGATGGAGCCAGAGTGGTTGCTGCACACCAATCAGAGTACCGCTCGGCCAGCCCCCAGGAGGAAGGGGTGGAGCTGGGAGAGGGGGGGAAGCAGCCACGGTGCTCTGACCATGGCTCTCTGCTGGGCCACCGGAGGGAAGGGGAAAGTGGCTGTAGCAGCCGCACTTCAGGCTGTTAACCAGGTGTAGCTGGCGGGCCAGGGGAAGGGCGCTCGCAGGCTGTATCTTGCCTATGGGCCGTAGTTTGCCCACTTCTGCCTTAATCACACACAGCCAATGTGAGTCACTGTCTAGGAACCTGCATAGTGACATTTCCAATGCAAATCAAAATTAAGTTTTCTTAACAGAGTTCTCCCCAGAAGATCTTGGCAGCCCCAACAGCTCATATCAAGGAGGATTTTGAGGGGTATATTTTTGAGAAGTTTATGCAGTTGGAGCAGAGGCCAGATTCATTCCTGGCATATCTAAAGAGAATCCCAGCAGAGCTGAATTTTGTTCGGAAACTAAATAGTGGGAGATAGAAGCTGGAAAATGAATCTCATACATCTCTGGTTACTGCTAAAGGGCTAGATCCCCAGCTGGTGTAAATCAGCACAGGTCCACTGACTACTCCACAGCATTGCTGATTTACACCAGCTCAGATCAGTCTGTCCTTCCCTCCAGCCCTTTATGAATATTTTTAAATGATACACAAAACACCGAAGGGTAAATAAGGAACCATTTCCTGTTAAAAGCACAAAGGTTTTCTGCTCTGGCTTCTTCGTTTTTTGTTTTCCTACAGCAGCACTGTGCAAAGACATTCCTGGAATCCAACTGACCAAACAAAGCCTTAATTCTAATTGAGCCCTTGAGAATGGATTGTGGGTCTCACCAGGAAATTACGGAGTGGCAGAGGATACGGCCCACCTCACAGGATACATGCACAGATGACATCAAGTGAGGAGGAAGCTGGCAAAGCGGAACAGTGGTGAAAAACAACTTGAACTAAGCCCCAAACGCCATAATCCTGAATCACAGCGCAACTGTTTGCAGAAGGCCATACAGGAAGACAAATTGTCCCTGTGCTTATTTATCCCGTATATCAACTTGCAAAAAATCTTTATAGGCCACATGTTCAACGGATCAAATATCTTCACAGTTAGTTTGAGGCTCCTTGCCATTCTGGCTGGAGGGAGAACTGGATTTTGATTTTAAGGTTGTATCACTCCTGCTCTGCATTTATTAGGATCTTAGAACGGTTGAAGGTTTCAGCTCAGGCCTGGAACTGAGGAGGAATGGTTCAGCAGTTAGGAGGCTGGACTGAGATTTAAACAACCCAGGGTCAATTCCTACTCCGCCAGCCTTCATCTGTGACCTATTCTGTTCTATTCAGCCGCTTTGACCATACTCACCATCACCACGGTGGCAAATACTTGGGCAAATCACTTAGCCTGGTCTACACCAGAGAGTTTTGTCAACAAAAGGTGACTTATGTCAACAAATGATGCTGGTGTACACACCGTAACCACCGTTTTACTGAAAAAACTGCCATTTCATCAACAAAATAAAACCACCTCCACAAGAGGAGAGGGCTTTTGTCAGCAGTGGGTGGGTGACACAGAGTCTGTGCCGACGCGGTGTCCCTTTAGAGCAGTGGAGGGGCTGCCAGACGGTCAATTTCATTGCTCTGCTAGAGCCTGCTGGCCTCCGTTGTGGATCGTGGGCAACTATCGCCTGGGGCATGCCAGTATCCTGAGCTGCTGGGGGGACTGCAGCTGTCCACACCTGGGCAGGGGTGGCTGCAGTCCCACTGGTAGCTGAGGCCTGGGCAGCTGTCTCCCAGCTGCGAGCTGGCACTGGACAAGCCCTGGGAGGTTACAGCCAGGTCCTGCCTGGGAGTGCTGAAGGCCCCATGCCCCGGCTGAAATCGGCAGTGGTGTGGGGGCAGCTTGGAGCCTGTGTGCTCTCTCAGCTCCTCCCACACTGCCCTTTCGGTCGTGGAAATGGTCCTGGCGAGGTCGCACTCCTCCGACCCAAAGACAGCAGTGTGGACATCAGGCACCACTGTGATTATAACAGCGGCAGAAAATCAGCACATCTCACGTCAACGAATTTCTGTAGTGAAGACGTAGGCCAAATCTCTCTGTGCTTCAATACCCCAACTGTAACATGGAACGAATGCGTTCCAGACTCGCAGGAATGCTGAGAGGGTAAATACAGTGGAGATTGTGAGGTGTTCAGACAGTAGAGTAACTGAAGCCAAAGAAATAACTTCAACGTATTAAAAACAGGAGTCCTGAGCAAGTCCTTGACCCAGCAGCTATAGTAAGCTATTATCCTCTCCTACAGAACCGCCACTAGAAGGGAACAAAGTCCTGCATCATACTAGAGTGTGTTACACTGGAACTTCATATACCATATTGAACTAAGCTAATACCTGTGACAAGCAGATACATTCAGTTATTAGAACTAGAACTCTGTTACAATTCAAAAGTAGGTAACTAGTAAACAATTATTCATTGGAATTTAGAGGCCAAAAGTATCCCTTTGTATCTAGTTACAAAGAGTTGCCTTTTCTCTAAAGCTGAAGTGCTTTGGCACTATCGAAAGTACAAGATGAGACAGCAAGAAGGGATCAAGAGATTATCTGATGGAATGGTCTGTAACCAAGAACAATTAAGGAGCAGACTCATACTCAAGATACAGGAAGTGTCTTAGTGCTGCAAAAAGTGACAGGTCTCTTGAATCATAAATAAAAAGCTTTTGGTGCAATCCCCTGAGGCAGCAGCCACATGGAAAGTGACGTGTGGAAGGAATTGAACCAAATGGTGTGTATAAAATTCTGTGATGCAAACTCTCATCACTTCATCACAAGACTCCTGGTTATTGCTCTGATGCTGACCTGCTCACAGCTTAAATAGCTCAGTCTTCTTCCCCCTTACTCCTCCTATCCCAGTGCAAAAATGCATTTCAGGAGCACGGCTGTTTTTAAGCAATGCTTGTAAATTGCAGAAAGTAAGATCTGCTCTGCTTTGTGCTTCAGGAGCTATACGCTATGCGACGAGTGAGGCAGAGCTGTAGGAGATATACCGGTACCTTTATGCGGTCTGTTGAGGGTCTATAGTTTGAGAGGGAACTGGCTGTCTTCGGTTTACATTCCTAAGCACCATGGTGTCTTACTGAAGTAGGTCTCTCCTGAAACCAGACCCTCGTTCTCCAGTTCCATTCACCATGCTACTATTTGCAGTTACAAGAAGGATCACTTTAAGTAACATGTTATAAAACTTATTGTGAAATCACTATAGTTAACAGCTCCCTGACGCTCTGCCCCAGCCCAGGGCAGAGCAGCCTGGGGGTAAATCTAACTTGCACCAGCTGGTGTTCTGAGGTGTCTGCTGTAATTAGTAAAATAAATGTACCATCGGTTTGACCTCCCTGCCCCTTGTTCTAACACAAAGTAAGTCATCTTATATTTTGTACTTCCCGATCTGATTAGTGCTTACTGTAGCACTTTGCACTCTGAGGTTTATGAAAGATTCCTGCAAAGTACAAAAGTGCAAATTTATCTATTGTAAAATTGCTTTTTGATTAGCTAGCACTCACATACCTGAGGCTGTACGTTTTCCAGGACATAAATTATCCTAGCCCTCTGAGACCACTGGTCTAGCACTATGAAGACCACTCTTAAATTTGCATTGCTTTGGAACTGTCTCCCCCTGCCCACCCTTTAAATTGCTAGGACAGATTCCGAAGCCCAAAGAAGACAAATGATCACCTTTGACCAGACCTATGGATTTCATAGCACATTCGGGAGATGGATATTGTTTTTAGTAGTGCTTTTAGGAATATCATGCACATGCCAGCACTTTTGTAAACTGGATTATGTGCTTTATATCCCAGAGAAACCCTTCACGCCAATTTCCAGTGTTTTGTTACTAGACTACTTTCCTTTATGGAGTCGTTCCTATGGCACTGCATTTCTTTACGCCAGTGTTTCACCAATTATTAATTACTTTTTTAGGCATTTATGTAGTCCCTTCATTAACAGAGTATCTGACCATTTCACAATCTTTAATGTACTTGTATTGCTGCAAGGTAAGGAGATAACTGAGGCATTGATAGGCTTAATGGCTTGCCCAAGGTTACACAAGAAAATTGTGATGGAGCAAGGACTTAAATTCAGGTCTTCTAAATCCTGGGTTAGTGCCTTAAACCATGGACCAGCCTTCCATTCCTTACAGCAGTGCTAAGCAGCCCCAATGTGGTAGGTGTTGTATGCTCACACTATGCCACCAAGATCTTACACCCTCAAGAGACAGAGGAAAGGTTATTCTTCCCATTTTACAGGTGCAGATCTGAGGTGCACAGAGACTGAGTTATCCATGGTCACACAGCAACATGAGACAAGGTGGGAATTGAAGCCAGATTTCCCAAGTCCCATGCTAGAGCCTTAATCACGTCATCCTTCCGCGTACTGTTTGTCAGGACCTCCCCAAGGTGGGTCTCCACGAAGGTCAGGGGTTTTCATTTCCAGATATTTGAAAATAAGAATTTTACCTCTGGGAAAGTCAGTATTATCTACAGTTATCACACCGGATTATCTCAGAAACTGCAGTTATTTCCTGCTTTGTTCACACAGAAGTACATGACGGTACATGCAGATTGGTGTGTCTCTTCTGTCCTGGAAGAGGAGCACGTGCTACAATTATGTAGTCTCAGAGGTTATGTCAACACTTGAAAAGTTAAGTGGACCATATTAAGTCGACTTAATAGAAGTGGACTTAACTTTTCAAGTGCAGACGTGGCCCCTTTTCGAGCTTATTAAGTCGACTTAACATTTTAAGTCGACTTAAAAAGGTCCACCTAGGCACTACTCCAGCTCTCCACTGGCTTAAGTCGAATTAATAAAGTTGACTTAAGCACTAGTTCGAATTAAAAGGAGGTGTTATTAATTCGAACTAACTTTTCCTTAATTCGACTTACGGAGCAGCTTAAATCAAATTAAGGAAAGCTCAGTGTAGACGCAGAGTAAATTAAATCGATTTAAGCCTCCTTATGTTGACTTAATTTGTAAGTGTAGACGCACCCAGAGGGAGCATGCATAGTGCTTTCCGGCCTGACCGTTGAACCAATTAGGGAACAGAAGCAGGTGAAAGCACTTCGACAGTTCCTACCCTTCTCCCCAAGACAATGAAAGGATTGTTAGATTCATAACCATGACTGCTGCTCCACTCACCTGCTTGTTTTCCATTGTCTGTCCTCCTTTGTTTTAACTTTTTTGGATGGTTTTTAACTTGGGTCCCCCACACTGCAAGACATCCAAGTTAAAAACTCTACCCCTATCCCAGTGGTTTTCAAACTTTTTTTCTCAAGACCTAGTTTAAAAACAATCATTTATGCTTGTGACCCAAGAATTACATCTTTCACCAATGTATTCCAGTCTTCTGGAGATGGCAGCAAGGGACGTCATGCCCTTATGACCCAATACTGGGTCCCAACCCACAGTCTGAAAACCACTGCCCTATCCTACAGGATAGCCGGGGGCGTGCCTTTCTCCTTCACACATATTGAGGCTGTTTCAATTTGCATACATAATTAAATAGTCACTGGTCCAGAAAGATGGAGTGACTTGATAGCCAGATGGTGAGGACACTCTTCTGCAATGTGAGATATCCAAGCTCAAATCTCTGCTTTAATTATTTAATTATATGTCAGGCACAGGGGAGGGGTATTGAACACAGGTCTGCTGTATAGTAGGTGAGTGCCCTAACCACTGGCCAAAAATTACACAAAAGCTGAGCAGAATTCAATTTTTATAATTTTGACAGATATTGATATTGATTATTAAGCCTTTTTCAGATTTCTATTGATTCAAATTTTTCATCGTCATGGGAAATTATTGGGATGTGTCCTCCACACTAATTATTTAATGTCAGCAGATGTTGAGATTCAACCAGTTAAAACTGACTTGTAAAACACAACTTCACATGTCACAACATACAAAGAAATACCTTCTAATCAAACTTTAATAAGTTCTCAAGCAGCATTTTTCTTACCATGTCTATTTGGAGTTTCATTTATTATTGATGGAAATGTTTTTGTGGGTGTATCGTGAAATCAACATTTACCAACAAAAACCTAACCCTTCCATGTTCTCTTATGAAGAAGACACTATCTTTTCCTTCTCTCCTCACTCTGCATTATGAATCCAGTCCCTTATAAACACCCAGAAATAAAATGTTTTGAGTCAAACAAAATGTGTTTATTTGACCTGATTTACCAAAATTTTTCAGAATTTTCAAATTCTTCAATCAAAAAATTTTTTTTTTTTTTTTAATTTTTGGGAACTGCCAGAGAACTGAAACATCCATTATTGACCGAACTCCATTTGCATAAATGATATTGGCTACTATTTTAAGGAACACATCAAATTGATATGAGCTTGCACAGAGGACACAAAAGCAAGAAAACTTACAGCTTTCAGGATCCCTACTGCATCCTGGGGGAGCCAGGTTGGGTAATCAACTTCATCATTCAGAATGGCTTCAAAGAGGTCGTCTTCATTCTCTGCTTCAAAAGGGGCGTGGCCACAAAGCATCTCATATAGCAGCACCCCCATTGCCCACCAGTCTACATCAGGACCATAGAGCATCTCCTGGAGAATCTACAATGAGGATCGGGAAGGAGGATAAATATCACTCACTAGGCTTAACTACTGCTTGCCTAGATGCGGGGAGAAAATAGATTATGGAATATTAATGTGAACAAAACCTATCACGGCATGTTAACTAACAATGGTTCCCTCTTCTGGGTTTGCCATTCCTCCTTTCCCAGAGCTCTTATGTTCTGTGCATTTCCAGCTGGCCCCCAACAAACAAGATTCGCCCAGTTGTACTCACTTACCAGCCTTTTAAAATAGCATGCTGCTTAGGAGCCTAACAGATGATGAAGAATTTTTCAGCCAAACTGTTCTACTGATATGGATCAGCTGGGTCTGTGGCTTGAGATTCTGCACCCCCTTACCTCTCACAGAAGGAAATGCTTACATGGCTCCGAAAGACAAATTTCCAGCTTGAGAAGGGAAGGGGTGCGAGAGAGAGAGTATGCAGGAGGCTGAGGAACCATGACCACAAAGCATAAATCCAGTAGTATTCTCGAACTGTACACCTGGCAGGATCTGGATGGAAGGTATTTTTTAAAGCTGGGTTATTCTTTTTAACATGAGATGGATGAATGAAAAGGGGGAAACAGAGGCTATGTCTACACTTGAAAAGTTAGGTTGACTTTATGAAGTCAACTTAATAAGGTCAACTTTAAGTCGACTTAAAGTGGACCTTATTAAGTCAACTTAACAAAAGTCGACAACTTTTCAAGTGTAGACGTGGCCGCTTTTTGGCCTTAATAAGTCGACTTAATGTTTTAAATCGACTTAAAAAGGTCCACCTAGGCACTATTCCGCGTCTCCACTGGCTTAAGTCAACTTAATAAAGTTGACTTAAGTGCTAGTTCGAATTAAAACAAAGTGTTATTATTAATTCGAACTAACTTTTTCTTAATTTGACTTAAGGAGCAGTTTAAGTCGAATTAAGGAAAATCCAGTGTAGACGCGGAGTAAATTAAGTCGACTTAAGCCTCCTTAAGTCGACTTAATTTCTAAGTGTAGACGCACCCAGAGAGAGGCTGAGAAGGGAGCTGGAATTAGGAAGACTGCAGCCTGCTTTCAATCACACTGGGATAGTATCTGTGCTCTTTGCTGTCACCAGCATTTTGGCAGCTAATCTGGCATCTATATTTTTCATGATGCATTTACTCTTCCTTCAGAGGAGCTGACACCCATGTGTTGGGCTATGACAACATGCAGAGTTGCTCAGCCTTCGCTAGCCAACGGGCCTCTAAATCTCAGTGCGCTTCTCAGACTGAACTTTCTACCTGTCAGCCCCAGAAGATGCACCCATTCACAGGATGCCGCCCCCCCCCCACGGTATGATCTGTGTAATTTTTCTGTTCACCTTTGCAATGTAATTGTATGGTTACTGTAAAATATCCCATGCAAGCGTTCCTTTTGTGACTGCTCTCATAACATGCTCTGCATTATTGTTATGGTGTCATGTTTCCTGCAGCATCATGTATGTGTACAGATGTGAAACACGTGCCCAAGTATTTCACATGGCTCAGGGGGAGGTGAAGTCAAAGCAGTCTCCCAGTCAGCGCTGCAAGCACACATCTGGAGAAAATAACAATACAACGGGCTATCTAAATGTCTGTAGCACCATGGACCGAGAAGGGACGATCTCCCTCCCTTTCTGAACAAAGAGAATCACATAGCAGCAAGGAGAAGGAGGGAAGGAGAGTTTGAAAAGGAGACACTGAAGTACTAGAGGCTTTTTGCTAGAGAAGCACCATCTTTAAACATCTCCATCTACAAGAAGGATTGGGCCCTGCCCATAGAGGGGCAAAGAGGGCTAGAAACCATCATAGCTGAATTTGAGTGGTGAGCTGAGCATAACTGTAGTAGTGATTATATGTTAGATAGCGCTTTATCTTTTATTTGCTTGTGGTAATTCCTGACTGCTTTATTAAATGATTGTGCATTGATTTGCTATATACTCATTTAAAATCATGTTCTAATCAATAAACTAGTGTTTGTTTTTATCTAAAGCTGTGTGTGTGGATTTAGAGTGTGAGAGGAAGCAAAAGCTGCTGGTATTTCCGTTTCTTTGTCAGACGGACAGACCCACAGTTTATAAGCTTGCAGTGGTCTGGGAAGGACCCGAATCCCTGCAAGATGGACATTCCCAGTGTGGCACTTGGGGGTTGGGGGTGCTGGGTGGTGGACTGTCCCCTGAGTGGCTGGAGATCCTGATCCATTGCCTGGGACTGATTATATGCAGGAGGCTGGTGTGGACTGACCCAGAAGCGGGTGGCCATCTGGGAAAGCTGGGCAAGTTGGGATCCAGGAAAGGGCGATTGCGGAGGCACAGTGCCACACCAGACCAGATAGTGGGAGGGGAACGTCACACAAGTTAAGTGATGATCTCGTGTTGTTGCTTTTAAATCAGACCTCTGCTACGAAAAGCTCAATGGATTTTTCAAAGAGGGGTTTGCTGTACCTCTGGAGCGATGTAGTCGGGTGTGCCACAAAAGGTGGCTGTAGTAATTCCATCCCGAATCCCTTCTTTACACATGCCAAAATCTGCCAACTTGCAGTGGCCCTCGTGATCCAGTAGCACATTATCCAGCTTCAGATCCCTGCAATAATAATAATTATTATTAGTTAAATTGCTACATACTAGGAACTGCACAAACGCAAATGAAGACATTGTCTCTACCATCCAGAGCTTAAATTAAAACCTGGACAAACATGTATTGCTGACTACAGCTGTATTGCTGACTACACTGTCATCTTTGGAAAAAAACAAACTGTGTGCATGAATTTGGCACTTATGGAAGGGAGGAACTAATAATGTTGTGTTGAGCCAGACTTAACATGGTCAGGTGTTATATGATCTTCCCCGCATGACTTTCCCAATGCACCACAGGTCTGACTTGCAGAACCCCCAGCTAATTCATTTCTGAGATGCGTTTGAGCAGAGGTTACAAATCATGTTAAATTGTGCCATGATTTTGTGATGTAGCAAATGTCCTGTACATAGGCTCTGTTGATGCAGCAATGCAAAGCACTACTCTTAAGCAGATACCTAAAAATGTGATTAAATGCTTTGCTGATTTGGGACTTCACTGCAGTATCACTGTTTTGGAAAGCAGACCCCAGAGACCCTTCACTTTGGTGGAAATCTATGTGAGGAGTCACTTGGAGTTTTACCAAACCTGGGAACCAAAGAATTCTTTGTTTGGTCTGCACCATAAAGAAAAGCAGAACTAATAATCATCAAATGATAGCTCTACATACACAAGGCCCTAAATATTCTCAGGTGCCCTGATTTCAGTAAGGTTGCACTGGTGTAGCCAAGAGGAGGATGTCCTGCCAAGAATCTCATTGTTTATTATTTATTTAGGTTCTCTTGTCCTATCCCCATGTTATTGTCAAAGTTGTCTGCGGCTGCACTCAGTAGAATAGAAACATAGGAAATGTGCGCTTTCCAGTATACCACCTCTATCAGGATGGACTCCTATAGTTAAAGCTGAGTCCAAGAAACAGGCAGTCATCTAGAGCAAGGGTGTCAAACATGCAGCCCACAGGCTGGATACGGCCCACAATCCTCTTCCATCGCAACCGCACTCTGCGAGATCACTCTCTTCCCCAACAGAGAGGAGAATGTGTTCTCGCGGTATTACAAAGTGCAGTCTCGCATACCCAGTTTTCTGCGATGCCATGAGAGTGTCAGATCTCGCAACATTGCAGAGCTCTGGATATGCAAGATTATGGTCTGAGATACTGTAAGACCACCCTCTCTCTCCATTAGGGAGAGAGTGTCGTATTGCAGAGCGCAGTCTTGCATACACAGCACCTCACGATGCCTCATAGGCCCTAGTATTTTGATTTATAGGATGTATGGCCCAGCTGAAGTACATTTAAGTCAAATCTGACCCACCATAGCAAATGAGTTTGGCACCCCTGTCCCAGAGGATCAAGCAGTGTAGGAAGCTTGTCAGCAGCTTGACTTTGAGATAGCCCCAGGGAATATTCCATAGTCAAATGCAGTCATGACCAGATAGCACCAGAGCCATCTGCAGACCAAGACAATGCTCTCCTGAAAATATACTCCAGCTCTCGGCATGTGGCTCTGTCAAGATTATCCTGCGTATGCTCGCAGATGGGGAAAGGCAGGCACAGTCAGAGAGCAGCCCCAGTGATGGGAACATCAACAGCAGGTGCAGCCAGAGCAGCTTGCCTGTGTAAATGACAGGAAGCTGCTCCATTTTGGAGGGAAAAGATATGTGACTTTGGCTCTTGAGCATCTTCTGCTTGCAAAACGTTCTCTCAGATAAGCCAGTGCCTTCCTTGTGCGGTCCAACCCAAACACTTTGCGTTGCCCCTAGAGCAGATTCACCAGCCCTGAGAAGAACAGGCCTTCTGCGTATCTATGTAGGTATTTACATGGCCTCCACCACCATAGCACCTGGGCACCTCACAGCACTCCAGGGAGGTAAAAGAAAGCAATCAATCCCATTTTACTGAGGCACAGAGAGACTAAGTGACTTAGGCCATGCCTATATTCAAAATGCTGCGGATTGATTGAGCGGCTAGTGTAGACCCGCCCAATCGATCCCGGAAGTGCTCTTGCCTCGATGCAATAACTCCACCCCTCCATGTGGAGTAAGGCTGCGGCGACGGGAGAGCATTGCCGGTCGATGCAGCAGAGTGAAGACTGAGGTAAGTGAGAGTGACTAAGTCGATGGGAGATGCGCATTCTGCGGCATGCAGACTGTGTATCTCCCGTTGACTTAGCCCAGCGGTGTAGGCAAGGCCTTAGTCATGCATTCAAGGAGGCACAGAAAGCCTTTCTCAGAGAAGGGAATTGAACCCACGTCCCCAGATAGCTCTCTACCCATTCGGCCAACAGTTATCCTGCTCTGGCTCAGAACCATCACACGACACAAACTGGTATTGGGACACCAGGGACTTTGTTATTACTTGGGTTACAGAAGAGCAACTGGCTCTTTCTCACTGTGCTAGCCAACCCTATTAGGTCCTGCCCCAAAGAGCTTACAAACAGACAGGAGAGTGGGGGAAAGGAAATATTATTTACCCTTCTTGACTGATAGGGAACTGAGGAGTAGACCAATGAAGTCACTTGCCCAGGATCACCAGAGCTGGGAATGAGTTCCATTGCAGCGTTTGCTCTGGATGGGATGCTCACCAAAAGCAGAATTTTTTCTTTTTTAAATGAAAAATCATCATAAAGCCTTATGGGCCCAAACCCACCTTGAAAGTGATTTAGAGGACACAGAGAGCCGTTTTACGTGTGTTGGGTGGTGACAACTTTGCAGTGTGGCTTAAAGAGTGGTTTACAGTTAGAGTTCCTGGAATTCAGCCCTGCACTACTGGCACATCAGGAAACATCCATAAGGATAAAGGCAGGCCCTGTTTTCCAGAAATTTGCAACACTGTGGTTGAAACAGCAGATTATTCTTTAAATGTAGTGAAATCCTTTTTAGTTCCAGAAAAGGCTGCCTTGTGGGCCCATACAAATACGCAGTTGGGTAGGGCATTTTGATGAGCTAAATAAAATCTAACAAGTGATTGCAGATTCACTATTTACTACACTTCTTGGAAACAGGATAGCATGGAAACTCTGACTGATATGTGACAGCCACAGAGAGAGAAATCAGGTACAGCCACAGTCCTTGAAGGCGTCAGCCCTCACAGAGACTGTGAGGTTTAATCAAGCTTTGGCTTTGGTTTATACTGAAGCATCAACACTGGGACCTGTTCTGCCTGACAGCCATATCTAGATTCTCAACTTCCCCCCAGCGTTTCCTGCTTCATCCCCACCCAGAGCTACAGAAGCCCTAGGGTCCCTTTTAACTGGGTAATGCAATCTGATCACTATAGCACCAATACGAGGAGCCCCAAAAGAATCTCTGTTCATGCAATTCCCTTTAAATTTGAACAAGCTGCTGCCCACTGACATGCTGGAAGGGAGTCCACACCAAGGCAAAGCTCCAGCCTGTTGGCTTTTTTGGCTTGTGTATTAAACCCGGTAAGAATGCCTGTCTCCAGCTGCGACAACGTGGACATATGCTGTTACTGGCATCTTTTTAAGCGATGTGAAAGCTGCTCACATTTTATTATTTCAGGTGGCCCAGAATGGGGTATTAATTGAGGCTTTTTTGGTCACAAGACAGTCCAAGTCTGGCTCCCAATCTAGGATCTGCCAAAAGCAGAGCATTTCGCTCTTTGCCAACCCCATCCGCAGTCAGTGGTTCTCGCAAGTGATGTCAGTGGTATTAATCTGTATACTTGCTGCTTGGCGGCCATCGGTCCTGCGGTTCCTTATGCCAAATGAACCAATGAGGTCAGGTAAAAAATACTGACAGGATGCCATGGTTTACAAGGAGCTCTTCAGTTCAGCTGAAAGAGCAGGAGGAAGCTGTTGAAACTGGAAAGTAACCCACTCACAAAACCCACATCTACCTCATTTCCTTAACACTGGCATTTTCCATTCAACATTTTTAGCAGCGAGATGCAGCAATAAAGGGCAGGGGGTGTTTTTGAGGGTCGTTATGCCGTTGTAGCACCAGTGTGCTGAGGTCATTATGCAGGTTTGAGTCCATTCTTTCACAGGCAAGCTCCCACTGGAGTAAGGAATCTGTGCACAGAATGAAGCTTGCGTCCCTACACGTAATTAGTGTGTCAGTTTAACACCACCTTTTATTTTCAGGCACAGAAGAAATGACAAAAAGGAAGCTGTTTCAGCCTCTTGCATCAGATGTGGATTCTGAGATCAACATTTTTCCAGAGAAAACATGCAATTTTCCTGATCCTCTCTGCAATATTTACACATTTGGGTTTCTTCTCCATTACTGGGAATTTTAGCATTGACCTCCTTGGGAGCAGGCACATGCCTTGTCTGAGTCAGTCTGAGTAAAGTCTGTGGTAACTGTATTACTGAGGGACCAGATTTTGAGCAGTACTTTACCCTGCAGGTGGTCACAGGAGCAACTCACACGCCACTTGAGTAGGGCCAGCAGAATCTGGACCAATATTTGTACTAAGGCCTCATCTTGTTTCACCATGTGATATGCCAAAGTCCACAGAGGTAAATGGAAAAACAAACAGGCCTCCAGTAATCGCTTTGCTAGTGGGATTTGCTAATCTGTAGCTTTAAATCACAGAGAAGGCATTGTGGAGGAATGATTTTTTGATAGGAAATGAAATATCTCACTGCATCATGAGAATGCTTTGCAAATTTCCAGAGCACCAGTAAAGCTTAGTAAACATCAGAAACTAATAGCGAATGCTGTCTAAGGAAGACTTTTGCATCTGTTATGCCTAAGGTAATCAGATAGTAAGTGCGAACAATTGGGATGGAAGTGAGGGGTAATAGGTACCTATGTAAGAAAAAGCACCGAATCCCAGGATTGTCCCTAAAAATTGGAACATCTGGTCACCCTACTTATGCCAGAGCCAAGCTAGGAAAACCCCCATCTGAGCTGCTGTTATTTTTGTTGATGTTACCACATCAGTAGGTTTAGAGAGAGACTGAAATCACAAATGGAAAATCAGAGAGAGTATCAGCTTTTGAAAAGTAAAGCCACAAAATGGAGATCAGAAATAGATCAAACTGTTTTTAACTTGAGAAAGTTTCAGGTCTGAATAAATGAGAGAAATATCATCTTTCAGCCTCGGGTGCTTGTTTTAAATCTACGGTTGTTGAACTTTACAGGGGAAGTCAGCATGACCAGAAGACTTCTGGAGTGATACTCTGCACATGTGTGAGAGAGGAAACTCAGAGAAGAAACTTTTCTTTTTGGCACAGAGACAAAAGGAATACTGAAGTTGATTAGCCAAAGAAACTCTTTACCCATGCTGCCCTTTTTGGACATAGTGTTCTTGCCTGATCCAAGTTCAGAAGACTGGAATCATTTTATGGCCCTGTGCTTCCAGAACATGATCTCAAAACCTTCTCAAGATTTAACATCAGCCTTCTCTGCTACGTTCCCTTATTTAAAATATGAAACAGTGGATATTGTAGGTATGTGCACAGCCCTTCTGATTTTGGAAAATGAGTGTCAAAATAAAGCTTTGGGGTTGTAAAACATTAGCTTACCAGCTTCCAGTTTTCAGATAAATGTTCTGTTTGCTGGGTCACTGAAATGTTCTATCTAGTTTCCAAGCAGCTGTTAAAAGCTCCTGTGGTGCAGGACCAAACTTTGTTTCTGACCACTAGTGTAGTAGATGGGATGGCTGGTCCAACCTAACTACAGAGCACAGAAAGGTTTGCAACTTTGAATATGATAAAGCCAGAATGAAATGAAGGACGAATCTTTACATGGTGTCATGGCTCCTTAAAAATAAACACAACTTAAAAAAAAGAGTTAAATATAATGATGTGTACATTAAACGTAATGTAAACATTGTCAATGAAATGCCGTGTTTGTTGTTGGGATAGCAGAAAACCTTTCTGAAATGCTCACCAGTTCCTACAATAAGGGAATGATAAACATTACTCTGAACGCTCCAAAAGAATGGCACATTTTTTCCTGAATACTGGAAGAGCAAATGGGAATTTAATATGAATGAGCGAAACTCCATGAAAACCTCACACCAACACTCACATAGGGGCAGATTATGGTGGGGAGCTACTTGCTCTGGACAGAATCGGTGTGGGGCCGAGGAGAGGGAGAAAAGGCTCTCTGGGAAGGACTGTCTCACAGGAAACACAGTCCCTGTGAAGCTCCTCCTACGTGTATGGGGAGCGTGGACACTGTTCCCTTCCTCGGGACAGGGCCTCCCATGCCCTCACAGCGCACTCTGTCCGCTTCAGAGGCTAAGGCCGAGAAAGGAGGGGGAGAAGAGAGCCATGGTCCCACCTTTTCTCTGGTTTAGCTTTAGAATTAGTTCCTGCCGTGTCTGTTGAGCTATCTGACGCAGTATCTTCACGTACAGCGCTAGCTTGTTACACTTAATTTTACACTTCAAGCCCAGGGACAAGTTTCTGCAAACTATTTCTCCAGGCTATGCCAACGCCATTCATTTTTCAGCCGCTCTGGGACTAGACCGTAGGAGCTCCTGGCTCCCCATTTTGCCCTCAAATCCCTTGACACCACTGCCTTGTACCTGTAACTGTGTTACACCTTCAGCACAACAGCACCTAAGGCTTGGCTTCCCAGGGTGGTGTTTCAAGCGAAGACGCAATGCCCAAGAGGCTGACTGCACGTATGCCCCGTGAATGGATACAAACACTGATTAGAGACACTTCCTGCTTCTACGACCTCTCTGCATTCATTTTAAATCCCTGCTTCCCCCTCTCTCCCCTCTTTTAGCAGCCCAATTGCCCAGGAGAACCTTCTTGGAAAGTAACCATTTCGCACACAGCTTCATTTTTATGCTGAACAAGGCCTGATTCATCTCCCATTTAAATTTGAGCAGGTAGGAAAAAAATTACAGCCACTGACTAAAAACCTGGCACATCACAGTATATAATCACAAAGCTTCCTAGTTGCTAGTGGACCCAAGAGGTGCAGAACCAATGGGAAGCTGTGGGTGTTTGGCACCTTTCAGGATCAAGTCCACTCATAAAAGCGGCACTCATTACACAAATGGTGGCTATTAGATGGTGAAATGGCAGTTTCAAAAAGTGGCCTTAAAAGAATTGAAGTACTCTGGCTTATGAAATCAGGTGGCAGCAAAAAACATTACCACTGAAGCACAGACATTGCTATCTTTGGGTAACCTTAATGTTAGGGCAATCCACCCTTAAATACATATGCAGCACATATTTACTTGCTGCACTTTTCCATGGTACTCTCCTTGGGAAAGAGAAAGAAAGGAGTTACACTTGAGGCAGTTCCCAGAATCTCAGTGAAAAAAGTCTCTCATTTACTGCAAGAAGGAAAGCATAAGAAAAAAAGCTGCCATTTCAAGTTCATGGTATGTATGCTGTACACATCCTGTCTGAACGACCAAATAAATTGACTTTTGGACTGACAGCCTTGACCAGGAATTTGCTGGCTCAGGCAATGTCATTTACCTAACAGTGCTTCTATTTTATGCTTGCCAAAAACCCAACTCCGCCAGTCTCCAGTCTGAAATCTTCACAGGAGGTGCACAGTCACAAATGCACCAAGAAGAGTAAGATATAGATTTGTGATTGTTGGTGCCAAGGGAGAAAGAGGGAGAGCAATTATGGAGCATTAGCCTATTATGTCACTGTGACAGAAACAGACCCACACTGGATCCTGATACAGAAATTACAATAAAACAGCACCTGTAGAAGTTGTACATTTGGGATTGATGAGGTGGATGAATACCTGACAAGATGAATGATTAATGATTAACTTCAGTTATAATCAATTGTCCATAACTCTTCCTGCTGCCTGGTCACTAATCTCACAACTGCTTGTGAAATTAACCTTTCCTGTGCCCGGAGCAACAGAAGGAATATTTCCCTTCAGGAAGAAGAAGAAAGCAGGCTGGCAGAATCTATCTGTATCATGTGCGCAGACTGCTGCTGGTAACAGCAAACTAACCTGCACCAATATTTGTAATGCCTAAGAGGGTTTTGCAAGGAAGGAGAGAATCCCAAATGCCTGGCCAGACAAACAGGTCTCTCCCTGGCCATATATTATACAGCTTCAGTCCTTACCTCCCACCCCACTTGACTCAATGCAAACTCTTTAGCTGACTGTGGTGGGCTTTGGATCAGGGCCTTAAGAAACCCAAACATTACCAAGGCTCTGACATGCCTGTAAAGACGTCGAGAGACGTGGGTGAGGTGACATCTTTTATTGGACCATCCTCGGTTGATGAAAGAGATAAGCATTTGAGCTATACAAAGGTCTTCAGACCCTCCCCAGACTGCGTAAGCTCAAAAGTTTGTCTCTTTCACCAATGGAAGCCGGTTTAATAAAAGACATTAACTACCTCATCCACCTTGTTTCTCTGATATCCAGGGACCACCAACACCACAGCCTGTTCTAACAGCTTCAGGCTGTTTGGTAGCCCTTCCTCTACACACATCCTGTCTATACAGCAGCAGCAAAGCTGAAGGTAAATACACTGTGAAATACTCTAAGTGGTATTCTCAGATGTGCTCAACTTTGGGCTGACTGTTGCCACTGAAGCCCAAGGGACTGTGCTGCGAACTTCAATAGGCACAGCATCTGGCCAACACCGAGGACTTCTGAAAATCCTCCCCTTTGTGTACAGCTTCTGTGTATGCTAGGGAAGACCAGTCTTCAGGATACATCCTCACTGGATAGAGAGCACCGCACTGGAGGGGTACGTCTACACGGCAAGTCCCCCATTCTCCCCCCCAAAACCCCAAGCTCCACATTAGCACGTCTCATAGCTTGGGTCAACTGACCCGGATTTGCACGGTTTGTGCTCCGGGGCTAAAAATAGCAATGGAGGCACCCATTGGAATGGATCCCAGGCTCGGAGACCCTCCCCCCATGCAGAGTTCCGCAGCTAGCTCCAGCCCAAGCTGGACTGTCTACACTGCTATTCTTAGCCCTGCCGTATGTGCCCGAGTCCATTGATCTGGGCTCCGAGACTCACTGCTGCCGTGTAGACATACATTCAGGTACCACTAGGGTTCTGGAGGTAGGGGCGGGGACTGGGATGCAACCTATGGGACTTCATTTTAAAAAATTTTCCTGGATGGAATCTGTCTTTAGGTCCATTTACAATAAAATCAAAGACTGATCTGGACACTATTGATTCTCTTTTTTCTCAGACTCTGGAAAAGCTGTGACCAAGCAAATAAACCAAAACGAACCCTTCCCATCTCCTCTGAGCTCTCTTTTGCCACAGAAATCACATAAAACCCAACAGTGAAGTCAAACAGAAGAGCTCTTTGGCTGAGCCCAGCAGATGGGCTATTGTCCAATGTTTTAGCTTCTCATTTAACATGGATTATTATTGCTGTTTGCTCATTAACTGTGATTCACTCCACCTCCGTGTAAGGTGCAAGAATCCAGGCTTTCTTTGGGTGGAACAAAGCAAACTGAAATTCACCCCACCCACCGCAGCGCCAAGACGCTTGGGCTTCTGTGCAGGTCCTCTTACCACTGCAATTCCCATCTATAGGAACGCCTGCCCAGATGCTCAGGCAGCCAGCCCGTAGGTGGGCAACTGGCTTTGTGTCAGCCCTCCATACTTGAGGCAGATTATACTCTGCGACCCAAAAATGCCACACAGAAAAGAGATGCTAGTCCTGAAGCTCCTAGAGACGCTAAAGGTCGCACATCTGACGCAAAGCAGCGATGCGTGAGTCAACGCCGAGGTGACAGGTTACGTGGCAAAGGCAGCTCAGCACCAGGCTGTTTTAGAAATAGATTAAATATATTTAATAAATAAGTGACTCGTAAAACAAAGTTGTCTTAGCAAACCCTCCCTCCCTTTTGTGGCAGAGGTTGGTCCTTAAAGCAGGGCTCTGAATGAGGAAAATGGTGATGTATGGAAATGTGTGTCTTTACGCTGATGATGATTTGCCCTGTAACAGGAAGAGCAGGTAGTGTCTGTAGAGGAATGCTGGCATTGGTGATTAAATGTGGCATGCAGTGAAGATGGGGATTTTGAAGGTATGGTCCATGAGTAACAAGCACCCGCCAGCTAGCTCGTCCTGAGTCAACACTTGCATGACTCTGCTATGTTCACATTTTTTCCCTAAAACTAGACCTTTTGATTAACAGAGAGTAGCTGTAAAGGTCTATCACTCTTTCCCCCCCCCAACAACCGAACCTGAATGTCTACCGTCTTAAAATATATCCTTCTTCCATACAGCCCTTGGTTGACTACGTGCATTCATGTATTTGCATAGTTAGTCACTTTTCTTGACTCCAAAAATGTTTTATTTAAGCGTCTTTTAATCCAAGGAGACAAGAAACAACAGGCAATAAGGTAAGAAAACTTTGATGGATGTTGTGACTGGCAAACACCTGTCAAAATCTGAGGTTACATATTCTATGCTCAAACCTCCCTGATTTGCACAATATTGAATTGCACAACCATAAACATTTCCTATTGTAATATGAGGTTTGTCTCAATCTTAAAACAAGATTTTTCAATGCACTTCTGATCTATGATTGTTTAGGTACAGTGACCCAGGGTAGATCTAAAATCCTTTACATTTTCTTCATGTACTGAATAAAATTTAATGCACAAAATTCAGAAGTCCTATTTTTGCCACCATTCTCCCATTGCATTGCTTTGTTTAGTACAATGGCAACTGAGCAGCTCTTAACAAGTGTTCTGTGCAGAATAATTGTCAAGAACAAGTACACCACATTGAATAGTACATTCAGGTAGTGGTACCAATACTACCTATCATCCACTTGTGTTTGCTGCTTTCAGACACACTCCTTTTAATAATAAACCCAATGGCGACTAATCGGAGGCAGGGGAAGCTGGCAGGAATCTATGAGACCCCTTTTAAAAAAAAGTCAATGTGAAACATTTTTGCTTTAAGTGATGGAGTGAACCAATGACCTTCAGAATATACATTGAAGCTAATGAATTTTCTGAACTATTAAGGGCAAGGAGCAGTTGGTAAAGGGAAAGAATGGGGTGGTTCTACATTCCTGTCTCTGCATTTTAGACCATGGACTCGCACCAAAAAATTGGTTCTCAAAATCTGAAAATAGAGATCGTCTCATGTAGCTGCTCTCCTTTTATTCCGTGCCCAACATCTCGCCTGAGGCAACTATATCACTTGGTTCCATGATGGCCATGTTCCAAAGGGGGAGCCGTGTTAGTCCAGATCAGCAAAACAAACAAGGAGTCCTGTGGCACTTTATGTAATGGAGACAAGTGCATGACTTTGTCCTACACGTTTTCGGTTGGTGCACTTTCACTGAGAGTGTCTAGGACTTAGAATCATAGAACATGGGGGTTGGAAGAGATCTCAGGAGGTCATCTAGACCACAGTCTTCACACTTTTTAGCATCATATAGGCCCTTGTCACCTGATTCTTCACAATCATTAGCGCCAAAGAGGTTCTTGTTACCTGAATCCCCTGTGATGGGGTCATTAATGGCAGTAGTGTCTAATGATCAGCCCTCCCCACCACATGGCATGGCCTTTTAAGGGCATGAAAGCTCCAATAAAAGGAACTAAAGGGCACATGGCTACAGAGGAAGCAATCTTGGGAATGAGGGGTGCTTGGGAGGAAATCCTGCCACTTTAGCTGTAGGGGCCCAGGGCCAGGACCATTGGAGAGAGGCGACCAATTGGAAATAAGCTGGGAGAAGGGGACTAGCATAATTGCTGCTGACAAACAAAAGCAGGAGAAGGCTGCCCTGTGAGCCTGAGGACTAAATGGGACCAGGTGAAGGAGACGCTGCCTAATGTCCTAAAGTCAGCTAAATTCCAGTCTGGCTCCAGCAGGAGAGCTGGGGATTCCTGGTTTAAGAAGAAAGACAATTATTACCTGGATTAGCCAGCTCCAAGAGTAGGGGCTGGAGCTCCTGCCATTAGGAGACACACACAGACTGAGAGGTAACCCTAAAGAGTCTGGGAACAGGTCTCAGAGACAGAGCTTCTGAGGAAACCCTTAAAGCTAGAAGAACCTTTTGTTTATTTGGAACTTTTGTTATTCCACACTTAGGCAGAAGGGGAGCGGTCATGCCCCCGTTACAGCTGTGCACCTCTAATCAAATCATTCTGGAGTTTGGTTTTGGTCCTCCAAACTGAGCGTTCACGGTCCCCCACATTTTGGCCGTGTCAGCATTTTTGATCAGGGTTGAATTTATTTCAACTAGAAAACAGTGAAGAAAGAAGTACTCATTAATAGAGTACTCATTAATAGAGTAATAGAGTTCCTGTGCAGCAGCCCTAACATGTCCCATCGGCCACATGCCATTGTCAGAAGCCCTTCCAATGTGAGAGGGGTTGCCTTGTCCTGCACTTTTAATTTCAGATTTATATCTCAAAGTGCTCTCGAGGAAGAATACTGCAGGGTCCATATTGTATCTTCAAGATTCAAAAAGCTAAAATTGGCACCCTGTCACCTGTGGCTTGCTACTAAAACAGGCAGCCAAGGAGAGCTTCCGTCTGTCCTTAGTTGCTCTGTGGTTGCTGGAGCTCTTCCGAGCATTTCACTGGAAGCTCTGCTGGCTTATATCTGTGGCTCACAGAGGTGGAAAAACTAAACAGAGAACAAAGGAGCTTCTGGTTTAGTTTCTTCACATTTAATGCAAATGTAACGATAGAAATTGGCTCTGGTCAGCTGCCCAGATTCTAGCATTCAAAAGGCCTCTTCTTCTTTCTTTTTAATAGGTTAGTTGCCAGACATATGGGCCTGGCTGTCATTAATCCTTCACATATTGGTCTCCTCCCCAATGGTGTTTGCCACACACTTTCCTTACCTAAACCAACCACTTGTGTTTCATCCTGTCTGTGTGAGCCTGTATGCTATTTGGGGCAGAGATGGTCCCTCATGAGGTATTTATCAAGCACCACACACACGTACTGCTATTTAAGTAAAATATTACACTACTCAATTCCTAAGTCCATACACCTATAGTGAACTTCCTCTGTAGAGTTGGAAGCACCGTGTATTGTGTAACTAGGGGATTCCTGTTGGGAAGATTTTTAAGATAGGCCTTTAAACATCTCAAACAATACAATTTCAGAAGTTGCTCTGGGCCGCACTTAGGGTCGGGGTAATGGCTCTCTCTGGGAATTTACGTCAGCTTCTTTCCTCACCCACTCACACCCTTCTCCTTGCCACCCTTACTCATGCAGTGTTATACCTTCCCGGACCCTGTGTTCTCATCAGAAGTGGAGCTGTTTCTGGCGTCAGGTATGGCTCAAGGGGTGTGTCTGCACTTACAAATTAAGTCGACTTAAGCTTGCTTAAGTCGACTTAATTTACTCTGCGTCCACACTACACTTTCCTTAAGTCGACTTAGGGAAAAATTAAGTAGACTTTATAAAACCTAGTTTTAAGTCGACTTTGCTGGCTAAGTCAACTTTAGAAAGTCGACTTAGCCCGTGTAGACATGGAGTAGCCCTAAGTCGACTTTAAGTCGACTTAGGGGGCTCCATGGTTTCCCCACAGCCCTCCCTGCCAGGGTGGCTGGCACAGCCACAGCCTGGCGTGCCCCCCAAAGGGCAGGGCAGAGCCCTGCCCCTATGCCCTGCCAGGGTCCCTGTCCCCCTTTGTCTCATTGTACCAAGGTACAATGGGGCAAAGGCTGAGCCCCCTGGCACTTGGCAACGGGTGCCCCCCCTGCCACCGTGGACTTGTCCCAGGTCCACCTACCCCCTAGAAGTCGACCTAGGCGTCCAGTGTGGACGCTCTAGGTCGATTTTGTAGGGTCCCCTCTAAGTCGACTTAAAATTTGAGTGTGGACATGCTAAGTCAACTTAACAAAATCGACTTAAAGTTGACTTTGTTAAGTCGACTTAGCTAAATCAACTTAAATTAACAAGTCAAATTCCAAAGGGGTAGCCGTGTTAGTCTATTGTAGAAAGACAACAGAGTCTTGTGGCACTTTTAAAGACTAACAGATTTATTAATCGCATGAGCTTTCGTGGGAGAAAATCCCACTTCGTCAGACGCT
>ML685781.1:10467473-10590737 GCA_007922175.1 Pelusios castaneus
AATAAATCTGTTAGTCTTTAAAAGTGCCACAAGACTCTGTTGTCAAATTAACAAGTGTAGACATAGCCAAGGGGACCAAGGCTGGCAAAAATCTGCTCCCATATGAATGCTAAAGTCTCTTCTGATAATTTCTCTATTACAAACAATTCCTTTACTTTCTGGCATCCTTGACCCAGATCTGGAGCCAATTTGAGTGTGATGGACTGCATGCACACATACCACCTTCAGCTGAATCACAAAGGGTTTAAGCCCCTTCTTAGAGCTGAGAGGAAAAACACAGCCTGTAAAGACTGCCTCAGTGGTAAGGCCTGCAGAGAAGGGCTCCCAGCTTTGGCACCTTAAAGACTAAGCCAAGAGACATGACTCAGGAGCAGCAGTGCCACAGAAAGCTAGGGCCCTTGGTGGGATAGAGGTGTTCCTTTAGGACTAGACTGGCAGAGCCCTGTGCAGATGTAAAACTGTATCTGCAGCTCATCTGCAATCTGCAAAAATAGTCTGTGGATATATGCCTATCTGCAGATATGAGGCAGATATCCGGGGATTTGCAAATTGTTTCAGTCCACACAAGAGAGGAACAATTTATCTCCCCTCCCCTCATGCAGAGGCCTGGGATCATGTGACGGCCATACCAAGAAAGGGTTGTTTGGCTTTATTGTTCGACTGTTTGCTTTAGTCTGCCCTTGATAAAAAGGGGACTGTCAAAGACTAATTACCTCCCACAAGGAAAACAGCCTGAGCTGCTAGACAGTGTGTGTGTGGATTCTTGTTTGTTTCTAGGCTGACAAACAGGTTAATGACTTCAACTCTAAGAGAGGGGAGCAGTGACCCTATTACAGAGAGAACATAATCCCTACAGGCATCTGTTACTAAGTTTGCCCTGTGCATAAACCATCACCAAAACCTCATGGTATTTACTCATCAGACAAGAGTTTGCTGCATTTGCCTCTTTTAGTAGCTCTACCAGGATAGAAGAAGGAAGGAGGCTAAGACAGGTCTTGAGGTTTATTATACAGCTGATTAGAATTATCAAACCTCAGCCATATTAAACAAACTTTTACGCTAGCTTGCTGAAAAAGAGACCCAGAGAAAATGCCGTGATTTCTACAGAGAGGGGAAATGAAGTGAAAGTCACTGAAGAAAATGGATGTGCAGAGAGAGAGAGAGAGAGAGAGAGAGAGAGAGAGAGAGAGAGAGAGAGAGAGAGAGATATTAAAGGCTTCTGGCTACAGGAAGAAGGGGGCTATTTATAAATTATGTAAAGCACTAGCTCGTGGGTGGAGCCTTAATTGTGGGCATTTGTTTCAGTGTTAAAAAGAGGTGGGTGGGTCTTGAAAAAAATCACCCAAAATGTATTAGGGAAAGTATTGATAGCCCTGAACCTACTGACCTGAAAAATCACTATAGAAAAGGCCTCCAGGACATTGCTTTAATTCTGCATTTGTTTACAGTGGCTTATTTTCAGAGTAGGATATCATTCAGCGGGGAGTGGGAATAAAGAACTTAGCTGAAGCCAACTGGCACATCTATGAAGCCTAAACAGTAGTTATTTATTTATTGTTTTTATTGTCACAGCACTTAGGAGCCCTAGGCATGGATCTGGTCCCCAATCTCTTCAACCTCTCTTGCCTCCAGACCAGAACTAAAGCAGCAATAACCAACATCCAGGATGCAGATGATTCTGCTGTAGTTGCACACTCAAAAGAGGATCTTCGAACAGCCCCTAATTGCTTCTCCAAAGCTTCCAAAATCCTAGATCTAACCCTGAATTGGCAAAACAGAAGTTCTCCACCAGCCTGCTCCCAGTCAAGTGTCAGACCCAGCAACAAGTTCTCCACTGACAGAGAGGAACTGGAAGTATAGAACACTTTGCCTACCTTGCTAGTCATCTTTCACAAAGGTCAAGCACGGACTGTCTCACCAGTTATTCAACCATCATGACCTGAGAACACACGCTAGACTCTTAGTTTACAAAGGGTGGTAATCCCAACACTCTTGTCTTTGGCAGTGAGAATTGGATGACCTACAGAAAACACCTGAAAACCCTGGAAACATGAGCACCAACACTTTTTCTGTAAGATCCTCAATATGAAGTGGGAGGATCGCTGCACTGATGTCAGTGTCCTCACGGAGGTCAACATCTTCAGTACGGAGGCCCTAAATACTTAGCACCAGTTGAGGTGTAATGGACGCTGAGTGAGCATGCCTGATGCACGCTTACCAAAACAACTGCCCAGCTCACCAAAGGAGAAAGGAAACTGGGAGGCCAAAATAAACACTTCAAAGACACCCTCAAGACCAAGATGTAGCATTGAAATTACACAGAGGGAGACAGTTGCTGAAGACTGGGCTACCTGGCAAAGACTTGTCCGAGAAGGAATGCCTACTTTTGAGGAAAATCGCCTTGCCCTGGTCACAGAAAATTCCCCGGAAAAGAAGCGGAATGCCATACAGCAATTGTGGCCCAACCCTGGCTTCCAGTATCACCTGCAATGTTGGCTAAAGAGTCTGCAGCTCAAAGATCAAACTCCTCAGTCACCAAAGGACCTATATAAAATAAAACTTGTCAAAGAGATCATCATCGACTCAGAGACTGCTGATAATGGCAGGTGCTATACAAGTACTGAACAAAAGTTAACTGCCCCAAGAAGCCTTGACGCATTATCAGGTGATCTATAATCATGTGATATCCCTGTGTGTGTGTATTGTGGTGTACTGGGGGGGGGGGGGATTTTTTCCAAGGAGCCAAGAGGAGTTAGCTATTCAGACCCAGACCTTCAAAAGGTATTACATGGCTAATTCCAGTAACAGTTAGGAACCTAAATACCTTTGAGGATCTGTGCCTCAATTCCATTGACTTCCAAGGGGATTTGGGCACACTCACTCCTTAAAATGCCTTTGAAAATCCCAGACTCCAGGTTCTTTTGCATCTTTTTTCTATATTAGCTGTTTTAATATTTTTCCCATCAAAAGTTCACATTTAGGGCCAGATCCTGCCAATGTACTGATTTTTGGCCTGGAGATGCTCAGCACTTCAATTCTATGACTTCACCAAGTATAGAGGATGACTGTCTTCTATCAAAAGCAGCTCAGCACCTGGCAGGATAGAATCAAGGGCCTCTTCCTATCTGGCCTGTTTCATGCCAACTTTCAATTGCCACTGCAGGTTTACATCATCACACAGCATTCAGTGGCAAGCTTTCTATCCACTCTGGCCGGTCAGCTCCTCTTCAGGTTTGCTTGCTACACGTTACCAGCTTGAGAGGACTTAGGAAAACACTTCATTGTAATTCCTGGCTGAGGAAGAAAAGGATCACGTTCTTGAGGCAGTCTCAGTCCAGACACCTCATGAAATGAAATTTTGCACATGGAAGCACTGGGAGTTGTGAAAAAAACAAAGCAAAACAAGAAAATCACACCCACATGATTAGAGACGCCTGGTGAAAAACTGCCTGTAGTGGATTCAACAAGAGATGTAGTGATGAAGGATTTAGAGGAGCTGCTTGCATGGATTTGGCAAGAGCAAATGATGACACACCAAACTAATTTCCTTCTTTGACAGGGATACTGATCTAGTGGATAGAAGGTAAGCAGAAGCCTTGCTATATCTTGATTTTAAGAAAGTTATTGATATAGTCCCACTAGTCATTCTTACAAGCAAACTAGAGAAATGTGGTCTAGATGAGATTGCTATAAGGTGCTTACACAACTGGGTGAATCATCACATTCAAAGGGTAGTTAACAATGACTTGCTGTAAAACTCTAGGGTATAGCTAGTGGAAAATGCAGGTGTCTCTCCAGGATTTGGTACTATTCAACATTTTCATTAATGACTTGGATAATGGAGTGGAGAATATGCTTATAAACTTTGTGGATGACATCAACATGGGATGGGTTGCAAGCACTTTGGAGGACAGGAATAGACTTCAAAAGATCTTCAGAAACTGGAGAGTTCATCTGTAATCAACAAGATGAAAATGGGTACAGACAAGTGCAAAGTATTACACTTCAGAAGGGCCTATTCAAATGCACAAATACAAAATGTCCAGGCAGCAGTACTGAAGAAGAAAATCCAGGGGTTATACTGGATCAAGATTTGAATATCAGCCAACAATAGGATGCAGTTGTAAAGAAGGCTAATATTCTGGAATGCATATGAAGAGTGTCAAACCTAAGATATGGGAAATAATTGTCTGGCTCTACTTAATATTACGTAGGCAACATATTTTAAGGAAGATGTGGACAAACTGGAGAAAATTCAGAGAAAAGCAACAAAAATGATAAAAAGATTTACAAAACTTGACCTATAAGGAAAGATTTAAAAAATGGGTATGTTCAGTCTTGAGAAGAGACGATGACAGGGGACCTGACAACAGTCTTCAAATATTTTACACAAAGAAGGAGTCCTGTGGTTCTTATAAAGACTAACAAATTTATTTATCGCATGAGCTTTCATGGGAGAAAATCCCACTTCGTCAGACGCTTTGATTTTCTACCATGAAAGCTCATGCGATAAATAAATGTGTTAGTCTTTAAAAGAGCCACAGGACTCCTTGTTTGTTTTGCTGACCTAGACTAACATGGCCACCCCTTTGGAACTTGTCAGATATGTTACAGACGGTTATAACGAGTTTTCCATGACCACTGAAGAAAGGACAAGACATAATGAACTTAATTTGCAGCAAGAAATATTTAGGCTCCATATTAGGGAAAGTTTTCCAACTATCCGGATACTGGAATAGGCTTTCCAGGGAGGTTATAGAATCATCATCACTGGAGGTTTTTACGGAACAGGTTACACAAACACCTGTCAGGGATAGTCTAGATTTACAAAAAGCTTGTATGCTACGTGCCATACATCAGCTCAGCCACGGCTTCCAACGTGCTAGAACCTGTGTACGTTGGAGTCTGCAAATGAAATGCTCTGCAGCCTTCTTTGAGCAAATACAGGCATATTTTACAGAAGACAGAGTTTGAATTAGTAATTTCTGTTCTCAAAATTCCTCCTTACCACTGACTTACACATGACAAAATTCCCTACTGCTCCATTTCACAGCCCAATCTCCCTCCGGCCCAAATTTCTATTACTCTGGAAATAACAAAAAAAACCACAGTCACTTTAGCGAGGCTTAATGATGCTGCAACCCTCCTCTGAGATGGCATGTATCCAGTAAGTTTGAACATCTCACAATGCCACATTCTCCCACTGGTTTAGCAGCTCATCTTGAAAGTTAAAATTCTTATGGGAGTTGCTTTGTGATGGCAGAATGCCTGGAAGTGGGAGTTAGCTGCAGGAAAACACTTCTGAATCAGGAAAATGAATTTCACCTCAGGAGTATTTCTTCGCTATTTCTAAGCTGTTGAGAGATTTGCATAGCAGCTCTAGATATGTATAATTTATAGATATGGATATAAACAATAGATATAAACAATACATTGATTCAAATGAGGCCTGTTAACTGTTTCTGTGGTTTCTGGAAACATTGTACTTTATAAATCTGAAATTAGACTCTGAATAGCTCTGTTCTGAGTCTCTGAAAGCTGCTCTTATTGTGGTCAAACAGGAGTTTTGCCACTATCTTTAGTTGGATACGGTTCAGGGCATAGACGGGGTGACGTGTAAATTACATCAGTCCAGCAGACATCGTGACACATCTGGTCTGTACCAGTAGCAAGTTACGACACTCACTGTGTTAACTCAGCTGCACTGGCTGGCTCATTGTGGGATGGAACCAAGGCTTTACCCATTACGCGAGTGGTAGACACTACCAATCATGTGGTCAGCTTCATATACCCTCTCTACAAACATGCACATCACACATGATTTCCAAGCTTAATATCTCTAGTTTAAATTGAGGTGTGATGTGGAGATGTAAAATGGAGCTGTTATCATAGAAACAGGGATAAACAGTTATACCAACATGTCAAAATGACCACTTGGAAATATTTGTATTCATTTCTGTTAGTTTACTGACTCTATTATTTCAAAGACATAAAACTGATTCCTTTGTGGCCTCAAAGTACCATAACATCAATCTTAAGGGTAAAACAAAATCTAATAATAAATTTGTACAAGTACCACTGAAATGTAATAGCACTGGTGACATTTCTAGTCAACAGCATCACCATTTTCTTCATCGTTAAGATCTCTAGTCAGCGTGCAATATTATTATTATTACCACAGTCCTCATTACCTTGGCATGTACAGAGTTCCGTGCATGGACGATTGTTCTGTCTACAGACATAGTGGATTGTACTAACACAGGCGCCAATAAGGGCCCTTGGGGAATACAAAATACATTTTTTTCATTCAGTTTGCAATAGTAATGCAATATCTAGTTCCCCTCTGTGTGAAGACACCCATCTTTGTTTGCCAAGATGCACTTTTGACATGTTCTCCAAAGATCCTCACATGATTGGAGTTTGGCCAGTGACTTGATGGCTAGATTGAAGCATGAGCAATTCAGATTTCTGCAGTTTTCTTTTCTTTCTCACTCTGATCATACAGCATTGCTACCTACCTCTTTGCTGTAGAGATTGCGCTTGTCTGTCACTCCCTCCCAATTTGGCAAGATCCCAAACCAGTCATCTCCTTTTTTTGACAAGATTAAACACAGATTTTTTTCCCCAATACCAAACAAGGATGACAGTCACATTCCACTAATGCACGTGCAGCAAGATGTATGTCGGAGAAGTCTGTTCTGAGTATGCCGCAAGCTGTATGCACAGATATGGAACAACGCTTGTCAGTTAGGGTGGTAATGGTGCCTGTTTCAATCCACACTATTATACATTCGTTCCATTTTTGGAAAGTAGTGAATAGCAAAGATCAAAAATGTATATCAGGGACCTAATTACTATGGGTCCTTTGCCACCAGAAGCCATATTGGTATATACAGCATGCAGATGTATCTTTGTGTCGCCTTCCTCTTGAGTATTGTACAAGTCTTTGTCTTCTTTGACACCTCTACTGGTGATGGACTTTGCTTCGCCGTTGGAAAATCTTCCAGCAAAAGGGTTTGTGTTGGGTGTGCACCTGCACTTTCAGGTGCCTTTTGAACCATATATTTACAGAGGAATTTTACAAGTGATGACATATGGGGTGCCATATTTAGAAACTTCTTCCATGGAGGCACCGGGCATCCACCACTCACCTGGGATTTCTTGTATTCAACCTTCGATCCTGACTGTCCAGTCCTGTCCTCCTGCAGTTTTCAGAGTTACTGTTGTCATATTTGTCAAAGACTTTAATTCGAGAATTAACTTTGTCAAATCCTTTTAAGACCTGCCTCAAATACTCAGCAGCCCATTCATTGAATGTGTGGAATTTGTCTCCAGACAACCACAGCCACGGACGGCATCTCTGTGGTTTCCTTGCTTCGTGCTCCTAGCTTATAGAGTCTTTCAGTTTAAACTTCCAGCCGATGCCCTAATTCACCTTTGTCTGGTTTTCTCATTGTTCCATCTTCCCACATGGAAGAGGGACATAAGCGTAGGTCTTGTTGGGTGGCTAATAACTGTTGCCATTGAAAAACACCATCTCTGCATTTTGTTAAGGACAGACTTCTGTAGAAAACAAATTCCTGGACCAATAGCTCCTGTAATTGTCCCTCTCTTGCCAGACATAAATTTGATCTTCTTGGCCATGTCAGAAAATGTTTTGATAACGAAATCTTGACGGGGCTGAAGGAGCTTTACGTCCTACCAAAATCAAGTGCACCTCTCACCAATCTTTCCATTTGTTCTTCATCCACATCTGCTATTTTCAGCAGAGGCTCTTGTACATCTGATGTCACATGCAGTTCAGTAGATATGTTGATAAGCACCTCTGGATGTCATTACAGGTTTGTCACATTGCAGATGACATGGTTGGCAAGGGCTGTAACTTCTCTCTTCAGTGCAAAGGCAAGGACTTGTGGAGTGTGTCTTCACTTTTTGTAGGTCACTTCTTTCCTTCTCACAACTTGTGCATAATCATACTCTAAACCTGTGCATTGAGACCACTAAAACTAATGTGGAGCGATGCGTAAGTGTCACTGAAATAAAAAGCTAGTTTCTAGAACATTTCAAAAGCTAGTAGCACATGCACAGACAATTACAAATTAAAACCTTCTACCAAGCAGACTAGATGCTACACTGTATGTACAAAAGCTTACAAATGGGGAAGCATTACATTAGGAATTCACATACATTTACATCTACCCACTATGCAGTACAAACCCGTTGACGCAGCACTGTGGAGACGCTGCAGTATGGCAATGTAAGTAAGTTAATGAGCTTGCACATCTCCCATCAACAACTAGCGGCAACGTAGATCAGGCCTATGGGCATGCAATCTATTGGTACTGGTACACAATGTGCCATGTGAGACTGGTCTGGTCAGCATATTTCAATTAAAAATATAGAAAACTATTATACTCACTTGTGGAATACTTTGACCATTAAGATTATGAGATGTGAAAACATTTTGTCTTTGTATATTGAATTTCTGTCGCATGCTAAAGAAAATAAACATTTCTGGAGAAAAACACTTGCCTGTGAAGAACCAATTAATATGCTCTAATACATTGTTGTCTTGTAGCTTTGACAAGCAGACGCCACATTAAGGTGTTGAAATTAACGTCATCAGTAAAAACTGCAGTCATAGTGATTTGCAGTGTTTCCAGAACATGCGAAAAATGATGTTTTCTCATTTTGGGCAACACTGTTTCACCTCACCTAGAGTCTTTTGGCACCACCTAACAGCTTCTCATCAGCCCTCATCCAAATGAACTTCAAATATTATTTCAAATGAATCACGATGCAGGTGTGTATAGCGTGGGTACATGAAGCTGCAGAAATATAGCCCTTTTTGGAGGACTGCCACACGCCTAGGTAATCATGGGGTTCCTGTTCACTAGTATTGGAAAAGAGTCCAAGGCACAATCTGGCTTTATGGCAGGTATTTCAGTTACTGCAAGTGATGAAGAGATCACCTATGAGACAAGAACATACTGAAGGAACAATTCTACACCTCACTCTGAAATTCTTGTTCTGCAACTCGCATTAGTTAATTGAAGAAGGTAACGTGCTACACAAATACTAAATGGTATTAATATTATTACTATTTATTTGTATTGTGGTAGCACAAAGGAGTCTGTGTCATGGGCCAGGGCCCAAGTGTGCTAGGTGCTGCCCAAACACGGGAATAAAAGATGATTCCTGCCCCAACGATCTTATAAGCTAAATAAATAACAAAGTTGAATAATAGTATGGCACATGCAATGGTTTTTCCATTTCTATGGTTTATTGCTCACACTGAGGCTTAAAGGAATCAGTGGCATCAAAATCTGATGATGTAATTTATATTTTTTCTGTTTGTTTTCAAGTTGAACTTTAAATTACTTGTGTCATCATAAAGAGGGGAGGGGGAAAAAAAAAATCACATGCTACAAAGAGATGTCCCATAACTGAAAGATAGACAAAAAGAAAAAAAGAAAGAGAACAGCAAATCAAGTATGCCAAGCACCATCTGAAATAACAGAGTTAGAAATAAAGGCTTTATAAAATTAATCTCTTATATGTGTCTATTTTACACATGTACACATGCTTTAAAGATTAGTATTGAACAGGAATAGGAATTATAGAACAAGGAAACCTCAATAACTGGACCTTGCTACTGTTAAAAGCTAATTCAGATTTTCCCTGTAGAGCTTTTCTATCTACAGCAGTCTAACAATGTCAATATTGTTGATTTTTGCTGCCGCTTTTACATATACATACGTTTCCCCTTCTGGAACATGTCATGTTGCAATAATTCTGCTATTTCAGCAAGTAGGAAAGAGTCAATGAAATGACATTTCATTGGTATACTGTTTGTTTAAAAAGTATACAAAGCATTGATTATAATTAAGGTTGACAGAGCCCTTTTCCTACGCAAGAAATTTCAGCCCTTCTAATGCAAGTTTATAGTTATGTTCCCCAGTATCTTTGTTGAAAATTTCCTTCAGAAATTTCAGATAAGATTCAAGGTCATCAATTAATTTTAGGTGACGGAGATGTTTTAAATTGACAGAACAATTATTGTATGAATATTGAACAATTTTAGGAGTGGGGGATCTAAGATTTTCACAGCTGGTTGCCAAAAATCAGATCTTAATTCTATATTTATGCATCTGAGTGCTCAGTGCTTTGAAAATCAAGCTACGTATTCAGGTGCCAACATACTAGAGCTGGCTGAAAGGTGATAATAGTTTGTTGTGGGAATTTGTAAAAGTAAATAAGTAAAAATTAAAATATTGACATTTTCCATGAAGACATTTTATTTTTTGATAAATAAAATTGAAACAAAATGTTTCGATCTTTATTTTTTTGTCCCTTTTCCCTCTCCTGCTTTGACTCTCCCCGCTCTTTTCCCGGTAGGAAAATGGAAGGAAATGGGGAACAGGTGCACTTGTAGAAGAAGCCGTTTAATCAAAAATTGTCCACCGTCTCTACTAAATATGGTTCAGGAGTTTAACTTCAGGCTTGCATACTTTCTAGGCTGAAGTAATTATATGTAGCTATGTCTTAATTGCATGCTTTACTGAAAAACTTTAAGGATGTATTATTAAAAATAAGGAATACAGATCACCATACCAAATATGAGCCTAATCTTGTATACCTTATGCATGTAAATAATATTGCTTATTTGTATTACACTAGCATCCAAAGTCCCCAGTCAGGACTGGACCCCCATTATGCTAGGTGCTGTACAAAGATAAAGTAAGGGAAGTCTCTGCCCCAAATAGCTTACAGCCTAAATAGAAAAGATGCAACAAGTAACAAACTGATGAAGAAGAAGAGGAAGAGTAACAGGGACATGTATTTACATAGACTAGCAATGTGGAGAGGTTGCATGTTTTGAGTCCATTTGTTTTAATAATATAAAGCAACAACAGGCATTAATGATACCAATAATTTGTGATGACGACCCCGTTAGCTAATCTCAGTTGCTAATTCAGTAGCTCTTGTTCATATGACAAAAATAACGAGAGTCCTGTGGCACCTTAAAGACTAACAAATTCCTTTGGGCATAAGCTTTCGTGAGCTACAACCCATTTTCTCGGCTGTCACTCATATGAGTAGCCATTTAAAGTGAGGAGAGCAATGCAGAATGAAAGCAGTGAAATGAGGCATGTGTATGCAATATAGATATGGAAGCAGGACTTCTGCCCTAAGAACAAAATCGAAAATAAAGACTAAGATATTGCAGAGTATCTGATGACTAAAGATGGCGAGCAAACAAGATACGTCATTTTCACTGCCTTTACCATTTTGCCCATGTGCAGAGAATAAAGACCTTATACAGCACAGGCCTAGGAGGTGTAAAATAATATAGCATACACATAAAGAAAGGAAAAGCACAAAAGCTTTAACCTGAAGCAGGATTTTTTTAAAAAGATCAGCTGTAATCACAATGCAGAGTACACGCTCTCTCGGCTATTACAGAACCTGCCAACAGAGATTACTAGACTACCTGCTGCTTGATATGTTATCATATCTGAATGCCCTTTATTCAGCTGAGGAAAAGGGATTATAATACCAATGTAGGTCTCCAGCATACAAACTCTTGCTCAAGGAGCTGTCCTGCTTGGAAGCAATTGCACTTCATGCCATTTTACAGATTTTAATTTACCGTCTTCCCTTGTTCTTAATAAAGACAGCTTATTTCCCATTCTTTTTACTACCGTCATAATAGAGCATAGCTCCGGCCTTGTCTCTCAGGCATATTTCAGCCTACTCTCTATCCTCTTCCTGGCCCCAATTCAGAAAAGCGCTTAAGCCTGTGCTAAAATGCTTTCCTGAACCATAGCCTCTACGATTACAGTAATGGACTTAGTCACCTGGGATTCTTGGAGCTACAAAGAACGTACAAATGTAGAATCATAGGGTTAGAAGGGACCTCATGAGGTCATCTAGTCCAACCCCCTGCTAAAATCAGGATCTCTCCCACTAAATCATCCCAGCCAGGGTTTGTCTAAACGGGCCTCAAGTACCTCCAAAGATGGAGATTCCACCACCTCCCTAGGTAACCTATTCCAATGCTCCACCACACTCCTAATGAGAGTTTTTCCTAATATCCAACCTCGACCTCCTCAACTGCAACTTGAAACCATTGCTCCTTGTTCTGTCCACCACCACTACTGAGAACAGCCTAGCTCCCTCCTCTTTGGAGCACGCCTTCAAGTAGCTGAAGGTTGCTATCAAATCCCCCCTCAGTCTTCTCTTCTGTATACTAAATAAGCCTAGTTCCTTCAGTCTCTCCTCGTAAGTCATGTACCCCAGCCCCCTAATCATTTTTGTTACCCTCCACTGGACTCTTTCTAATTTGTCCACATCCTTTCTATAGTGGGGAGCCCAAAACTGGACACAGTATTCCAGATGTGGCCTCACCAGTGCCAAATAGAGGGGAATTATCACATCCCTCGATCTGCTGGCAACACTCGTACTGATGCAGCCTAATATGCCATTGGCCTTTTTGGCAACAAGGGCACACTGTTAGCTCATATCCAGCTTCCCGTCCACCATAACCCCCAGGGCCTTTTCTACAGAGCTGCTACTTAGCTGATCGGTCCCCAGCCTGTAGCAGTGCATGGGATTTTTCCATCTGAAGTGCAGAACTTTGTACTTATCCTTGTTGAACCTCATGAGATTTCTTTTGGCCCAGTGTTTCCAATTTGTCTAAGTCTCCCTGAATCCTGTCCCTGCCCTCCAGAGTGTCTACCATTCCCCCCAGCTTGGTGTCATCCGCAAACTTACTAAGCATGCAATCTATCCCATCATCGAGATCATTAATGAAGATGTTGACAAGAACCGGCCCCAGGACTGACCCCTGGGGCACTCCACTCGTTACTGGTTGCCAACTAGATATTGAGCCATTGATTCCTACCCGCTGAGCCCCTTGATCTAGCCAGTTTTCTATCCATCTTACGGTCCACGCATCCAACCCATACTTCCTTAACTTGCCGATGAGAATGCTGTGGGAAACTGTATCAAAAACCTTGCTCAAAGTCAAGGTATACCATGTCAATGGCTCTTCCCGCATCCACGAATCCAGTCTTCTCATCATAGAAGGCAATCAGGTTGGTCAGGCATGATTTGCCCTTGGTGAATCCATGCTGACTGTTCCTGATCACTCTATTTTCCTCCAAGTGTAGTAATGTAGTTTCAAAAGTTTTTCAATTTTGGTGTATCTCTGCTTACATCCCATTCATAGCTTCTCCATTAGCATACAGGCAACATGTATGCATACCCATCACATTTATGGCATTAGGGGTACACAATAGAGTGGATGGGTAACCCATGGTGAGTGCATGTTACATGTCCCACTCTGTACCAATCCACAGATGACGTGAGTTCTTGCAAATCACAGCTACAGATATTTAGCTGAAGCTGCAGAAACTCCTGTGTTTAGTTCCAGAGGGCGGTAATGTGTCAGACAAGATTGATGATCTGTGTATGGAAAAAATATACCTCTTCTCTAGATGGTTTATTAGTTGAGATGTTTGCAGGATTTGAAGTATCTAATTAAACAGAAGTTCCACCTATCCTTGTTAAGAATGCCAGAAAAGTAAAACAACAGTTATTGCTTGGATCTGACCTAGGCAAAGAAATGTCTTACGCTCTGTTCAGTGAATAATGCAGCCTTGTGTACAGAATAATGCTGACTTCATCAGCAGTTCCAATCCCTTCCCAGTTTAAAGCATTAGTAAAAGCCCCCTGGACTGTAGGGGAATCAGGATCTGAACCCAGAGGTATAGATGTGGAAACCAGCAACAGAAACAAAGGGGAAATAAAATCACCGTTTGCAAAAACCGAAAAAAGTAAAAAATGGATGTGAGGCTTGTGAAGAAGGGAAGCTATGTGGTAAAAGGAGCTGCGCCACAGACAATAGTGCTATGCAAATGAGAAACCGGTTAACTAACTTTTCGGCATATACTTTTACATTCACTTTATTTCAAATTAATTTTGTGTTAGTGGAAACCTTCTGCCCTTCCCAGTTATTATAAACCTTTCTTATACAATTAGTCTTTTGAAAAGGCTTATATAACCCTTCCTCTAAATGTCACGGTCAAACTGAAACATCAAGTTTATGAACCCAATGCAAAACTGATTCTTTATAAATGTCTATACCCTTTGAGACAAGTTATCTCGTAAGTTAAGAAAGGTAATGATCTCATAAACCTGGCCCGATTCCCAGTTCTGGGATAGCAGTTTCAAGAGCACTGCGACTCCTGGAAGAATCAGTAGGTGGTGCCCTTCCCTGTGAATCAATACTGAATGCTGTTTGGGCCACCGTACTGATAAAACTGTATAAATGGATCCCCGATCACTTGTCATTAATAGTTCAATGGCACTTTTCAAAAGAGTTACGGTTAATCCCTAAATCATGGCCACTTTCTCATCCAGATAATTATACTGTTCCCTCCAAAGGGCCCAGGTCCATCAACAAAGCAATCATGTTGAGGAACCTAGTTTACCAGAACTTGGTTAAAGACTTGGACTGTCTTGAAGGTTGGGGCTTCCACTACTACTTTCCTTCAGAGTGCTAACTAATTAAAGGGCCTATCTTCACTGAAATGTACAGAGAGCTTGGCCTGGCCTGGCCTGGGGAGCCATCTACAATGACAGAGGAAAATCAAGCTGGAAGTGGGTCTAATGATATGGTTGTTTCTGTAGCATATATGTGTGCTCAGGAAGAAAAAAAGTCATGACCCGAATTAAAATTTGCTGAAAACACATGCATTAGCACCCTTCTCTTATGAAAAGTGCCTCAGCACCATCAATGTCCACAAAGTGATCAGGACCTTGTTTTTACATCACATTCTGAAAAGGAGACACTCAATCAAAAAGAGAACAACTCATCTGGGCCAGAGGGATCCCACGCACTCGTGGACATCATCGGCAGCTGCTGGTACTTAACACCTCTCAATGCTGTGCTATCTTACAGAAAGACCTGACAGGGGAACAGAAGTAAGCTAGAACTGTCATGAAAGTCAAGAACGTGCAGGCAGGTTGCACAGATGCCTGCGTGCTGCTCTACAAAGCTTGTGATCTGTTTGAGCTCTACTAAATTCTCTGACAGACAAGAGCACTTCCATGGTATATTTGTACTAGATGGGCCTTGGTGTGCATGCATCATCAATCAATCTCAGGATACTGCAGGTGAAAAGTGACATAAGGAGCGAGTCGATAGCAAACTTGTACTCCAAATGTTGCATTGATTTGCCCTGGTCTGTGCTGGGGTATAAGAAAAGAATTCACCCTTCCATAGATTAGATCCATGTAAAATTAAGATGTTCCTTTTTAAAATTTGGAAATTAAGTACACTCTCCTTCCATTCTCTTTTGTTATTTGTTAAAACTGGTGTATATGGCAGCACACATATTGGCTATATAAAAGCATACTATAGCTCAGTCCCGGTCCATACTGCCACGGGATTTCAGTGGCCATCGAAAGGAGATATGCAAAGTACTTAAAAGACCTTGCGTATCTCCCTGAGATTGCCTACCACCTATTTACTGCGCTGTCTTCAGTAGCCTGAGCCGGAGGGAAACCTCTTCACTCTGACTCAGGGCTTCTTCTGCGGGAGTGGTCTTCCAGCATCAACTTCCTGATTGGCTGAGTGTGTCTCCACAGTTCCAATCGTTCGATCAGGAAGATCGATCTGATGGTGGTGAATTCGCCGCCATCAGTGAAGACAAGCTCTGAGGCTACGTCTACACTTACCAAAGTTAGTTTGAATTAGTTAATTCGAACTAACTAATTTGAACTAATTTTAGTTCGTTCGAATTAACTTATTTCGAACTAGCAAATTTTAGTTCGAACTAAGCAAGTGCCATGCATGGCACTTGCTTAGTTTGAATTAGTCAACTGCATTGAGCTCAATGTGCCGGTTAGTTCGAACCAAGCGCATAGTTCGAACTAACATGGCCACATTGGGTTAATTCGAACTAACTAGTTTGAATTAACCCTTACTTCGAAAAGTAAAAGCGAATTTATTAGTTCTAATTTATGAAGCCCTTAATTGGAACTAATGAAAGCCTAGTGTAATTAAGTTTCCTTAATTAAAACTAACTTGCCAGTGTAGACATAGTCTAAGATACATACCGATTCTGTGTTTTGGGTTTTTTTTTTTAAGCATGAACAAAATTTAAGTGCGTTTTATTCCCCTTTGAGAACTAGTGAGCTGGAAAATGAAAACAAATAAGCTGCCTCAGGAAGAATATTACATGTGAGCTTTACATATATATCCTTGCCCACGCTGATTACCTTGTTTTCCTTTGGATGTAAGTTAATAATAATAAATAGAGCACAATTGCTGCACTATGAAAGGGGATTCTACAGGCAACAACCTTAATTGTGATAAAGCCTTTATCTAGTAATATATAGCACAAATAGAGTAAAATATGCTCTCCTGTAACATTAGCATAGTTCAGGGAGCAAAGAATTATGATTTAGCCTTTGCAAAAGCATATCCTTAATTCCATGGCTGTATTTCATTCTAATTGATATGGAACTGCAACATACTTGTCAAAATTCTTCAGAAAGCAGCTATAAATAGTAGGTGCTGACTTGAGAACTAAACCACTTCTGATGTTTATTTGATAATGCTAGTAAACTGTCTCACTTCTGCTGAAACACAAAAACATCTGTGAAACAGAAAACTTCTTTAGACAAAGTAAAAACCACAAGTTTATGGGAATCATCTTCAGCCTGTGAGCAAGAGCAAAAAACGGACTTTTATCCAATAGCTTCAAAAGGAGGTGCTCTGAGCAGCCCCTGAAAATGAAAGGGATACTATTAAAGTTATCTATCCTGAAATGCTTAATTTTGAAGGTTGGAAAATGTCAGTATTGTTACCTCAAAGCTAGCCCAGAGAAGAACTAATTACTTGGGGCTATTCTGGGTTAATCTCTAAATTACTACTTTATTCTAATGATAACTCATATTAATATAGACCATGGAAGACTGCTGGAAAAACATTGGCAAAATGCTTTCAATTCAGAAAGTTTTCCCTTCACGCTTTTTGCAGACATTTCAATATCCCTTCCGTTAATAAACAGCACCCATCTTCAAACATCAGTTCAAATAGCTCCCTCCTGAAAAACTTCCTTTCCTGCAAACTGCTTCTTTTTAGTCAAATATATGCCATACAACCACCCAAAGGGCAATTTATGAGTTAAAAGAATGACTGATTTCCTCACTAGTTTCAACAGTTGTAACTGAGAAAGCTGAGAGACTGTGACCAGATGGAGGGATCATATTTAATAAATCTCAAACCACGGACAAAAGGACAGTGTTCTTTCTAGCTAGCATCCTTATCTAAACTAAAGTAATCTACCATGCATTCATAAGGCATCCATCCCTTTGGGATCCATGCACCACAGACACATTTACATTTTCTATTAACGAGCTCCAAACCAGTTTAATTGCTGGATCAGCTTTGGACATCTTTAATACCGAGGCTTAGTTTTCTGTCATGAACTAGTAACACGTGGGGAGTTCCTAAATATAAATGGATTGACTCCTCTCATCCAGGGACAGGCAGCAGGAGAAAGCATTAGACGCACAGAGAGGGTGAGGTATTAGATTCTGAGCAGACAAGGTTCTGTCAGTGACTGATTCACAGTGACTACTGGAGGTCACAATTTTAAGAATAGTGTTAGTTGTGTAATTATCTGGCAGGGCCTCCCCTTGGGGGCTGGTATTTTACACAAGGGAAGAATCAGAATGAAATCCAGCCATGAGAAAGAGGATTTACTTTCACATGTGCAACATGCACTACATCAGTGGTGTCAAATATGCGGCCCATGGGCTGGATGTGGCCCACAAACCTCTTCCAACCGGCCTTGACTGTGCTCTGCAGGATCTCTCTCTCTCTCTCTCTCTCTCTCTCTCTCTCTCTCGAGAGAGAGAGAGAGATCGGTCTCACATACACACCGCTCCATGATGCCATGACAGTGTCAGGTCTCCTGATATCCCAGAGCACTGGGAATGCAAGACTGCACTCCATGAGACCCACACTCTCTCCCTAACAGAAAGAGAGGGTATCGCAGAGCACAATCTCACATACACAGCATGCCACGATGCCGCAGAGTGCCCTAATAGTTTGATTTATAGCATGCACGGCCCACTTGAAGAACATTTAAGTCAAATCCACAGCCGCAGCAAATGAGTTTGACAGCCCTGCACTATATATATACAAAGGTAAAGCTTGTGTTACATTAGAGTTGGGGAATATTAAAACTACATTTCTTTTCTTTTCCATTTTTCCCTGTCATGTAGCAGATCATTTTGAACTTTAATAATTACTGTGAACTCTGCTCTGTAACTGCCTCTCCACAGATTATAGGAGCTCTGTCCGCAAAGAGGAAGAGTTCTTTCACCCTTTCCCTAACTTATTTTTAGTCTTACTAACAACAGGCAATTACTGAGCGCTAAGCTAAACTGGTTTTGAAAAAACATATTCAATGTTGTTTCTCTGTGACGTGAAACCACACTTCCAATCAGGGAACACACTCAGATGCACTACACCTTAGGAACCAAAGATCAAATGATGTTTGGGCTGACCTAGAGTGATATCAGTGGCCACTGTCTTCAATGGGCCTCTTCTGCATGGGCACAGGAGTTTACCGGCATGGATCCAGTTGCAAGATCTAGCCATAAGTTTATAATCATACTGTAACGTGCACACAGCATGTCCACACTTCACCTGGTTCCTTTCTGTACTGGCATGCCTTGTTAAAGCCTGGCTGGAGAGTGGGCTGTGGCAGAATTGTCCAGCCATAATCGGATATGAAACATGTCAGATTTGCTGTTGGGACCACCGGAAAGAAGTTGTGTAATCTAATTAGCCATCCGCCCACACTCTGAGTGGGAGGACATCCTGAAGTGAAATGCACCGAGTGTTATACAGAGTAATCGTTAATCATGTCCTCCCAATATCTTGTATGGTCACTGCCCTATTCATTCCACCCAGTTCTATGACATGTCTTGTATTCTGCCCCCTCGCGTACATGCTGGAATTCCCCAAAACTTCTGCACTGTGATCTTTGCCAGGCCAATCCCCATGATCCAGAACCAGTGATCCACCCTGGCCTGCTCAGATTTTCCTCGACTGCACTGAGACAACATAATGGTGTGAAGTGGCAGCAGTGGACAGCAAACAGAGATGACATCCGACACTTACTTGTGCTAAAAAAATCCCCCTTGTTGTGCGGATGTGCTGTCTTGTTACAAGTGTGTGTCGGACCCTGTGTTCTCTCTGTAGCATAGATGGGCATGGAACGGGAATGGAATCCTGTAGCTCTACTGTAATGCAGGGGAACAGCAGCAAAGAGCTGGACTCAGGCCATATGGAAAGGGCTACAAATGATAAACCAGGCACTGGCGGGGGATACAGCTCATTGTACTTATGCCCCAGATAACACAGAATGCTTTCACCTAATCTACTCCCTCTTTGTAATAACCTTGACTTGTACTCAGGAGCAGCAGGATGGGCTGAGGCCTATTGAAAGAAACCTTCTGTTTTTCAGCAGCTAACACTCAGCAGCCATCCAGTTCCCCATTAATACAGGCACCTTGATAAGTGCAAATGCCTGTGGGCTTAGACTGTGGGCCAGATGCTAAGCTGATGTAAATCAACTTTGCTTCACTGAAGTCAGTGGAGCAATATTAGTTTACACCAGTTCAGCGTTCGGCCCCATACCTCAGACATGTAAGGGTGATATTTTATATCTGTTCTTAGATATATAACTGCCCTTGGAATGATTTCCCCATCCCACCCCATGGTAAATATGGTACCAGGTAGTTTCACTGTCTCCTGCAGGCTGTGAGCACTTTGACAGTAAGCAGCAAGAAAACAAAGGAATTGTCATTACATTTGTTCACTAATTCCGGTGGGAGATTATTTGTAGAGCCCTGCATGGATACAAATCTGTGGATCTGTATCCGATCTGCATCCACAAGAAATGGTCTGCGGATATCCGCATTGTATCTGCGGATGTGGATATTCGTGGATATAATGAGGATATCCGTGGATTTGCAGGGCTCTAATTATAATTTATTTGCCCAAGTGGAAAAGGAAACAGTGCAGCCTCGATCAGGAGAGTAAATGAAATCCAGAGCTCACCGATAAATGACACCTTTCTCGTGGAGAAACATGAGGGCCGAAATAATTTCTGCAGCATAGAAGCGGGCTCGAGCTTCGTCAAAGCGACGGGACTTCTGAATATGGAACATCAAGTCCCCACCGTTCACGAACTCCATGACAAAGAACAGGCGATCCTTCATGCACACACAAACACAACAGGGAAAAAGAGCGTTAGTCACCATAGTTTGTCCCGGGCAGAGATGTGTTCAAATCACAATTATTCTCCCCCAAACAAAACCAGAGATGCTGAAAAACGTGATCTTCCCAGGGACGTTCAATTAAAAAACCCACCAAACATTCCAACAAAGAAACAGGTCCATTTGGTCTATACACATGAACAGATGCATGCTTATGGAAAAACTCCTTGAGAATTTAATAAACAATTACATAGTTTTTACAGGCTTTTATGATACCCCCCACTCCAATCTGATTTAACAGAGAATGATATCCCTTCTGTAGAATTCTATGGATGGCTTAAAAGAATATCCATAGAAAATATATATTTTAAATGCTGTGGTTTCTTAAAGAACGATCTTATTAGAATTTATATAGACCCTCCATTAATTTTACCCTCGACTATGGGGATTTGACACACTGTTACATGCACACATGATGCAGTGAAAATAAAGTAAAAGTATATATTGTAACACTTTCAATTCTAGGATTTCAATTCACCCTATCCTTTTATTCAGGAAATAGGTGTTGATTGTCAACTCAAGATGCAAATCCGTAAGATCTGTGGGCATAACTATGACATGTTTGTCCAGACTGCTTACAGGCCATAGCTTTATCATTTTAAAGTAAAAGTTATAACAATAATGATATCACCTCTAGAGTATCCATAGAAGCTGCTTCAGAGAATTTTTATTGCCTTACAAGCTAGGATTTTGATAGAGTAGCATGGAATCCGTCTTTAAAATTTTGAAACGTCAGCCTTTCATAATGTTGTCTATTACTCTGAAGACCTTTGCCAGATGAAGGAACGGATGAAGACTGAGTATACAGTAGAGATTCTGCTGCATGAAAATGCAATGCATAGTTCCCTGCAGTTAATGAGGAGAAATTCACTGCATCAATGTTGTTCTTTAAGCTCCTCGATATTTGCAGTGGTCCAGAGATGTGGAGAAAACTGTTGAATATGCACTGCATGCAGCTGGATCTCCAATTAAGCCATCTGGATACAAAAATTAGGATTCTGCATGTGTCAAATTGGTGCATGCGCTTTTTGTGATGGGGGAGGGGAGACTGCAGTCTAGTCTGTGCACCAAAAAACTGGACATGAAAATAAATCAAGGGCTTGCTTTAAACTGGCTCAAAATTTGCCTCAATGTTTAAACATCATTACACCCCCCTTTTCTAACTGTTTCATCGTTAAATTTTCTGAACAACAGCAAAGTCCTATCTGGAAGATAAATAAAGGATTAATTTGAGATAATTTGATTTCTTTACGATGGTTTTTTATCTGACCTTTTCCAAACCCCTTTCCCATGCCCAAGCATTATTAATCTACGATCTGAAGTTTTAACCTCATCTCTGAATTCCAACAGCTGGGTGTTTGGTTGTCTCCAGTCTCTGGCACCTGGCCATCTTGAAATGACCATTGGCATTAACATCGTGAGATGCACACAACAGAAGAAAAGCAAACCAGGAATCCTTTCATTTTATAGCTCTTGCTGAAGATATAAGATGGAAGCCACATGGCTTGTGACCGGTGATAACAGCATTCCGCTCATCACCATCATGGGCCTTTGTTAATCTGCTGTGAGTGCTGATGGAATCTTTCAGCTCTCTCCAGAAGCAGTAAAGTTAAGATAGATGTGTTCCCAGACACTGGAGTCTAAAAATACCCAGCCAACATTTAAAACTATCGTGGGGAAGCAATCAGACCACATGCTGCTATAAATGCTGTCTGAAACCCATGTATCTGGCAATGATCCCTCACTGTGTCCCTCTGGTCTGATTTTAGAGCTTGTCTACATGAGGAGATAGCCTGAAATAGCTATTCTGCACTAGTTCCCCATGAAAACATTCTTATTCCATGTTAAGAGTGCCTTTATGTGGTTTACTTAATCTGCATGTAAATAGTTCTGGGTGAAATAATAAACTGTCTTCAGTTAAGAACAACCAACCCTCCTAATTTGAGAAATACAGTCAAGATAAAAGTTGACCTTAAAAGACCCTAGCCTTAATTAATCAGCTAATGCTTCCTGGACTCACTAGATTAAGCTACACTGCATAAAGGTACCCGGAGTATGAAATAAGCATGTACACATAGGACAAAACAGCTCGTGCTTAAAAATCACATCTTGGTTTATTCTGCAATAGCTTCCCAGTGTAGGCGAGCCCTTGGAAGAAGACTGAGCAAGAACAGGGAACACACAGTATGGTTAAAGGTGGTAGAATTTAGATCCCTCTGCCTTGCTAATTATACCACCCTTGACATGCCTTTTATTCCTCCCTCTCTCTCTCTGTCATTCTTGCCTCTACCAATGGTGGTCTCTACCGGTAGAGCCAGCCATCCCTACATAGGCCAGTTCGGTAGGACACTATCCACCTCCTCCCCATTCAAATACCTCCTTAAAACTCCCTGCCAGCCACATTGCCTACCTGAATTTATTTAATTCACCAGCACAATAGTGTTTGTGTGTATGTAGGGACATATGACTTGTAATAGGGCAGTGTTTCCCACTGTTTGTTTTTTAAATATGAACTTCAGGGAGATGAAACCACTGCATCCCCTCCTATCTTGATTCATACATGCTCTACTTCCCCAACACCCAGCTAGTCTTTCATAACATCCTTGTGGGGCATACCTCACATTTGAGGATATGTTGTTGTAGATTTTCAGAGTCTAATATTGCCAGCCTTTCTCATATGATTACACACAGCAGTTTAAAATATTATGGTTGGCATTTGAATTAACAGCTACTGAAATGAATGGCTGTAGCCCACACCTATTGTTCCAGGCTCTCTGCAAACTCAGACAAATATCACTACATGAGATCATATTCTTAAGGTTTTCTTAACAAAACAGAACAGCTAAAAACTTACCTCTGTATATAATCAAATGGACAGAATATAAACCAGGGCTGTTTCCTTACTGAGGCTCTCCCATTTAGCCTTCAGCATAACTTCTGCCTACCCAGATTAATTCCTTCCCTCTGATTTTCTCAGGGTTGCTAATTGCCCCAGTTACTAACACATCAATCCTATGAAAATGACTAAGGCGAAGAGGTTGGGTGGGTATAATAATTTGTTCACAATCCAGCATTTTTGCATTGGCTTCTCACACATGGCAGCATATATTATAAGGATCAGCACTAATGAACACGCTAGGGGGATGAGGAGCTAAGCAAGATTTCCCATCGGTATTCACAAGCGGGGCCATCAACCCGTTAAACTGCAAAGACCAACTAAACAATCTCTCCAAAAGCATCCTGGGGAGAAAAATAAGCATTCTGAAACAATGACATTTTATTAAGAAAAGGGATCCACAGCATTTAAATTAGGGACCAGCATATTATGAAATGTCCATGAACCAGGACGCAGGGGTTTCACACAATAAACTTGGGGGCAGGTCACCTGGCACTCCACAGTAATGCTTGGCACACATAGAGGGAGGTTAGGGACAGTGAACGTTACATCCCTGTTCTGCCTCCCCTGTCCGTGGGCATTCGGCACAAGTTAGAACAGTCTCAGCAGCTCTAACTCACATTGGTGGGTAAAGGCTCCTAAGGAGTTACTCTGTGGGCCACGAGGGCCCACTCTTCATGTGGGCATGTCCCCTGTACTGCGGGAGGAGGAGGGAGAATTCTTCATCTGCTCATTTAAGACAGCTTTAATCCACTCTGAACTGCTGGATAGTTAAAATGGGCTGAGGATTGGCCTGTGTTTTTGACAGAGGCATGACTGAAATCCTCCTAAGTGTTTAACATGCTGCGTTTCTCAGAACAAGCTTTCCCTGATCCATTATCTTTGTTAAACACTGGCAATAAGAAGAAATTAAGAATTCGAATCAACAGGAAAGAATGACGCTAAAGGCTTCATAGCACCAGCGGCCACAAGAGGAAATCCTGTTGCACCATTTTGGATGTGAATCAAGCTGCACAAAGCCACAGTGCCAACTGTTACTGTAAATTAAAGAAACAATTGAGTGAAATAAATGATCTGGGTCACATTGTTTGCTTTGAGGCTGGCCAGTGTCCAGATGTGAGTGCTGTAGATTCCTATGCGGGAGAGTTTGGTTTATTTCTCAGATTGGTATCTTGCTTAATTAAGCTGGCAAGAGTTAGGAAAAGGGCGGGGCAAATAATGCAGGTGGTTGAAGCAAAAAAACCAAAAATAATTTTGGATCAGACAAACACATTTTTTTCAAGTTTTTCTTAACAAAACAAAACAAAAATAGTTTCAGATCAAACAGGATGTTTTGGAGAGCCCCGTAATGAAATTTTTCTGGTTCCCCCCCCCCCCACACACACTTTTTTTCAGCCAAAACTATTTGCTGAATTCAGCCCAAATTTGTGAATGGTTTTGGTCCACCCGAATCTGCATTTTTTGGTGAAACAATATTCATACACATAGGGGCGCCAGGTTTGGATAATTTTTGATGGGACAGGGGCAGTTCCTGGCCAGGGTGCAGGGCCAGCGTGGGAACGGGTGGGGGAAGAAGTGGAGCCAGGACAGGGAAGCAGCCACTGTGCTGCTTGGGCAGGGCTGGTGCTGGTCTTGGTCAGCTGCTGTCAGTGTGTCCGGGGGGGCAGAAAGAGGGACAGAAAATGGCCAGGCCACCCTGGGTGAAGCTGTGCTCTGCCCCTGTATGACCAAGTCCCACGGGTGGCTCCGCGGCCGGACCTCCAGCCGTGTAGAGATATTGATGGAGCTGGGTCCAGGTTCCTGAATACTGGTGGAGCATGGACACCCAGACATGTGCAGCTCACCACTTTTGTGCACACACACAAAATTCCCCAGCTCTAGTTAAGAGTATCGTGGGAGCTACATGCTGTCCCTAATGAAAGGGCCTCATGAAATTCAAACGTACCTCCTCCTCTTTGCTTGGAAGGGCACTGTGGGGCTTTGACAGGAATTCCTTCCAGTTAGGCCCCAATTCTGAAAGTTCCCCTGGCTAGATTTCCAGGAGGCTCTGTGTGGACGCTGGTACTTAGCAGTTTAAAGTATTAAGATTAGAGTTTTAGGGTGTGTCTACACAGCCCACAGAAGTAAGACTCCTAGCCCTAGCTGACAGGCCTGGGTTAGCAGGGCTCTCGCCAGCATTTTGAAAGTAGGTAGTCTTCTAAAGGTTCACCTAAGACTGGAGCTTGGGCTCTGAAATTCATTCCCCCACCTGCTCAGTCTTCAGAAATAGAGCTCCAGCCTAGCCACAAGGTTCGAGTGCTTTCTGCACCACTATTTTTATGGCAAAGAATCTCACCCCTGAAGCTGTCATAGGCCTCTGTAATGCAAACAGATCCAGGCAGGTACCTACCGACCCATGTGAATGTCTTGCAGGAGTAGATCCTGAATTCCATCTTTAACAAAATTTAACCGTGATTAATTTTAGTTTTCTCTTCTAAAGTCTAAGTTTGCAGTCTCCCTGTAAGGAAGCATTTGTAGGAGACCGAAATGTTGATGTTCAGAGATTCCACTGGCGTGTGGAATTCCACTGTGTAAGCATTTCATCTCCATGTACATTACCGCAGATGTGATTCATTAGCAGGCAGACTTAGGGCCCAATCTGAAACCCACTGACCCCAAAAGACTCCCATAGAGAGGAGAGGACATTTTCATTGTCTGTACTAGGGTTCCCAGGTATTTGGTTTTTAACTGGAAAGTCTGGTTTTAAGGGGACCTGGACAGTCAAGTCTGGTTACTGCAATTTCCAAGGCCATACCAAGTTTGGGATAAGAGAGGCAGCTGCCACAGGTGGAGACCTGCATGTGCATAGGATCAGGCCCAGCGGCATCAGCCAGAGTCTATAGCAGAGCAGCACCTGCTAGACAGGAGAGGGAACGCAGTGAGGGACCAACCTGCCTCTGGTCAGAAGCACTTTTGGTTACGCTTTACCCCAGCCCCCAAGCAGAGCTGGGGGCCTGGAGAAGCTATCACTGGGGTAAGAGAGCAGATCTTGGCCCTTGCTGGCTGCTAGATTGGGAAGGGGTGGGGAGCGGAGTGGCCCAGATAATTCTGACAAAGCTGTATGCATGGGTACCATAAAAGGGGAGGCCAGGCGGGCATGGCCCCATCACTTTTTACCTGCCTTTAGGGTGAAGAGAGACAGGGGGACAGAAAGAGGTGGCACCAGGCCATCAACCCACGCCAGTCCCTGCTCAGCCAAGGCCACCTCCACCTGCATCCTGCGAGCAGGCAGGCGGCGTGTGAGTAGTCTCCTTTGGGTAGAGGAAGCCCGACAGGGGTGGGGGTAGGGAGAGGACCGTGTGGTGGGAAAGGGGAGAGCAGTAAGGGGTGTGAGAGTAGGCGGAGTGAGTGGGGCCTCCGGGTAAGAGGCGGAACAAGGGGTGGGGCCTCTGGGAAAGAGGCGGAACAAGGGGTGGGGCCTCTGGGAAAGAGGCGTGGCAGAGGATGGGGGTAGGTTCCAGAGCTTCCGCTGTAGTGTTCGGTTTTGAGAAACTGGAAAGTTGGCAACCCTATCCACGTTAAAAGTGTTTTACAATTGCACTCAGCAATTTACTCTTTGCACAGTGGAAGCCAAGGCTTAAAAGCTGCCTTAAAAGCAAGCAGGGTCACGTCTGTCATTGCTCAATAATGGAATTTTACTAGTTCATAAAATAATGGTAAAGGTTGAACAGCTGGTAAAAATGTGATTACAATGCAAACCTCAAGGGCAGTCAGCCTACCTCAACTCTCCTTAAAACTCCTGATTTTTCATTAATATGGTTCTGCAGCCCCACACAACCCTACACACATTCAGCCTCGCTGCAAGCTTGGAAATAAACAACTGTTCTCTAAATATCATGCTTATAAAAACGAGAGGTAAATCTTCACCAGCAGCGCAAGGCTCTATCTACAACAGAGTCCAGATGCAGTAGAGCACGGAATGTGAACAGGCCAAATGAACAGGTTGATGAATTTCACAATTTTTTCCCCCAAATATTTGAGTCAATACTGTGACTGATCCACTTTGAAACTCTCCCCTTCCCCACTCACTCAACCAATACAGAATCCTAACGAGCTCTTTGGCATCCTAAGCTAAGAGGTTTACCCAATTACAGAGGTTAGACTCATAGAATGGATAGTACTGGGCAGTGGTTCAGAATAAGAAGGGATTAACAGCAGCGGTGGGTGGGGGGAAGAAACGAAGAGAGAAGTCACTAATATGATCTTCCTTTGGAAAGTGTTCTGAAGTCAATTTAATTTTGGAGCCAGATTCCCTGTTGATGTAGATCAGCATAACTGTACTGATGGCAGTGGACTTACACAGACTATATTGACCTTCAAGGCCTTTGCTTTCAAGTCAGAATAATGACATGAAACAGAGAGAAACCATTATGTCCACTGTAAGCTCTGCCATAGGAATTGATCATACACATTAGCCATGGTTCTTAAATACTGTCAAACTGATGGTAGCAAATGGCACAGCTAGCCACTTGGAAATCTTGTGGGCACAAACAAGGACTAGGAAGATGCAGCAATTAACAGTTATTTCAAACTGACTGTGTGTGATTTCACTGGACATTTTATTACCATGCTTCAGTCACTCTGTAAATTCATGCTGCTATCAGCAGTGATTTATGCCTAGGCAAAATCAAACTGCAGTGTGCCATGAATAGTATTATGTATGTAGCCCGCAAGATATTGATACAGCACCAACAGGTATGAACTGCTGTAAACCTAAAGATTGTGCACTGCTGGGGTTTATATTTTCTTTTTGGGGGTGGGGGGTGTTTTTCTTTTCTTTTTTTTTTAGCTAAGGAAGGCACAGAGAAAAGCTAACATTTCAGAAATGACAGAGTAAACAGCATGCTGCATTTGTTTCTCCAAAGCAAATGAAATCATGTACTGTGACGTCCTCTGAGAGGACAGAGGACTTCCAGTCAGTAGAAGAATTTAATCAAGGGGTTTGCCTGGCCTGTATTTATTGAATACATTTCTCAGAAAGACAGATCCGTTTCTTGCCCGTAGTCCGTTCTGAGAGCTCACAATTACTGACGTCACAGTCCCAACTCCAGGAACTGCTGAGTCATCATTTGAGAGTGCTTTGTTATTTTACACTGCGGGGCAGGCACAACACCCCTTTCTATACACAGCACTCGTGGTGAGGCAACTCAACAGTGCCTCAGGAATCTCCCTGGAGGCAGACAATTACACGGGTCCTTCTCAGTTTCCTGTTAAAAAAAAAAAGAGAGCGAGAGAAAGAGTGTCTGTGTGTGAGAGAGAGGTGTGTAAGTAAAAAAGGTTCTATGCAGCACAATATTGGTACACTGCAGTACATGAGTAAGTACCCAACTAGATCACCAAGTCTGTGCATTTCCTTAACCCCTTCCCTGTAATTGCAACCTTGTACGCTGCACCTATTTCATATCGTTTCGAGTTAATCACATTCCTCTCTCTGGAAAACTGCACCCTCTGAAGTATTGGAGGGCTGCTGGCCCATTGTCCCAGGCCAGGAAGGGCTAATGCCATGCCCAAAAGTGTGTTCAGGCCCTTCCTTTGGGGGACAGTTTTATTTTTCAATAAAAAAATTAAGCAACAAAGCTATTCTCTTGATCAAAACAGGCTACAAAGGCCCATAAGCCTTTCCCCTGCTTGTCTCTCCCCTCTGCTCCTTGGCAAGTAACAGGAACCCACCCTCCTCCTGCAGCAACCCGCATCAGCTGAAGCACTTGCTGAGTTTTATAAACATCTGATCAATCTCAGCTAAGAGCTATCTGATCAGTCACCCGGGTGAGGTTGTGCCCAACCCCAGCTCTTCTTAAAGGGCCCGTCACCCTGTGACAGGTAACTCCTGCAAACTATATCCCTTCAGACCAAATACATCTTATATAGCACCAACCTTCCACGCTGAACTCATCATATGGTCCAAAAAGTCTACCCAGAATGCACACAAGGGGATGAATTTTATTGCTGCTTGTTCATTTCTACTTCGTTAAAAATAAATGAACCCCCAAATGGCAGGGCCTAAACAATAAGTTAAACAATAAAAGCACATACAAAAAAGCTCCCAATCCTTTGGGTCCTTATCCATAAAGTAAATACTTCCACCCACTGTAAACAAAATATTCTTCTCCCTTGAGAAGAGTAGGGGAAAGTATGTAGCCCTTGCAGCATGTCTGGCAAGTCAGAAAATCAGGTTCTGTTAGCTCTAGAAGGAAATCCAGGGCACATGACTGAATACATCCAACTACCATCTGGTCCCTTTCACGGACCTGTGGGTGGATGACTTTCAGCTATTGCAGCTGCCAAAGGACCACACATGAAGGGAAGACTCTCCTGAGACATCTGGGACCACACAACTGAGAGCCATATTTTCAGTAGTAGCCACTGGATTTGGATACCTCAGTTTGACCTGAGACCACACTAACCCCATTTTCAGAGGTGTTGAGGGCTTGCAGCCTCTACTAGCTTCAAATGGAGTCTTGGATGATCAGGACCGCTGGAAACTAGGCTCAAGACCTTTCCAATTGGGGGTCCAAAACTTAAGGCACCCAGGAGTTGCTTTGAAAGTGTTGGCCTTCCAGCTTTATGGCTCAGGTCTGTGCCAACCTCTTAAATATCACCTGTCAAGTAATGGAGGTTGCTCCCCCAGGCAAACAAGCATTACCCTTTCCTCAAGCAAGGCTGAGTCAGAGCTGGCTGGTTCTCAGCCAAGTTACAATAGCACTAATTTCAACATGAGCTGGCTGCCAGCCACAAAGGCTGTTAGTAAATAAGTTCAGTTTCAACCCCTTTTATGCCACAGATTCATAGATTTCAAGGCCAGAAGGCTCTTGACCATTGGATCATCTAGTTTAACCTCCAGCATAACACAGACTAGATAATATCCTGTTACTCCTGGATGAAACAGAATAGGTTGTGTCTGACTAAATCCTAAAACATGTAATAAACCATTGTAAATGGCGGCCTACATAATGACTCCAGAACATCATTCTTCTTTCAAAAATTTCCTGTCCACACAAGTCAGGAAAGTTATGTTAGCTAATAGCAGCAGTATTTAAAGATAAGACCCTCTGCGTTTCTGCATGGAGTGAGTCATATTTTACATGGCACCAGTACAAATCAGGACGTGCAGTAGGATTCACAGATAGGATCAAATTGATGTTTCCTGTCACAGTCCATGGTTTGGAAGCAATCCATTCTGCCGACAATGTTTCTACACTCCTGCAGAATCCCATAAACAATCTATACTCCAGTGACAGCGATGGAAGACTGGAAGGAAGGCAGTCATCCACTTGTCCTACCCTTGAGTAACTCAGCTACAGTCTGACTTCAAAGGGCTTTGTAGCAGGCCCCTAATGTTACTTCTCTTTCGGGCCTCTTTATGACCTGAAGGAATGCCAAAGGCTACGGAACCTCTTGGAAAATGCCAGTGCCTAGAAACAGGGCATTTTTTTGACCTTCATTACTCTCAGTCAAAAACCAAATGTTGTTGTGACATCCTGTACCCCATGTATGCCCTTGTGGTGTGATCTGTGTTATCATTCATGTTCACCCTTACAGGGTAACTGTGTTTTGCCTGATGCAAAGTATGGTGGGTAAGGTGTTTTTGGAATGCTCGTGACATTCTGAATGTTACTCTTATCGTGGCGTATTTCCTGCAATGCCAGACATGCATATAGATACGAAACTCCATCGGGTCATATCTCCAAATGTGTGTCTCCCGTGGCTTAAACAGATGAAGACAAAGACAGAGCTGTGTTTCCAAACCCAGCGGAGGTATGTATATAGAAACAATGGACTAGCCTAGGCAGCTGTGAGCACTTTGGCTCAAGTGGAAAGAATCATGCCCATTGCCAGGGATGGATGATCACATGACACTAGGGGGTGTTGAGGAAACTTGTTAAAAGAAAGAGGCACCCTTGTCTAAGGGCTCTCCCCTGAAATCCAACTTCTAAGCAACAATGAAGACTGAGAACATGCCTACAGGCAGTAGGGGAAGGGTCTGGTTTCAGGATCCAATACAACCAATCCGTGGGGTAAGCCAACATCATAGAAAGAGACTGGAATATTAATCTTAGCTCAGAATAAGAGTTATCTTTTATTTGATTGTGATAAATTCCTTGATTTATTGTTAATCTTTGGGGGATTTATATTATTCTGATTTATAATCACTTAAAATCTCTTCAAAGCTCATGCGACAAACAAATTTGTCAGTCTTTAAAAGTGCCACAGGACTCCTTGTTTGTTTTGCTGAACAAGACTAACCACTTTGCTACCCCTTTGGAACTTAAAATCTTACTGTAGTCAATAAACTTATTTGTTTATCTGAAGCGGTGCATGAGGATTGTGTGTGTGCAGAGACTTCCCCTGGAGTGACAGAGCTGGTGCATATCAGTTTCTTTGATAAATTGACGGACAAGTGTAAATGAGCTTGCAGGGTGAACCTGGTAGTTCCCAGGATTGCATATGGGACTGGAGTGTTTGCTGTGGGTCTATGCCAAAAGTAACTAGCTGGAGCACTCCTTCATTGGGTGAGGAACTGATTATACACAAGAGGCTGGGTATGAGCTGACTCACAAGTAGGGGTTCATACAGCAAAGCGGGGTAAGTCAGGGCCCAAGAGTGAAGAATTGGGGTGACACAGCTGCACACCAGTTCAGATTGCAAGAGGGGAACATCACAGTTGTAGCAGGGGTTTAAACTGGAGGGTTTAACACCAGGGGTTAAAACAGCATCAAGTTAAAGTAATCTGGTTTGAAAATGTTTGTATATACACAATGCAGTCCACAGGGTACTAACTCTGCATTTATCACAAACTCTGGAGTCCTCTTCCAAAGTGGACTGAGTTTGCTGCAAATTGAATTAGTTTGGTCTGTTGTGCTGTCAAGCAGTGCCAGATAAAGACCCAAGCAGCTCAGCAGGACTGATATTAAAACCAGGAATGACAGGAAACAATCTGGCAGGGGACTTGTAACCTACCCATCTTCTGAGGGACCAGACAAAATTTTGCATGAATACACACCCAACCAACCCAGAGAGTTCTGGAACCTTCTGGCCTTCCTCTCCATCCTCCCCAAGGACAACCAGCCACACTCATCAGAGGGTGCACCTGAGGAGACCACTGAGGAGCTGTCCCTGGAGTGCCAGGATCTTCAGGACCCTGATGACAGCCAGGCTGAAAGCCAACCCAATTCTCGCCCTACAACAACAGACCCCAAGCCCCTGCCAGCAACCCAGGCTGGGATCCAAGAGGCACATCCTGTGGAGAGAATTTTGGCATGTTAGTATCTATGTTTATAATGTATTATTATTTGTGCTACTGTGCCGTGATGGCTTCTGTTACAGGTGCCCTATTGCCACAGCCATTTTAGGTAGATGTGAGTTTGGAGACTTTTCAAGCCGCCTATTCTTGCCTCCCTCCCTCAACACATACTGTCTGCTCACCCCCTTCCTCAATTTCCAAGATGGCAGCTGCTCCACTTATGTAATCAACCTCTATCACATGCCAAAGCCCTGATGATCAACTATTTTCATACCATGCCAGGGAGGGCAACTGCCCTTCTATCTATTTTACTTTTTCCTCCCTTCATCTGTCCTGCCCAGTGAACATCCACATGTGGAGGTCTTCTAACATAGCTACCTCTTGGGTAGCAGACTCATTGTCTGCTGCTGCCACTCAGGAGAAAAGAATGATGCAGTCCACAAGAAGAAAGGATCCAACAGGTTCATCTGTGCTTTAGATATCTGTAAATTACTCAGTACTACCCATTATTTCAAGACACTAGAGAGAAAAGGATGGATGTTTACAACACCAGGAGTGGATCAAAATCATCAATACAGCAGTAGGTAGAGCCCCACCACTCCTAAGGGGCTCCTGTGAACCCTCTTCAGACAGAACCTCCAAGATTTTCCCCTTTGATTGATTTACTTTCCCACCAGCATTCTCCAGGACCTGTGATGTGAGGCTTGTTTCTCTGGCTGAGGGAGGGCTGACTACAGTATTCTAAAGGTCTTTGTCACTGCGACTCAGGGCGCCGCCCCGATGACTGGCACTCCTGTAGTATGCCCAACTTCTAATTTCAAGTTGGTTGCTAGATTACAAAGCCAGCCTCATTGCTCACTCCATATGTTACGTAATCCTACAGGAAACAAAACTGAAGGTGTCTCCTTAAAAAGTAATTACAACTAGATCCCTTATGTAACTTATACCCAGACTCCAGTTTTGCCCAATCTCTTCCTATATTCAATTTTAAAGACACGGAGGCTGAGGACAGTCCCATCTGCTTAATTGGTGGGAGGCTTGTGACAGAGGCTTGTGACAGTGCTTATTCTAGAGAACACAATCTGAATACCATGGGAGCCATTAGGGGCAAATGAATAACTTCTCTGATCTGCTGTATCATTTTAGCAGCATGACATCAGATAGCATCTTTTAAGGCGCAGAATCCCACATGCCTCACAAACCCGCCTGGCCTTGCAACATGGAACCATTCGGTGATCAGATCTTCTGGAATTCCTGGATCCTGGCAGCTTCCAGAGCACCCCTGTTTGTAAGCTATCACTTGAGAAGGTGTTCAGTACAGAAAAGCACGTCCCACTGCCAAGAACTCAGGTCTCACTATTTTTGGAATGACACACTCAAGCTCAATGCTTCAGCAACTGGCAGCATAGGGACATGGAAAATAAAGCCACAGGATGACCAGATATGCAGTCCTGCTAACAAGGACAGTGCCTGAAAGAGCATCCTGGGGGAGAGAGTTCCCTGCAAGTAACATTAACTTGGGTGCCCTTGACACCTTTTGCTAGGGAAACTAACTGACCTCTCCAGTTACTTTCAATGGTGCTGGGATGAAGAATTTAAAATCAACTATCCTCCCAGAAATAATGGTTCCTCTTCCCCCCAGATAACGGATTCTCTTTAGTGCAAATGCATTTGATTAATGTATTCCAGGAAAAACAAACCCCCTTGTTCTAAATTCCTGTTTAAACTCTTATACACTCTCTAGCTCACTCTAGGGATATATTTATACTGTGCTCATCACTGTAGTATTTGATGACATGGGCATCATGTAAATGAACACAGAAATCGGACTCAGTGAACATGGACACTGAGGAATGCATACATGCAGTTCCCTATAAGAATGCCCAGACCTGGCCACGGGATCAGTTAGCATTCGATTGGACACCATCGCAGAGGCAACCTCTATGGCTGCTGTTTGATGGATGGCTCAAAAACCTATGGAAAGAGATGGTAACTTCAGTAGGATAAGCAGAAATCACTCTTCATGTAAAGATGAGTGATTACATAGACTGTGAAGAGCATCCAAAATACCATTTGGAAGAGGGGACTTCAAAGAGCAGAGATCCTCTCAGGCCGGATTTTAAAATGGCTAAACAGTCTCCCAGTGAAAGGAAGGGCATTGCATTTTATTTTCCTGGATGAAAAGAATTCAGGCTGTACGGTAAAAATAAGTCCTTTTATCCTCCCCATCAGTCTGTGGGAGTTACAAGATACAGGATGTAAGCAAGAATCAGCATGGACGGGTTGCCTCAGCGAGTCTTCTGTTATTAACAGATCCTCATTAAAAAACATGTGACCCTCTGCCACAGAAAATACAATGGTAACTCTTGCCACCTAGTGGTAAAAACATTTCCTCTTTAAAACAAAAAGTAGATTGCCTTAGGGACAGGGTCAATTGACTCTACGATTGGTAACAGAGCTGGGCCTTTTCCAGACTATTATTACTTATTATTATTTGTATTGAGGGTGCACCTGGCTCACCAGTCATGGGTCAGGACCCCACCATGCAAGGTGCTATACAGAGAGAAAATTATCTACAGTAGACGCAAGAGTCCTTATCAAGAGATGAACTTCCTCTCTAGTCAGCAGCAAAGCAGTGGTCCATGCTTTGTTTCAAACTCGGGATGGTGCAGTTTCTTCCCCTGCACCCAAATATTACACAGGAGTCTGTCTAGAAGATCAAATGGGGCCTGTGTCGACCAACATCTCCAGCGTTTCTCTTGCCCAGCCCTCCTCAAAGTTTCAGGGTACTTCAGATATGTTTCTACAGTAAAGTCTCCATTACCACAACAGCACAATATTGCTGGCAAAGCCTTACATATCCTTTTGATGCTCACAGCTGCAATTTTCAAACGACGTAGGCTGTGATGAAGAATACATCCAAAAAACTCAAAACCAAAAACAATACCCCCGCTCCTTTGAACTTTTAAAAGGAAGCTGTTGAGAATTTCCAACTCCCATTGGGGCTAGACCTTAGGTTTATTCCAGATGTTAAACATCCTTGCGGGAAATATAAAACAGGCATTCGAGAGGAAACAGAGTAACTCAGTACTTCACAGGATCAGGCTCTTCATTTTCTTAAAAATATTAAGAGCCCTCAAAACAGATAGTTATTTTAAGATTTCTAATGAGAGGCCTAGTACCTTATGATTTAGAAACAGAGATGGGTAACCCTCAAGCTCAAACACTCAAGAAATGTGCTTAGCTTGTTCAGGGTGTAACCTTGTTGCAACCGTTTTTTCTGAACTCAGGCCACATATTACTCCTGGAAAGACATGTAGCATACATGTATTTGTGCATGTAAATGGGAACTGGGATGAGTAAACACGCCATTGCACATGTAATGATCTTATCTGAATATGTCATTTTAAACGATTAAGCTTCATTACTGTAACTTCATAGAAAGAACAGAAATGAATACAGAAGGAAATTCACTCTGTGCAGAGAGCGAGCCTAAAGCCTACACATCACTTTAGTGCCTCTAAGCCCTGTTTTGATAATTACAGGAGTGAACTTCACCCCCAGTCAAGCATGCGTCTCTGTTCCAGAAAAGGACCCAATTATGGTCTCAGAAACCAAACACAAATCTGGGTACTCTGGGTTAAAGCTGATGTTGCTGAGTGCAGACTGTGACCCAAGCACCTACAAATCCTAATGAATTTGAACTCTATTTTTTAAATCTCTCTATTATTTTGTTCTTTGTAATTTATTATAGGAGCACAGATATTTACCACTGTTCCACGACAATCCTGATAACAAACCAATCTCATTTCATTGGAGGATTTGCCAGTGAAACGTCATTAAATAAATAAAATCACAGGAAGGTAGGGTCACTATTAGCAGCAGAAAGTCCCGTCAAAGAAGAACTGAGCCCTAGTAATATCTAATGCTAGCAGACCTTTCTCACTGTATTGCTATGCAATCCGTTAGTGGACCAGGGCATCACCCAAGGCCCGCATATATAAACACTGTTTCTGCTTAGGATAGGTTGCTTCATGAAATATATAAACTCGAACAAAAATCTCTCCTCCCTTCCGTGGGAGTAGCTCCCTAGTGCTCCACTCCAACTTGGCATGAAGCCTGCACTCTCTGGACGGTGATTGCACCATTCAAAAGAAAAACAAAAGACATCACTCAGTTTGCTACAATAGTACACTCCTTCCCTGTTAGGGAGTCATCAAGCAGCAGGGAAAAAAGGAAAATGTCTTCTGCAGCCTCCTGAGGGGGAAGGCAGGCATTATTACCTGTCAGTAGAAGATAGACGAGTAACTCTGTGGCTAGAAATGAGCTGTAATGGTTTGGAAGAGAGTCAGCATACCAGGTGGTTGGATCTCCACCAGCAGGATAATTTAGCTCATCCAGTGTACATCCACATACTGAGAGAGAGCCATTCTACATTGATCTGGCCCAATATCCTCTAAAGTCAATGGGAATCTTTTCATTGACGTCAGTAGGTTTTGGATCAGAACCTGCAGTAGCTAGGAAGACGGACAAGATCCAGCAGGTTTTTTCCCCAAAACTAATTTCTTTGAGGTAAGTTGTGCTGTTGCCAGGGCAGCGCAGTGTCACTCAGTTCTCTAAAAGGATCTCTAGGACTGATCAGTTCAGAGGATTGTGCCGAGGAAGGATGGGCGTGTGTATGTTTGGGGTAAGGTACAGGAAAAGGCTCAGTTTCCAGGAAGGACAGCACAGCAGGTTTTGCTCATCATTGAGATTTTGGCTAGACGCTCAGAACAAGGCAGGAATCTGCCAGGCAGATGGAAATGTTGATGTTAGAGGTTGAACTTGCTGGACATTTTGCTCTGCCCTCAACTTCCTCAGTGGCATGGAGAAACTATGACTATGGCAGGTTTTGAGGGAACTGTCCATGAATGCTGTGCTGTCTACTCAGCTCAGCTTCTAGCAGGGGAAGAAAATACTCAAGGCGGCTCTATTTGCCCGACACATGCTACCTAGTGCATAGGGAGTCATGTGGAAGCGGTGCCATACTCACGGGAGTCTGAAAGCAGTAGAAAAGCTGGGTGAGGAAAGGGTGGCTCCTTGCCAGGGACAAGATACGCTTCTCAGTCATGGTGCATTCCACGTCATCATCCTGGATAATAACATCCTTCTTCAGAACCTTCACTGCGTACAGCTGGTCAGTCTCTTTCATTTTAGCAAGCATCACCTAAGCAAATCAGGAGAGTTAACTCTATGAGCTAAATCCTTGCTATTTCTGTTATTCGCCTTTGCAGGTGGCCATTATTCGTTTGGTTGTGGCGGTATTCCTTTTTGTTGTAGCCACTGTTTCAGTCTGTGGTTGGTTTTTCATTCTCTCCTCTCCCCTACTCCCCTCAATAACTGGACTTTCCTTACAGAACATGTATCATCAGCCTGACATTCACAGGTGCTGAGCTCCCATACAGCCCCCACTGATTTCCAGTTATATTTCTCCTCACAGAGATCTGGCTTTTTATCTGTTTTAGGAAGCACCTCTTGTACTTTGGGAACCACTAAAATATTAAAGAACAGCACCATTGCTAGTCCATGAAGAACCAGGAATAAAACTCACCTTCCCAAAACTGCCCTTTCCCAACACTCGGATGAAAGTTAAGTCTTTGATCCCAAGTCTGCTTGCTGAACTTCCACTCAGACTGTTGCCATCTTTTGGACTTTCTTTTCCCTGGCGTCTCAGCGTGGACCTTGAAACTAATTTCTGTGGAGGAAAATAAGTGAGAGTTTGCCTAAAAACGGTATCCCAAGTACAATATACGGTAGTGTTTGCTAATTACAACACTATCTGTCTAGGTACATGTACTGTGCTCAATCTATTGCCACTGAAATGGAAACTCTGTTCGGCTTTATAACACCACAGGCATCATGCGCAATAAGCTACCCCCATCATCATCCATGGCCACAAAGAAACGTCCTTTACTGTGTTTTACCTTGTGAAGTTGTCGTTTGCTCAACCCAACAGGCAAGCCTGACCGCTCTATTTTGGAAATGGGAGAGCTGAGTGAAAAAACCTGGGAGTCTCCCATCTGAATTATAAGGCCATGAATAAATATGCTAGCATAAACCTTGCAGCATGAACAGTATCGGTGATGCTTGGAATCCAAAAGATTTGTATCCAGCCACTTCATCTCCTCTGCCTCCTTTCATACTTTCAAGTCACCCCCCCCCATGACGGGGCCATTGGCTTCCTCCTTCAAATTCCATTGACACTTTCAGCACCAGAAACTTAGCGCAGATCCAATTCAATGGCATCCCTTTAGCTTTTCAAGAGTACTGCCTCTATTAATAACTTTTTACAGCTATTGTTTTTTGCAATAGTTCGATCAAGTCAATATCCAGTGCTCTGTTCATGGTTCTACAGATGTGGGTGCCCGGACAAACCCCAACTACTTAAAAAATAAAGGAGACACTTGCTTTTTTTTTTTTTTTTTGCCTGAACTAAGTCGCATGCAATTTCTTGAGCTCCACCTTGTGCCTGTTTCACAGTAAAGCAGAATTCACAGCTGCACAATGAGATCTTTGTCAACGCCAACGCTGCAGCAACTGAGAATCCAGTTGTACAGAATGAAACCAAACCATTTAGAACTTCCCAACTCCCTAACAAATCTAAGTTCCCAACATGTCCTGATAACTGCTCCTGCTTTTTAGCAGGGGGTTGGACTAGATGACCTCGTGAGGTCCCTTCCAACCCTATTATTCTATGATTCTAAGAACTTAATCCCAGCCCTTACCTTACACACCATAAGGAAAGCTCACTAGTTATGTTTTATCTGTATATTGTGACTACTAGTGTCTGATGTTCACAGCACAGGTCGCCCGCACTAAAGTCAATGGATACTACGGGAGCTCTAGAAATCATGGAATAATGATTAACTGTATTGTTGCTACAATTCATCAAGGATAATGATATGCAGTTTGAAAATCCATGAAGCCTAATTTGCTATGACTTTGAGCCAAAGCTCACTGACGTCAGTAGGAGCAAGATCCTCAGCTGATGTAAATCTGAATAGCCACTGAATGGACTATGCTGATTTATACCAGCTGAGGAGCTAGCCTGGGAATCTTTCCATTCAGTTCAGCGGCTTTGGATCAGGCCTTTCATAGCGAGAGAATCAGTATATTATTGTCTGTCTTTTCCTCCACATCTCTTTCTTCTGCTTGCTTTTTTCTGTCTTACTTCAGTGCTACATGAAGACTAAGTGATCTTTATGACTTATATCAATATACAAGTGTTAACTTCCTCCACCTACATGTTGAAATTTGCCATGCCTGGTGATTTATGTCATTTATTTGTATTATTTTACCCTTTTTATGGAAAATATTTTTTGCAAAAATATCAGTAATCGTAAAATTGAAACAACCACTTGTAAACTGATAGGTTAAGAATGGCCTACTTTTATTTTCAGGGCTAAACAGAGATTTTGGGGAGGCTGGGGCAAAATCTGAAACTGAGGCCCTACTACCTTTCCAAAATATTACCATAGAGATAAAAGAGTTTACAGGTGATTTATCATCATAAAAGACAAGTAATGGTTATCATCATGTAGGACGTCAGACTAGACGATCACATTGGATTGGTTCCTTCTGACTTTAGAGTCTGAGTCTACAGCCCACCCTCTTCATAAAACCATACAAGTTAGAAAGCAGTTGCCCTTATAGGGCTCCTTAATAAATAAAGATTCACCTTATTGACACACTGCGACGATCTCTCACACAGATTGCACCCTCCTCCTTTTATATGGAGTCCGTCAGAATTGTATGCATTTTCCATTTTCTGCATATTATTTTCTTTGGAATTTACCTAGTTTATTTGGGCTGTGTATAGTAGATGTGCTTAAGCCAATAATCAGATTGTTCCATGAGCTTGAAGGGCCCTTTAAATGTGTAGCGCAGGGGAGGGACACAAAGCAAATTGCACCTTTTGCCTTTTTACCCACCCTGGCTGGCCACTGCTTATTTTCATAAATATTTACAGACATTTTGACACAAATTTGTTACATTAAATTTTATAACTGTCTGGATAGATTGTAAGCTACTTTAAAACACATGAACACACTGCACGGTTAGGTCCCAGTTCCGCAGACTCTTACGCACAATGGGACCAATTAAGTTCTTAAAGTTAGGCCTGTGTGTACTGCTTGCAGGACAAGGGGCATTATAGAGCCCCTTGTGCTCCTGAAAATGTCTCAGTATTATGTGACCTCTCATCTGGAGGACAGCTGAAGGGACAGCAGCTTCTTTTCATACCACTCCAATAAACAACACCGAGTTCTTCTACAGCACGTCCCATCCATAGATGTCAAAGCACTTTGCTGTAAACGTGGGCACCACGGCCTCCAATTTACACAGAGCTAAATCGAGGGAGGGAGAGGTGCAGCAATCTGCTCAAGCTCAGCCAGAAAACCAGTAGTGAGCTGAGAAGAGAATCCAGCTCTTCTGAGTCCCAGTGTTGTGCTCTATTCATTAGGCAACACTGTCTCCCCATATGCTAGTGGACCTGTACCTGAATAACACTGGCCTTTAAACTAGTTTTTGAGCCTGATTCTCCCCACATTTGTACCGTCAATGGAGTTACACCGCTGTGAAGTGTGAGCGGAGAATCAGGCCCTTGATTTGTGCCACACTTGAAATGTACAGAATAGGAAGAAACACACATCATAACCTCTGATGATATAAGCTTTGAAACTGAACATTCGTTTTCCAGGTGAGATGTTTGCTGAATGTCACAGACTCGCAGGCCACCTGTACAGGGCACTCCCCACCGCCCAGCGTTCTAACCAAAGCCCTCAACCTCTCTTGTGCTTTTACAAACGAGTGGGCTGTAAACTTTGACAAAGAAAGGAGCGAAGTCTCACCGAATTTGGAGAAATATTTCCTGGCTGCAGGCCCATGCATGCTAAGGTTTTAGCCAGCTCCGCTGCATTCACCCCACAGTTGGGTGCCACATTGGCTTGGCACCTGATATGTACATTCATTTTACATACTGAGGAGAGGAAAATGAAATCAAATGAACATCTGGAACAACACTGAGAGAAAAGCTTGCAATTTTACTGCTGAAAAATACTTGAACTAAAGTATTTCACTCCTAGAATTCTACTCCTGGCCTGATCCTGCGTTACTGAAGAGACTTTTACCAAAGGGATTTCCAATAGGAGCAGGATCAGAGAGAACAAGGCTATGGAAATCAGGTAACAGTACATCAAACTCCCCACTAGGGTGCAACATGGCTAAATGTCCATTTGTGATATGTATCAGCTTGGTATGTACCAGGGGTACACAAGCCATGCCCTCTGGTGCAAATTAGATCCATTACGCCGTGGAACTTAGTGACACAGCTCAGTAGTGGCTTACAAAAAAGGTGGGTGCATAACTGATGTTTCAGTTTGCTGAAAAAATTTAAAAACTATTATCAGTGAACCAAAAAGTTGAAATAAATGTTTTGGGCTAAACAAAACATTTCCTTTAGTTTTTGAGCTTTTCTTAAAAATGGGTTTTTAAATTTTTTTAAAATAAAACTGAAGTGAATTTCTAAAAGAAAAATCATTTTAAATAAAACAATCCAAGCGTTTTGTATAAAAAATGTTAAAGCAAAATGATTTTATCTTATTATTTTTAAGGTTTTTTTCCTATCCAAGCAATTCAGCTAATTGGAGATAAAATTGCCCGTGTATTCGACATGAAGCTGCATTTTTTAAGCAAAAAAATTCTGCCCAGCTCTAGTTAACAACTATCTAGTGTCAGATCCATATTATTCAATGGAAAATTAAAACACACACAGAAAGAATGCTTGGGGAGGTAAAGGCAAATGGAAAGAGAGCATTTTTTTAACTTGTATGGCTTGACAATAATAATCGTTAAACAAAAATTAAATGCCAGAGGCGGCTTTGGTGTCAATTAACTGACTGAGAGCCACAAATTAATCAACAAACACTGATGAGTTTTCCCTGTCTATATGTTAATGCTTTTTCTGCTACCTTGTTAGTATTCACTACTTAATCAAAGGCTCTCCTGTAAATAGAAAGAGCAATGGTGGAAGTAGCGATATTCATGAGTATTTTCAGCTATGTGAGTGAAAGAAAATTCAAATTAGAATTCACTCTGTAGCCTGGAGAAACAAGAGCTATACATCACTTTTGTATCCACAAACTATAGATGAATGTAATATTCTTTCAACACAGCTTAAGCTAAAAGATACGGGAAATGGTCCCTACACAGCTCTTTGATTTTCCACACATCCAGAGAAGTTCTTTGAAGAGAGCACGAAGAAAGAATAAGGATTGCTTACTTTTACACTGTAATCCTTGTCGCATTATCCCCCAAAGCAAAGAACCACAATGATCACAGAAGGTTGGTACTTTGTAATTGTGGATTCTAAACTTGTGGGGAATGTTGATTCCAAACCTTTGTTCAGAAACCTGAGAAGGAATCAAAAAGATAAACATCAATACATATATATATATATATATATATATAGACAGATAATTTTATAGAGAGAGAAAAATCATTACATATATAGAGCTAATTTTATTTAAAAGTACATTAATTTCAGAGCATTAGGAACAACTGCAGAATTAATAAAAATATCTCAGTTCTGAAAATCCTATCTCTGCTCTCCAATGCATTGTAATTTAGTGAGCTCTAATCAACAAAGAACTTGCTCTGGCAGGTTTTTTGACATATTTTGTAAGTAGAACAAAGTAGATTTTACAAAGGATTCATTAGTTAATTTCAAATTCTTACAATGAACTTGGAATTATTAAAACCAAATGGGACTTATCTTTGCCTCATCACAAACCTAACCAGCAAGCCATTTAAACACTGAATACAAATTATTGTTAACTAAAGGAGTTTGCTATTAATTAACCAGCATAAAAATTATTTAATTTATGTATCACATGCAAAAATAAAGTTCTTTTAAATTGTTGAAGCTGTATATCATTTGTAGTACATGGCATCCGTTTTCCCCAGCCCCTCCAAAATTCCTCACGCTTTTTCCCTCTTCTTACTTATCATTCCATTTTGGACCCTAATTTATCTACATCCTCCCACATCTGGAGTTATCCCTCTTTTCCAGTGGGAACAAATTATATCTAAAGTGCAGAATCAGAAAACTTTAGAAAATGTTACACATGTTGAAAAATGGACCCGGATTTAATCTCTCCATCCTGTTTTATTTTAGGCCTCAGCATTTTGACCCTCGCATACTGAAAGATTAATTCATATCTTAAGTAATTAAAAATATAGGTGCTAATGGAACAACGGATGTCAAATCAATTATACCTCTTGAACTTTCTCTCAAGAGCTCAGGTCTTCTTTCATTCAAGAGTTTAATTGCTATTTTAAGAGATTCAGAGGTTTTAGGATTGGTGAAGAGTCATTTTAAAGTTTAGCTCAACAGTTCTGGTAAGGAATAGTGAGCAGTGACATTTGTTTGCATGTACTAGGAAGAACATTACCGGTTATGATACAAGTTTTGTGGTGTAAATTTACTCTATGACGGGTAATATTCCTCATGGATCTTTGTCTTGGATGGATACCATAGGAATACAGGACAGAGGAGTGGAAGTGACCATCTTGGCAGGCAACCGCATCATATCATCCCATTAATAAATTTATCAAGTTCTGCCTTAAAATGAGTTAGGCTGTTTGCTTTTACTACTATTGTTCCAGACCTCCTCTCCTCTGATGGTTTGGAACCTTCTTCTACTTTCCAGCCTCATTTTATTCATGGATAGTTTTTGTTCTTGTCCCATCATTGGTCTTTAGGTGAAACAGCTCTTATTTCTCCATGGTGTTTACTCCCTGATTTATTTATAAGGCACAATCATATGCCCCCTCTCAGATGTTGTGTTGCTATTTTAGGCCTTATCTACACTGAAAAACCTGCGTCCAGTGTAGATCCGCTCAATCGATCCTGGAAGCGCTCTCCAGTCAACTCAATAACTCCAGCCCTCTAAGTGGAGTAAGGCTGCATCGACCGGAGGGCTCTTCAAGTCGACACAGCCGAGTGAAGACGGCGCAGTAAATAGGAGTAACTAAGTCGGTGGGAGATACGCAATCTGCGGCACACAGATTGCATATCTCCTGCCGACTTAGCCCTGTAGTATAGACCTAGCCTTAGTCTCCTCTTATAAAAAAGAGAGGGTCAACATTCCCCTGATTATCTGTTCTTGTTTTATCAGGGATTGCGGCATACGAGGTCTGACCTAGTGGGCAAAGCCAAAGTTCAGCCTCATGGTAGGAGCCAGAAACAGAAAGCAGGAGTTAGAGCCAAGGGTCGGAGTTGGAGTCTCTCAAGGGAGCAGAGCTAGGACAGACTGGAACGAGGCAGGAAAAGGCCTGGAGCAAGCAGGTGATCACAACTGCCGGGGTAAGTGTTGAGCAGCCTGCGATCTGCTGCTGCCGCAGAGCTTAAATGCAGACCTATAGGCTCCCTGCAGCCAACTAGGTGATGTTACTGCAGCCCAGCTAGACTCATGAACCAGCCTTAAAGCTGAGCCAGGTAGTAGCACTAAGCTTGACTGAGGGAACTTGGGCCCAGAGCTCCTGACAGTTTTGAATTCATCTTTCTGGAACACTGGTAGCCAGAACTATACCCAGTATTTCAGATGAAGTCTTACCAGTGCTTTGTACTATGGCAGAAATACTTCCCCCTGATTTCTAGTGGAAATATCTCACCGGATACATCCTAAATATTATCAAGCACTAGGAACGAGCCACACAATTCACCAAACAGTCACATTCTTACCTAAAAGTGTGCCAAACAGAGCAAAAGCTACAGAAGAAGGAAAAATTAATTAAAAAAAGGAAGATGATCAAGAGGTGATTTGATAATGGTGTATAAGTACCTTCATGGGGTAGGGGGAACAGCTACTAAGGGGCTCTTTAATAGAGCAGAGAAAGGAGTCCAAGCCAGAGAAATTCAAATTAAAAATAAGACACAATTATCTAACAGAGAGGGTGATTAATCATTGGAACAAAGAGCCAAGCGGAGTGGTGGGTTCTTCAGCTCTTGAAGTCTTCAGATCAAAACTGGATGCAAGTAAAACAGGCTTTAGCCAAACACAAATACTTGGCTCAATAAAGGATGAAATTCTATGGTCTGTGTTATATCAGAGGCCATACCATGTGATCTAAATGGTCACTTCTGGCCTTAAATCTATGAGTCTATAAATGAAGATAAGCCAAAAAAGAATAAATTCCATTATTTTACAACCATGACCAACACAACCCTGAAGGAAGCCCTATGATCCAAGTAACCAGCTCTGACTTTACCTTGGTGTCTGTCTTCTTAATATTGTTTTGGCACGTGCAGGCTGTAACAATTAGATGATGGCAACGCTTGTGTACAACACAGGTGCAGACTAGGAAACAAAAGAAGAACAGTGAACTTTATGAAAAGACTAAAAATGTATCAGACAAACTGGATTCCATTTAAATCATCAGTAGGTAACAGAATGATATGAAAAAATGTACCTCATGGCTGAGATTGTCAAAGACACTTAAAGGATTTGGAGACACAGTATCCATTAATTTTAACAAGAATTGGGTGCCCAAATCCTTTAAGTTCCAAAGGGGTAGCCGTGTTAGGCTATAGCAGAAAAACAAGAAAGTGTCTGATGAAGTGGGATTTTCTCCCACGAAAGCTCATGCAATAAATAAATCTGTTAGTCTTTAAAAGTGTCACAGGACTCTATTGTGTTGTGTTTTTTTTTCAAATAATTTTAAAAGCTTTGAAAAATCTCAGTCTACATAAATATCAGGAGATGTAAGCAGAAATGTCAGTGCAGTTCGAACATTACTAACAATGAAGTAAATAAATCAGACCACTGAAATTTTCCAGTGGAGAATGTTCAGGTGATACAAAGGCCGTAGAGGACATTGCTCCGAGAAATTTAAGACTATAGGCACAGTCCAAAGTGATGGATCCCCGAAAGGATATTTGAGGGTGCAAATGTAACTCTCTGGTGAGTATGTGTTTAGAAGACCCTCAGCATCTTACACTAGCTTGCACTCAGCAGGATCTATCAGTAAATGAATCCTTTATTTTTGTTGAGCTTAGGCATGAGACATTGGGTTAGCTACAGTTCAGGTCAATGGCACAGCACACTTCTCAAGAGCAAAACTGCATTATTAAGCTTACTGAAAGACCACACATGAAGACAGCCAATGTAGTCATACCGCACAGCACTCTAGTGTGAAGGTACAGAGAAATGAAGATGCCAAGATGAACTGATGAGAATTCATTTCACACAAAAAATACTGTTAAAAAAAAAAAAAAATAAATAAATCAAAAACAGAATGTTGCTTTGCAACAGGAAAAAATAGTAGGTCAAACCACAGAGCTTCCCTCTGAAGTAATTTTTCTAATATTAATTGGTTTTAATCTCAGAATTAAAGGAATTATGGAGGGCAGGGGGAAACGGCCCACGCAGGGGCCAAGAGACGGCGCTCCCAATGGCGGCTGGGCACTATGCTGAGAGGACGCAGGCCCGCATCTGACAGTGAGTGACGAGCAGCTCCTCTGACTTCAGGGGAGCTCAACGAAGAGGCAGCGATCCACCTCCCTAGAGCACAGTGCAGAGTTGGGGCCACAGCATGAGGATGGCTCCTGCAAGGATATGTCTGAGCATGCTCCCATGCAGCCAGCCTCCTTGCTGCTCATTCACACCTTCCTGCTTGGCTCAGGGAGCTGCATGAATAACAGCTTCAGAGAAACAAACAAGGAGTCCTGTGGCACTTTTAAAGACTAACCAATGTATTTAACACATGAGCTTTCGTGGGAGAAGATCCCACTTTGGAAGACACTTTAAAATGGGATTTTGGCCCAGGAAAGCTCATGCGATAACTAAATTTGTCAGTCTTTAAAAGTGCCACAAGACTCCTTGTTTGTTTTGCTGAACTAGACTAACACGGCTCCCCCTTTGGAACCTCAGAGAAGAGTGCAGACAGCATGACCTTACTGGAAGGAGATGCAGTTCAGTGTTGGATTAGTCTAATTATATGGCATATGGATATAACACTTTACCTTGGCACTGGTATCCCTGCTTTCCAAATACTCCCCTGTTCAAAACAAAACATGGAACGTGACTCACAATCGCACACCAAAACAGTCTGGCAGCAGTTTCACAAGGGCAGAACTGAAAGTCAGTGGAGCCCCATCACGCCGATCCCCAAAGCAGACAGCCAGTGGAGACAAGACGACAGTGAGCTGGCTGTGATTCGGTGCATGCAACAGAACGACAAGGAAGGCTCACAGGATAGGCTGTCAAAATGCATCCTTCTTTCCACATTAATTTTTCACTGTATTTCCTTAACTACTTCATCACATTACGGTAAAGAAAACAAGTAGAGGGACCAGATTACACGTGCTCTATGGTTACCTCTGAAGGCTCTATGCTCTGTATGGAATAGAGAGATGGAGAGAACTGCCTCTCCCACTCCTCATGCTTCCCTCAGCCATTTCAGTTTAATCATTTGTTACCCTCTACTCCTTCTTCCCATTTTAGCTCCCCGTCTATCAAGCCTGCCCTGAAATGGTTTTCGTTTTCCTATCCCTTCTCTCCTCCAAGTCCTCTTCTGCAAACAGCCCTTCCAGCTTTCTTCTCCCCATCAGTAATTCCCGCAGCATTAGCTGAACTGCCGTAAAGGCTGTGCTGTATACTCCTTCGTCTTGTCTAATTCAGACTGTAAGCTCTGTCCCGTAATGGAGATTTGTAAAGCACCATGTAACTAATTCAGTACTGACTGCTGCATGGGGGCATGCCTGCTAGAAGGAGCAGAAGGCACGGTAGGGTGCAGCAAGCTGGGGTATAAATCTACAAAGCATTAGCCTACTAGGTACTAACTGATGGTGTGGACCCTGCCACTGTGCTCTAAAGGTTCTGTAGTGGGCTTTGATCTACCGCTGAAGTAACAGGGTCCATTCAGTTACTTAGTGCACAGCCAACTCGCATACTGTATAATCACAATCTCGGATGCCACGTTCTCTCCACGTGTACAAGCGGAAGGATATGCCCACATAGTTGGTTTTAAGTCACCCTTACCAGATAAATTCTCGGCAGTGGGAGCAATAGGTTGGTTGTCGCAAATACGTAGCCATAAATTTATGCCCGTTGACTTGATGTACTCTTCTTCGCATAGCCCTCTGGCGTTTCCGGGTAAAATTTTTAAAAATTCTCTCTCGCTGCAAGGTTCCTACACAGGAGAAAAAAAAAGCCCCACAACATAAACATTCATCTATGATTGTCCATATAACAGGGATAATATTTATTATTTTACATAGTGCTTTTGATCCATATATCTCAAAGAGCTTTACAGGACAATTATTATAGCCCCTAATTTAAAGAGAGGGAAACTGCCGAGAGAGATGAAATTATGTGCACCAGGTCACAGAACAAGAACAATGAAATCCATGTCTCCAGAATCCAAGTCTGGTGTCCTATCCACTAGACCATAACTGTCATTTGATTGATGAATGCTGTTTGCCTCACCTTATCCTGTCACGGTACATCTAAGCCTCACCAGTTAGGGGATTTTTTTCCCTTCAAGTATTAAATAAAACATTAGGACCTATATTTTTAAAAGTGATCAGTGGTTCTAGGGGTTTCAATTTTTTGGTGCCCACCTGATGGCCTCTTAAAGGAAACTAATTTATCAGAGCCTTGGCATTTAGTACCTGCTGAAAATAAGGACCCTTTAGAATAGAATAGAATAGAATAGAATAGAATAGAATAGAATAGAAACTGGAAGGGGCCACGAGAGGTCATTGAGTCCAGTCCCCTGCACTCATGGCAGGACCAAGGATCCTCAAAGTTATCTTAGTTGGTGTACACAAACTGAATTACTCCAATTAGTCAATTACTCCAATCAGTGGCTCCCATTCTGTAAGTTTCCCATCTTCAAGCGTCTGACAAAGTGGGATTTTCTCCCACGAATGCTCATGCAATACATAAATTTGTTAGTCTTTAAAAATGCCACAGGACTCCTTGTTTCTTTTGTTGAACTGGACTAACACGGCTCCCCTTTGGAACTTATCCAATTAAAAAAAAATATAGGTCTTATTTAGCCATATAAAAATCCTGCAAAATTAGAAGTTGCGCAAAACACGCACTGAGGCATTTCTAAAGCACAGAACTACTGTCTACAATACATCGATAAAGTCATTATTATGTATGAATGGCTATCTAACATAAAATTAGTGATCTTGCATTTTCCTGCACACAGAGCATTTTTCATATAGAAAGACCCCAGAACTGGCCATGTTTGACCTGGCTTAGATTCTCAGATCAAAGGTAGTGGACATTTATATCACATAAGAGACATGAGTACTGCAATGAACAGGCAAGTGTATGTGTATTACTGCCCTCTACTGGATGAAATCAGAGCTGATCATGTGTATCGTGATATAAACTCAACAACGTTAAGGGAGGGTCTCCTCCAGTGAAAGTGCTCAGGCCTTGGGATAGGAGATTAAAAGTTCTATTCAAGTTGATGCCAGGAAGTTCTGCATGGCCATGGTATTCAGCATAACAAGAAGCCAGGAGATAAAAGAAAGAGTCTGCACGTCTATAATTAGCTTATCATTGACATCACTCCCCCAACCATATCTGAAAGAGAAGCTACTGCTATAAGAGCCACCACATTTGCCTTCTAAGAATGGTGTGGCCGAATGTACCCATGTCCACACCCGACATATTACTGTAATAATCTTTGTACAAGGTAAATCTTGTAAGATATCATTTGAAAACTCATAATTTGCTCATCAATATCTTCCTGATAAAATATGTGTGGCAACACTGTATGTGGAGGTATGATTTCCCTGTTAACATGCTCCAAATCGAGACTGGCAAACAGGTCTGTCTCACACAAAAGAATATGGGCTCTACTTAATCTGCACTAAGCAATAAACCCAGGTATCAAGCAGGAAGGAGACAGAGTTCACACAGGTGGAGAAATCAACAGGGAACATCTTTACATATAAATACTCTATCTCCTGAATGTCAGCTGGAAATGTTTTCCAAAAGAGGGACTGACAATTTAAAAAGGAGGAATAAACACCCCAAGTTCCCTATCTTCTCTCTCCTTCTCTGTTCACCACACAGGAAGCGATAAAGGAAGCGGTTATTAAACAGAAGAAAGAATTCTAGTCTAAGAAACTGGGCCAGTAAGACTGCTGAAAGCATGTGGTGAGAAAAACTTTGCTTTGAATGCAACATAGCTTGTTAAGTTAGGTGTGAGTTGAGTTTTACCTTTATTTTTTCTTGTAACCATTTCTAACTTTTATGACATTACTTTTATTCAGTTAAAATCTCTCTCTTTGTAGTTAATAAACTTACTTAACTGTTTTATCTAATCCAGTGTGTCTAAACTGAACTGTCTGAAGAACTGTTTGAAATAATAAGCTGGCTAGCACACTCTCAAAGAAATAATGGAGTGAACATATTTGTATTGTCTAGGAGAAGGCTGGGCTGCACTGCACATATATTTCTGCAGAAAATCTAAGACTGGAAATGAATTTGGGTCACCCTGTACAACAAACAAGGCTGGTGGGAGCCAAAGCGTGACAGGCTGGTTGCAGCACATATACACAGATATAGCTGGGAGGGACTTGCATGCTGGAGGCTGTTTGTGAGCAGCCCAGATTGGAAGCTACAGTGGCAAAGAAGTGTGAACGGCACCCTGAGTTAGAGGGCAAGGGTGACACAGCTATTCATTAGTCTGGATTGTACTCTGGGTATGTTTCAAAAGAGTTGAAACCAGCTCTGTCTATTAGACTTCTTTTAAACAGCAACAAAAATGCTGCCAACTTGATCAAGACTTGAAAGGAAAGAGATAAACATAATAGGCATATTTCATGGTCCTTTTTGCAGGAACAGAGATAGAGAAAGCCATGTTATGAGCCCCACAGCTAACCACTTCAAAGAGGCACCAACCATACGACACACTGCAGTCTCTCTGAATTCTTGCCGTACAGCTTTAGAAGGAAAACTATCAGTAAAGCTTCAGATTGTTTTCTGCTGGATTCTTCAGTCTTTTATGCAAATGCTTCCTTTCACTTGCACAAACTAGAAATTTCATATCTGATGACATAACTAGGACGCTGAAGACTGCTCACCTTTCAAGATAGCTTTCGTTCATTTTGTAAATAAAAATTGGGATCTGCCCATTAAACAAAGCAGGGATGTGGTACGTATGATCCAAGCACTTGAAAGAAACTTGTGTTCCTTATAGTCAATCTTCTAGGTAAGATACAGGATATTGCTCAAAAAGACACTGACTCAGGAAAGCATGCTGCCATGTGCTTAACTCTCATTGAAGTCAATACAACACAACACAAGAATTGCCTCATTGAGTGAAATCCATGGTCCATCTAATTCAGTACCATTTCTCCAGTAGTAGCCAGTACCAGATGATTCAGAGGAAGGTCTAAGTACACTACAGCAGAAAGAGACATGATAATTCCTCTCCCGCACACACACATTAAGTCTCACCCTGATCTCTAACAATTGGTTTAAGACCAGAAGCACAAGGTTTAATGTCTCTTCCAAATATTTTGTTGTTAGTCCAGGTAACTCCAAATATTCTTGATCTCTATACAAATCTCCAGTTCCCTTTTGAATTCTGCAAAATTCTTGGTCTCAATGACTTCTTGTGGCAATGAATTCCAGTTTCATTACACATCCTGTGAAAAAATATCTCTTGGTTTGCCACCTTCCAATTTAGTTGACTAGCCCCTTATTCTTGTATTAAGCACGTGTTTAAGCGCTTTCCTTAATCAGCCCCAAAAAATCCAGCAAGGAAAGTATCCTGCATCAGAATTTCAGCACTGATAATTTCAGTTAGTCTATTTCAGCAAAACAAATCAGGAGTCCTGCCGCACTTATAAAGACTAACACATTTATTAAGGCATAAGCTTTCGTGAGCTATAACCCACTTCCTCAGATGTATGAAGTAAAAACTGCAGCATCCTAAAGTATATATACACATGCAAAAAAGGGGGAGTTAATAAGGTCAGTTCAAACAGGGTAGATGTGGTCCACTATCAACAATTGATGAGAATGAGTTAGCGTTTGGGATGCATTAGGTTTCTGTTGTACACAACACTGAAGTGCTCCCCTACTGGTTTTTATAATAATTTATAGAACAGGCAAACTAACCCAGGTACCTATCCCTGAAACAAATCCTGTTGCCAATTCTGCCCACATATCTACCCAAGTGACACCATCATAGGACCTAACTAAACCAGCCACTCCATCAGGGGCGCATTCACCTACACATCCACCAATGTGGTATCATGTGCCTACAATGCCCCTCCACCTTATACACTGGCCAAATTGGACTGACTCTGTACAAAAGAATAAATGGACACAAATCAGATATCAACAATGGTAACATTTAAAAATCAGTAGGGGAAAACTTCAATCTCTCTGGACACTCAGTAACAGACTTGAAAGTTACCATACATCAGCAAAAAAACCTCCAAAACTTTCAAAAACAGACTTCAGCATGAAACTGCAAAGCTCGAGTTCATATGCAAACTTGACGCTATCATTCTGAGGTCTGAAAAGGGACTGGGAGTGGCTAGTTCATGAGAAAAGGTAATTTTCCCTCTTTAAACATTCTCATCTCATCAGTTGTTGTTACGGGACCACATCTACATCATTTGAATTGACCTTGTCAACTCACTCTTCTTTGCATGTGTATATATACCTCACATGCTGCAGTTTTCACTTCATGTGTCTGAGGAAGTGGGTTATAGACCATGAAAGCTTATGCTTCAACACATTTGTTAGTCTTTATAAGCGCTACAGGATTCCTTATTTGTAGCACTAATAATGGAACTCCTGGGCACTGAAAAATGAACCGAAGAGAAAAGATTATAATTTTTTATGTTTCCCGTTTATTCAATGCCTAGTTAAAACAGTTGCTTTTAATCTTTTTTCATTGGTGGATCTTATTCTGCAGAACCCCAGGTATCTGGCGGACCACCAGTTAAAAATCCCCGGATTAAAATAATTTCAGGTGCTTTCCATCAATTGTTCTACTGGGGAATTCAGCAGCTCATGTACATTTGCCAGACCTCAGGAAAATGTGTTTGTATTTCCTATTTTCCTTTTTGTTCTCCTCAGGAACCTGCACTCAGGTGCCATCCCAATTTGTGAGCATCTGACATGCAATGATGAGCAATCAAGTTCTTTGCAAGAAGCAACCCAACTATTTGGAAGCTAAATTCTTTAATCCCATTGAGGGGATTCACCTGGACATTCCTGAGCTTTGCCTGGGTATTTTAGAGAGGCTGCACTTTGGAATCATCTATCTCAAGCAAGCAAGTTAAATGGCCTTAAGCTCTTTGTTTTCCTACAAAACATCATCCCACATGCTGGTGCTTAAGTTTCGACACCTACTCATAGCATCTACTATATTTTCAAAGCATTTCATGAGCGTGGTTAAACGCTGCACCGAATTTTGATCATTCAGGAGATGCTGTTACCAGTTTGCAATATTACCAGCATAACATATATAAAGAAACTGTGGGCTTAATTCCAATGAGGTACCCATACACTTTATTATACAGTCAGAATAGTACTTTTAATGGTTGTTGCCTTCTGTATCATTCACCTGGAGGTTACTCCTCAAACTTCACAGCCACCGATAATACTCTGAATAGTAAGGAAACAATTTCCTCAGACGTTGTTCATCTTCCTTTTCATTCATGATTATGTTCACTTAAAGCAGGGGTGTCAAAGTCAGTTAGCCTTGGAGGGCCATTTCTGCGAGCAACTCAGACTCAGACCGCTCACCCGTCTCCCTGCTCCCTCAAGACCCCCACCTCCCAACTCTAGTCCCCACACCCCCCACCTCCTACACCCCCAAGGCCTGCACAGCAGTGCAGCCCCCTGGCACCTTCCTGCAGCACACAGCCCCCATTCCCCCCCGGCGGCCCTCCCTAGCAGCGTGGCTCCCCAGGAGCCCCCTAGCAACACGAATTCCTGGCGGCCCCCCTGCCTATGCAGCTCCCTGGCAGCCCCCACAGCAGCATGGGTCACTCAGCGGCCCCTTCCGCACCCGCCAACAGCACGGGGCCAGGGCAATTGGTCTGACCCCAAGGACCAGGAAGGAGGCTGGCTTCATGACGCATTGCCATGAGCCAGCATCGGCCCACCGCCGCCTCGCCCCCTGGGGCTGACCAGCCGGCCAAGTGCAAAAGTGGGGGGGGGAAGTGCCATGCAGAGCGCAGGCTGAGCCCCCCACCAACACTGCCGGGCCTGTTCCCCAAGTGCGGGCTGCAGCAGAGCAGACCATGGGCCGCAAATAGCTCGCAGGCCGCATGTTTGACATCTCTGACAAAGTGCATTATTATAAATGCAAACATTACTAATGTAATGAGTGAAATCCTGACTCCTCTGATGTCAATGGCAAAACTTCCAATGACTTCAGTGGGGCCAGGATTAGGCCTGATATGTTTTTATTACATATGCATTCACATGCACTATATTATATTTTGGGGGCATGCGCTCTCATTAACTTGCATGGAATTGCGAGTACTTAATGTCACAATTAACGGCAACTGCACCTGCATTCCCCCTCTCTGAACCACCAAAGGTACCAATCTTATACTTCTGGCTCTCCAGCTGTCAGTTCTCTTGGGAAGAGACTGAGGACTCTCTCCCTTCTGACTGAGTATTTCTAGGTTGCACAACAACTTGCCTATTCTATGAATTTCCCAGAAAAGTCAGACTGCCTAGGCATGCCTGCTTTAATTTTCCCCTCAGAGACAGCAAACAATGAAATTGCCTCAGTTAAGTGACCACACAACCATTTCTAAGCAAGCACATCTATTCTTAAGGGAAAAAACATTATAGAGAAAACATTAAAATAAAAGAATCTACAGGCATGCTAATAAGCTCACCAGACTTTCCCCACCTCCAAGAAGGGTTCTGCCCAGTGAATAGTTCTTCAAAGCCCAGTAAACCACTCTTCTGTCATAACCAGTTTATAACTGCTGTGACTCAAACAGTACATTTATAAATCTACGAGTTTCTCCTTTATGCCATTTGAGCCCTTTGATCCTGGGAACAGGTAATTCATAGACAAAAATCCCCTCACCAGGGTGACCCTCTTCAGGTCTGGAGGTGGGCATTTCTTTTCCCTCCCTCCAAGTATTTCCTAGGAACCCCACTTGACTAGCAATTCATGTTTGTCTTAGACCATTCTTTAGAAGAGTTCTCTGAAGCTCAGAATGGTCTCCTAGGTTTACATTAGTCATGTCTTCTAAGTAAATTGCATACAATCCCACCATAACAAAAAACACTCACATTTTTAATACAATGAGCTCCTGATACATTTAAATTTAATTCAATAAGGTTTGTCCATGATAGTGCAGGAAATTGCCATGCTTATTACACTCAGCAGCTCTTCTATCTGGCCCACATTTATTTATTAAAAAAAATGTTTGTTTGAACACACTAATTTTTCCTTCCAGGTCAAAGTACTTCCTTCCTCACAATCAATTTCCATCCAGATGGCAAAATCCCAGGAAATAACCACTCTGTCCACCTATGTACTCTTAACACCACCCTTCCTGTGCGTGGAACATATAAGAGAACATAAAAGTCTTTCTTGATTGACACATGAGCTGATGTTGTCATCCTACTTGTCTATAGTTCTTAATGTCACAAATAAAAAATAACCTATAGTGCATATTCAGAAAAACTCACATTGTATTCTGGCCAGTTTCCCATAGAATCTCTCCTCCCACACCTTCCCACTTCCCCATTTAATAACAATGTTTTACAAAACAAAGCAAAAGAGTCACAATTTGAAAAAACTCCAGCTTACTTAAATACTTAAATTTTTCAAACCTTCCAAACTTTAGTAACACAGCTACCGGTATAGTCCAAATTCTGCCCTCATACACAAACAAGCAACACCCCAAGAGAGTCAAAGGGAGTGGCCCATGATGTGCTGATGGCTAAATTCAGCCCTCTATAATACATGGGTATTTATTATCCAGGGCTATTTGTAAAAAGTAACAACTGAGATGAATAGTAAGGAGTCCCTTCCCCCTTCCCTCTCTCCACACGTGGCCAGAACACATTTGCATCCATGGAAATTATGTATGCTGAAGGAGCAGAGAATAAATAAATCACAAAGTCATTTGAGGACATTTGTATGTAATGGCATGCTATTCCTCCTGTCAGCAGCGTAATGATAGCGGAGTACCCGCCATATTAGGTTACGTGATTCCAATATTCTTTGCCATGGACATTTATTTTCCTTTTCCACTGCATACTTTTTATGCAAAGTGGAGTCCAGAAAGTTCTATAGCTGTAAAATAGAGAGAAATTTCCCCCACAATGCAGCACATTTTCATACTTCTATTTTACAAAGTCATATGGGGCAACCTGATGCACAAAAAATCCTGCAATGTTGTATTGTTCTTCCTCCCCCCCATCTTCTATCCCCCCCCCCCCCACACACACCCTCAGCTGAATACTGTGCTAAAGGAAAAATAAAGGGATTTGATCAAGTAAATAATCTGAAATTATAATGCCAATGGAATCAAAGTTGATGCTAGGCATAGGTGGAGTTTGACTACTTAATTTGGGGTTCAAGAGGTAGGGAGGTTAGGGCATCCCATGGCTAGAGTATTCACCCTCCCTCCCCCTGTTGGGGACAGTTCCTCAGCAGGAGGAGGGGCTGTGGGCACGTTTCCTGCTCACCCGCACTCCTCCCCTGTGGCATCATTGGGTGTGGCAGCAACAGCGTATCAAGGGGGCCATGCTTTCGGGAGCTGGCCTGGTGGAGAGAATCAACCAAGTCCTTGGAAGAGGAACTGCCCCACACAGACATCCCCAGTGGCCACGCCAACCTGGCTCCGCCACCTCCTGCCCCAGAGCTGGACACAACAAGGGGGCCGTGGGCTGGGTTGGCAGGGCCTCTGGGGGATGTCAGCAGGGGGTGGCTCCTCCTTCAAAGGCCCATCCAGCATCCTCCTCAAACATGGTTCTCTCCCTTGGTACACCACTGCTGGAGAAGGCAGGAACACCCAGCAGGGGTGGGATGGGCAGTGCCAGGTGGATATGGAAGATGAAGATTTTTTTAAAATCATCATTAGTTTGAGGGGGGCACTGCTCCCCCCATGCCCTCCCAAACTCCACCCTTGGTCCTAGGATAAGAGACTTCTTCTACTAGATAAACTCAGACATTTACTGAAAATAAACAGAGGCAAAATCAAGATGGTTTGTAGGAAAACACTGATCCTGTGATAAAAATGTCCTACAAATACTTAGTATCTTTTCAATCAAAAGAATGCTGCAGGCATAATTCTTCAGCCTGATGCATGCAAAGAGCTGAAGCCCCATTAATTCAGACACTATAAACCATAGCAATGGTGAAGGCACAATTCTACACTGACGGGGATGTGAAGGATATGATTTTAAATGCCACTTCTATTGCTGACTGCTCTGATTCTATGATATAAGTGTGTGGAGTGGAAGTTTCCCATTTCATGACTAATGTAACACTGCATTCTGGATTAGCCTAAAGGTTATTGCTTTGTGCACTTAAGCCAACTGGAGAAGTTTCTATCTTTATGATTCAGGGCTTTTTGTTTGAAAAACCCAACGTTGTACATATTATAAGTAAACTAGTTTCAGATTGACCAAAGCTGAAACTACTTCTTTTTTTTCTTTTTTTAAACAAACACCAATAAGGTTTAGGGAGTCAAAATTTGAATTTGCTGTCAGTTTCTACTTGGTACTCTACCACAATATAGATCACATTTTTGCTTCATCAGTACCAACGGATTTTAATTTTTATTTTTATTTGAAGCTTTTTATACACAGGCTTAAACTTTGCTGAGTTTACTCCATAGCTGTTTTCCAATGTATGTATCAGTGCTGCCAAAATAAATTCATTCCCGTAATTACATTTCTTTGCAATCTTTAATTGCTGCTTATTTTTAATCTTCTCTACTACATACTTATTGGCAGCCAGTAAGAAGAAAGTTCAGGAAATGGGTGATACCACCCATAACAAAATTTAATGGCAACAGAGCAAATTTTAAACCATCTTATATTTATGTGAGGGGCATGGCCATGGGTGAGCCCGGGTGGACCGGGGCCCACCCACTTGGAGATCAGGCCTGCCCACTGCTGTGCCCATCAATGGCACCATCTTCACTGCCATGACTGTGGGGTTGGCCATCAGCCGGTGGCTGTGAGTGAAGCACAGGTGCCAGCCTGGAACTTCTGCTCCACTCGCAACCACAGCTGCCAGCTGACCCCTCCAGCTGTGGCAGCGAAGTTCGTGCTGGTGCCGGGCAGGCCTGATCTCTCTGCCTCACAAGAGCTCCGGTTGCTATTGAGCAACTGGAGCAGCTCAGGCAGCTTCCAGTCACGTGACCGGAAGCTGCCCATGGCCAGACCTCCCTGAAGACTCAGGTGCCAGGCAGAAAATGGGGGCTAGATTCACCCCTGGTTTAATGCCATAATTGTTCACTAAAGAAAGACTCTCAGATTCATCTGGCTAGCATAAGCAAATCTCTCATAAGGGACGAGCTAAAGGTTTCAAGTCATTAAGCTTCCATTTCTGCTTCAAAAATACTTCTTGTACAAATCTACCTGATGGCATCCTACGCTTGGCAGCAATCATGTTTTGTCAACGATGAAAATTATGGCATGTTTACCCACGTTTTCTATCTGACGTGTCCATTTCTTTCAACCTTCCATTTCCTACAGGTGTTGAGTGTTCAAAGATAGGAAGAAAAAGGTAGTCAGTTTCTCTAGACTAGATGGGAATGTGATGTGACAGGTATTGTACCACCATACAGTATCTTTGGGGATCACTCTATTCAATTTATGAATGTTTTTATATGATTGTACTCCATTCCATGTGTTCTTTTCTACCATAGCTCCTTCAGAAAGTAAAAAAACAGGGTGAGGTGATCAAGGAATGTTACTGAGACTAAGCCACTGTCAAGAGGTACCAGCCCCTGGAAAAATTTGCATAAACTGGTTCAAACTGAGTTCCTGGAGACTCACATGAGGAAACAGCTTTGGCTTAAGAAGGCTGAGTTTGAACTGATAAAGGGCCTTCTTTCTGAGTCAGAAAATGAACATGATCTACTGAAGGATTGGTAGGACTTCAGGATACTAGTGCCTTATGGAACTAATGGGCATTTCATAGTACGTTTAATATGCATTTAAATCTGTTTTATTAAAAAAAAATCTCTATACTGATTTTACCTTAAGAATAAATGTTTGCTCAGAGCTGTGTGTTAACTTGTAACTGCTGGCAATACATTTGTCATATCCCTACGAGAAAAAGCAATGCACAGATGCTAGCAGACTGGATTGCTGGGGATATCACAAGCGTATGACAGGGAACTGTGTAGCCTTAAACCCCAGTCAGCTGCAGTGGGACAAGGCTCCCTTCCCAGAGACAGGTGATTGCTAGACACCTGACAGGACATTCCTGATGAGAATCAGGCAGGGTGGATACAGGGGCAGTTACCTTAAAACTGTGACAGATAGTACTTCGAGGGTTTTTAATCATTCATTGGCATCACCTTACCTAAAAGCACATGGGAGCAGGTCTCTGACAATGAATAACTATTTAGAAAAGCTGAACATGCACAATTCCATAAGCCAGCTGTAATGCATCCAAAGGCGGTGGGGGAGTTTGGTTGGTGTGATTGCAGAGCCACTGGCCGTTACCTCTGAAAACTCGTGGCAATTGGGGGAGGTCCCAGGCAACTGGAAAAAGGCAAATATAGTGCCATTCTTCAAAAAAGGGAAGAAGTAGGATCTGGGGAACTTCAGACCAGTCAGCCTCACCTCAGTTCCTGGAAAAAATCGTGGAGCAGGTCTTCAAGGAATCCATTTTGAAGCACTTGGTGGAGAGGAAGGAGATCAGGAACAGTCAGCATGGATTTACCAATCACGACCAATGTGATTGCCTTCTATGATGAGATGACTGGCTCTGAGGATGTAGGGAAAGCAGTGGACACGATCTACCTTGACTTTAGCAAAGCTTTTAATACGGTCTCCCGCAGTGTTCTTGCCAGCAAGTTAAAGAAATATGTGTTGAATGAATGGACTTTAAGGTGGATAAAAATCTGGCTAGCTCATTGAGCTCAATGGGTAGTGATCAACACTTTGTTATCTAGTTGGCAGCTGATATCAAATGGAGTGCCCCAGGGGTTGGTGCTGGGGCCAGTTTTGTTCTACATCTTCATTAATAACACTCTCAGCAAGTTTGAAAAGGACACTAAGTTGGGAGGAGTGGTAGTTATGTTGGAGGTTAGAGACAGGATTCAGAGTGATCTAGACAAATGAAAGGATTAGGCCAAAAAATATCTGATGAGGTTGAACAAGGACAAGTACAGAGTCTTGCACTTAGGTCAGAAGAATCCCATGCTCTGTTACAGTTTGGGGACCAACTGGCTAGCAGCAGTTCTGAAGAAAAGGACCTGGGGATACAATGGACGAGAAGCTGGATATGAGTCAACAGTATATCCTTGTTGCCAAGAAGGCTAACAGCATATTAAGATGCATTAGTAGGAGCTTTGCCAGCAGATTGAGGGAAGTGATTATTCCCCTCTATTTGGCACTGGTGAGGCTTCAGTTGGAGTACTGTGTCCAGTTTTGGGTCCCCCACTACAGAAAGTATGGGGACAAACTGGAGAAAGTCCAGCAGAGGGCAATGAAAATTATTCAGGGGCTGGAGCCCATGACTTTATGAGGCGAAGCTGAGGGAACTAGACTTGTTTAGTCTTCAGAAGAGAAGAATGAAGGGGGGATTTGATAGTAGCCTTCAGTTACCTGAAGTGGGGTTCCAAGGAGGATGGAGTTAGGCTGTGCTCAGTGGTGGCAGATGACAGAAAAAGGAGCAATGGTCTCAAGTTGCAGTGGAGGAGGTCCAGGTTGGATAGAAGGAAAAAAGTTTTCACTAGGAGGGTGGTAAAACACTGGAATGCGTTACCCAGGGAGGTGGTGGAATCTCCATCCTTAGAGGTTTTTAAGGCCCAGCTTAACAAAGCCCTGACTGGCATGATTTAGTTGGGGTTGGTCCTGCTTTGAGCAGGGGGTTGGATGACATGACCTTCTGAGGTCCCTTGCAACTCTCATCTTCTATGATTTATGACTGAATTATGACTGTTGAGATACCGACATTGGTTTCTTTCCTGCCTCTGAAGTTCTATATTTCTTAAATTTTCTACCTTTTTTCCAATCACCATTTAGTTTCTTTGCAAAGAAATGTGTCTAGTTCAGTTCCCATCAGGGGCTCATTACAAAGCACTCAACCATTTTAACTCAAGGAGAACCTTGTGTCTGATTCAGCCATTGTTCTTCCATTGAAGTCAGGGAAGTTCTGCATGCAGACTGATAGAAAGACCAGATATATTGATATCAGTTTTAGGACTTCATCCAGCAAACCCATTTAAAGAAAAGTTTATCTTTAAGGGATTTTCCCCTCCTTCTACTCTCCAGTGTTGTCTGGAGGAATCGGCACAAACAGGTGAAATTCTTGTCCCAGTGAAACAAATCGGAGCTTTGCCACTGACTTCAATGGAGCTAGTATTTCACCCAAGGTAAGGAGTCACATCCATAGCTCTAATCCTTGCTATGTTGCTGACTTATTGTGAGGCTTAGGACAAGTCTTTGCACTTTTCTGTCTCAGTCTCCCATTCTATAAAATGAGGACTACGCACATTCCCACCTGCCTCACAAAGGCGTTTTGAGGATTAATTTCTTAATATTTGTACAGTGCTTTGAACATAGAGAGCACAATATAAACATGATGTCATAAAGAATACTAATACTTTGGCAAAGAAATATCACAGAAACACCAGCCTCTCAGGGAACCATTTGCAGCTCACTTGTGCGTAGTAAAGAATTATAACCAGCCTTAGATATTCTCTAAATAAGGTAATCCATCCACGATCGGAGCATGAGCGCAAAACCAAGCAGAACGCTACACACAAGGCAAGGCATTCGGCCTCCTTCAATTTCCTCTTTCCACAGTTAAAGAAAGCAGACTAGCTGCACTTCATTTCTATTTATATATTTTTGCCACATGACGGGAAGATGTTGATTTATGAGTAATGCCATCTAAGCCTCACCCTGAGACAAATGGTAGTTTGCCGGCTGAATGACTGGTAGTACTTGAATGTGATAACAGTCAACAATGATAACCGGAACTACCTGATTAATTTAGTTCCACCGTGTTGTCAGCACCAGGCTGTGATACCTTCCTCCCCACTGGAAACTTCTTTTTGAAGATCTAGTAATTACTTTACCTTCTATATTATTACTACTTTTCTTTCATTCCTGAGACTGCAGGACCTTGATCCTGCAAGGTGTTTAGGACTACCTGATAAATGCTAAGTGCCATCTATTCTATGGGTGGAGTTTGGGGGGGAAAGGGTGGCAACAGAATATCTGAGTGCCTCCTACTGTTAGTGTATATATCTCGCAACACCCTGATAAGGCAGGGAAGGATTATAATTCCTGTTTTACAAACAGAAAACTGAGGTATGGAGGAAAGATACTTGCCCAAGATCACAGAAGTCAGTGAGAAGGCTTGGAACTGAACTCAGATCTTTTGAGTCCTAGAGTAGTGCCTTAACCTCACAACCCTCCTCCCTCTGACTCTGCACCCTGCAGGAGACACAGGCAGCCTGCAGTACTGGAGAGGCAGGATGATTTGGAGAGCACACTGGATTGGGAATCTGGAGACCCAGGGTCTATTCCCAGGTGTGACCCCTTTGGCAAATTATTAAACTTTATGTGCCTTAGGGTTCTCATGTGTAAAATGGGGATAATGACAGCCACCCTTCCTGGGTAAAGAACTTTGAAATATACAGATCAGAAATACTAGGTATTATTGCTAGTTCTTAATCAGCAGATCGTAAACAGCTGATTCCCCTCTGCATCCAACCCCAAATTGAAATCCTGACCATCTCCTTGTGCTCAGGCAAGAGAACCCCTCCCTCATTGTAAAACATCATGTTCATTCATCATATCTATTAAACTAAAGAGAAGTTTTGGGGACAACACTTCTTAGGGGCTGAAGTCATTTAAATAATTTATTAAAAATGGGTAAATAAAATGAACAAAGCCACTTCAATGTGTCTGGTGATTTATTCCTGTGCCAGGAGCCTCCCCGCTCGGCCGATTTCAAAGCAATGATATATTACCATGGGTGGATATTATTAAGGGGTTTTGGAATGACACCTTTTATAGAGAAAGGTTGGCTAGAGCATGCAAAGGCTGGCAGTGGTTGTGTGAAATCTTTTGGAAAGGCATTGTTTACATCCTCTGGAAATGGCAGGGAGAGCCTGAACTGTTCCCTGATCCAATGCCTCAGAGTTGGAGCAACCAGTAAATCACATTTGGTAGGTAGTTCTGGAACACGGATTGCAATGCCCAGGGCTTATTTAGACTTGTCTACCCAGTGAAGTTGCACAAATTTTACTTAAGTCATGTGTTTAAACTGATATAATGAAACTGGTGCAAACGCCTGCATTGGCACACTTTTTTCAGCCTGAAAGTGGCTTATTTATGTTTATTTGATCAACTTCAGTGGAATCAAAAAGACACTTCTATACTCTTTTATACGAAATAAGAATAGCCATACAAGCCTTTGCATTGCTTGAACTAATTCCATTTAAATTCACAGCTCATGCTAAACTGGTGCAGCTTTCTTACGTACACAAGGACTTAACATCCATCTCAAAGACACAGTCCGTGGAAAATACTCTTCAAGTTAATGGAAAATCAATGCAGAAGAGAGAAAACTAGGAATGGTCATAAAACAAAGAGAAATCCTACTTTTTTATGAGGGCAAAATATATTAATAAATCCAATGATCATTTGAATTTCAAGCAACTCTCATCCAGAAGGATCCAAAGTATTTCAGTGACTCTGTAACTAGTGACCATTTTACTTGCAATTAAAATGCACCCAGTTCTAGACTGAACCACATCAGACCTTTACTAGGGGCATAACAACGTTTAGGAAGGGAAGTAAATTATAACACAGTATAATGGGAATTTAGAGGGGGGGCCAAATTTATTAAGACAGTTGGACTTTGGCCAAGATAGTTAACAACTTTCCACTTCCACAGTGGTCAGGTTCCCAGATTTCATTTTCACCTGACAGAGAACGCACTGTTTCACAGTCCCCTCTAATACATTGCTGACACATTATTTTAGTATTAACTCAGGCCTGGTTTACACCTAAAATGTAGGTCAATTTAGCGACATCAATCAGGGTGTGAAAAATTCACAGCCCTGAAAGATGTAGTTAAACTGATTAACAACCCTGTCACAGACAATGCTTGGTTGATGGAAGAATTCTTCTGTTGATTTAGCTACCACCCCTCGAAGGGAGGAATAACCATAGCAACAGAAAAGAAACCCCTTCCATCATTGTAACACGCATCTATTCCATGGCACTACAGCAACTGCAGTACTATACTGTCTGTTGAAGGGGGATTTTCTCCCACAAAAGCTCATGCAATAAATACATTTGTTAGTCTTTAAAAGTGCCACAGGACTCCTTGTTTGTTTTGCTGACCTAGACTAAGATGGCCACCCCTTTGGCACTTGTGCTGCTGTAAAACAAACACAGAGTTCTGTGGCACTTTTAAAGACTAACAAATTTATTTATCACATGAGCTTTTGTGGGAGAAAATTCCTCTTCGTCAGATGCTTTGCCGCACTGGACTAACACGGCTATCCCTTTGGAACCGGTGCCCCTCATGTCTGTACTGTAAACATAACCACAGATGGATGACCAACACCTGAGTCATCAACAATTTGACTATAACACCTTGTTGGTCAGTCACCCAATCCTTGAATGGGCACAACCCTACTGGGCTGACATCATCATAGCCCAAAGTGGTATAGCTGCATACCTAACTCTCATTACATATCCATTTGTTCCTTCCTTTTCTGTGATTTTATTACCTCTCACATGGACTTTGATTCCACTAACTAAGAGGCTTTGTTGATTCACTTGTGGGAACTTGAAGACATGGATACAGGCTCTCCATTGGGTGCGTTCCTCCCTTTGCAAGCAGTGTCAAAGAGTGATAATTACTTATTCTTCCTCTCCAAGGGCTTTCCCATCTCACTCCTCTTGTTTAATGCATATGTATGACATGGGGGAGAAGTAAATCACTTTCACCAACTATGTCAACAGCATATGGTTGACACTCATGTCTATATCTTTCATTGGTTTGCTTTCCCCATGACTGAACAGAATACACATGTGGATTAGGAAGAACTGGGTTAGGTTCTATGGCTCTGTCTACACTACAGGCTCTGTTAAGGCGATTTAACAAGGTCAACTTTGTCGACTTAAAGTCGACCTTGTTAGGTCAACTTAATGGAGCATCTACACTTAAAGTTGACTTAAGTTGACCTTGTTAAGTCAACTTAACAGAGCCTGTAGTGTAGACATACCCATCCACACTGGCTTTAAGTCTACATAATAAGGTTGACTTAAGCCTTAAGTCGATCTTCAGAGATGGCATTGTTAAGTCAACTTAAGGAAGTGCTTAAGTCGACTTAATAAGCGCCCAGTGTGGACGCGGCGTTCTGTAGATCGATTTAAGCGACCTAAGGTGCAAGTGTAGACGTATCCCTTCTGACTAAGATGGCACTGACGGTTTCTCTTGAAGATATAGACCACAATCACCATTGTATTTTTTATTAGATTTGTGCCAATATATTCCACAGTCGCTTGGCCCTCATGGATCCATTGTTGCTTCTCCATTCCTAGGTGACATCAATGTCAGTATCTTTCTTTTTCCATTTAGAATTGGTTTGGAGAGCATGATCACATAACTAAAGACAGTATCATAAAGCATACACAAAAAAGGGCCAAATTAGGTTGCAAAGAACTTTAATTCTGGCATTCTCTAACATTTGAGTACTTAGTTGCTTTTGCAACCATAATGTCCTCTTAATGTAGATTTTTTTAATGTAATTTCCTACATTTTCTAAAATTTGAAAGAATATTTCATCACGTAGAACTAAACTGATTTGCTGTGTACCACCCCAGTCTCCAATGGCTCATCAAAATGGTTGGGATTTTTAGATCCACAGCACTGTCCTCTACCACTCAAGCTAATGGAGTAACCGGTAGCAGTTGAAGGCTGTTATTTTTTATGTTGACTTGCTAATAGAATCATATAACCATAGGGTTAGAAGGGGCCACATGGGTCATCTAAGCCAAACCCCTACCAAAATGCAGGATTTATTCTAGCTAAAAAACCATCCCCAAAAAAGCTACTCAGAATCTTTTTGAAAACCTCCAGTGAAGGAGATTCCATGACTTTTCTAGGCAGTTTGTTCCATTGTCATACTGTTCTCACTAAGAAAATTTTAAGAAATTAAAATTAAGTTAATTTTATTTATTTATTTATTTATTTAAGTTAATTAAAATAAAGTTAAGAAAATTTTCCTGAGATTTAATCTAAATCTGCTATGCTCTACCTTGAACATGCTGCCTCTTATCCAGCCCTCTGTGACAAAAGAGAACCATTTTTCTCCATCTTTTTTAGGACAGCCTTTCAAGTATTTGAAGACCACTATCATATCCTCTTTATCCTACTTTGACTGCTTAATCGCCTCTTTTTCAAACTAATGTAACCCAAAATTTCATTTCCTTTTTTTCTGCAGCAGCAGCACATTTTTGACATGTTGAGGTTGGGATCCACCCCAACTCCCAGATCCTTCTCAGCAGGGCTTCTGCAATGCCAGTGATCCTCCATTCTGTATTTGTGCATTTGGTTTCTCTTCCCTAAGTTCACCACCTTACATTCCTCTTTGCTGAGTTTAATTTTGTCATCTGTAGCCCAGTTCTCCAATTTATCCAGATCCACTTGAATTTTAGTTCTATCCTCCAAAGTGTTTGCAACCCCCTTAATTTTGTGTCATCTGCAAATTTCACCAGTATGCTTTCTATTACTACTGTGGCAAACACCCTCCTCAGTCTTGCCAAATAATGGCCGTCTCCTCAGGCAGGATAGTCCTGGGGTAAACCTGCCTCAAACTGGACAAATCCTTAGCTTCTCCCCTCCAGTGCCTCTTTGTTAGAGTGTTCAGAGTAGGCCTTGGTTTGGGCCTGTGGAACGTCCCTCCATCCCTCACCAAGGGAGAGGGGAATGCTGAGTCGCTAAATCTATAACCCCTAGGCCCCGGGAAAGTACCTTTCCCTGGCTTCTTCTGTGGGGCTGTAGACATGTTGGTGTTGCCCTGGGGGACAGAGTGGTATCAGCCCTTCCCTCAAGCTGGTGCCTGGGTTTTTTTCCCTCTTTGTTGCTCCCCTTCTGGTGAGAAACACTATCTGTTATATTGGGAAAGTCTCTTCTCCTATTACTGCAAGCCTCCTAGCAGCTTGTCTCTCTCTCCCCCTCTTCTCTAGCAGAGGCAGGGTTTTAATAAGGCTGGCGTAGCCTTTGATTGGGCTCAGGTGCCCCTAATTGACCTGCGGTAACCTCACCTCTGCCTGAAGCAAAAAAGGCCTTTACCATTCTAGGGATGACATACTTGCCCTCAAGTATCAGAATTTCCGGGGCTCCCCAAGTTCAAACCTCCTGGTAAGGGCAGCCTTACCACCCAGTGCTCAGGCCTACCACCAGCGGGTTCTGAGGGAGGGTGCTCCCCTCACCCATCTCTCTGGATCTTTTCATTGAGCCCCTGTCCTGTGAGGCTCCCCCAACGTCCAGCCACCTCCTCAGCACACCCCGAGCCGATTGCAGGATCTGCAGCCAGTGCACTTTGGAACTACACCACGGGCAGATCTATACATGTTTATGCTCCACGCTCTCCATTTCCTCACCTTTATGTCCCACCTTGATACCAAGTGGTGGGACCTTTTACCACCTGTCAAAGATGAGGAACCACGGAGGGCCAGTCTGTATTCCACTGTGGTTCAACTGCCTGTGGGCATATTGGTTGGCTGCTCCTTCAAGGAGCCATGATTACAGGCATGTACCTGGCACAGTTCACCCTTCATCCTGATTCCTGTCCCTTTTGTGGTGTGAGGGAGACCCTTGTGCATGTCTGTCTGGAGTGTTCCAGGTTGCAGCCCCTATCTCCAGCTCCTCCTGGAAGGTCTGGTTGCACTTTTCCCCACACTTACTGATCTATGCACTCCCCATCAGTAGCCCCACAAATCTGCAGGACCTCCTCATCTTGACCAAGGTGGCCAGGGAGAGGATGCTGGCTGAGGAGGTGCTCTGCAACAATGGGGCCTATTTCCATTCCTCCATCTGATCACGTACCCAGGCTGAGTTCCTCTTGGACTGGTCCGCTGACTCGTTAAGGAGCAGTGGGCATTGTCCAGGGTTCTCTGCTCAGTATCCCTCTCAGTTTCCCTCCATTTAGCCCTTTGACCTTCATGCCTGTTCCTGTTTTTTCCATTTGTTGTCCCCCATAATTAGTTGATCCTGGGTTCAGTAGCTCCTTCCCTTAGGCTCAGGGAAGATAGTAGTATCCTTTTGAAGTCATCTGGCCTGACTTTATCACACTACATACAAGTCTTAATAAAGAGGATAACATTTATAACAGATCTATGTGGAAACCCACTGGTACTTGATTCCACTGGTTTATCACACTCACTATTAAAAATGTGTGCCTTATTTCTAACATGAATTTGTCCGTCTTTAACAGCCAGTTATTGGTTCTTTTATGCCTTTCTCCACTTGGTTAAATTGCTCTTTAGCCCCCATAAAGGTACCTGCTGTAATCAAGTTCCCCTTTAGTCTTCTCTCTGATAAACTAAACAGATTGAGCTCTTTACGTCTTTCACTCTAAGGCCCTGTCTACACTAGAAAGATAAGTTAATGCACATTTAGGTCAACTTAGAGAGAGCAATTACAGTGGTGTGCAGGTCTACGACCCTCCTTGCATCAGTGATGTGCACATCCTCACCAGGAGCACTCCCATCAACCTGAGAAGGGCAGTGTGTGGAGCTGAGAGCCCCTTCTCTCAGCTCCCCTCCTGCCAGGAGCTCAGCTGCTCCACAGGCTCCAGGCAAGCTGCCCCCCATCGCCCCCTCTTCCCCCAACCCCAATTCCTCATTCCCTGGCAGGAGCCAGAGAAGCCACTAGGGCAGAGGTGCACAACCTGCAAGCATATTCTGTGTGGCCCTCTGGGAGTGTAGCAAGCAGGGGGATCCCATGACGTGACGCCCCCCCCCCCGTGCGGCGCTCGTGTGGCCCTAGAAAATGCAATTTGGCCCTCGGCCAAAAAAGGTTGTGCACCCCTGCGCTAGGGGCTTCTCCACTCCCTGCTCTCCCACCTCATCTCCATCCCTCCGAAAAGCCAAGGGAACCACCCAGGGCTGCTCTCCCCGCAGGGACTAGGGTCCACCTACCCTGGCTTTTTGCCCGCTCCCCCCATCTGGGAGCTGGGCAGCCTTGTCAATTTCATGGCTGAGACCAGGACTTCTTACCCCACCCCTCAACTTGGAGTCCTCCAGCTGAAACTGACGAGTGACAGCTAAGAGCTCATGTAAGGAGCTCAGTGTTTACAACAGGGGTATCAAACATGCGGCCCACAGACTGGAAATGGCTCAGGAACCTCTTCCATCTGGCCCACAACTGTGCTCTGAGAGACCACGCTCTCTCCCTAACAGAGAGAGAGTCTGTGGTCTTGCGGTATCGCAGAATGCAATCTCACATACCCAGCTCTCTGTGATGCCGCAAGAGTGTCAGGGCTCACGACATTGTGGAGCTCTGGTATGCAAGATAGCTCCCTGTGATACTGCGAGACCACACTCTTTCTCTGTGAGGAAGGGAGTGTGGTATCACAGAGTGCACTCTTGCATAAGCAGCAAGACTCACCTGAAGAACATTTATGTCAAATCTGGCCCACCATAGCAAATAAGTTTGACACCCCTGGTCTACACTGACATTACATTGCCCCTTCTGTGCTGATACAAGCCTTACATATCTTGCTGAGGTGGTTTTATGTCGGCTCATAACATGGGAGCTCCATTGGTAGGAGGAGCATTTGAATGGGTACGCCTCCACTGTTTTGCCAGAAAAAGTCAGCTTTTGTCGACAAAACTCTCTAATGTAGACAGGTCCTAAGGCATTTTCTCCAAACTACATATCATAGTTGTAACTCTTCTCTGCACTCTCTCCAAATTTTCAATAACGTTTTAAAATGTGGATTGTACGCATTATTAGTCTCAACAGGGCTATATACTCAGGTCCTGTCACCTCCCTGCTCCTACTCAGTATATCCCAAACACACCAAGAAATCAGTTATCTACAATAAGGCACTCAAATACTAAAGGATATGCTCCGAGAAGGAATCCGTGATTCACGCCTTAACACTCTTAAAACCGTCTGCACCAAGCAAGGATGATCCACCAGAGAAGCAGATTGCCACATGGAACAGGTCACCCAAATATCCTGAAAGAACCTGCTTCGATGCAAAAAAATCAAATCCCCTCTGATTGCTCACCCCTCATTGTGACAAGTTCCAAAGGGGTAGCCCTGTTAGTCTATTTCCAGAAAATAAACAAGGAGTTCCGTGGCACTTCTCAAGACTAACAGATGTACTTGTCACCTACCACTCTGCACTGGACCCCATGCAGGGCACCATCAAACAACTACCACTTATACTTGATGAGAAACCCACCCTGAAAGAAATATTTCCTGAACCCTCTCTTCTGGCCTTCAAACAACACACTCAACATCTCCAAGCTCATCACCAGAAGCAAGCTGCCCATAGACCAGGATACACCAACTTTAACTGGCACCAGACCCTGCAAGAAGAACAGATCCATCTCCACTACTACAATCATCAACACTCCCCACAACACACCTTTCAATATCCAGGGAGCCTACACATGCCGATCACAACATGTGGTGTACCTTGGCTAGTGCACTGAATGGCCCAATGTTCAGGTGAAAACAGACAATTACACACATGAATGAATTCACAAAGGAAAACGATAAGAGATGAGAACATCTATCCTCTGCGAGTGAACGCTTCACAAAGCGATTCCTCTATATTGGACACTCAGTCCTCATCATCAAAGGAAACCTGCACAATATTTTCAAAAGTTGAGCCTGGGAATTTAAATTCATAACTTTGCTAGACATGAAAAACCATGGCCTGAAGAGATACATTGGATTCATGACTTATTACCACAACCCACTAACCCCCTCTTTTTGTCCTATGAGTGCAGAGCTGCTAAAGGATCACTTTACCCGTGAGCGGTCCCTTACAATACGTGCTAACTACTTATGCTAAACCGTCTGTTCTACCTGGCCTTTTGCTGGGACACTAGAAGTACCTTTCCCAGGCCTGAAGAAGAGCTCTGCGTAGCTCAAAAGCCTGTCTCTCTCACCAAGAGAGGTTGGTCCAATAAAAAAGATTAGCTCACCCATCTTGCCTTGGTAATATCCTGGGACTGACACAGAACCGCAGTTACCTTTATAAACCAAACTTGACAAAACAGATTTTCCAAAAAACCTTTTTGACTCTCATTAGTTATATTCCCTTCATTCAATTCTTTATTATTTGAATACCCTATCTGCCTTTCAATTATTTTGCCTGGGATTGATGCCAGACTAACTGTTGTATAATTACACAGGTCATACCATCTGTCCTACTTGAACACTGGCACCAGCCATCGTCTGGTACCCTGGAATTTCCCTAGTATTGCAACATTTATTAAAAATTAACGTCCATGGGCAGAGATCTCCTCAGCTAACTCTTTTAAGACTTTGAAGTTATCTGAGCCTGCTGATTTTAAAGCGTTTGTCCACAGCAGATGATGATTAACTTCCATCTTCCTTAGTTACCGTGCTCTGCTTCTTTCTAAATAAAAACTAGAAATACTTATTGAATTTTTCTGCATCATTAACTATGGCTTAGATTTCCTTTGATCCTAATAAACTTAAAACAGCTTCTTATACTGTCTTTGGTACCTACCGCCAGCGATGGATTTTTCTTATATCACCCTTAAAACTGCCAGCGATGTACTTAGTTTACCTTATTAATTTTCTATACTTCATGACTTCTAATTTATACTGATTGTTGTCTACTTCCCTTCTCCCCCTCACTCCTTTTATTATGATTATTTCTAATTAAGGCCTTTGGTTTCCTGCTGAACCAGGATGGGCTTTTTGTTATACAGAAACATAGCTGGCTCTTAGAGATGGTGCTCACTTTATTGTTCTTGCAGTAAAACTGAAACCAATAAGAAAGTGAAGCTTTGCAGTGGGGAAGTAGAGTGCTCAAACATTTAATAAGTTCAGAACATCACATTTTTTCCTAAAAATTGTTCTCTTTCTTGACTGTACAATCATGGCTTTTTGGCCATCGAATCAATCTTCCTTAAACAATTCCCAATTTTCATTCTACTTTTTCTATTCTACGTAGCCATTCTACGTAGCCATTGATTATACACCTATTTAAAACTGCTTCTCTTATTATACAGGAAGTCAGCCTACAAGATCATAATGGCCCATTTTGGCTCCATGACGTTCTCCCACTCTCTCCCCTCTACTCTGTTCCCCAGGATCCCTTAAGACAAGAGTCTTGATCCCTGACCCAACATGCCTCATTCAAATAAATTTTGCTAATAATTTTACTCAGCTTTTCAAAAGTAGTCCCTTTATAATGCCAAGTATATATTCATATTACTAGCTGGGATGGTCCTCTGTCCATACTGGGTATAATCGGGTCATGATAACTAGCTTCTAAGCTACCACCAATTTCCAGGCCACTCATTAATTCATTTCCACCCATCATGATGAGATCTCAAACAGATTTGTGTTGTGTTAGGTAAAGCACTTTTTGTGTTAGAAAATCACCATCCAACATTTTTAGAAATTGTAATGACAGTTTACTAGTGGCTGCCTGAGACCAGATGTCTCTCCAACTTAAGTCCCTGGTAACAACACGTTATTTTGCTTTCCACATAGTATAAATAGATGTTCAAGGGGTATTTATCCTGTTATGATTTATTTCAGTGAACTGTAGTTGATTCCCAACAGTACTCCCTCCTTGGCTTTGTTAGTTAGTACACTGATCTCTATGCATTCAAGATTCGGTGGATCTGCGTTACCAACAACTCAAACAAGAAATAATGCCTTTAATGTGGAATGCCATCCCTCACCTCTTCTACTCATTCTTTCCTTCCTTCAACAGGTTGTAACCAATGATTTTAGCAATCTAAATATGCAAATCATCTTGCCAGGTTTCAGTTATAACAGCTGTATCAAATTTCTTCCTATCAATGAGAACTGCCAATTCTCCTTACTTATTACCCAGACTGCTAACACTGGCTATGTCTACACTTACTAAAATTAGTTCGAATTAGTTAGTTCAAATTAGCGATCTCCATTGATTTCAATGAGCCGGTTAGTTCGAACTAAGAAATTGGTTCGAGCTAACATGGCCACATTGGTTAATTTGAACTAGTTAGTTTGAATTAACCCTTACTTCTAATACCCTATTCGAAGTTATTAGTTCGAATTAAGGAAGCCCTTAATACGAACTAATTAAAGCCTAGTGTAGCCATGGCTTTAGTTAGTTCGAATTAAGGCTCCTTAATTTGAACTAACTTGCCAGTGTGGACGTAGCCATTGATTATACACCTATTTAAAACTGCTTCTCTTATTATACAGGAAGTCAGCCTACAAGATCATAACAGCCCATTTTGGCTCCATGACGTTCTCCCACTCTCTCCCCTCTACTCTGTTCCCCAGGATCCCTTAAGACAAGAGTCTTGATCCCTGACCCAACATGCCTCCTCTTCCACGAGCAAAATAACTATTGATTCCAAGATCTTCCATCAATAAGTGTTAACGGTGTAGGCAATGATTCCCAGGAGTTGCAGAACAGACAAGATGCATGAGGTCCACAATGCTTAAACCACACATCCTTCCCCCTTCTCTCCCTCCACCCCACAGCGTCTATGCATTCGTTGTTTAGTTTGGAACCTCATCAGGACACAGACTTGGCCCCACTCACGTCAATGGCAAAACTCTGCACTGATATCAGAGGAGCTAGGATTTCAGACCTCATCTGCTGCTGGCATTATATCATTTTCTGCATATTCAAGACTATGTTTCCACTTCACTCTCATTTCTCAGCCTACAAGTGGATCAGAGAAAATACTGAGCCTGCTTTAACCAGCAGTCTGAATTTTTCCACACAAACTATGAACTCTGTATTGCCACATACCACTATCAAAGGACAAGCAGCCTGAAAGCAAATTAGCTGTTGCTCTTTTCTTTTCCCAGCTGTATATTGAGGGAAGGCACTCTGATTTAGAGAATCATGGAAAAAAATATTCTCCATACTGGATGAGCACATTAAAATTTATCCACAAACTGCACAGCAAATACTCATCTCTATCTTTGCTTTCTGCAGTCAAACAGAATTTGCAAGTAATCAGTGTCACAGAAAGGGTTACAGATTTAACAACATCAGGTCCTCATCCCTTTGGACGTGTGTGTGTCAATTCATTTTGTTGTGGTATAACACTAACAGAGTAATGACACTAAGAAAGTTATCAGCACCCCTCCAAGAACACGTTAAAATGAAGTAAAAAACACTGTTTCTTATTATGGCTAGAAACACCAAGACCCCTAAACAGATGGCGATTTTGTATATTATATACAAGCTTCAAAATCTACACACAATACAGCAAGCTGAGGATATAATTTAAACCTATTGCTGTTTGCTACATTTAAGTAAGACCCTTAAGGTTTGCATATATGCACACGTCTGGCAGATCTTTTCTGTGTCCCACATTTCATTCTCTAAATATAACAAGAACAGTGCTGAATTACTACTGAAGATCTCTGTGGTTGCTAAGATTATTCCAATAATTACTAAATTCATATGGATGGTTTCTAAGCAGGAATGATGCCCTGTGGTTAAGGCAAAGGACTGGATCTCAGGAGACCTGTATTTATTTTGTGTCACAGACTCTCTGCGTCATTCTGGGCCTTCCACATAATCACTCTCTCTTAGCTCCCCATGTATACAATAAGATTTTATCTGGTCATATATTTTTCTGACAAAACTATGTTTTGATGGAAATTTGGGGATTTGCTGAGTCTGCTCTGTAAAACAAAAATCGGAGTTGCTTTTGGAACGAAATGTTTCAATATTCAAATTTCTGAGTAAATATTTTCTCTAGAAAAATTTCAGAGTGTTCGTTTTAAAAAAGAAAAAACAAAAAACAAAAAACAACCCAATAAAAATCCTTCCATCCTAGGTCAGCCTAGCTATATCACGCAGGGGAGTGGTTTTTTCACACCTCTGACCCACCCAGCTATGCTGATGGAACTTTTCAGCTTGGATCAGACCCATAGAAGAACAATAGACAACAAATGCATGCAAGCAGACAAGGGAGGACAAAGAAACAATGAACAACAGCAATCAACATGATAGGCAGGGATCTCAGCCCTGTTTCTAGCTGTCAGATCCGTATTTTGATGACTCAATAAGGCAGGGTAACTAAATATTTCCTGTCTTGAAACTTCTACAGCTTCCTATGGGGAAGAGGGGAGGGAGGTGGGCCGGGGAGAGGAAGACAGTAGTTGTGGCAGTGAAGAAAAACATCTGAGAATAAAAACTTATTTGAAGAAAAACAACATGAAACTAAAGGTACTAGGTGCTCAAAAAATATACATTACCATCCCAAATACATCATGTGTCTAAGACTGAGAGATACAAATTGCAGAGGCTTTTCTGGTTTAGAGGCAGGTTTCAGTTTCCTCCTCATTAAAAATTCAGGAATGGCTGCCAAATTTGCATTATCAAATTTACTTTTCTTCTAAATAATCTCTTTGTTCTATTTCTTGCTTATAACTTGAACACGTGACTTTCCTTTCCTAGCTCTTCAAAAACAAAGGACTGGCATTACAAGAAAGGAGGGGGAAACCCAAAATGGAATTTAATATAGAACTATGACTGTGTGACAATTTTTTTTAAAAAAAAGGCTAGTTCAAAGGAATCCTGAACACTAAAATGAAAAGGATTACTATATTCCATACGGTTTTCTTCATTAAAATCAACTTAACAGAATGAATTAATAGTATTGGTTTCAGAAACCTTGATCAAAATAGAAAGGAATAAGAAGCAAGCTAGGTGCTATGTAATCTCATTGTCATCTGATATTCCCCCATCTGTCTGTTGTCTCTTATTTTATATTTAGATAGTCTCTGCACCAAGAGCTTACAGTCTTTCTGTTCTGTATGTACAGCACCTAGCACAATGGAGTCCTGGTCCATGACTAGGGCTAATGGGCACTATAGAATACATATAATAAATAATTATCTGTGTATATTTTGTAAGCATAATGCCACACTTTATGTGCAAAGTAGTCTGCCAGTGGACTGAGTTAGCTTTGTGTTACTGGAATTTCAATAGAAAGGAGTTTTATGCCATCCCTCAGCTACCTATTTGGGGGTTCTCTGTGCTAATTCTGGCCCTAACACAGCAAAGCTCTTAAGCACACGCATGACTAGAACCCCATGAGCAATTACACTGACTTCTCATTGATCTAGGAAGCGTGACTGGATAACTTAGCGCTGAGTAATTAATACACACTGCATGTGGATCTTTCTACTGTGTAGAAATGATTGGTGTCCCTTTTTACAACTGAAGTTGGTATTCAGTAGAGCAAGAGACGGGAGCAGGAAACAGAGGGCAGGTCTTAACTGATAGCTCATCTTTATTCATTCTGAATCATGGCTGATTCACAGAATACCTGCAGAGGGCACTAATAGTGCTGCAAAACCACTAATGTAATTTGCACAACTTCTGTATGTTACTCATCTCATCTGAAGGAAAGAGAGTCACATTTCACATAGACCAAGAAAGGAATCTGAGCAAAGCTCCATAAAAGGCACAATATCAAGCAACTGGTGTGGACTATAAAGGGTGAGAGATTGTGCTTAATGGTTTACACACACTGAATTAGAGAGTATGGATCTATATCAATAATGTCTCACGGCTACACAACATGTTTGTTTCTGGTAGCATGCAGGAAATGCTAGGCGCTTTGCAGATACCGAGGAAGAGACGATGCATTCCCTGGACAGTTCACTGTGTATGGACAGAGACACAAGCACACAGAAGTTAGAAGAAGGGGAACAACAATTAGTGAATTTTATACAATCAATTAGATTCCGTGTAGGCAGCACACAGTATTTCAAAGGGACTTAAAGCAGAAGAATAGAGCCCTGCAAATCCGCGGATATCCACATCCGCAGATCAATACGGATATCTGCAGACAATTTCTTGCGGATGCAAATTGGATACAGATTTACGTATTTATATTTGTGCAAAACTAGAGACCTGCCAATCTGCGGATATCCGCGGATATCCACATTTGCGGATATCCATGTACCATTTCTTGCAGATGCAGATCGGATGCAGATCCACATATTTGTATACGTGCAGGGTTCTACAGAAGAAGAATCTCAAGAGGGATTAAAATATAGTCAGTCAGAATCTTATAAATGAGCTCAGGATGGTCATACAACGCATACAGAGCTGTATCAATTGCAATGAAACAATCATATGGATGGCTCTTCCCAAATCATAGAAGCATAGGACTGGAAGGGTCCGCAAGGGATCTAGTCCAGTTCCCCCACACTTTTGACAGAACTAAATATTATCATTCCCTGAGAGGAGTTTGTCTAATCTGATCTTAAAAATCTAACCACCTCCCTCACAAACTTACTCCACTGCTTAACTACCCTAACAGCTAGGAAGATTTTCTTAATATCCAACCTAAATAAATTATCCTTGCTGCAATTTAAGGCCATTGCTTCCTGTCCTATTCCCAGAGGTTAAGGAGAAGAATTTTTCTCCCTCCTCATTTCCCGGTCCTTTTAGCTACTTTAAAACTATTATTCTGTTGCCTCTCAGTCTTCTCTTCTTCAGACTAAACAAACCCAGTTTTTTCAATCTTCCATCACAGGTCAAGTTTTCTAGATCTTTAAAAACAAAAATCAAAAAACCTAGCCTTAAACAGAACAGCACTGACAATTGAGATTTGCAAAAATCAGTAGTGATTACAAATGTTCTTAAAAGGACATGATTTTCAGAAACTGGTGAGCACAACTCTTTTGAAAATCAAGGGTCTTTGAGGTGTCTCAAGTTGGACACCCAAAAGCTGAGGTGCTCAGAATCATTAGTCACTTCTGAAAATCTTGACATGAAACGACGAGAAAGGATTGTGAAATAGATAAATAATGCTGGTGTTTCTTTCCACACCGCTAAAGAACTAGCTGTAGAAAAAACTGCAGTTAGCTGCTTTGTCCAAACTTCACAGCACTAGCAGGAACTTGGTCAATAGCATGCGTGTTATACATGGGGAGATCACAGCCTGAGGTAAAGAGGTTAATTATTTCTGTCTTGGTGGGTTCACACGGGAAATGCAAGCTGAACAGCAGAGGAGCCTACAGAAGAATAAGCGGAGAGAGCAAAACGGTTTTTGTCAAGTCCTATTTTGCACACAGATACAAGCACATTTATTCAACTTAGCTAGAAAACAGAGACATCACAGCTAAATTATTTTCAGGCCCTTTTTCTCTCTCCTCTGACACTGTTTTTTCCCCACCTAACAAAAATAATGTGTACTTTTAACCAGAGTAACAGGCATCTTTCCATGTCTCAGAACAGCCTGCCAGCTGTTGGAAGAAAGATGAGCCATCCTCACATGAGTTTCCCTTTGAGGAATTAACGTGGGCTGATAGAAAAACAAGGAAGGCAGTAAGTTAAATTGCTATTCAGTAGCATCTACTTGGAGTTGATTGAAGATATCCTTCCGTCAAATCCCTTCTAATTAATATTCACAGGTAGACCAGTGAAGGAAGTAGGGCTGAGAACAGAGTAGTAACAGGAGGGCTAAAAGAGGGCCAGTAATGTAGCATGGCATTTTCAGAACTGCTCTGTGTTGGCCCAGCTCTGCTCCTCTTAAAGTCGGGGGAAGATTTATTGTTGATTTCAAAGAGAGCAGTTAGGCAAACGCTGTTGAAAATGCCAACCACAGACTTTCAAGCATGCCAAATATAATTTCCACGTGCCCTATGACCCAAAATATTTCATGGGAATTTAAGCCAGGAGGATATAGCTTATAAAGCAAAGAGTTAAAAGAAGGACCATGTATCAATGTACATCACCATCGCATTCAAATCTTTGGTCAAAGATTTTGAAAAAGAGCCGCAACAACAACAAAGGAATGACAAGTTGCCAGCCTCACGAGAAATGACTATTGTTTTGGATGTTTCTAAGCTGTCACATCTACTTGGAACCAAGCTGAATCTTAGTGTAAATTCATGTCTCAACGTCACTGGAGTTACAGGTGGGATGAATTTGGCCTCTGTTGTCAGGGGTATATCTACATTGCAAGTAAAAACCAGTGACTGGCCTGTACCAGCTGACTCAGGCTTGGAGCAAGGGGCTGTTTAACTGTGCTATAGGCTGGAGACGAGGATCTAGGTGGGACGCTCGCAGGGTATTTTCTAGAGCCTAAGATCTTAGAATCAGAGGGCTGGAAGGGACCTCACGAGATCATCTAGTCCAACCCCCTGCTAAAAAGCAGGACCACTCCCACTAAATCACCCCAGCCAGGGTTTTGTCTAACCGGGCCATAAAAATCTCCAAAGATGGAGATTCTACCACCTCCCTAGGTAGCCCATTCCAATGCTTCACCACCCTCCTAGTGAGAAAGTTTTTCCTAATATCCAACCTTGACCTCCACAGCTGTAATTTGAAACCATTGCTCCTTGTTCTGTCCTCTGTTACCATCGAGATCAGCCTATCTCCCTCCTCTTTGGAGCACCCCTTCAAGTAGTTGAAGGTTGCTATCAAATCTCCCCTCAGTCTTCTCTTCTGTAGACTAAATAAGCCTAGTTCCTTCAGTCTCTCCTCATAAGTCATGTGCCCCAGCCCCCGAATCATTTTTGTTGCCCTCCACTGGACTCTTTCTAATTGTCCACATCCTTTCTATAGTGGGGAGCCCAAAACTGGACACAGTATTCCAGATGCGGCCTGACCAGTGTCGAATAAAGGGGAATTATCACATCCCTCGATCTGCTGGCAATACTCCTACTGATGCAGCCTAATGAGCCATTGGCCTTTTTGGCAACAAGGGCACACTGTTGACTCATATTCATCTTCCCATCCACCATAAACCCCAGGTCTTTTTCTACAGCGCTGCTACTTAGCCGATTGGTCCCCAGCCTGTAGCAGTACATGGGATTTTTCCGTCCTAAGTGCAGGACTTTGCACTTGTCTTTGTTGAACCTCATGAGATTTCTTTCGGCCCAGTGTTCCAATTTGTCCCGGTCTCCCTGGAGCCTGTCCCTGCCCTCCAGAGTATCTACCATTCCCCCAGCTTAGTGTCATCCGCGAACTTACTAAGCATGCAGTCTATTCCATCATCAAGATCATTAATGAAGATGTTGAATAGAACCAGCCCCAGGACCAACCCCTGGGACACTCTACTCATTACCGGTTGCCAACTAGACATCGAGCCATTGTTTCCTACCCACTGAGCCGATAAGTCCCGTGGGGCTGGGCTTAACTTTTTTAAAGGGCCAGTCAACCTGTGACAGGGATATGAAACTTCTAGTTTTAAAATCACTGATTTAAATCCAGCACAAGTTTCTTGTTTCACCTGTGACTTGACAACTTCCAAGCTGATGGGCATCTTCATCACAGCGCACAGCACTGGCACAGTCTCACAGAGATGAAACAACTGACAGAGGAGCAACATTATCAAAAGGGACTAAAGGATTTAGAACCCAAAGTCCCATCTTTAAAAGTAGTTCAGGCTCCTAAGTCTCAATGATAGTGAATGAGTGAGGGTCCAATGAAATTTAGGACTCTAGATTTGGTTTTGAAAATGAGACAAATGCTTTTGCAAATTTTGCACAGGACACCTGGTGCAATGCTAGAGGGCTACAAACAATGCATACATAACTGGGCAAGAGGACAAAGCTATCTCCCTCACTTGAGCAACTGGTCTCTTTAGGTCCAGGCTGGGACACACTGACGTAACCATGCTGGGACACAAAGTGAAGCTTGCACGGCTACTTGTGCTCTGAGATGCATTATCTCCTAGGAATACCTAGCACTTATCACAACTGATGAGTTCACTTATAAATAAGTAGTTGTGGAAGATGAGATATCTCACTAAAGTCTAATCTTCTCTTAAAGGATTTCACATAGTGGATCAGGTTCACGGCCTGGATCCTTGACTTCCAAAGGGAGAAGCAAGAGCCTAAAGACCCACACTAGTGAGGATGGAAGCCGATTGCAATTCCCTCTCCTGTCAGGGGCTGGAGGTGGCGGGCACAGCCAGTTCGGTACGAGTTGGGACCAGAGCACCCTGGTGACATCACATCTTCTGAGCTGCTTCTGTGTTTAAAATTTCCCTTTCCTGGCGAAGGACAACAGTGTTATCACCTCGTTCCTATTCTAGGAGCAAATCCCCACTCCAGCACAGCTGGGGAGCAGAAGGAAAAAAACGGAATCAAGCATCGTAAACATCATATGATAACATCACAGGCAGCACAGACCAACATCTGGAATAACACATGGCTTAGAGCACAGGAAAACGAGAATGAAGCCACAGGCAGACGACACTGCCAAGCACGTTGATTTTCAAATCAAAACCAGGACCAGAATCGGCAGATCTTTGTGTGACTCTGTGAACGTACAAACAGTGGGAGAAAAGCTGAGTTTGAATAAAGAGAGAATAAAGCTCCTGTGCCAGATACTGAAACACCGTGCTCTAACGCAATTCTCCTATTGAAGCTATCTTTCCATTGACTAATGGGAACTGGATGGGACCCAGAGTCAGCCAAAGTCCTACAAAGCACAAGGTCACAGAGCAGCCAGAACAATGGGACCCTCTAAATACCAACATTAAGTTCAGCGTTCCTTTCAGAACAGCTCCTAACCCTTGTCACTGGGAAATGTCTTCCAGATACAAACCACACCAAGATCCTTCGGCATCTTCGCACCCTCTCCACAGGCAGGAGACAGAGAGAAAACTGCAGCAGCCGCCAGTGACTACAGCAGGCAAATGAGATCGTGTGGGCTTCCATCCCCAGTGATTGCCTGTCAAAGGGTTCTCCAAACCCCCTACCAGAGGGAGAAAAAGCAAGCAAAGAGCAGAAGGTAACAATGCCTGCAGTGGGAGTTGAGGCCACTCAGCACCTTGCAGAAAGGTGCTCAGGATCCACCAGCAACCAGAATCAGGAAGAGGGAACTCTGTAAGCAGAGTATGGTTTCCCACTCTCTTATACATTCCAACAGAGATCCACATATTAGCTTAAAACAAACAACAACAAAAACCCAAAACCAAAATCATCTTATCTCGAGACTGAGGCCAAGCAGAGAAAGTTTCCTCCCACAAAAAAGTTTTCAGAAGGACAGGAGTGACTCAAACCACAAGATAAAACTGAAACTGGTTTGCAGGCTACAGCTATACAGGCCATTACTGAGCCAGAGCAGGAATATGGTTGCTACAGACCGGTTTTCAGAACTAAAATACAGAACTCTAACGATTCTGAAACCTTTCAGAAAAGCACTTGTTCAAGCATGGAAAAATCCCAGCAAACAGACCTGGACAATATGTCATTCCTAAGGAGGCTTCTTTGCAGTGCTAGAGTAGTTTTAGGTCTCAGTTCAGCAAAGCATGTAGGCATATGTCTAATTTTAAGCAGTGCTTATTGTCACAGTTACAGGGCTAGCTGCCCCCTTTGGCTCCTTTCTGGGTCCCTCTGAGAGCAACGCCTCTGGTGTCAGGCCTTCTGGAGTAGAACTGTAAGATTTTCCCTCTCAGACCTGACACTGGGCTTGAGTACCCTGGAGTTCAACTGTGCTGACCCAGGAAGCCCAACTGCGTCTTGCCATTGCAAGTCTTCCATTCAGGAATCTGGACCAGTGGTTAATACAAGTGACCAGGCAAACTTTTCAAAATAAAGTACTGTTTAATCTTAACAGGAACAAAGCATAAAAGGGGGGAAAAGAGGGTTTTAACATAAGAGATGAGCTGCACACATGCCTGTCTTCCCCAAAGCTACCCATTCATCCTGATAGTTTAAAAACGCCTAATGGCTTCACATTCCCACCAAGTGCCTGGGTCAGTCTGGTCCCAAAGAACCTGGCTAGGTGATTGAGCACTGGGGAAACAAGTCTTGTAACATAGTAGGCATCTTCCCAGCTAACAGCTCAGGCTTTGTCTCTCAAAGAGCCCCAAAACATGTAGTGGGAGGTTCTTTCTTTGGAGCAATTATGTTGCCTTCTTCTGGATTTCCAAACAAACCTGCTACTAAATTTCTTCTTCTCTGTATGGCATTAGTTTGGTTTGCAATGATCCGTTTACAGGCCAATGTCCAAGTCTGAAATCCAGTTCATTGCATCAGCGGTCAGTTGATGAATGCCGGTGAGGCTACCCTTAAACAAACGCTCAGAGCAGGAAGAGTATATATGTTCCATAGTTTGAAGCATTGATCCACAATCACAGACCAGACTGCTTCTCATTTTCCATTGGAGGAGTTTCTGGCACATCTTTCATGCAATGTTCTTATGTGGTTAAGTATGTACCATTCTTTCCACCGCAGTCAAAGCCTGGCAGTTCTTCAGTCGGGTCAGTAAGAAGATGTTTATTTGGGACTGATGAGATATCCCACGTTGCAAACCACTGATTATCACCATGGAAATCCATCAAAGTAGCACTGTAAGTCCAAAGCGGGTTCCTAGATTTTCATCTTGTTCTAGGAGGGTTTTTCAGGTCATCGCGCAAGGAGTTCTGGTGTTTTGGTTTACACTGGAGAGGAAATTGGAGGCCTGAGAGTCCCTCTGTATTTTTGGAGGGAGAATATGGCACAGAACAGGGAGCCAATCTGTTAGCGCTGACATTAATGTTCCCAAGATTATCTATATTGCCCTGTTTGACTGTGGATTCAGGAGCTTAGTGTGAGAGCTCTGGGGCCACGTTGGTGCACAGTATTCTGCTACAGAGTAGACTACGACTAAAGCCACTGTGTGCAGTGTCCTGGACCAGAATTCCAGGATCTTCCCACCAGCATCTGATGAGGCTCACCCTCGTCTTCATCTTGTCTTGCATTGTCATTGGAAGGTCAGGCTGCGATCCAAGGTCACGCCTAGATATTTTGCAGTGGCTCATGTTTAACTAGCTCATTGAAGAACGTCACTTGGCAATCAGTTTTAGCGGCCTTGCCTTCCACTTAGATAGCAACGCTGCCCAACTGACATTCTGTGATGACTGGTGAGAGCATGGCTCTTTAACCTCAATGAAGAAATGCCAAACGTAACAACAACAACTAGGAAATGTATACATGCAGATGACATTGGTCTGACAGAACAACATACAAACCTTCAGACCATCAGCCATCTTCTCAACAATGACCTCTCAATAATGGTAGACAACTTCCAAAAGTGGAAGCTTCAGCCAAATCTCCAAAGAACAATGATCTCTGACTTCCACTTAGATAACAAGGCTACTAAAGTAAAAGAGCATATGCATATGGTAAATGTCCCAATAACTCCATAGAGCCCTACATTTACTATCCCATAACCAGCTCACTTACAACATTAATAAATTATTACCGATCAGCCACGTATCCATCACATCTTCATCATATTAAAGTCAATGGGACTTGAGCACACATGTATGCTAGAAAGAAACTATTTTGTCTCTTCCAAGCAGGTGTTCCAGATTTCATTGCTTCCTGTAGCAAAACAGTCACCTGTGCTCACGTCCATACTGAGCAGGCTTTAATTGTTATCACAGCAAACAACTGGAAAGTTGAAAACGTTTCACAAAAGGGATAGTCAAGGAACTATACTTAATCAGATGAGAAAAAACAAATGAAGAATATATTTTCAGGCCAGCTTCGGCACTGAGAGCCTTACAGACTTTCAGTGCTAAGTGTCTTTTTTGAAAAAGAAGCATTTATGAAATAGATGGGGGAAATCATGGAATGAAGATTATCAGGAAGAAATGTACATATTTGACACATACCACTCCCCCCCCCATCAAAATTACTCATATGGAAAATTCAAGTGAATGAAACAATCAGTTTGAAGGACAACCTGGGAAAAATTAACCAGATCAGGAATGCGCCAGCACACTTGGTCTGAGATCATAGCAATAAATGCCCAAGTTGTATACAGAATAGGCAGTCAATAAAAGTCCCTTCAAAACTATCCTCCTTGCTCCTAAAATCTTCAGTGTGCAGCAGTACCTGAGTTTTATATAAGGAATACCATAATCAACAATATTTACAGTATCTTAGCAAGTAGCAGCTTTAACTGAAGCAAGGATAGATTTAAAACGATTCTGAAAACTAACCAAAATATGTTTCTTACCTTCAGTGAAGCTGCCTGTAAGGGTGATTACCACAAACACTTTTCCCTCAGGTTCTAGATCCACCTGAAAAAGATAGGGAGAGGGGAGAATTATGCTTCAGAATAAAGTCGTCTCTTCACGGGCTGAATTAATCCAATATTTAACAAACATTTGAAGTTGGGTAAGTTATCCACCTGCAGCCGTGATTTTCAGAAATACAGAGCTCCCTCTTCTCCAATTGCGCACCACTTCGGAGGGGGGGGGCGGGAAGAAAGGGGAATCATGTTCTTAATTCTTTAATAATCCAGTGTGTTGAAAAGGCTCACATTTGCATTAAAAAAATGCAGAGGTAGTAAGCCCCCAAGTTATCTAAACAGAATGGAACCTACAAGATATCCCTGTTAGTTCAGTGAATTAAGAAAGTTTGTTCATTTATTCCCCTATTTATCTCTGGTCATGTTGTGAGTCTTTTAGAGTCACTGGAAAAACATCAGTGTAAAATAAACATCAGTATCAAATAAGTTCCCTTCTGTGCCTGATCCACAGAAGTTAGAAGTCTCTTCCATCCAACAGCCACAGTACCCTGTGTTTTAACTCAAGCTATAGAAGACCTGATGAACTAGTTCTGGTGGTCTCAGGTTCAACTTCCAATGATGACCAACTTGAAGGACATTAGCATAGAAGCCAAGGGATTTTTATTTTGAGACTTTTCTTGAAAGTTCCCCTCATTTATCACAGCCTTACTAAAAATTATTGACATTCAAGTCAGCCTGCCACATGGTGTCTATAAAAAAGCCCTCTGCTAATTTTATCCTGGCTAATTTAAAGACGAGCTTCACACCATGTCTATTGATAATCTTTGCAGAAGAAAAATTCTGAAAATAGAGCTCCCTGGAGGAATGATTAAACACAATACATTTTCAGCTGTCTTCGTTCTGGTCTTAACTTGTATCAGATGGGAAAACAAAGTGATTTAACAAGCCACTAAAACCACTGTTAGATAAAGAGTAATACTGAGGACAGACATGCTTGAATATACCTTGCTATGCAAATTTAAGTGGGAGCAATATATTTCTAGTAGAACAGTGTTTTTTCAGTGGTTTCTTCAAGAGTGTGAAACCAAGTCCCATAAAATTTCAAAAGCACCCCAAAATTCACCACTTCTGCTCCAAGAACCAAATGCCCATTTTCAACTTCACTTTTCTTCACTAACATAAACACAATGTGCACCAGCCAATAAAGAAAATCTACACAAAACCTTCTCCTTGGAGAGAGGAAGAGAAAAAGAAGATAGAACCGACATATGACACATCACTTAAGGGATGCCCGGAAAGCACTCAGATACCATAGCAATAGTCACACTGTAGTAGCCTGAACAGAAGAGAGAGAATAGCATCGCTGTTCTCAAACTGTGGAGTGAGGACCCTCTGAAGGAAAACTGCTAGTGGTTCACAGAAATTTGGTTGATCACGTGCTGCTAACTACTACTCTATTTTCAGCTGCCGAACCGCAGTAAAATGCAGTTTGAAAACAGGTTCAAGTTGCATATAACACACAGAGTCCTGTGGCACTTTTAAAGACTAAGATTTATTTATCGCATGAGCTTTCGTGGGAGAAAATCCCACTTCATCAGATGCTTCAAAGCTCATGCGATAAATAAATTTGTTAGTCTTTAAAAGTGCCATAGGACTTTGTTTGTTTTTCTGCAATAGACTAACACAGCTCCCCCTTTGGAGCGTGCATTCAATAGTTTCTGTAGGAACTATATCAGTGCTGTATATCCATGAATGGTAGGAGAGGTGGTGCACACACCTGTGAATGGGGAGAGATGTGTCTGATAAGTCAGACTCTCAACTGAGTTGCAGAGTTAATATTAATGAGTACAGTACTTCCTCCTAGCATTCTCCAAGAACGGTGCAGCACCACTCCAAGATATGCTGGCCTAAGAAGAGCCAGAAGCAAGTAATATTCTGGAAGGGAAGGTAAAAGGCACTGTTCTCACACCCCTCCCATTTCCCAGATCTGGGCATCAATGTAGAGAAATAATCAATACTTTTAAAATTCTCACTCATCAGTGGAGCAGGTAAGGAGGAAAAGAGCCAAGTAAGGGTGAAAGAAAAGATGAGAGATAGCATACAATGGTTATTTATACAGCCCAATAGTGGTGCACGGTGCTCTACCAATAAAAAGAATGACAGCTGCATGCCACAAGGAATAAAAATACAAGGAAACTCATTTTTTCCTGATGATAGTTTACCCAAAGCTACTTGGAAATTTTATGTCAAAGAGTTTTTGGATGGAAAATGTGTCAATCATTCTGAGTCCTATCCCTTCCCCCCTTTCCTCCCTGCCATTGGGAAAATCTAAGCTAAATGTGTCATTTTGAGTTGACATGAATCAATGCATCTGTCTTAGGCTGCTCCTGTGTCCCCTGGGAGTTGTAGTTCAAGTGCCTCACGCTGTCATTCTCTCCTATGGGCTTGGCTCCCTGGCCAGACTACATCTCCTATGATGTCATCTCCCTTGTGGATCTAAATTCCAATCTTACTGGGTTTCTATGCATTCTTGCAACTGTCCTAAATTGTTCTTTTAAAACAAAAAAACCCCCCAGAATTATAGGCCCTTGGGGGAACAGACAACACAGGCTTTCACAGAGACTTTTTTTATTTTATCTTCCACGAGAGCTAAGCAAGTCTTCAAATGTAAAATCAAAGAGACTGTTATAATGCACTATTTTTCTGCTCATTTGACTAAGTGAGGATGCCTCAGGCACATCCACATCCACATCCAAGATAAGGAACATTCCCTGCTTCTCTTCTCAAAATGCAAACATAGACCACAGGCCAAATGCCACATACGAGACCTAGTCCTGCAGCTGGAGTTTTGCCCAAGTGAAGACTGAAGGATTTAGCCCTATGAACATCTGAGGGATGTTCCATAGTATCTTGATACAGAATGCAGGCACCATCCACCTTTAACGTGGAGCATGGAACAGCTTCTGCACAGGCTCTTTGCACTCCGCTTTAATACCGTCCGTGCCTTCAAGGTACTATGCAGATTTAGGAGACTGGCACGATCACTAATTTTAAAGCTATGGGAGGAGAAGGTCTATCATATCAAAGAGTCCCAAAGTTCTCCATAGTCAAAGGTTGGATATTAAAATCCAGCAAATGGATTTAGCAGCCATTATCACAGAATGTCTTTGGGTTTTTTGTTTTTTTTTCCTAAGAGCCTTGAACGGGGAAAGGCGTAACAGACTTTTTTGAGGAACATCATGGTGGGTTTTAGAAATATATCATTTTCATCCCTCCCATACAGTTCTTAAATTATTTCTGCAGTCGCACCAGAAGGCCATAGTCAGGATTGGGGCCTCATTATGCGAAGCAATGTATATCAGAGATATGCTCTAGTTTACCCCAAGCCACAGGGGTAGATGCAGGAATTGCTGGGTGTAATCTGTAGCCTGCGTTATGCCGGTGATCAGACTAGATGATCCTAATTGTCTCCTCTGGACTTAAAATACATGGACTTTAAGGTTTTAGCAAAGAAGCTGTTAAGTGAAGTGAAACGGATGTCAGATTGTTGATAAGAGTTTGGATTTTTGACCTGCAATGCTGTTTTTTAAAGGTGAATTTTGACAAGACTGTGAAGAATCCCATATAACATTTGTCATTTGAAACAAATTAGAGGTATCTGAAAAGAGATGAAAACAAACTATTAAATTTAAACCAGTGGAAGTAATAGAAGAAAACAGTGCTAACATCTATCTCCAGCCTGACATTCCAAGGAGTCTGCATGAGATCTGACAGGACAGACAAGCTGCCCCAACACAGCAGTTCATCCTGCCTGGGATGCTCTTGCTCTTGACTCCTGAACTCTCTCAAATGCAGCATCCTGGGGAGAAGATTAATGCCTGTGGAATCTGTTGGCTGAGGCTTCAATCCAGAAAGGCACATCACTAAATTTAAATACTTGAACAGCCACACTGAAGTAATCCCATTTAAGTCAACCAGCCTCCTTACATGCTAAACTCTGCACAAACAAGGCTTTCGATATTGCCTGACAGGACCTTCTCATAAACAAACGATATAAATATAGCCTAAATAAACCTACTAAAAGCTGGGTGCACAACTGGCTGGAAAAATACTCAAAGCAAAATAATCCATGGTTCACAGTGAAGCTAGAGGGGCATATCAAGTGGGGTATCACAGGAATCTGTCCTCTGTCTGGTTCTATTCAATATCTTCATAAATGATTTGGATAATGACACAGAGTAAACTTATAAATAGAGCCCTGCACAGATACAAAAATGTGGATCCGGACCCGATCCGCATCCACTCACTATCAGTCTCTAGCCGATCCATGATCCGCAGGCCATGTTTTATGTGTATCCGTAACTGCATCCGCAACCAGCCTTGGGCTCACAGTCAGCATTTCAGCCTTTGATTGGCTCATTCCCCACATGGGTCCCACTCACTTTTTCCTTTTCTTGTTTGCATGCTGTGTTATCAATCAGATTTCCTTGGCTACCAATTAAAATCTCTGATTGACAGCATGGCACTGGAAACTGGAAACAAGAAAAAGAAGAAGTGGGCGGTGAAGGCATGGAGACTGAGCCAATCAAAGGCCAGCATGCTGGCTGACTGACAGTAAGCAATGGTATTCAAGCCCCAGCCTGCTGTGACTGAGACTCTGATTGGCTGGCAGACCACAATCAGAACTGAGCTGGGATTGGCTGGAATGTTTCCTTTTCCCCTTTGTGCTGCTCATAGCAGCAGTTGCAGGAATTGATCATAAAAATAGAATCCGCCTCCGCAGGCCAACCACAACAATGGGGTTGCAGATATCTGCACCCGCACCTGTGGGTGGGGATACTTGAGGATCTGAAGCGGATATCTGCGGATCTGCAGGCTCTACTTATAAAGTTTGTGGACAATACCAAGCTGGAAGGTATAGCAAGTGCTTTGGAGGACTAATGGGGATTAATATGAATATAGTAAGGTGGATAAGGAACTGGTTAAAAGGGAGACTCCAGCGGGTCATACTGAAGGGTGAACTGTCAAGCTGGAGGGAGGTTACCAGTGGAGTCATAAGAACATAAGAAAGGCCGTACTGGGTCAGACCAGAGGTCCATCTAGCCCAGTATCTGTCTACCGACAGTGGCCAGTGCCCAGGTGCCCCAGAGGGAGTGAACCTAACAGGCAATGATCAAGTGATCACTCTCCTGCCATCCATCTCCATCCTCTGATAAACAGAGGCTAGGGACACCATTCTTAACCCCTTTCTGGCTAATAGCCATTTATGGACTTAGCCACCATGAACTTATCCAGTTCCCTTTTAAATATTGTTATAGTCCCAGCCTTCACAACCTCCTCAGGTAAGGAGTTCCACAAATTGACTGTGCGTTGTGTGAAGAAGAACTTCCTTTTATTTGTTTTGAACCTGCTACCTATCAGTTTCATTTGGTGACCCCTGGTTCTTGTATTATGGGAGTATTTAAACAACTTTTCCTTGTCCACTTTTTCCTCCTGAGTCCCTCAGGTATCTGTCTTGGGACCGATCTTGTTCAACCTTTTTGTTACTGACCATGGCACAAAGAGTGGGATTGTGCTAATAAAGTTTGCAGATGACACCAAGTTGGCAGGTATTGCCAATACAGAGAAGGATCGGGATACCATACAGAAAGATCTGGATGACCTTGTAAACTGGAGTATCAAGAATAGGATGAAATTTAATAATGGGAAGTGCAAGGTCATGCATTTAGGAACAAATAAGCATTTTTCCTATAAGTTGGGGATGCATCAGTTGGAACGGACTGAGGAGGAGAAGGATCTGGGAGTACTGGTTGATCATAGGATGACTATGAGCTGCCAAAGTGATGTGGCCGTGAAAAAAGCTAATGCGGTTCTAGGATGTATCAGGAGAGGTATTTCAAGTAGAGACAGGGAGGTGTTAGTGCCGCTGTACAAGGCACTGGTGAGACCCCATCTGGAATATTGTGTGCAGTTCTGGTCCCCAGTGTTTAAAAAGGATGAATTCAAATTGGAACAAGTGCAGAGAAGGACTACAAGGATGGTCTGTGGAGTGGAAAACCTGCCTTATGAGTGGAGACTCAAGAAGCTTGGCTTGTTTAGCCTAACCAAAAGAAGGCTGAGGGGGGTATGATTGCTCTCTATAAATACATCAGAGGGATTAACATCAGGGAGGGAGAGGAATTATTTGAGTACAGCACCAATGTGGACACCAGAACAAATGGTTATAAACTGTCCATCAAGAAATTTAGGCTTGAAATTAGATGCCGGTTTCTAACTATTAGAGGAGTAAAGTTCTGGAATAGCCTTCCAAGGGAAGTTGTGGGGGCAAAAACCATAACTGCTTTCAAAACTGAGCTTGATAAATTTATGGAGGGAATGGTATGATTACCCTATTTTGGAAATTGACTGATATTTGGCTACGTGTGGTGGATATACAAGTGGCCTAAGAGGGGAGAGTACGTGGGGTGGGTTCTGAGTTATTACAGAGAATTGTTTCCTGGGTAACTGGCTGTTGAGACTTGCCCACATGCTCAGGGTTTAACTGATCGCCATAGTTGGGGTTGGGAAGAAATTTTCCCCCAGGGCTTATTGGCCTGGGCTCTGGGCGTTTTTCGCCTTCCTCTGTAGCACAGGGCATGGCTCACCTACCGGTGAATTCTCTGTATCTTAAAGTCCTTAAATCATGATTTAAGGAGGTAAATAACTCAGTCATAGGTTGGTGGCGTATTGCTGGAGTCGGTGGGTGAGGTTTTGAGGCCTGCATTTTGCAGGAGGTCAGACTAGATGATCATACTGGTCCCTTCTGACCTTAAAGTCTATGAGACAGGATTAGAATTTAAAATGATCTTCAAAAACCGGAGAAATAGTACAAAATAAATAGTATGAAATTCAAGGAGAAATTTAAATCAATCAGACTATTTACATGCTATACTCTGCGTAAGTAAGCCTTTCGATACTGTCTCACATGACCTTCTCATTAACAGGGAGAAATAGTATGAAATAAATACGGTGACATTCAAGGACAAATGCAAAGTATTACACTACATTAAGGAAAGAATAATCAATTGCACAAATACAAAATGAGAAAGGAAGTACTGCAGAAAAAGATCTGGGGATTATGGTGAATCACAAATTAAATATGAGTCAACAACTTAAAAAATGAACATTATTCTGGGATGAATTGGTAGGATTGTTCTAAGTAAAACACAAGAGCTAATTCTTCTGCTCTACTCAGCACTGGTAAGGCCTAAAATGAGACTCCTGTGTCCAGTCGTGGGCACCATACTTAAGGAAAAATGTGGAAAACCAGGAAAAGCTCCACAGGACCACAACAAAAATGATTAGTGGTCTAGAAAACATGACATACTGAAAAAATTGGATTTTTTTAGTCTGGAGAAGAGAAAACAGAGGGGAGACATGGTAACAGTCTTCAAGTACATTCAAAGTTATAAATAGATAATTTATAATTAATTTAGTGATAATTTGTTCTCCTTAACCACTGAGGACAGGACAAAAAATAATGGGCTTAAATTTCATCAAGGGAGATTTAGGTTAGACACTAGGAAAAACATCCTAGCTTTAAGAGTAGTTAAACACTGGAATAAATTACAAGGGGAGAATATGGAATCTCTATCCTTGGAGGTTTCTAAGACCAGGTTAGGCAACACCTGTCAGGTACTGTCTATAATTCCGAGTCCTGCCTCAGTGCAGGGGACTGGGCTAGATGGCCTATTGAGGTTCCTTCCAGTCCTACACTCCTCGATGACCTATTGAGGTTCCTTCCAGTCCTACATTCCTCAATGACCTATTGAGGTTCCTTCCAGTCCTACATTTCTATGATTCTATATTTAAATTCCTTTCTCGATTGAGGCCCTAGAGCTTAAATCCAATAATTTTCAGTGCACGGTAAAAGGAGTTCCTTAGTGGCTTGTCTGTACTAGAAAGTTTTACTACTTAAACTATATCCAATGTGAATGCAGTTATATGAGTACAGAAGTGCTTTTTCTGGTATAACTTAGTCCTGGTCTACACGTGCCACCTTTGCTGAGTCAAAGGGAAATGCCAGCTCTTCAACTCACCACTACTCTTCTTACAGGGCTGGAGTTACTAAATCAAACTCCAGAATAATTGAACAGGCCTTGACTGATTGCTCGATCAAACTGATGGCAATGGATTGGGCAGTGTAGACTTAGCCTTATTTTTGTTGAGGAAGCCAAGTAAACTCTGCTGGTATAATGCACCTTGATATTGGTATAACACCTGCATCCACCATAAGGCAATATAATGCTATCAGTTGAGAAAATATAGCCCTTACCAATACAGTTTTACCTTGATAACCTTTCTAATGTAGGCTCTTATTCCATTCATCAACACAGCATGATACAAGGCATGTACACACTATGGACAAAACGCAGTATAGAAATTGCACTTTGCCTCTCCTCCTGGAACCTGAAAAGGGTTTCCATAAAAAGGGAAAAGAGTTTAGATAATATAAAATATCACACCCCGGGAACAGACGTAGAGAAGTTTCCCTTTCTAGTCATTCCAGTCCCTTGTCTTATATGTGAGCATTTTTATTTAAGACACACAAAAGCTTGAATTCATCTAACAAAAAATCCAACAATATACAGAACGTGCATGCTGGCAATAATTTTAAGATGACTTTGAATCACATGCGCCCTGAAAATAAGGAAGCATTGCTCAAGGAAGATTTTCAAAGGCAGGAGTAAACAGAGACACAAGCAACTCAGGGAACATATTTTGAACAATTTATTACATTATAGTGGACCTGCACTAAATCTTTATTTACTAGATGAAGGAATGTAGCTTGTCCATCAAATAGAAGTTCTGGTAAATTTTGACACTCACTAAAGAACTATATACATACATACACTGTTTATGTGCATTTTTGAGTCTTAGTCTTTTTCACAGTGTTCTGTTACTAAATAATAGGACATGAGCATGTGAAAAGGAAGCACCCGATATGGGGCTGTCCCTCCAGCCACAGAAGGGGTCACCCTATTCAGCAAATGCCTAGTTACAGAACATACCAGTCCAGCACTAGATGCAGGCAAGCCTCCCATGACTTCGATACCTGCTGTAAGGACTGGATCCTAAATCTGTAACTACAACACCTGAGCTGATAAAAAGACAACTGCCACCAATATACCAAGTTTGCTTCTTATGTTCTTTCTTTTCCTCCCAAAGTTAATTGCAGCTGTTTAAATTGCATTTTTATGGAAGGGGAGAATACAGAAGTTACAGTTTTATCACTTTAGAAATTATTATTAAAAGCGAGAAGAGATTAGATTAATCCGTTTCTTTTGAGAAGGTGGCGTTGATACAGGTCTCTCTCTACAAACGATTTCCATGAAGCTAAGAGAAGAACAATAATATAATCAAGGGGAGAAGAAATGCTTATGGAAAACACTGGATAATCTGACCAAGAGAGATAACCGTTTACAGCTATCTGAAGTGAGGTGTATAATTTAAGGTGAAGCAAGAGGGTACAGGTAAGAGAAGTGAACTGAAAGTAAGGGCAAATCTACACTATCACTTAAGTTGATCTAACTTACATCACTCAGGGATGTGAAAAATACAACATCCTGAGCGAGGCAAGTTACAGTGACCTAAGGCTGGCCCACACTGGTGTTCTGTCGGCAGGAGTGCATTCCCCATCAACACAGCTTCCACCTCTCATGGAGGTGGAGTAATTACACCAGCGGGAGATCGGCCTACCGAGAGTGTACGGCACCTTCACCAGAAATGCTCGAGTGCTGCAGCTGTGCAGATGTAGCGCTTCTCGTGGAGATATGCCCTAAGAGACAGCTTTCAGCTGGAACAGCAGAGACATCTCCCTGACATCAAGGTCACTGGACTACAGAATAGTTTCCACAGTGATGTGATGGGATGATGCTTGGAACATTTAAAATTAGAGTGGGAAATGGACAAGAGGGAATAATACTGCATTGGCTCAAGTAAAGCATGAGTCTGAATTTTTTAATGCGATTTATACTCATTTCCTATGCTCAGCTGGGTGTGCCTCACGACATTAAGTATACAACACAAACTAATTCCAAAGGGATAGCTGTCTTCAAAGCATCTTACGGAGTGGGATTTCCTCCCATGAAAGCTCATGCGATAAATAAATTTCTTAGTCTTTAAAAGTGCCACAGGACTCCTTGCTTCTTTAGCACAAACTAAATTCATGGCATACAGTAGGATTGCCACCTGTATGATAATATAATAATATTTACTCATGTGCGTAACACAGTAATTCTTGCCCACATGATTCTAAACAGTAAACCCACCTGGAAATGCTGTTTAAATCTTTAATCCACTCCTTCCTCAATTTGTTGCAGAAAAAAAAAAAGATTTAGTTTGCAGAGTACACAGAAAGTTAAACCCAGCCTCTAACTGCCTGGTAAGGGAGGTGAATGCCCGTCAGCCTATTATTAGGTGATTTACCAGTCTTCTGATGCAAATTAAAAATCCTCTGCCACATTATGAAATGAGGAGGGGATAATGCCAGGTGGCCTGGCCAAATTCCTTCTCTGTGACAATAGGCACAGTACAATCCTTTGGCTCACATTCAACCCACACTTAAGTACCTGTTTCAGTGGAACTTCAAGATGAGCATGTACTTTGCTGAATCATAGCCCGGAAGGGACTGTGCACACTGCTGTTGAGAACTCTACGTACGGCCTGTTGCATTTAGCAATGGTGTAACCTCACTCCCATTATAGAACACAACGCTTTGGTTGTAAAGATGCTACATCAAACTAGATAGGGCTCTATACTCCATTCTGGAAGAAGAATTACTCAGGAAAGGCCCAATCTTGGAAGATGTTAAGTTTAGTCTCAAATGAGTTCAGTGGGAGATAAAGGTGTTCAGTACACACACTGGATCTGGGCTCAAATCATTGTTTTTCCCACTACCTCCAGGTAAAGTTGGAGGGTGCATCACTCAGATTCATATTAACATCTTTACTGAAAATCAGACAGAAGTTATTAAATTCTCTTAAGTCTGAGTTTGGAAGTCCATTAAAACAAGGAAACAGAGAAACCGAAACGAAGGATTCTTCAGGGATAGACTTTCACGGTACATAATAGAAACTGGTCAGGTATGAATCATCAGAGGTAGAGGCTCAAAAAACAATCTCCAAGGAGGAAAATCTCTCAGGCAGCACATCAACACCCATCTGAAGCATCCACTAAACCTGAAGAGCAGGTACTGCCAGTCAGCTTCTGAGACGGAGTTTGGCATTATTCCATCAATATTTTACTAGGGCTGAGAAAAGAAGGAAGAGGAGAAAACCTAGAGGGAGGCCTTAATTTCCATTGTCTGCCTGCCAGTTTCTATCTAAATCTGAGAGCAGTGTGAGTAAACCAAACCACTGGAATACAAAGAAGGTTTGTTCAATAGTCCTTACACCGTGAATCCGAGTTCCTGTAGAAATAAGATTCAACAAACTGGGAGAACTCTCAAAGTTTTACCCAAGCACAGTTTTTCTCAAATGGTGGGTTGGTCACAGGAAGGTTTATGGTGGGTTGCAGACCTGGTACAAAGGAGAGGAGAGGGGAGGGAAGGAGGCTTCAAGAGGTTGAAACTGTTTGTTTGCCAGAAAAAGAAAATGTAATTAGCAGTTATGTCAATAGGTCTACAAAAATAGATTAAGCTGCTGCTTTCCCCTTCCACAAATAGTAGGGTAAAGCCCCTCATTGGCAGTTTTTATTTGTTTAGGGTTGTTGATTTTTTTTTTTTTTTTAAATATTTCTGGGGTTTTCATTAAAAATTTTAAAACGGGGAAAAAATAAAAACCAAAAGCAGAAGGCAAAGGGATGTGGCACTTGCTTCTCACCACTGAGTAGCTGAAAAAGACTTCTGCACCCTGCAGCAACTAGGCAGTAAGGCCCCACATCCCTGCCTTTCTCACTCTCCTCCTGCAGAGAGGAAGCAAATGGGGCATTATGAAGGGTCTGGGTTAGGAGAGGAGCAGAAAGCTGCAAGCTGTGGGTACTGACACCCCACTCCCATCAGAGACAGCCCCCTTTAAACTCTGCTGGCCCTTCAATGCAGCCCTGTCGGCTTCCTCTGTCAAAAATCCTTCAGTTCCAAAAGGCTGAAATGTGGGTTGAAAAAAAATATAGTAAAAATCAAACACTGTTTTTTAAATTTTTCAAGGGAATTTTTCAAGGGAAAAGAATAATGATAAGATTGATGCCGCTAACGAAGGCCTTCACCATTGGTCAGTCCATGGCAGTTCTCCCTCTGACCCAGTCCACAAGACTGAGTCTGTTAAACCCCAGCTAAAAATCCAGCGCTTTTCAGTTCAAGCTGTAGCAACTCATATTTTCAACTCGGGAGGTCCCTGAGTCAATCCCCAGTGAGATGCCAAAACTGCGGTCCTCATACAAGGACATCATGAAATCAGGATTCTAAAAGAGTTCACTTCCTTCATAAACCAGTTCCTGTCAAAGCTTGCCATGGATATAGAATACGTTAAAGTAGCCACTTGTAGCTACCTGTGCCGCCTCGTAAAGTTAATGGACTTTCTCTCCCATTCATATTGGTAGAAATTAGTCTTTTTAATAACTCCTATAACTATTTATTCCAGCCATTGCTTGAATATCTTCATTCTGACTTATGTTCCAGGATGGGAGTTTAAACGTTATTTCTTTTTCAGTAATGTTCCAAAATTACAGATTACTGGCCAACCATGAACAGGGGCGTTAAAACAATCAAACACAGCTAATCACACCTAAAGTCTTTAGTCAGTTTTACTCAAGGAAAAAAAAAATTAAACAAAAACTCAACCCTACTGACTTCAAAGGGCCTTTGCCCAAGTAAGAACTGAGTAAGGTTTTTTGATTTCTGGTGTTTCATATGAATAGAATGATTCTTGATAAACCTATGGGATCAGACAGCTAAACAAAACATGGAAGGTGGGATTTTCAAAAGTATTGCCTTAATTCGGCTCCCATTTAAATCAATGGGAGTGACGTTAAGCCAATACTGTTTTCTGCGTAGCCACACGTCTAACGCGCTGTAAATCCCAGAATAATAAACCTCCATAATAATTCCTACAGACTGATCTTTTGTTTATTTAGTAGAATGCCATATTGTGATTTACATGGAAGAGACTGATTTAGAGACTGTGGAAACAAACTACACAGAGGGGGGGAAAAAAATCAATCATCTATTGATTCTTCTTTGGTGACTATTGTCCACTATTCCTGAATTGATTGAATAAAAATAGAAAAACTAATCAAAAGCTGAACTACAGTCTTATTGTAGTTTATCATACTCAGATAGTTTTATTACCATAGTATCTAAAAACCCCTCACGCTCTGTTTAACCTCAAGACCTATGTTAGGGGGGAAACGCCATTTTACAAATGGCGATCTGACGTAGAAAGACAGATTATGTGATTTGCTCAACAGCACACAGGAGTCTGCTGCAGAACAGGGTCTTGTGTATAGGTTGGCTGAGCTCTAGGCCAATACCTTAACCCCTGAATCCTCTTTCCTCACCAAGTAGGAGCCTGTTTTGGAGAGGCCACCTTGCTGTATCTATAACATGCTAAATGTGAATCACGAGGGGGGGGGGGGGAAATCAGGTAGAAATGCAACAAGGATCCAGACTTTCACAAAAGCTCTGTACCCACAAACAGGGCCAGATTTTCAAAGGAGTACAGCTTGTTGGATGCAGAGCAGTTTTGAAAATCTGCCCAGAAACATTATGATGGGAGCTGCCAAGAAGCAAGAGAATGGAAGAGGAGTTTTGAAAATCTGTCCTTTATTTAAGTGCATAAAGGGAAGAAGTTCCAAAGGAATAGCCGCCTTCATCTAGTTCAGCAAGGGAAGGAAAGTGCTTTTGAAAATCTGGTTCTGGATCTCTTTGCTTTCTCAAGTTAATGGTATTTTTTCAGATTTCATGCTAAGGGTGTGGGGGTGAGAAGTGGTAGATGGTCACACATGCTTCCTGCTGCCTCATCATCAATAGAGTTTTAAGCTCTACATGGGATGGGAGTTTTACCACAGATTTTTGGGTGACTGCCTGAGTTCAGTCACGCTAATGTGACTTCCGGCTCTATGTGGCCACTGCATTCAGGCAGTACAGTGTTGCACCACTGTGAGAAACATTTCTTATACCATTCAACTAGGAAAAGAGCAATGTTCCGTTTTCAGCTAATGGCACATTTAGCTCTCTCACACTTTATATTTAACGGATGACAGCAAATAACCCTGATACACTATTGACCCAAATTATCCCACAAAAGGGGACTCTGAAAGAAGAGACCTACACATAATGGAGGCTTTAACCATTTTTTCACCTGTGATTGTGAAGATACCATCTGGCCGAAAGATATTCTAACACACTATTGCCCCTTTTTGACCAGCAGCAAGTCAAAGTACAGCATTTTCAGGATATTTCAGCTGGAAGTAGAAGTGAATGGAGTCTGGCATTTTCTTCGACACAATCTTGTGTATTTACAAGGGAGTACAAACTGTGGGTCTCTCCTAAAGCGGAGGGAATGAAGAACAGAACCACCAGTTTCTGAACTGACAGCCTACAAGCTTCTTTAGTCAAGACTAGACCCAAAAGTTTGCTCTCTGTCTTCTTCCAGGGTCATATTGGCTTTCCTGCTTCTTCCTCTCACTCTGCTCTTGTCTGTGCTCTTTTTCTGTGTGAGCTTTCTTCCCACACGCGCGAACACACACATGCCCCACCCAGAGTAACGCTCAGCCCAAAGTTCCTGGGCAGGTTCCCACGTCCCTTTTATTTTAACTGTAAGCATAAGCCCCTGCCTATGTTAATACAAGGGGGAGTTCACCACAGTCAGCGCACCACGGCAGGGTTTTGGCTCAACCCATAACAAGGTTTCACCAAGCTCATAATATGTTAGCCAGAGGCCATTATAGCAGCCAGGTGCAGAGAGAGCCTGGCCATATTCCCAAACCTCTTACACTGTACTACAGCTGGGGGTGCCGTATCATCTGCTATGGTGGCTCTAAATCATTGCTGAGGAAATCTTCAGTGACCAGAACGGCTGGGATAAGGCTGCTCTGTGCTACTGGGGACTCACATCATGGGAATAAGGTGACTATGTAGAGAAATGGAGCTAAATCTGCACGCAACTTTTCACATTTTGTCAAGCATCACTGCGTATAATCCACCGCTGGACATGCGGTTATCCTCTGCTCTTTTCAAATAGGGATCATGGCACCTTTAACCTCCAAATGAATGAAAATTGAGATAGCCACAGAACCATGGGACTGTGGTTTTGCAAATACAGGGCCCCATTTTCAGACATTAATGCACACGGTTACCACAAAGAACCCCACAAACATGCCATAACCGTTGCCATGTGCATGTGATTACCCAATTTGCATGTGCAATCACAGTCAATGTGCTTGCAAAACAATTCCATGTGTCGTTGCATGCACGCGTCTGAAAGCAGGCCCCGCATAGTTAGTTGTGGCAAGACTTCTGGGCAGTGTTTCCAAATCAGTGTGCCACAGCAGGCGTGCCAGGGAATTTTTTGAAAAACTACTGGAAGTGTTCTGGATTGGCTTATGAATATTCATTAGTTCATCTGGAGACTATAGGGTGGGTGTGCCTCAAAATAATTAAAGGTATCACCGTGTGCCACAACAGAGACAAGGTTGGGGACCATCGTTCTAGGGGCTATGACAAAGAAAGGACTCGATTTGATTTCTGCTACAGACAATGGTGGTTAGTCAAGAAACTCTGTTGACTAACTGTTTAGTAAGGGAATGGAGACAACTCATAACAAGAGAAAGACATGAATATCCAACAACTTGTATAGCTGTTGAAACCTCGCCCCTCTGCATTAAAAGGGCACACATCTCTCTCTCTCTCCTTCCCCCAAGAGTTTCAGAAATGTCTATCTGGTTTGGTGTGTATTTTGAGTAGTGCAGTACACATTGGCAGAAAAACCAGGAAATTACTACACTCTCAATTTCCAATTTTGAAAAAATTAAATAAACTATTAAAAGGAAATGCAAACAACTGGAATGTGGGCAGACTTTCCAGTACAGAAACAATGAAACACCACAAGAAAAAAAAGGTTACATTTGTGGTGTTTTCAATATGAAACAGCCTTGCAAAACCTGTGCCACACCATTTCATGGAAGGAAGTGCATAGATTTGCAGATGATACCAGAGAGCGTCTGGGTTTAGGACTAACTAGCATTCTCAAATATGGCGTGTCCCAAATAAAGGCCTACACTTCTCCCGACCACATTGGAGGTGTGACTCTTTGACTTTCCATCTGGGAAGAAACGTTCATTTGATTCCTCATTTGATTCCAGAGAAAACTGCAGAAATGAATGGAGAAAGATGGAGACAGGCGCTAAGAGGAGAAGGAAGCAGGAACAGCAGGGGACTTGGCCTTGAGGCAATCTCCTTTAGATTGAGTTAAGATTTAATAGCACGCCTCAGCAAACCTGGAAGTCATTCACAACTTTAAAGCTGGCACTGAGCAAGGAGGATGTGTCAGTGTGTGAGGGCTTCTGTACAAGACACTGTTTCTACAATGTTGGCTACCTGGTGCTTTTATTTACACAGTTTCCTCCATTGATACTCAAGGAGTTACACCAATGAAAGACTGGAGAAATCAGTCCTTGATGTCTACAGCTTTACCTTTAGTGAACTTAACTCTGGTGATTATGGAGCCCTAAGATATCTGCAGATATTTACATCCTGCATAAAACTAACATTTCTGTTATGATCCTACTTACTTTTCTTGGGTACTTAATTCTTTCTGTGATTCTCTTCTTTGATACAAAATTGTGGAAGACCATGGTAATTACAGGATTACGGTATTATATTGAATTGTTGGGATTTCTTTTCATACAAATCTCTGTTTACTATATAGGCTATCCCTGGGACTTGTTTCTAATCAACCAGTACGTTTAATTCACTTGGTCTATTGCTCCCATTCTATTTTTGCCCAATAATTTTTCTTCAATTGGGAAAATAAAGGTTCACTAAATAGACGAAAACATATAAGCCTACTGATTCTCTGGGTTTGGTCACCCAAATCATCATTATCACAGGGAGTAAGAGGAAGGTCTTCCTTTAAGCTAATGAAACGATATTCATGCCAAGCCAAGCATCTTATTAATCATAGTAAAATTACAGTAGGTACCCACAGTATATCACAAGTTCCAGAGGGGTAGCTGGGTTAGCTTAGTTAAGGAAAACAAACAAGGAGTCCCATGGCACTTTTAAAGACTAACAGATTTATTTATCACGAGCTTTCGTGGGCAGAATCCCACTTCATCCAAGTTTTGTTTGTTTTAAGTATATCACAGTTTACTGTAAAAGTCAAGTTATTTATAAATGCTTCATCTCTACAGGGGTGGGCATGAAAAAGCTCAAAGACAGATATATAGCTAAGCGACTTTGTCTAACAGGAAGGAAATTGGGGGCTACACGACGTGGAAACTAAAATGCAAGCCTTATTTTTAAGAGAGCAAAAACCACTGTTGCTCTGTTTAAAACAAATGTAATGGGGATTTGATTTCCCCAAATATTTGAATAGTACAGGTACTTATTACATGAGCTAGCAGTGCTCCAAATTGTATTTTTGGGATGGCAACCATACAGTTTGTATATTTGCGGAGAGACTATGAATGACATTTATAATTATCATTTGCCTGGGCCATGCTTCCAGATCCAGCTTGTTATTATGATATTGTGCTTTTCAGCCACAGATCTCAAAGTTCAGTACCAAGGATGCAAGTTTAACTGTCCCAATTTGAGAAAGGGAAACCGAGGCATAGATACTTGCTTACGGTCATCGTGATGGAAGGCTAGTGGCAGACAGGGGAATGAAACCTGGACCTCTTGAGACCCAGGCCAGCGCTCTATCTGCCAAGCCACAATGCCTTATAGAATTGTAAGGGACCTGCAAAATCCATGAATATAATGCACTTTTTGATTCTATACTCAATTACTCTTTTCTCCTTGGAAAAAAAGCATACCTCTCTCTTTCTAATGATTACAAAACACCGCTCTATTTGCATCATTTACAAATCTGTCACTGTTGTAATCCTCTAGAGGAAAGGAGCTGATTTTGGGCACAAAGTAATAGTTCGCTTACAATCGTTTTGGCAAAAATGGGGTTTCACATGATGGAGGAGAGGCATTTGGGTGTATGTATTCAGAAGATGTCAGCAGCATCACATATGCAATTCAGACCTCTAAATGTACCCATTAAAAAGTCTGGCTACATCTTGAAAACCTCCCATCAGCTAGCTAGGTACCTAAAAGGAAGCAATCGATTGCTATTTTTATCAGATGCTGGATTAACATCTAGCTGCAAGTACGGGCTATGATGACATGGACGTTTGTGTTCAGATGATTCTGGGCAGATCACAGATTAATTATGCTCTTCCTCTACTGCCAGTTTCCTGGTTTTTAACTATATTATGTGATAATCTGTATTTTGATCTCTCACTCATACTCTCTTGACGTTGCATGAGAATATCTCCTTGATAGTTCACAAGAACATATTGTTAGAGCTGCAACAACTTTTGTCCGTCTAGCCTCTCAGAAGAGGTGTTCCCAAAAATGGAGTGCCAAGGAGCGCACTCTCCAGGCAGTCCTGGATGTATTGTTTGTTCCCGATGTACAGGCTTCATGATTCCAGATGTTGCCACTGAGCTGGGTGTCCTAATCACATTGGGTCTAGCTCCAGGAGACACTGCTGAGCTTTTATTCAGTAAGCAGAATTGAGGATAGGATTTAGTATTCAACTGACAACATCCAGGAATTCTGCTGTGCCACATACAGAAACATGTTATGGCCAGTTCCTCTTCTGCTCAATTTTTTCCTACATTTTTTTTTTAATTAATTCAGGGAAGTAATGGTAAGAGAGTGTCACCTAAAAGGGTTCTTCTAGGTGGAAAACTTCAAACAACATTACACCCCATCTTTCTACAGCAAAGATTCCTGGAACCTCAGAAGTTAAGAGCAACAATAAGAAAGGACTGTTAAGGCCCACAGGAAATTTTCAGCTCCATCAGTTCTGGTATAAGGGTTATGCAGGAAAGAAAATACGACAAGAGATGATCTCATTGCACCTTTAGTGAACTTACAGCACAGCCTCCACTCTGCTGGGTGTGTTCAGATGGGCAGGAGCTAAAGAGTGCCAGCCTCCAGACTCTTGCAGGTGGTCTGCTACTGTACGTGATCCTGATATTCAGCCTCCACTTGCAAAATGAGGCATATCTAGTGTCAGTAAATGAAAACTCCCAAGCAGTGCATTGCCAATTAGGACACATTTTTCTTCCCAAATACAGTTCGAGGTGAAGAAATATTTCCAACAATATAACTGAGATGTTTCTTGGGCGCAGAAGGAACGAAGGGTCCGTCTATACTGCAATTAAAAACTTGTGGCTAGCCCATGCCAACCAGCCAGGGCTTGTGGCATTCGGGCTAAGAGGCTGTTTAATTGTGGTGTAGACACTCAGCTGGAGCCTGGGATCTAGGACTTTGAGCTGTGGGAGGGATCCCATCATTTTACATGTATACTTAGGATTATGTTTTCCAAAGCCTCTATCAACATTGAATTTCATCTGTTATTTTGCTGCCCAATCACCTACTTTTGTGAGATGCCTTTATAACTCTTCGCAATCCGCTTTGGACTTAAGATGCACTAATGCTACTGGTCATTATTGCTAGCCACATTCCTACATAAACCCAGGCATCACCCAACTGTGGCATGGCCTGAAAAGTTCCAAGCACAGCAGCCAGTGTTCTTCTCTTTAATATGGAACTTTTGTCAGGGGACACAAATTGCAGCATGCAAATCTCCATGTTGATCCAAGGAGAAGATGGGCAGTCTTCACTGCCATGCCTCTATACAACAGGGGAGAAATGTCATATGCACTGCTTAACACAGCTGGCACCTGCTTTACTATCACAGCTGCCCACAGTCTGCCTTGGTGTCAATCCTTTATTTGATAAATACACCTGCTTTTAACCCATATTCTCCTAAAGATTAGCTAGTAGAATAAATGTAAATTCCATCTCGGAAGGATGTTACTAGAGTCATTTCCTTGACACCGAAATTCTCTTTCCCATTGAGTGGACATAGCTCTTTCATAGAAGCAATCTCCTACTCTGGGCTCCTCACACCGCAACTTCTTTTAAATCCCGCAAATGCCAATTTAGTGGTACACCCAGAGAGACTTCATCACCAGAGAAACGAAGTCTCTAGAAAACATTCATATAAATCCTCTTCTAAATGAAGAGATCTGAATAATTTTATTGCTTTAAAATGTACAGAGAGCTGTAACATAAAGTCTATAATCCAGCCTAAATCTAGCCCTGGAGATATAAGTGGCATGTCATGTTTTCCTATTATAACACTGAAAAATAAATGCACATGGCATGGCATCTTACAGATAATATAGCCATATGAAAGTCCATAAGAACAGAAATAAATTACAAAGAACCTCACAACTTCTACTTTGTATAGTATTTACTGAGCTACAGGTAAGAAATCAAGGGCCAGATCCTCAGTTGGTGCAATCTGGAGCAGCTCAATTCACTTTGAGGGAGCTATGCTGAATGACCACAGCTGAGAATTAGGTCCTGGTCCTCGCTCTGAGGAAGCTAATACTCCTTGCACCGCACAAAGTAAAGATTCTTCTTGTTCTTACAGTAGAATCCTGCTTGGAAGCTTTGGGGGATGAAAGGCTACAATAAATATGTTCAGCTACCTAATTATCAATATTTCTGAGAATAACAAGCAACTGGAAAAATCATCAGCAACTAATACACGATTGGAAAAATCATAGCAAGAGATGGAAATGTCTGGCCCACCTGCATGTGTCAGAACACCTACACTCCATGTCTGTGCACGGCAGCAAGCCGCAACAGGGTGTATTGTAAAAAGAGTGTAGTTCCTGTGGAAACTGCTGCTGCAAATTGTGAAGAGATGGCCTGCTTGAAATACAGAGTGAGCTGGTATTTGGTTAAACCGCCACAAGTGCTCTCGAATCACTAGCTAAAAAAACCTTGCTTTTTGTCCTGCCTGTGACAGTTAAATATCAGCTTTAATCATTCTTTTCTTGCACTCTTAACTATTTTTGCAGCCATTTTTCTGAACACCGTGAATTTTCTTTTTTGGTTTGATGCCGACAGCTGTCTATGTCACATGTAAATGAACCACATGGTTTATGTGGAGATATCTATTTTACTGGGGAGATTGCTGGTGGTCAAAAGACTCATTCTTCCCAGAGCCCTGCATCAAGGGCTCTGTATAAAAAGCAAAGTTCAATATCAGAGTCGTTTTTCATCTAATTCGGTTCCTCAAGGCACTAGCAGGTGCTTCAGAAGCTGTTATTTAAGTGAGATGTGATGTTGCTTGACAGAGTGCACAACCAATCTGTTATTGATACAACTCTTTTGTAGTAAGAGAACTAAGCCGATATTTTTAAAGTCCCAAAATATATACTGAACTCCTCTATTGCTTTCACATACGCACCCCGACGTGACAAAGGGAAATGACAGTTACAGCAAACGCCAGAAACAGCAGCTACAACATGGCCTTCTGTGAAATAGCTTAATGGATTTTATTTTTTTTGCTAGAAAGACACAAATTGGCTTTTTTTCTTGATGACTGACACAAAAGAAAAAAATAAAATGAGTGACCCGATGACAGAAATAAAATGAGTGACCCTTGAAGACAGCATTACGACAAATTTTGAACAAAAGCCTCCATCCAGCACTTTGCTAGATCAGAACCTCAATGGTTAAAATTGTAGCAGCTTTTTCCCTCCTCTATAGTGCCAACATTGAAAATATATGCATCGCTGATATTTTGTATGTCAGCAAAAATTCTCTCACACTGCACATTTCTCCATTGGTCCCGTCTAGCCCAGGAAAATGGGTGGTATTGGGAAAACAAGCCAAGGTTTTGAACACCTCTTAGCATCTGCCTTAGGCAAAGGAAGTGATGTTTTAAAAAGCATTAATAGACGTTATAGTCAAATGTGGGGGAATCTCGGATTAACCACGACCAGCTAGCTAATGCATTAAACCTCATACTCTGTGAGATGCAGGTTCATAAGTGAGACCATGTTAATATTAGTTATGTTAGCTAACATGCTTTAAAGCACCTTTTCCTAGTCTAGACAAGGCCATTTTGTAAGCTTTCAACCACATGACAAGCGTAAACAACTTCTGAGGAGCCAGGTCCTGAGTTACACATTCACTGCATTTTGTTTGCAATGGGCAAAACATGAAATATGTTTTGGGAGCATGTGCAGTGTAGTCTGAACTTCTACACTGTGCCTGAGGTTGCTGGAACTGAAACACTACTAAAAGAGAGTTTGAACAGCTCCTGCTCAAAAGAGACAGACAGTGAATATGTTCTGGGGAGAGACATTCTACCTTTAGCACGGAGAGGATGTATGGCATGAACTCTTGTTAGATTTCACACATCAGAACACTGTAAACAAGTTTTTTCTGCTAATCCAGCAAGATAGCGTGCTCTAAAGACAAAAACAATAACTACATAGGCCCAGTCCTGAGACACACCGGTGCTGCAGTATCTGCACTGGATTCCTGCATGACTACAGGTAGGGTTTATGGTGTTGGCCATAACCTGTTGAGCCCTAAATCTCTCCTCTTCCCACCACAAGACCTGTTGGCTCCTTCCTTTCTTGATCACCAGGGACATCACCACCTCCGGCCTGTAACCATCTTTGACTCAGACCTCTCTCTAGGTCCCCCACTCAGGCTCTGCTTAAATCATGCCAATTTTTTAATTCCTAACATCTCCCTTTCCTACCTGTCCACACAACTAAAACTCTTGTCCAGGCTCTCATCATCTTGCATCTCGATTTCTGCAACTTCCTTCTTTGCTCTTGACAAATGCGCTCTTGTTCAGCTCATAGACTCATAGACTTTAAGGTCAGAAGGGACCAGTACGATCATCTAGTCTGACCTCCTGCAAAATGCAGGCCTCAAGACCTCCCCCACCCACTCCTGCAATAGGCCACCAACCTATGACTGAGTTATTTACCTCCTTAAATCATGAGTTAAGGACTTAAGATACAGAGAATTCACCGGTAGGTGAACCATGCCCTGTGCTACAGAGGAAGGCAAAAAAGCCCCAGAGCCCAGGCCAATCAGCCCTGGGGGGAAATTCCTTCCTGACCCCAAATATGGCGATCAGTTAAACCTTGAGCACGTGGGCAAGTCTCAACAGCCAGTTATCCAAGAAACAATTCTCTGTAATAACTCAGAACCCACCCCATGTACTCTCCCCTCTTAGGCCACTTGTATATCCACCACACGTAGCCAAATATCAGTCAATTTCCAAAATAGGCTAATCATACCATCCCCTCCATAAATTTATCAAGCTCAGATTTGAAAGCAGTTATGGTTTTTGCCCCCACAATTCCCCTTGGAAGGTTATTCCAGAACTTTACACCTCTAATGGTTAGAAACCTGCGTCTAATTTCAAGCCTAAATTTCTTGATGGACAGTTTATAACCATTTGTTCTGGTGTCCACATTGGTGCTGTACTCAAATAATTCCTCTCCCTCCCTGATGTTAATCATTCTGATGTATTTATAGAGAGCAATCATATCCCCCCTCAACCTTCTTTTGGTTAGGCTAAACAAGCCAAGCTTCTTGAGTCTCCACTCATAAGGCAGGTTTTCCACTTCACAGACCATCCTTGTAGCCCTTCTCTGCACCTGTTCCAATTTGAATTCATCCTTTTTAAACACTGGGGACCAGAACTGCACACAATATTCCAGATGGGGTCTCACCAGTGCCTTGTACAGCAGCACTAACACCTCCCTGTCTCTACTTGAAATACCTCTCCTGATACATCCTAGAACCGCATTAGCTTTTTTCACAGCCACATCACATTGGCGGCTCATAGTCATCCTATGATCAACCAGTACTCCCAGATCCTTCTCCTCCTCAGTCTGTTCCAACTGATGCGTCCCCAACTTATAGGAAAAATGCTTGTTGTTTGTCCCTAAATGCATGACCTTGCACTTCCGATTATTAAATTTCATCCTGTTCCTGATACTCCAGTTTACAAGGTCATCCAGATCTACCTGTATGGTATCCCGATCCTTCTCCATATTGGCAATACCTCCCAACTTGGTGTCATCCGCAAACTTTATTATTACATTCCCGCTTTTTGTGCCAAGGTCAGTAACAAAAAGGTTGAACAAGATCGGTCCCAAGACAGATCCCTGAGGGACTCCACTGGTAATCTCCCTCCAGCTTGACAGTTCACCCTTCAGTATGACCCGCTGTAGTCTCCCTTTTAACCAGTTCCTTATCCACCTTACTATATTCATATTAATCTCCATCTTCTGTAACTTAACTAATAGCTCCCCATGTGGAACTGTATCAAATGCCTTGCTGAAATCTAAGTAAATTAAGTCCACCACATTCCCTTTATCTAAAAAATCTGTTATCCTTTCAAAAAAGGAGATCAAGTTGGTCTGGCAAGATCTCCCTTTTGTAAAGCCATGTTGTATTTTATCACAGTTACCGTTATCCTCTATAGCCTTAAGTACTTTCTCATTCAAAATTTTCTCCAAGACTTTGCATACTGCTCAGCTCACATCCGTTTAGAAAGCTGCTGCTAAAATCATTTTCCTAGCCCATCACCCCTCCACTGGCTTCCCCTTCCCTACTGCAAACACAAGTTACTTCTCTTCATTTTCAAGACCCTTCATGGCCCACCCCCACTCTGATCCTCTCTCACTCTGTGTCAAAAGGTTGTCTTCCACCACCAATTGGCCAACAATGTCAGCCTCCGTCACCCATTTGTTAAATTCACAAAAATCATCTCTGTGTTTTTTCCCTGGCTATCCTGCATGCTTGGAATGTGCTGCTGGCAACCATCTGCAAAGCAACCTCATTATCTCTCTAAAGACAAATGCAAACTACTCCATGTAGGAAAGAACAATCCACTGCACACATACAAAATGGACAATAACTGCCTAGGAAGGAGTACTGTGGAAAGGGATCTGGGTGTCATAGTGGACCACGAGCTAAATATGAGTCAAGTGTTGGGAAAAAAAAAAAAAGCAAATACCATTCTGGGATGTAGTAACAGGAGTACTATAAATAAGACACAAGTAGTAATTCTTCCGCTCTACTCCACACTGATTAGGTCTCAACTGGAGTACTGTGTCCACTTCTGGGCACCTCATTTCAGGAAAGATGGGGACAAACTGGAGAAAGTCCAGAGAAGAACAACATGAATGATTAAAGACCTGGAACACTTGATTTATGAGGGAAGATTAAAAGAGCTGGGTTTGTTTAGTCTGGAAAAGAGGAGACTGAGAGGGGACATGATAACAGTTTTCAAGGACCTAAAAGGTTGTCATGGGGAGGAGGGAGAAAAATTGTTCTCCTTAACTGCCGATGACAGGACAAGAAGCAATGGGCTTAAATTACAGCAAGGGAGCTTTAGGTTGGACATTAGGAAAAAATTCCTGACTGTCAGAGTGATGAACCACTGGAATAAGTTGCCTAGGCAGATTGTGGAATCTCCATCATTGGAAGTTTTTAAGAGTAGGTTAGACAAGCACCTGTCAGGGATAGTTTAAGAGGGTACTTGGTCCTGCCATGGGTGCAGGGGACCAGCCTCGATGACCTCTCATGGTCCCTTCCGGTTTCTATTATTCTATGATTCTTCAAAGCCCTCCTTAAACTCTCCTTCACTGTGACACCTTCAAAAAATTAACAAGTTAGGCTACTGGTGTGTGCTAGGACCATGACAGATCACCGATACTGTCTCATTGTTTCCGTGTACTCCTCCATCTCTCTGTGTCCATTTGTTATCTTGTCTAAGACTTAGATTGTAAGCTTTTGGGGGCAGGTACGCCTTTTTGTTCTGTCTTCATACTACGTCTTTCATGACTATGGCTGCTAGGTGCTATGGTAATACAAATCACAACGACATCATCATCATCGGACCTGTCTATTGGAGAGACCACTTCTTTCACTGTGACATACTAGCCAAAGCTGTAGTCAGCTAAAAAACGAGGAAAATCTGCTGGCTGGGTGTTCTCTGGTATGGCCCTAGGATTCTGTAACTTGCTTCCTCCTTGGGGTCAAACAGCCAGACGTGATGATCGTCCAAGCAGGCTCCAAGAACCAGTTATTTGACAACTTTTGGGGAGAAAGGTTAGGGTATGTTCCTGTGCAGGATGACAGGACAGAGGGTGCTTTTGGTTTGCTTTGTGTTTATATTTGTTGGCTAGCTGAAATATTTTTTTGTTGTTGTCTCCAGCCAATTATTTGATGTTTCTGGCTGAACTGATTCTATTTGTTATAATTTATTGCTGCTGGAGGTGATTAAAAATGTAATTATCACTAGAGTGCTCAGTTCTTCTACACTGGGCTCATCGCTGTTGTTAAATCTATATTACTAATAAAGTGATGAGCACCCAACTAATCTGCACATACAGATCCTATTTTCCTGGCAGAGCCTGAATAACATCAACTTGGTTCCATGGGAAGGCAGGGTTCTTCCCATCAGATCAGCTTGCAGAATCAGGGCTTTAGTATGTTGTCTATTCATATTTTACATACAATTTCTAATCTCTGTTCTGATTCAACAGCTTTCACAGCCACAAGAAATTGCACCATCTAACTGCACAACGCAAAAAAGTTCTCTCAATATGAAAACCCCTTATATATTTTAAGAACAAACTGCTTTGAGAATAAACTCTGATTGGATTAATTAATATAACACTGCACTATTTACAAATGACCTAGATAATAAACTACCCAGGAGAGAGTTGGAATTTTCCTCTCTCTCAGCATTCTTGTAATAAATAACGCATAATCCAGTTATCATTAAGTATCCCTGCTGTGTGTAAGTTTAAGAAAAGATGGGCCTGATTCTTTTCTCATTTGCATTGGTGCAAAGCAGAAGTAGCTCCACTATAGCTAATGTGTGCACAGTGGTGTAAAGCTGGTGCAAGTCAAATTAGAAGCAAGCATCAGGTCTTCTGTTCTGAACTCACATCCCAGACATGACATGCAACTAGCAAAAATAAAAAACTTTTTACAGACTGACATTTCACAATAATGCGTGATAAGGGGAAGATGATGTTCATCAGGGTGGTATTAAAAATAGATGCCAGAAAGAAGGAAAATGCTGAGAGCCTGACTTGTCTCACAGCAGTTTTACACCATTGACTGTGATGGCTTTACTTGTTCATGGGGGGAGGAGCGGGTTTGAAGCAGAATGAGAATTAGGCTGAAAATTAGAAGGTTTCTAACCATCAGAAAAGGGAACAGCCTTCCAATGTGAATGTGTGGGGGCAAACAGCCTAACTAGTGTTAAGATGCATCTTGATAAATTCATGAATGGGATGATATGATGATGGGATTACCTGTGACTGCAGGGGACTGGACTTGATGACCCAGGAGGTCCTTTCCAGTCCCATGAATGAGCGAGAAATTTCAAATTCTTTCCTGAAGAATGAAAAATAAGGAACTGCTCACTGAGCAATTTAAGGCCACTTGTTCTTATCACTGAGACAGTGAATGCCTCTTACGCTTGGGAAGAATGTCCCACCAAAATTCAGAGAGTTGCCCTCTCCTTAGGCCCTCCTTAAATATCTACCTCCGCTGTGATGCCTTCAAATAAATAATCACTGAATGACACTGGCGAGGTCAAAGCTACTTGCAACTTTTGTCCACCGAGGTAATTAGTTTGCCCAGACACACCCAGACCACCTTTACTGTTCCAAAGTCCCACACTGCAAACTGCCATAATCCTAGACTGTAACCTCTCTAGGTCAGGGAATGGCTTTATTTTATTCATAGCTATATCATCCAGCGCAGTGGGGTGCTGGGCGAAGTCTTTACAGGCTCTATCGCAATATAAAACAGCAAGAGGTACTATTTTCTTTTTTGTGACATTTCTGCACTAGCAAAAGCCCTAGTGAAGAGGCAGTTACATGAGCAAAAGCACTTTTAATGTCACAATAAGATACATCTACGCTAGGAAGGTTTGCTAGGATAGTTACAACATAATCCTTTTCTAGTGTAAAATTTGCCTTAAAAATACTTCATCTTTGAACTTATGACTAATCTAAAGACGCTTCAGCTTGGAGCATGGCAATTACCGTGGGTAACCCACCATTTAAGACGGTCGTTTCCTTGATATTAAAAACCAAGATTTTACACTAGTCAGAAGCGGACTCATTTAAAGACTTATGAGACACAATTGTTTGCTGCAGAAACCCCAAAATTTCCAAATGGGCTGAGATTTTGCAAACTGAGAAGTGTCGTGTTTCGTGTAGAATCATTTACAGGAATACTTAGGGACTGATTTTATTTGACATCTCTTGTGCTTGTCCTTTCTCATGGTTACACAAAAGCTCTGGGGATTTCTTGATTGTATTAGCAAAGCACAACAGGTACACTCAAGCATGAAACATGAAAGGAACTCGTTTTCTCCTCAAGAGGAAAAACAATTGAGTTTCATTCAGCTTAGCAAAGGGATATGCTTTCATATTGAATTACACGGTAAATAGTAGTTTTCCAACCATTCAATAGTACAAACTGCCCTTTTGATGGCCTTCTTTTGCCTGTAACTCAAAATAAGTCAAAACCAAATTGTTCCTCAGAAATGTGGGTCATGCTGGCTAAAACACAGCCTTATAAAAAGCCGATGTGGTAAAGGCTTACTATAAATGAAAACGCACAGAGGCCCCATCAAACTGAACTACAAGTGTCCTACAGAACTCACTTTTGAACAGAAACCTTTCCAAGGTACGTGGTTAGCTTCTTCTACTGTTAACCTAACCTCAGCTCCCTTTCTCAAGAAGCTGCCTCTTTTACAACAGCATTGCCTGGTGATCAGGCTTGGAAACATACAGCAGCGATTTTACAGGCAGGACTGGTTCCATTGTATGAGCGTGTTCTCACCCTGGTACCAGATTAAATCCCAGGCCTAAACCCTCTAACTTGGGTCTCCAATTAGTTTCATCTGCACGCCTTGTGATCTAGTTTGGGAACATGGTATAGAATATCAGGAGAGCTACCACAACTTTGTGTTTAACTTAGTCTTCATTTTAGATGAAAAATATTGTGACATGGTCTATTTGAGCCAACTCTGTAAGAAGCAGATCACCCCTGCCTTTAAAGATGGCTAGTAGACTGGGTTGGCAAATACCCAATCAACTGCTTTAAACTTTTCTGAACCCAAAAGTTAGATCTCTCATTTTGCCCAGCATTCATTCAAATCTCTGTTTACAACACACTTCTCCCAAGACCACAACAACAAGCCATGGCTGGAAATATGCTGTCCAGGATGATGATGGTGATGATGACAACATGACACACACCAAAAACAACCTATGCTCAGTAGCCAGGATCAGAAAAACTCTAAGCACTCTCGACCTCCACTGGATCACAGCTTCAGGTCTTAAGACACAACCCTCCTCTAGGTCACCCCTGTTCATTGTATCATATATCTGCCCACCTAGATTACAGAAGACTTGGGGAGGGGACTGAATCCTGTCCTCATTTGGGTCTTGTACAGCATTTAGCAGTTGATGGTTAATAAATAATAATTCTGCTGAGCATAACTGAAAACAAGGGCAACATTTTTGCATCTGCTACAAGAAAATGATAACCCTACAAGGGGCTGCAAGGGAAAATGTAAAAGAGTTCTTGCAAAGGAACGCAAGAGGGACAAGGTTAGTTTTTCACCACACGTGGCAAGCAAGTGAACTGCAAGCAAAACCCCATGTGAGCATCCATCATGGAAGCAGATAGAAATAAGATTGTTAGGACATGCCAACAGTTCTCAGCCCTTCAATCTGATGCAGTGGTTCCCAAGTTTTCTAGACCACAAGACTTCTTTCAGAAAGCTGGATTCTCTTGCACACCCCGTTTCACCTCACTTAAAAACTACTAGCTTACAAAATCAGACCTAAAAATACAAAAGGCCACAGCCCACCATTACTGAATTTCTCATTTTTACCATATCAATTACAGAATAAATTGTGACCTCCTCCCTAAGTTGAGCAACAGAGATATAATACACAGGGTAACAAACAAGTCGTTGTCTGTATGAAATTTTAATTTGTACTGACTTTGCTAGGGCTTTTCACGTAGGCTGTTGTAAAACCAGGCAAATATCTAGAAGCATTGATGTACCTCTCTGGAAGACCTCTACATACCTCTGGTTGAGAGCCACCGATCTAATGGGCCATCTGATGTATTTTCCCCTAATGGCTTTAGAGGTGCAGTGCTATTTTTTTTTTTTTTTTTTAAAGAAAAGTGCCGGTATGCCAGCAGGAGCAGTGGGGGGGATGTGAGGATCCTCCGCCATCACTCCGCCGGGACTCTCCAATGCCCCTCCCCTGCCAGCTCTTTGACCCCCCGCGCCCTTCCCCATTCCTCTCAGCCCCCCCCCAACCCCCTCCTTGCCCGATCTTCTCGGCCTCCCACGCTCCCGCAGTTCCCTGACCCTCCCAGCCCCCCGCCCCCTTACGTGGCCAGAGCTGCAGGGATGGCCAGAGTTGCTCCCTGGCCAGGCTGCTCCTGCCCTGAGCTGAGCCACACATCTGAGCATGCTCAGGGCGGGAGATTTGAAAAGTCTCCAGCCTGGCCGCAGCTCCCAGGCACCCGCAAGCTCGATTCTAGCCCCTGGCGGGCTAGATTCTGGCCTGCGGCCACCGCTCCTGTCCCCTGCTGGCCCCGCTGCCCAGATGGGGTCAGCAGGAAAAGAGACCCACTCCTTTCCCCTGCTGACCTCAGCCCCCAACTGAGCACCGGGGCTGGCCAGGGAAAAAAAGGTGCTGGTACGCTGTACCAGTGCGTACCAGCTCAAAAAAAGCCATGTAGAGATGTATAAGTAGGTAAATCTCCTTGCCTTCATCTGCTTCAAGATCGAAGCAGAGATCAACTTTGAGGTGGTTTAACAGATTTGCCCAATACTAAGGTGACATTTTTCCATATGACAGTGGTTTCCAAACTTTTTGAGCTGAGTCCTCTTTTTGAGTTACAAGTTTTGGTCCCCCCTCCCAACCCAGACAAAAATAGGTGTCAGAAGGTGGAGGTGGCACTTCCTCCCTAAACCCGCCACGCCAGGCTGAAGTCCAAGCCAGCTGGTGTCACCACTCAGCCCCCTGAATGTTCCTCCATGCCCCACAGTCTGAAAATCTCTGATTTATGGCTGTCTCAGAGTCATCTGATCATCTCTTGTGCAGCAAACAGAGACACGAGTAAATAAGACACCATGCTTGAGCTGCAAATCAAATTCTCAAACCAATGTCTGCAAAGCTCAATAAATGCTTTAAAATAATGCCTGTGGAACCACGGTTGCAATAACAATGCAAATCACAACACAACAGCATTCAGAGGATAATGATGAACTTGACTCTCCATTGCCTTGCATCTGTTGGGTTGATTAACCACTGCCTATGCACCTGTGCAAAGCGCTACCATTCAGGTTTGGCAGAGTTTTACACCCACTCAACACCCAAAGGTATATGGCAGCGGAGACAGTCCTGCCCACTTAAGCATTAATAAAGTGTGCAGAAGGCATGTTGGCACTTAACAGGAGACATTAATGGACCGAAAACAGGTAGGCAAAAATGATAAGAAACAGAGAACAGAGCCTCACTGCAAATCTTCTCCATGAATGTGCTCTTTGAATCTGCAAGATGAATGTCAGACTTACACAATAACAAATAGGCAGTTACAGAAATAGTCGGGTTGCAGTAATATTTGTTTAGTGGTGAGAGGCTTTGGCCAATCAACTCATCTGAAGAACTAAAGAGAGAGAGACAGGTAATTCTAAGAAAATCCTCTGAATACGAATTTCAATATAAACCATCATACAGTAAGAGTTCGGGGCCTTAAATGCATATATCTTGTTAACTAATAAGGACCATTATTAGTGGTATAGTATCTGCTAACGGTGCCTTTCTTTCCACATCTGGATACCAGGGCCAGATTAACTGGCCCGGGTGCCCCAGGCTGCTCCCCACCGCTGGGGCCCCTGCCACCACCATGGGGCCCCAAGTGTGGACCCCTACTGCAGGGGCCAGGCCCCCAGTCCCCCCCGTTGCTGGGGAGGGCTTGGGGCCCAAGGGCACTCCCACCCCAACCCCACTCCATCCAGTCTGTTGGGGATGGGGGTGGCGGCTGGCATGCAGCACGGCAGGCCCTGGAAAGCTGCATGCCAGGCTGGGCCCAGAGAGCAGGCTGCACCAGCTGGCCTCGCCCCCCCAGGCAGGGCAAGCTAGCGCTGAGCAGGGCGGGGGGTCTCCAAATCATCAAAGGGGTTTTAGGGGCTGGAATTTTGGGCTCCCTTCTGGCCAGGACCCGGGGCTTAAGCCCCTTTGATAATCTGGCCCTGTTGGATGCTCAAGCATCCTAAATTGAGTAATTAAATCCTGCAGGATTTCCACTGTGCAGTCTGCTTTCCTATGGCGTTCAGGAAACACTAATCACTGATTAGCTGGATTCATCAAGAAGGGCTAGAATAAAGCTTTCGGACACTGGACCAAAAAGTTCTGAGGCCTCATCCACACATAAACGTAGTACAGTTTTAACTACACTGGTGTCGTTAAAGCAGCACATCCTCCCTTTTAGTGAGGAGCTATTATGCTTGTATAATAGTACTTAGACCACTATGCTTTATGTCCACACATAAGCTATAACGACGTAAGGCATAGACACAGCATCACAAAAAGATAGTGTGAAAGGGATCCCAAGAGGTCATCTAGTCCGCCCCCCACATGCTGATGCAGGATCAAGTAAACCTAGATCAGGGGTCGGTAACCCCCGGCCCCTGTGCCAAAGCTGGCACGCGGGCCTATGCACAGCAGCACGCAGGGCTCCCGGCCCTGCAACACTGCGACTGCTCCCTCCACCGGCTCTGCGCCTAGCGGAGCCTGGGGTGAAAAGAGCCACATGCGCACACCTCCTGTCCCGTGCCGGCCCCACCCCGCAGCTGGGGGGCAGGGTAGGGAAAAGGAACGCGTGGCTCCTGTCCCCTGCTGGCCCCGCTCTCGGCATGTTTCTGGCCCTGCCCCAGCACCTGATGAAGGTTCGGGGCAGGGCTGTTACAGGGGCTGACAAACGTTGCTGACCCTGACCTAGACTATCCCTGACAGGTACTTGTTTAACCTCCCCTGAAAAACCTCCACAACTTCTCTTGGTAACCTTTTCCAGTACTTGCCTATCCTTATAGTTAGAAAGGCTTTCCTAAAATCTAAGCTAAATCTCCCTCACTGCAGATTGCCCATTACTTCTTGTGCTACCTCCAGTGAATATGGAGAAAACTGATCACCATCCTCCTTATAACACAGCCAAATTATCAGGATGCTCCCACAAGTCTCCTTTTCTCAAGATTGATCCTGTCCAATATTTTTAATCTTCCCTCATAGGTCAGGTATTATAAGCCTTTTATCATTTTCATCGCTCTCTTCTGGACTCTCTACAGTTAGTCTCCCTTCATACTGATACTGTGCTAAAGGATGTGTGGGTATAATTAAGTTAAAAACCAACAATTACTACCTCCCAAAACTGAAGAGATGCCTACCCTACAGCAGCATAGACAACTTTTTACATTGACAGAAGGGGTTTTTCCATCCATGCAGGTAATCCCTCTCTCCAAGAAGCAGCAACTAGGTCAATGGAAACATTCTGTCATTGACCTCGCTACATGTGCAGTGGAAGTTAGGTTAACCGAAATAAGTTTTTCACAGCCCTCAGCAATGTAGCGAGGCCAGCCTAAGTTTCAAGTGTAGACCAGGCCTCCTGCTGGCCTAGTCTATACCTAAAATTTAAGTTGACCCAGCTTTGATGCAGTAAATTCACATCCCTGACAGATGAGTGGAAACAACCTAAGCCCCGGTGGAAATACCACTAAGTCGACATAAAAATTATTTGATCAACATAGCTACCACCTCTCAAGTGGGTGGCTTAACGACAGCAATGGAAAAATCCCTTCTATCACCTTGGTAGTAGTACCTACCATTGGCGTAGCTGCAGCACTGTAGCGGCTGAAGTGTAGATATAGAAATTTGTTGTGCTATGCACACACAGTTATAAAGACGTGAGCCCTTCCACCTAAAAAAAAGTCATCGAAATAGGGAACACAAGTAAAAAACTAACAAAAAGATTGATGGGGGGCAGGGTGTGACCCACGATGCTCCGTCACATTGGTTGAGGTCCCTCTCTGGTCCCACTCTTTCATCACTCCATTGTGTATTTAAACTTCCATGGGATAGGACCCTCACGCTTGGCTGGAGAGCATTTGGCACATTGTTGGTACTGACAATCAATTTGATGCATAACACCAATGCTCTGTTTTATAGACACACCATCGTTTCTCTTGTAGTTTGATATATATAGTTATTTCTTAGCCACTGTGTTGAACTGAGAAGTACTGGCAGCTTCTCTTGTGATAAGATCTTGATATCCGTCTGTTCTCTTTAGTGGTACATCTCTCTCCCACACCTATTATCAGTCTGATTTGACTGCAACGGTTATTTGACTGTGCTCACTAAACTGTCTGATCTCTACAGGTTATAAACTATAATTCCTCCTGGGAATCTCCAAGCTCCTCTGCAATGGTGTGTATTTTCATTTCTTGTCAAACTGCAAATTATTGCTAGATGGATACACTCCCCTTTCCCATATTCTAGTTTGGGAAATGAAGTCAGGCACTCCTTTAATTGTCATATGTAAACCACAGGAGGCAATTGTGATGCTGTCCCTGGCACTGTTGAAGAAGCCTCAGATGGTGTTCTGTGTCCAGTCTGTGCACCACACTTCAAGAAAGATGTGAACTGTTGCCTGACTTCTGGTTGTTTTGCTCATTTGGATAGGGCTATTGGCTCACCAATGAATGCAGTCAGAAGTCAATGAAGTTCTAGTCCCTGAATCAGGCCCCAGAGGTTTTCAAAAGAACCCCCAGGATACATGGAAGGAATATTCAAGCCAATGACCAAATAGGAGTGTGAAAGTATAAATACGAGCAAGCAGGCTAGATCTATAGGCTACGGCATAAATTAGAAAGATTCCAGAGAAAAGCAACGGAAGTGATAAAAGGTGTACAACACCTGAGCTATGAGGAAAAGTTGACAGAACTGTGCGTGTTCAATCAAGAGAAGAGAAAACTGGGAGGGGTAGGGGAGGAAGGACAGACCAGATAACAGTCTTCAAATACATTAAGGGCTCTGCTAAAGAGGACGGTACTTAATTGTTCTCCAAGACCACAAGGGAAGGACAAGAAGCCACCCGTTTAACCTGCAGTAAGGAGATTGAGACTAGATAGTGGAAACACTTGCTAACTCTAAGCACAGTTAAGCACTGGATCAGGTTACCAATGGAAGCTGTTGAATCCCTGTCACTGAATCCCCTTAACAGAAGGTTTTTAAGAGCAAGCTACACAAACACCTGTCAGGAATGATCTAGATATACTTAATTCTGCCTCAGCACAAAAGGGATGCACTAGACTAGAGAACCTTCTCAGGTGTGTCCCTTCAAACCCTACATGTCTATCAGCCACTCCATCAATAGGGTTGAAACATGAACTACCGCATGGTGGGGGAAACAAGAATGCAAATTGCACTTACTTGGAAAGTTGAGGAACCAACTGCAAATGCTGTTGTTTGGCTTATACTGGTGTATGTGTGACATATACCTGATTATCAAGTTCGCCCCTCTAACGCCTTTAAATTCAGGGGAGTTTGGACTACCGATGTGTTTACATCCCTATATGGATATGTGCTTACACAAGTTTGTAATGGACCGTGGCCTTCCTCACGTGCACGTTTGCAATTTTGTTCCAGCATACACATATGTATGACCGTTTATAGGTGTCACTGTGTAACCCACTGGTGTATGTATGTATTACAGGTCTCCGTCTGTGCTGATTCACAGGCCATACGAGTTTTTACAGCCCCTTGTTGGGCAGTCTTGGCTTTTGAGCCCACGCTTTTAGCCCTGGATGGAGGTCTCCAGTTCAATCTCCAGTGTGTTGGCCAAGCGGGTGGCCATCACTGATGCATCTTTGCGCACACGCCTGCGAGATGGGCGCATGCACTGGTGTGAAAGTGCAAATAAGAGCATGAGCACAAAGACGTGTACACACATACAGGTGTACGAGCGAGGGCACGCCCACGCGTGTGCACTCTTAGACACGCACGCAGCTACGACCGCCCGCACGCTACTCACCCAGCCTTCGAAGCTGTCGCTGTTGCCTGTGCTGTGTAACAGGTCGTGAAAGCGCAAGGTGCAGTTGGCCACAAAGTCATCGTAGCCGATGGGGGTGTCGTGGAAGACGGCCAGCTCGATCTGCCGGCCGTCGGTGACCGGGGCGCAGAACTCCTCGTTGTAGGTGGGCTTGTTGGTCTTCTGCTTGGTGCTGGTCTGCCCCACCCGCACCTGGTCCACGCTCACCGCCACGTAGGGGTCCAGCAGCTGGTAGCCCTTCTTGAAGAGCGAGTGCCTGAGCGACCAGCGGGTGGGCTTCAGCCCCACGGCCTCCCCGATCCGCACCTTCATATACCCGTTGAACTTCATGGTCCCGGACATGGTCCCGGGCGGGGATGCTGGGCTCGGCAGCTGCCGGGCCGGTCCCGCTCAGAGGGGCGAGGGGCCCCGTCCCTGAATCATGCGGCCCCCCAGCACCAGCACCTCCCACCCGCCCCTGCCGACCGCTGGCGGCCGAAGCGAGCCCCGCTTAGCTTCGCCTCCCGTCCCGCCGCCGCAGCACCTCTCAGCTGGCGCGGGAACTCGGCCTGGCCCCGGGAGAGCGCATCGCCCGCCCCGCCGGCCGAGCGGGGAGGAAGCACCTGTGTGGCCGTGACAGCGCGGGGCGGGGCCTGGAACCGGCCTGGCCGGGGCTGCACTGGAGGCGGCGCGGGGGGCGGAGCAGGCGGCCGAGGGGCGGGGCGGGCAGCTGGCTCGTCCGGCAGAGGGAGGGAGTGAGCTCAGCCCAGCTCCGGGGCCGCACCCGCCGGGGGAGGAGTGTTGCCGGGTGCCGGTCCGCACAGGGCCCCGCTGAACCAGGCAGCAGCAGCGAGGGCTGCGCTCTCGGATCGGGTCCATGCTACAGCTCTGCACCCCTCTGCCCGCTCGGGGCCCGTCCACACTGCAGCTTCACACCCCTCTGGGGGCCCGTCCCCGCTGCAGCTTCACACCCCTCTGCCCACTGGGGGCCCGTCCACACTGCA
>ML685781.1:10590747-10601454 GCA_007922175.1 Pelusios castaneus
CCCCTCTGCCCGCTCGGGGCCCGTCCACACTGCAGCTTCACACCCCTTTGCCTTCTCGGGGCCCATCCCCACTGCAGCTTCACACCCCTCTGCCCGCTTGGGGCCCGTCCACACTGCAGTTCCGCTGCCCGCTTGGGGCCCATCCACACTGCAGTTCCGCTGTCCTCTGCGCTCTCTGGGCCCGGCTGCCCTCTCGGGTCACGTCTACACTGCAGCTCCACATCCCTCTACCCTCTTGGGGCTGGTGCACACTGCAGCTCTGCACCCCTCTGCCTGCTCAGGGCATATCCACACTACAGCTCCGCACCCCTCTGCCCTCTCAGGGCTCTGCAACTAAACACCTTCTGCTGGTCCATGTCAGCTGACTGGGGCTCAGCTATGGGGCTGTAAAATTACAGTGTAGATGTTAAACAGCGAGAGTCCTGTGGCACCTTAAAGACTAACGAATTTCTTCAGGCACAAGGTTTCGTGGGCGGAAATCCACTTCATCAGATACATCAGTGCAGGGGTATCAAACGTTGCCCCTGGGCCAAATGTGGCCCACAAACCTCTTCTAGCCAGCCCGTGACTATGCTCCATGGGACCACACTCTTTCCCTAACACAGAGAGAGAGTGGTCTCGCATACCCAGAGCTCTACAATGCCGTGAGAGTGCCCTAGTATTTTGATTTATGGTATGTACGGCCCACTTGAAGTACTCAAATCAAATCTGGTCTGCTGTAGCAAATGAATTTGGCACACTGGTGTAGAGTTCAGGTTCATTCTAGACCCCAAGCTGTGGGACAGGCCCCATGAGGAGGGATGAGCCCAGGTGACAGCCAGAATCTGAACATCTGTGCTGCATTTTTAGAAGCCTGCATTCACAAGTGTTTTCTTGATGTGTAGACATACCCCCAAAAGCCAATATCAGGACAGGTGGGAAAGGGGAGTGTACACCAGTGGGAATTCTTACACTGAACAAGGAGATTCGGTTTTTCATATTAGAATAAAGAGGACAGTATTCATTTCTGAGCCATCTCGCTGCTAAATCCCTCCTGCAATCCCTAAGGAAAAGTGCCCCAGCCTGAGCCTTGATTTTGTGGTTTGTGGTGGAAAGTAAAATGGTTTAATTCCCTTTTTAGTGATAAGGGGCTGGGAGGGTTTCTTAATTTCCATATGGAAATGTGTGCACCTGCCCATGCAGTATCTTACTTTATAGTGCTTTATACCCTGAACACTCCCAAGCACCTAACAAATGACAAAACCTTGCTATTACTCAAGTTACGGTTCTGAAAAGTAGTTTCACGTTGACCTTTCCCAAGATAACAGGTGAGACAAACAACATACTGCAGTGGAAAGGGTTTCTTAAATCTAAATAATGAGAGTCCTCTGGCCCCTTAAAGACTAACAAATTTCTTTGGACATAAACTTTTATGGGCTGGGTTGCAGTCCATGAAAGCTTATGCCCGAAGAAATTTGTTAGTCTTTAAGGGGCCATGGGACTCTCACTGTTTTTGCTGTATACAGACTAACTTTTATATAAATATATGCAACAATTGACATTCATGCAAAAAGTCAGGAATTGCAAGAGTTAAATCTTCCAGCAACAACATTGTCTTAGCCTTTGCAAATCATCGCACATCTTGTGTTTTACGGCATACAATTTACAAGAGAAATAGTAATGCTAAAAGTACATTTAACCAAAAAAAACAGGAATAGAAAATATACAGATGAGTTGTTTTTGCTATTGGAGCCTTAAATTTTGCATTGTCTACCTTTTATGATTATCTATGCAATGGATCATTAACATGGGCTTTGGCATTTAGGCCATGTCTATACTAGAAACTTTTATTGTGAAACCCCTGCCCACATAGTGATATCTGTATGTCACTAGAGTGCATTCACATTTGGCCATCTTTGCCCATGTATCAGGCCCTTTTAGGGTATGAATACACAGCAGCTAGATACCTATAGCTGGCCTGGACAAACCAACTCAGGCCTGCGTGGCTTGGGCTGTGGACCTGTTTTATTGCTGTGTAGACTTCCGGTCTTGGGCTGGAGCCTGAGCTCTGGGACTCTTCCATGTTGCAGGGTCCTAGAGCTGGAAGTCTATATACCAAGCCCCTTAGCCCTGAGTCCTATCAGCATGAGGCAGCTGGCACTGGCCAGCCATGGACGTCTAGTTGCTGTATAGACATACCCTTAGTGACAGTATGTATTGTCAAGACACTTTGGCTATGTCTACACTAGAAAAGTTAAGTTGACTCTGTTAAGTCGACTTTAATAAGGTTGACTTTAAGTCGAAAGTCGACCTTATTAAAGTCGACTTAACAAAGTGGACTAAGTTGACTTAGCTTTAAGTCAACTTAGTCCACTTTGTTAAGCCGACTTAACCACCCTTAAGTCGACTTAATAAAGTTGACTTACGGGTTACTCCATGTCCACTGCATCCTTAAGTCGACTTAAGGAGTTGACTTAAGGGTTAAGTCGACTTAATGAGTGGTAGTAACAAAGTCGACTTAAGCTTTCATTAAGTCGACTTAAGGAATTTCTTAAGTCAACTTAATGAAAGCCTAGTGTGGACATGGCTTAATTTAAGTCGACTTAAGCCTCCTTAAGTCGACTTAAATTGCCAGTGTAGACGTAGCCTTCACACTGTGAGTAGGCATCCCAGTGTCCCTATTGGCAGCTTGTGGCACACTACCTTCTGGGAAATGTTTGCAATGTATTGTGGGATACCAGCACTACTTTTAGGGAATTGTAAATTGCAGACATGGAAGGCTACTTTCTTGGAGCTGTGTAGTACCACAGGACTCTGTTGTCTTTGATACTGAAGAAACAATCGCATCCTGGAAGCTTGGAATCACATATTTCCACTAGTCACTAGGCCATCAGATTGATGCTGGAAAATCTACAGCTGAGGGAGGCATCATACTAGTGTGTAAGGCCATTAAGGATTATAACTCTGAGTATTGTGTAGGCAATAAAAGATGAATTCAATGACATGAATTTCCCTAACTGTGGTGAGACAATAGAACAGCTGTATATCCTTATTCTGGGCCCCCACACCTTGCTCATAGATTTTAAAGACAGAAGAGACCATCATGATCATCAGGCTGACTTCCTGCACATTGCAGTCCATAGAAGCTAACTCATCCAACTCCTATAAAAGACTCCTAACCTCTGGCTCAGGTAATGAAGTCCTCAAATCATGATTTAAAAACTTCAAGTTACAGAGCATCCACCATATGGACTAGTTGAAACCTGCAGATGAAACCTCCCCATGCTGCAGAGGAAGGTGAAACCACCCTTTCCCCCCACCCACACCCCTGGTCTCTGCCTATCTGACTTGGGGGAAAATTCCTTCCTGACCCCAAATATGGCAGTCAATCAGACCCATGGTTTTCAACCTTTTTTTGATGTGCAGACCTCTAAATAAATTCAAATGGAGGTGCAGACCCCTTTGGAAAGTCAACCTGTGGAAACTGACTTAACAGAATTCAACTATCTATGTTGAATGTACCGACCATGGGATTTGACGTGACGTGAGCTAGGGCACTAAACTGTTGCTTCTGCGGTAATGACAACACTTTGGGCTTTGCCCTGTAAGTGGGGGAAGTCACATACTTTTGATTGATCAGAAAAACGGAATGCCTTTTCTGGGATCTGAAATGTTATTTCATAGCCACTTGTCGTGGACCCCTTAGACATAGTCTACCAACCACCAGGGCTCCACAAACAACAGGTTGAAAATCACTGAATTAGACTCTGAATATGTGGGCAAAACACACACCTGGGAAAGAATTCTCAGTAGTAACTCAGGGTGCGTCTACACTGGCAACTTAGGTCAACTTAAGGATGCTTAAGTCGACCTACACAAAGCCGCGTCCACATTGGGCTTTTATTAAGTCAACTTAAGCACTTCCTGAAGTCGACTTAATAACAGCCTAAGTCGACTTAATAACACCACCTCTGAAGGTTGACTTAAGCCTTAAATCGACTTCTTAAGCCGATTTAAAGCCAGTGTGGATGGGGAATAGCGCTAAGTCAACCTTATTATGTTGACTTACAGCCAGTTTGGACGGCTACGGCTACTGCTAAGTGGACTTAACAAGTTGACTTAAAGTGTAGCCACTCTGTTAAGTTGACTGAACAAGGTCGACTTGAAGTTGACTTGAAGTCGACCTTGTTAAGTCGACTTAACAGAGTCAACTTAACAAGTGTAGACATAGCCTCAGAGCCCTCCCATCTGGTGTCCCCTCACCATCGGAAATATCTAATTGACTACAGGCAATTGAAGGCAGTCCCCTTATACATTCCCTTCATAAACTTATCAAGCTTAGTCTTAAAGCCAATTAGATTTTTGCCCCCTTTGCTTTCCTTAGAAGGCTGTTCCAGAACTTCACTCCGCTGGGGATTAGAAATCTGAGTACATAAGCAAAAAGGTATATTCCTCCATGACTATCTAAGGACTAGTGAATCTCTAGGGACATTTCACTGACATTACCATTGCATGGTCAGGGAAGATGAATGATACTCATGTCTAAGAATACAAGACTTTTTGAAAAGCTGCAAGCAGGACATTTTCCCCAGATGGACATATTGCATGCTTGGTTTGTCTGCTTTAAATGATCATTTTTTTAAAAATGCCAGCCCTAAATAAATAAAGTCAGTGTTTAAATGCTCCTACTTAAGCTCTGATGTTCACAACTCATGGAGGGGAATAGGAATGGTTCCTGCCATTTCTGTTGCTGTTGTTTGGCTGGAATTTTCTAGTGATCTTTGCAATACAAGAAAATTTGGTCTCTGGACCAAATGTTGACTTGATATTTCTCTCATGGAATCAGAAGCTCTGCCAGCAAATCTTGGACTATGTGTTCCTCCCACTCTGTAACTTTCCTATCTTCAAAGCGTCTGACGAAGTGGGATTTTCTCCCACGAAAGCTCATGCGATTAATAAATCTGTTAGTCTTTAAAAGTGCCACAAGACTCTGTTGTCAACCTTCTTGTAGTGAAGGAGTGTGGCTTCCCTCAAAGATAGACAGCCAGGGCCAACCCGCCCCTAGGCAGGCGGAGATGGAAGCAGCCTGTCTGTCAGGCCGGAAGCGGGGGGGAAGGGGGGCGGGACAGGAAGTATAAAAGGGAAGCCCTGGTGCTCAGTTGAGGCTAGGCAGCCGAAGGGTAAGGGTGTCCCTCTGCTCCCTTCACAGCACCAGCCCAACCACTGCCCAGCTGAGAACCTGCCTGCGGCCCTCATGGATGGCTGGACCCATCTGGGATGGACGGATGGATGGATGGATGGTCAGTGGCTGCTGCCCAGCAGGGGGAACTCAGAGGATTTCCTGGAGCTGCCAATCCCCCAGAAGACAGACGAGCCTCCAGACCCAGGCCTCCAGCCAGCTTCCTGCAACCTTGAAGAGCTTCCCCTTGCCAGCGAGGATGGTCTCACCCCAGTGGGCTGCGACCTGGAGGAATTGCCCTCCGCCGAGCTGCCGAACCTGCCACCCCCTGCCGACACCGAGGGGTTTTGTAACCTCCCCCTGGGTGACTACCCTGAGGAGGCTGACGACGGGAGCCCAGAGCCAGTACCACCAGGGGTGGGGGCAGGAAGTGGCCCAGGGGACTTGGAGCCGGGTCCCAAGTCTGTCAGCTGGCGTGTTGCAGTGGGGACCCTGCCAGCTCCGTGGTGGACACATCTGCACGGATAGGGACCTGGGCTGGGGCGCAGTGGAGTTGGGAGGGCCTGCGTTCCCTTGCCTCCCCCCTTCTGGAACCCCACCAGAAGCACCTACCTACTCCCCCCTCCCCGTCCTGGTGACCTAGGAAAAGGTTTCGGTTGCCCCGCCCGAGGAGCCAGAGACAGTGAGAAAGGCTGGGCACCCTCCTTTGGGAGGACCGAGGTGTCTGCCTTACACTTCTGCTTTTAGATACTGAATGCTGCCAAATCAAACATTCAAAAACTGTAAGTCAAGCCTCCCCCAAAAATACGAGATTGGCTTAAAAATTGAGGTTTTAAAAAAATAAATACAAGCTGGATTCTTTTTAGTTCCTTTCTCATTTCTGTGCTTTTAGAATTCACGTTTTCAAGTTCTTTTCCACAATAAGCAGACCACAAATTGTAGGTGTTTTTTGGGTTTTTTTTTAAACCCTACACCTGAGAGTCTGTCAATCACAAGATTCCAGGACCTATGGTTTTTAAGAAAAAACACCAAATATGGTGAGACTCATGATGATAAAATTGTGAAGTAGTGATACCAGTTTCCTTCCCCCCCTCTCTCTCTAGCCCCTTTGCTGAGCAATAACAATGTCTAGGCCAGGGTAGGCAAACTTTTTGGCTTGAGGGCCACATCCACCATATGGTGGGACACACACAGGGACAAGGGAAGGGGTGGGGCTTATAAAACAAAACAAAATTAAAAACAATAATAAAACAAACAGATGATAAATAAATATTTTATTTATAAAAATAAATACATAAATTTAAGAAGGGGAAATAAAGTAAAATAAAATAAAGGGAAAGTAAAATAAAATTCCAATGCTGCGCTCCAGCCAGTGCTGTGTAGTGCTGCAGGGGAAGGGATGGAGTCTGGAGGGGGAGTGGCACAGCGCTGATCAGCTGAGCTGATGGGCTGTTGCTGTGCGCCGACCAGGGCCCTCTTGTGCCGCGGTGGAAGGGTGGAGTCAGAAAGGGAGAGCGGTCCCTTGTTCCACCGAGGGCTCTGTTGGACCCATGTCGTACTTTCTTACTGTAACCTGTTTCATTTGCACATATACACCAGTCCTGGAACAGAGATGGTCATGCAGCATTCAAGCAACACCCCCATTCAGAACTCCCAGCAAAACAACAATGCCCACTTCAAGGAGAAAATTTCTTCTCCCCACATTGACTCTACTTAGAGAGATTTAGGCAGAGCCCAAGTCCCTTGCTGCTTGACAAGCTTCCCAAAAGAACCTTAAAAACAAACAACAATTCAGCATTTCTTCCAAGACTAAAAACTTGCTCAGATCCTGCTAAGAACTTGTACGACTGTATGTAACAGCGCCATCTGGTGACAATTGCCATAATACATTGCCATGCACAGCTCAGAGAAAGAGCAGAATTGCAGCTCCTGTCTCAGGGCAGCATTACCGCCCCTCTACTGTTCTCGAGCAAAAAGCTAGAATTGAAGGTCAAGGAATTGAACACGGAAACTGAAGGAGAATAATGAGAGGGGCACACTCCTTTTGTGCACAAGAGTGTCCAGGAAGGCAAAACACTTCCTGGTGTTCCCATTTGACCCACGCAGCTTCGCCCCGTCTCCTTATGCTGGGCTGTGACTAACGGAGATAACCTAGCCCTAAGCAAACTAGCTCAGGAATGCTGTCTTAGAACTGGCTTAGCTTTTGTTTCCTCAATGCAAATGACCATAGAAGGAAACAAAATAATGTCAATATTCTTGCACTTTCTCTTTGAGTCACAGTGGTCTTAAATATACGTTTATGTATTTTTCCGCCTTATGTGTATTGTTAGCTTTGGAAATCCTGGTTTGTTTTTTTATCTCAGAGAACAGAGTCAGACCAGTTGGCTTCGCTTTGTTATAACTTTATGGCTTAGTCTGCCCTCATTTGACACTGAAGCTATACAAAAATGAGAGCCCACTCATTCAACATCTAGAAAATAAAACAAACAAACCTCTTTATCCTACCAAAGCATATGCTGTTCCCTTTACCTATAAGCTATAATTCTCAAATCATTTGGTATCATCCCTATTTGGCATGTATACACAGCTAGCTCTAATTTCAAATTTATATAAAACAACGGTTACATTCACAAGTGAGTCAGTAAGTGACTGGATTACCTTGGCTTTCCCAGCTACTATTTCAGAAATGCTACTGACTTTTCTTGTAAGTGCAACTGAAGTTGAATAAATTAAAACAAAATAGAAACAACTGCACAGTTCAGTGTACCAAGAACTAACTCCATTTAGTTCCTCTATTAATTTTAATCTATTTATACCACTTCCTTCTTGCAGCTCTTTATATAATAACGGTTCTTCTTAAACCTCTGACTAATAACAGCTGCTAAACCAACTATTCCTTGTGTGGAATAATTTGTCACTGGAAAAAAAGACCAAATTCTTCTTTAATAACAATAATTATGGAACTTATCCAAAGTTCATTGAGGTCAATGGTAAAGTTTCCATTGACTCTGGTTCAGATGTAAACCTGGTGACACTCTGCTGAAGTTGGGAGCTTGCTTGTGATTTACACCAGCATAAATTGAAAGGAAAATTTGGTCCAATACCATTGTAGATGTCTAAGAATTTCCTAAAACTGGATTGGAAGCTCACCCAATTGGGATTATTTTTCACTTTTAGTCAAACAACATGTGATTTTATAAAACGGTCCCAGTGTAAACTGCAAAGTGTCATTTATAAAAGCATCAACTCCTACAAGCCAGTTATTAATACAGGGAACGGTCTGTTTGTTATAGAAAAGCTGCTCTTGTTTGTCTTGGTCCATTAACGAACAGTGGTCATTAACTGCTAATAGCGAGTGAGTTGTTAGATATTATTGCTTATGCAGGAAGCACTGGAGAACCAGCTGATTGCTTGGAAAGAAATAAGCCCCACTAAAGCAAAACAACATTGCACCTTTATTTGTGATTTAGCACAAACCTGGCTGATGCTGGAGAGCGGAGTTTAGTTAGCAACTTAAGAAGCATATGCAAGTCAGCCCCTGCTTACTACGCCAATTCTGTCAAACGAATCTTCACATCAAACCAGAGAAGTTCCAGACGCTGGTCACTGGAGCACTGTCTGTATTTGTTCTGATGTGCAGCTATTTAATTTAAATACAGACAGAACAATGGGATTAAACAAAAAAGCCCAACCTCCTACTGTGTTCCAAGAGGATGCAAAGGACCTGCTGCTTCACTCATGGTCCTATTTTTAAAAAATTTTCTGAAATCCAACATTCAAATGTAAAAGCATCTTTCACTTTTCTCACAGTTGGGCTTGATGCATGAATTTCTGGGTGGAATTCTAAAAAAACAAACAGAGTCCTGTGGCACTTTTAAAGACTAACAGATTTATTTATCGCATGAGCTTTCATGGGAGAAAATCCCACTTCATCAGATGCTTTGATCTGTTAGTCTTTAAAAGTGCCCCAGGACTCTGTTTGTTTTTCTACAATAGACTAACACGGCTGCCCCTTTGGAACTGGGTGGAATTCTGTGGCCCATGTGATTCAGCAGGACAGACAAGATCATTATAATGGTCTTCTCTGGCCTTAGAATCTGTGGCTATGTCTACACTTGCAAGTTAGTTTGAATTAAGGAAGCTTAATTCAAACTAACTTAAGCCTTAGCCACACTAGGCTTTCATTAACTAATAAATTTGATTGCTTAGTATGAATTAACAGCTAATTCGATCCGTTAATTCGAACTAAGTTAAATGTGGCCGTATTAGTTCGAACTAACTGCTTAGTTCGAACTAATTAGCAGATTGACCTTCCTGCAACTGACTAATTTGAACTAAGCAAGTGTCCTGCATGGCCATGGCTAGTTTGAACTAGCATTCAAATGGGGCCATGCTAGTTCGAATTAAGTTAATTTGAACTAACTAATTCGAACTAATTTTACTTAGTGTGAAGTAAGTTAATTTGAACTAACTAAAATTAGTTTGAATTAGTTAGTTCAAATTAACTAATTCGAAGTAGCTTTTGTAAGTGTAGACATAGCCTATGAGTCAGGCTATGTCTTCACTATGCGTATCAGAAAAACTTATGTCATGTAGGGGTGTGAATATTCCACGCCCTGAGTGGCACAGCCGACATAAGCGATCGTGTGCACAGCGCTATCAGCAGGAGAGCTCCTCCAACCGAAATAGCTTCTGCAGCTCACAGAGGTGTTTTTTTATGCTGAGAGGAGAAAACTTCTTCACCTGGTGCCCTGCAGTGGTGCAGTACATATAGACATGTCCTAAATTTAAGGCTCCAGTCTTGAAAACACACATGCATATGACTAGTTCCATTGAAATGTCTTATGCATTTTATGTTAGTGTTTACAGCACTGGAGCCTACATAAATATTGCCAGCTCAAGCATTCAAACTTCTAAGTCAGTCCCCAGAAATCATGATATTGATTTATAATTTGTGAGTTTTTTTTTTTAAATTGCATTTTGGGTTCATTATTTGCCCTCTGGCTTCTGAACCTTTGAGGTGCACTTCATTCAAGTTTTCAAGCTCTTCTCTGCCCTGAGAGCTGGAGACTTCTTTTTTTAAATGAGTGCTGAAATTCTCATCAAATAGCATGACTCCAGCAGCTGAGGTTTTAAGAAAGATGTCAACTGCACTGAGAAGCCCTGATATAACCAGGGCAATTAGCAACACTGCTCCATGAAGAATTAATGCTCAGTTTCCAGCTCTAGAGACACGGTGAAACTCAAATTTAGCCCTTCCTTTTTTATTTTTTTAATAGCAACCTTTAAAGCAATATAAAGCCAGTAGAAATATTTTATGATTATTTTCATTCTACTGGAAACAACTGTTTATAAAATAAATAAAAACAACCTCTATTTGCCAGCCAAGCAATGAGAACCTGAAAGTGAAACGAACTATGGACAAACATTAAGCATAATTCTTGGTAATGCTTGTACCGGCAGCACCTTCTTGGAAGTTGTGCAGTCTCTCTCCTTGCCTTTCCTTTGATGAATTCTGAAATACCAGTAAACCCCGGGCTCCTGCTGAC
>ML685781.1:10601554-10720147 GCA_007922175.1 Pelusios castaneus
CGAACCCCTGGACTGAGCTGGGGGGCTGGCTCCGCTTCGAGCCAGCCCCGCAGCTCAGGTCCCCGGCTCGGCTCTCAGCAGAAGCCGCTGCGCTTAAGCGCGGTGGCTTCTGCTGACAGCTGGGGGATCGGGGGCGGCAGAGGCTCCCGTCTGCCACCCCCTGAACCCCTGGACTGAGCTGGGGGGCTGGCTCCGCTTCGAGTCTGCCCCTCAGCTCAGTTCCAGCCCCCACCCAGTCTCCTTGTCTCCCCCACCCCTCTAACCCAGCCACTCTCCTTGTCCCCCCCACCCCTCTCCAGGTCTCCCTCCAGCCCCTTCCCAGCCCCCTTACCTGGCCGGAGGCTCGGAGGTGGAGGGACGGCCGGCAGAGCGGCTTCTGGGTCAGGCCGCTCCGCCCTGAGTACGCTCTGTGTGAGCATGCTCAGGGCGGGAGATTTGAATCTCCCCAGCCCGGCCAGCAAGACGTAGATTCAGCTGTTGCGCGCGCACAGCTGTGATGCGCACGCAGCTGCGTCCCCGCCATGCATATATACAACTCTCGTTTAGTTATATAGATATATTGAAAACTGATTTTTTTTTTTAAAAAGAAGGTTGCAGAAAGAAATATAGACATAAGTGAAAATCGAAATTAAAGCTTGTATCACTGAATGTGTTAAAAGTTTGCTACAGATGGGAGCTCAACTCTACTTCTATTGATTTCCATGTAAGCAAGACCAAGCCTATTGTTAACAAAAGTCTATTGTCTACACTTAAGCTGTTATTGCTATTGACATTCAAGCCATGGTACATGTGTCTGGATACTATGATTGGCTATGTCTACACTAGAAAAGTTAAGTCGACTTTATGAAGTCAACTTAAGGTCAACTTTAAGTTGATTTAAAGTGGACCTTATTAAGTCGACTTAACAAAAGTCAACTTAACTTTTCAAGTGTAGACGTGGCCCCCTTTTGGCCTTATTAAATCGACTTAACATTTTAAGTCAACTTAAAAAGGTCCAACGAGGCACTATTCCACCTCTCCACTGGCTTAAGTTGACTTAATAAAGTTGACTTAAGCACTAGTTCGAATTAAAATGGTGTTATTAATTCAAACTAACTTTTCCTTAATTCGATTTAAGGAGCAGCTTAAGTCGAATTAAGAAAAGCCCAGTGTAGATGCAGAGTAAATTAAGTCGACTTAATTTCTAAGTGTAGATGCACCCATTGAGAGTAACATGATTAAAATCTAGAACTAATCATAAAATGGAAAAAACCATTTCAGTATTAGTCATCTGGAAGATCTGGCTACAGAGAGCTTATTCTGAGTCTAAAGACCTGACCTTAATCCACTGACATCACTGTTGAATTCAGTCCATTCAAGATCAAACCCTAATTATGGATTTCTAAAGAGAAATGTTAGGAAGAGACATGCTAACCAATGGGGCTGGAGGAGAAAGAAGCATGTAAGAGAATGAATGAAAGATTTGGAAATACTAGGGGAGCAAATAAATACATTTGTTAATCTTTAAAAGTGCCACAGGACTCCTTGTTTGTTTAGAAGAAAAAGAATTAGAGAAGGGAAGGCTGAGATCCTGGCAGGCAGAAATAGAGAGGAATATATGAGAGAAAACAGGAGATGTAGGGAGGCAGAAATAGTGGCAGTGGAGAAAAAATGAAGCAGGGAAAAGAGGAATGGACATTAAAAGCAACTAAAAGAAGAAAAGTAGGATGGTGTCCAGCCCTGTGAGGAAGAAAAAGTACATGGATGTCCAGTTCTCTTTCTACAGGATCTTCACTGCAGGCAAGCTAAACATTAGCTCTTCTCTCTTTTTGCAATGAATCATTAAGATACATGAAACGAGGGGTTAAAGTAAGGGGGAACACACTGGAACGCAGTTCCGGGGCCCACAAATTTGAGGGGCCAGCGTTCCAGGGCCCCTAAAAATAGAAAAATCCAGCAGACCATGTGCTCTGCCCTGCCCTGGCTGCTGGCAGCTACTACGCCCCACCGTTGTTAATCACAATACTTATTGTGTTATGCAGTGTTTGCTAGTTTGTGACAATAATTGCTATAGACATAAACGCCATATAAAATTATAAATATTGTTATGGAGCGGTAACCGATGCATGTAGTACTGAGAAGTGGTTGCAAATACCTACCTGGGCTGGGGCCCACACATGCATGAAGGGGGCCCAGACAATACGGGAAGAGGGCCCGGAGATTAGGAGGGTTCCGGGGCCCGTCAAATTATACTTTAACCACTGCTGTAATCCATGTGCGGGGAGAGGATCAGTAGAGATGGTACATGGATTTTGTTGAGTCCTTAGTGTCCTTGCCTGGCAAAAGGAGAGTTGGGGAGGTGGTACTGCTAGCTCTGGGGAGGGGAGGAGTTCCCAGGTATAGCAATATAGAGGGTAGGAGGAGTCAAGACAGCAATAGGAAATCTATGGTAGTTCCCCGATTTTAGGGATGAGTAGGGGGTAAGTAGAGTCTCTATTTGGGGCAGCCAGAGAGAGGTACGCTCTGAAGGTTGACATTATGACCTGATGTTTTCACATATACATTGGCAGAGGAGTAGAAGAGAGTTAAAAAGTCAAAAAGCAGACTAAAAATATTATTTGATTATGTTTTAAAATCTCATTATTTGTGGGGCAAATCTCATGACTTTTGGGGATCTAATTAATCATGTTTGATCTCTTGAGGCTGGCCTTACTGCAAACCTCTTCCCAATGACTGTGGGCTTTCAAAGCTCAGCCCTTAGTTGTGGCCTAAGGTGCACTTTCACCTCTCTGTTTCTCTGCATAAATACCTTTTCTCATGAGAATTTCTTCCCATCTGCAGGGAATTGCACATTGATCTCAGTGACTCCCTCGTGCACACACTTACTTTTCACTTTTGACTAGCAAGAGCTCACCAGTTTTGGATTTTCAACCTAGTTTTCCATTTTCCAGTGATCACAGAGCCCTCAGGCTGCTAATGGCGCAGCATGTTTCATGACAACTAGAGGGGAATGGAAACCAAAAAGCTAACAGGCAGACGCAGGATGGAATGACTGGAAGTGGAAGTACACTGAGGTAGGGGAATTATGGAAAGGAAAATGGAGAGGGATAACCGCAGTATCCAGTGAAGTCAGAGGGAGGGATCAGCTGGACTGAGAGCTGAAGGAAAAAGGAAGTGGGCAGAAAACTCAGCAGGGTGCACTGGGCATTTATAAGCTTTAAACTAGACATAGGTCAGAGAGGTGGGAGCCTCTGCATTGCTCAGAACTGAATCCACTCTGAGGTGCAGCTTGAGTGCTAATTGGAGAGCAGCTCGTACCTCGGGAATTTGCTGTTTGCAAGATGCATCTCTGTGCCCAGGCCTTTCCCACTGCTTAAAACCTGGTCTGACTTCCCAATTGCTGGTTGCAAGGAATCATCATCTTTGGACACTTTTGCTCATATCTTTGAAAAGTCTCAACTGAAGCTCTCTGGGTGCATCTACACTAGTAAATTAAGTTGACTTAAGCAAGCTTAAGTCGACTTAATTTACTCTGCGTCCACACTGGCATTTCCTTAAGTCGACTTAAGCTGCTGCTTAAGTCGACTTAAGGAAATTTAAAGTCGACTTTATAAAACCTAGTTTAAAGTCAATGTTAATGCTTAAGTCAACTTCTTAAGTCAACTTGAGCAGTGTGGACGCCCTAAGTCAACTTAGTCGACTTAGGGCAGGGAGAAAAGGGAGCCCCTGCTTCCTTCTCCCCAGGAAGCCACTAGCGGCTTGTCCTGGCTCCCTTCTCCCCGGGACCGCTCAGGTCTCATGGAGAAGGGAGCATGGGGCTCCCTCCTAGCCGGGACCCAAGCATTCCCAGCTGGCGGGGAAGTCCCCGGGCCTCCCCAAACAGCTGGAGCACCGGCAATTTGTGCTGGGGAGCCCCAAATGGTATGCACACACATAGAGATGGTTACATTTTCAAATGTCCATTTTCTGGATGGGGGCTTTAGAGGCATCCCACCATGGATTTCGGAGCACGGTTTTTAAAAGTAATCTAAAGATGGCTCTAATCCTTTAGAAAAGTCAACCATTGCCCCCAGACAATGCTGTTTTGGAGTGAAGAGGCACTACTGCAAAATCTCAGAACTCTTATGAAACATTTTAGAAACTGGAAGATCTGGACAGATGCACAGCAAGAAAGCAAAGCAACAAACCTCTCCGGTGGGAGAGAGGAAGAGAGCTGGAAAGTCAGAGAGCTGGAAAGGGACAGTTTTAAAAAGTGGGAATAGAGTAGGTGCCTTTCCCCATGCTGCTGTGCAGTGGATTTTTTGTATTGATAAAGGCCTCTAAAAGGAACTACCTATTCTGCTTCCAAACCAACCAACAGCTATTGTAATAACACCAGTCATCTCAAAGGAAAGACATGGGAAAAGGTTTGTGAATGTTATATATCAGAAGAAACACATGTGCATGGACAACAATGAGCAAACATGGGAATCAGGATATACTGTCTGTATTTTTGCTGTACTTTTAGTACTTGCTGCTCTCATTCATACACATATATTCAGAATCATTGAAGAAGCCATCTAGCTTTCAGGTCACCTTCCTTTGCTTCTAAAATAAAACTACCTTTCCAATGGCAAAGAAAAATGCCTGGATCTAAAAACACAGCCAATGTGCAAGCTGCTAAGATCTGAATTTCAACAGTGGATCAGATCCTCAGCTTGCCAAAATCAGCAAAGCTCCATTCAAATCAACGGAGTTATGCTTTTATATCAAAAGATCTAAGCTAGTGAGATGCACCAGCTCATCATGGGACTGGCACGTATGGAGAGGAAGAGATTGTAAAATCTTTTCAGTTGAGTCTTCAGGGTTTTCATATGTCCTATGAGTCAGATTCTGGCTGGTTCTGTGCAGGGCAGCCACAAATTTCAGTACCACTTGGAGTGTCTGACAATGCAAAAGGGATATGAGATACCAGATGGGTAAGGAAGCATCTTTTATTGGACCATCTTCTGTTGGTGAAAGAGAAAGCTGTTGAGCTCCACAGAGCTCTTCCCCAAATCTAGTGAGGATAATCAGAGCACCCAAGATAAACACAAAGTAGGATAGATTATTAGGCCTTACAGATTTAAACATGCTTTAGGAGACCGCTTAAAGAGAAGCGGGCCAGAGACGGTTAGCAGGCAGGAAGGTGCCTTACGAATTGTTGTAATGAATCATAAAACCAGCGTCTCTGTTAAGTCCATGTTTTTCCGCGTCCAACAGAGTTATGAATTTAAGTTCCCAGCGAGCTTATTTGTTGAGTGTTGGTGCAAGGAAAGAAATTACGTCACCTGCCAACCTCTCGTACATGCTGGGCCCAACAGGACCAAAACACTGCAGGGAGGAGCAGTCTGAGGGATTACGGGACCCTGGGCAAAGTCATGGATGGGGTCCCCTCACACTGAATGGGGGGCTCCACCTTTGACTTTTGCCCCCCCCAGCGGGGCCCCTGCCAGTCCCGCCGCCACCCCCCTGCTGGCCTTGATGGGGACCCCCCAGCCAGCCAGTCCCTGCCACAGGCCCCCCAGCCCTCCCCACTGGCCTCTTCGAGGCCCCTGCAGCCCCACCACCAGGCCCTCAGCTCCAGGCTGCTGTCAGGCCTCTGGACCCCACACCGGCCTCGCCAGGGCCGCCACGGGGCCCCTACCAACTCCCCAGCTGGCCACTCTGGGGCTCCCATTGTGGCCCCCGGCCCCCTCCCTCCAGCTGTGGCTCCCCACCCGCGGGACCCTGTGCAGTTGCCCCACCTGCCCATCCGCTAAGGCTGCCTATGACTGCAAGCTCCAATGGGGATGTGGGTTACCATGGCTTGGCCTCCCCACTTCTCCAACATGATCCAACAGACTGAAGTCAGTCCAGCTTGGCAGAGAGCCTGAGCCACCCCCCACCCCAACAACAACTGAAAGAGGTGTATTAACAATCAGGGAACATGTCCCTGCCTCCCCTCGACAGGTATTCTGCCTGCCTGTATGCTCCGTAGGCAGCGTCCGGGGAATGGCAATAGCACTGTATCCCCAGGCTCATTTCACTCCCTCCAGCCGGCTTGCGGCCTGTAAAGCCCCAACAGAAGCCTAGGTTTTGAAAGGTGAGAGCAGCCCAGTGTTCTGCGCTTCGAACTCACTGCACTGAGGGTGAGGGCCTGGGCTGGAACCAAGTCTCACATCTACCATTCATCTCCCTAACGTCTCATCAGCTGTAAAAACCCTTCCTGCACGTGGAACTCTTGCATGTCCCTTGGATAGGGTTACCAGACGCCAGGCAAAAGGAGGACATGTCCTCCTTTTTCCCTTCACGTCCTCCGTCCAGCAGGCATTTTAAAAATATGTGATTTTGTCCGGCTTTTTACTTATGATCAAAATTCCAGATTTTTATAAGAAGCTACTGTATATGCTCGCATATAAGCCGAGAATTTTAGGGTCCAAAATATGCCTGAAAAGCTGGATTCGGAGGGTGGGCAGAGGAGCTGGAAAGGGGCTGTGGGGGCAGGCAGAGGATTGTGGAAGGGGCCGCGGAGGGTGGGAGGGCAGAGGATAGTGGAAGGGGCTGCGGGGGCGGGCAGAGGAGCAGGGAAGGGGCTGTGTGGGTGGGCAGATATTAATACTACGTTTTTCTCCATGTCCTCCATGTCCTCCATGTCCTGCATATAAGTTCGAGTTCTGCAGTCTGTGACAGCTTCAAAGAGAGACTGCAGAACTCGAACTTATATGCAAATTTGACTCAGTTGTCTTGGGGTTAAACAGGGACTATGGATTTTTATCGCATTACAACAAGTGATTTGACCTCCCCCTCCTCTATGTGCTGTTCCCCAGTGTTTTGAATCCTAACACCTATTTTGATTTGCTGTTACAGCCTGACCTGATGCTATGTCATACACTCCCCTGCATTTAATTTCCTCCCACTCTGTAACTTTCCTATCTTCAAAGCGTCTGACGAAGTGGGATTTTCTCCCACGAAAGCTCATGCGATAAATAAATCTGTTAGTCTTTAAAAGTGCCACAGGACTCTGTTGTCTTTCTACAATAGACTAACACGGCTACCCCTTTGGAACTTGCCCATCTTGTCTCTCTACTATCCTGGGGTCAATGTGACTACAAAACTGCAATTCATTGTTGCAGGACTTCTCTTAATAGTCCACTAGGGGGTACCATCATCCCATATTTTTTAAAAAACAAGACGTCTGCTGAATGCTGCTTTTAATGATACATGAAATCCAGGCCCAGAAAAGCCAAAAGAAAAAAAAAAAGTTAACAGAAAAAAATGCTGTAATTTTATGAAGTATTTTAATTTGATTCTGTTTAGTCAGATCAGCCCCGTGGTCAGGCTGAGACTGTGCACCATACATTATAAATCTGCACCTTCAGCTAAGGGATACAGCTTCTTCCATACTTCATGGATACAAATATTCTAACTGCAAATTGAATAAAGGCAGAACTGAGGACTGGGGCATTATGGAAGAAGTGATAGGTCGCAGAGGCTTATATTTCTTTTAAAAAAATTCATTATATTCATGTAATGAGAGAGACACACAAACACAACTTTCAAAGTCCTACGTTATTATTGTACATGGTAATTCCCAGGGGTCCCAAACAACAGAAGGACCCAGTGAGAGTAGTACGTAAGACTAGGACGCAGTCGCAAATGAATCTATAGTGGGCACTGTTCAGACACAGAGGCTGCATCTACACTAGTAAATTAAGTCGACTTAAGCTTGGCTTAAGTCAACTTAATTTGCCCTGCTTCTACACTACACTTTGCTTAAGTCGACTTAAGCAGCTTGCTTAAGTCGATTTAAGCAAAATAAAGTCGACTTAATGAAAATTAAGTCGACTTTATTAAACCACCTTTCTACTCGACCTAAGGCTTAATTCGACTTTTTAAAGTTGAATTAAGCCAGTGTAGCCCTGGGGTAGCCCTAAGTCGACTTAGGGCTACCCCAGGACTACACCAATGCCCTCTCTGCCGGGGGGAGGGCACAGGGGGAGCCTGGCATGCCCCCCAAAGGGCAGGGCATGTGGGCACAGTGTGACACTGTCTGGATTTAGGGAAGCATTTATGATATTATTTTTAATGGATATCTCATAAATGCTATAATCCATAGGAGCTATGTCATGTTTGGTATCAATAGAAAGGTAGTAATTTGCTGGGAATGATTATATAGTTTATGTCTAGGAATTCTATTTCGATTAGAAGTTAGGAATTTGATGTTATATCCATACTTTAACTTGTGTCATTCTGGACGAATGCATTAGACGGGAGGGTGTGAACAACCATTGTCTCCTTAATGTTAAGGAATCTGCCAGGTGATATGGTCCCAGGGAGTAAACAGATGAGCCATTAAGGACACAATGGTTGTATTCTTTATGTCCTTAATGGCTCATCAGGATACTCCCTGGGACCATTTTACCTGGAAAATTCCTAAACATTAAGGAGACAATGGTTGTTCACACCCTCCCGTCTAAGGCATTCGTCCAGAACGACACAAGTTAAAGTATGGATATAACATCAAATTCCTAACTTCTAATCAAAATAGAATTCCTAGACATAAACTATATAATCATTCCCAGCAAATTACTACCTTTCTATTGATACCAAACATGACATAGTTCCTATGGATTATAGCATTTATGAGATATCCATAGAAAATAATATCATAAATGCTTCCCTAAATCCAGACAGCGTCACAGACAGGGCTCTGCCCTGCCAGGGTCCCTATACCCCTTTGCCCCATTGTACACAGGGGGTGCCCCCCTCCTGCCACCGTGGACCTGCCCCAGGTCCCCCTAGCCCGACAAAGTCGACCTAGAGTATCCAGTGTGGACGCTCTAGGTCGACTTTGTAAGTTCCCCTTTAAGTGTGGACACACTAAGTCGACCTAACTAAGTCGACTTAAAGTCGACTTAGTTAGGTCGACTTAGTTAAAGTCAACTTAAAAGTGCAAGTGTAGACATAGCCATAGTGAGGGAGAGCCACTGTCTCAAAGTGTTCACAATCTAAACAGACACGGTGGAGAGTGGGAGAGGAAACAGAAGCATGCAGAAGTGAGATGAATCACCCAAGGTCACACTGCACACAAGTGACAGAGGCAAGAATAGAGCCCAGGTTTCCCAACTTCCAATGCAGGGCCTGAAATCCTGGATCAAACTTCCTCAAATGCTCTGTTTATTCAGCCTACTTTTCAGATATGTCAGCATCCGAAGTACCAATTAAAGTCAAGAAGAGTTGGAGCAGCACAGATCGGGGAAAGCACAGATGGGTGCTCAGCTCCTCTTAAAATCTCCCCTTACAGTCCAACTAAATTAGAATGTAACAGCAGGTCACAAGAAAAAACTGGCACAAATACACACAGGCTAAGAATGGGCCCATCGAAGGGGCAGGTGCTCCCACTGGCAGGCGCACATCACACTCCGCACACAGCTCGGCATTTACACTATTTAATGTGTGCCTGTAAATTAGTGCTCGTGTGTGCACCTGCAGCATTTTGCGGGCATCTTGCAGTGGCTTACTGAGAATTTAGGCTCGTGGATAAAGCTACCACAGCCATCTATTTTTCATACAGAAAATTGCACCCAACTCCCATATCGGAACGTATGAATGGTCGTACGTCCTTCTGTGGGACTGGAGAGTGCTCAGCAACTCCTAGAATCGGGATAAAACTGAAACAATACGTAGTCTTTGGATTTCCCTCTCCCGAATATGGAACTCTTCCTCAGAGTGATGCAGAATCTAACTCCTTTTGCACCATACTGCACTATTTAATTTGCCTTCTAGCTCTGGTAACTAAGGGCAAAATTCTTCTCTCAGATTAGCATGGCAGGCCTCACTTTGATACTCTGCTCTCTTCATGTCATTCCTTGGACACCAGAGGGAGTTCTGCATATGCTGGGCATGAAAGATGAGCACTCTGGTGTGGATCTGAGAGGACAATTTTTCTCTGTCAGGATATTTTTAGGGGAAAGATCATTTAGTCAGGGAAGATCATTAGCGGGTCAGCATAGGCCCTGATTCAACAATGCACTTAAGTGCATGCCTTATAAGACTATTCCTACTGAGCAAAACATTTAAGTCCCATTTAAATTCCACTCATGTCAACGGGAGACGTGCCTATGAAAAATTGGATACACTATCCATCCTACAGCATAACACAGAAGAGCTGCCAAAATTGCCCACATAAAGCTGGTTAAACATTCTTCATCAAAACATAGTTTTAAATGAAAAATTACTTTTTTCACCAAAATAGAATTTTCATTAATTTTTGACTAACTAGAAACAGAAAAAATGGAGGAATTTTTAAAATTTGTTTTACCCTTGCCTGTTCCTATCTATCCCTCTGAAAAAGTGTGTGTGTAGTTGGGGTGTGTGTGTGTGTGATTTTCCCCCCCAAAACACATTTTTTAAAAAATGTTTTCTCTTTTAAATTCTTAGAAGTTCTATGCAACAGGTTTGAATAGCATGAACATTTTTAGCTCCTTTTGTGGAAAATACTTAGTTTTATAGTTTACAGAATAGCAGATGATTCACAGTAATCTATTGATGGTTTCAAGAGTGCCTATGCTCTTTAGGCAATTGATGTCTTTCACTGAAAGAACACCATGCAGCTTGAATGATTAGCTATACCGTGGCATTCTGTTGATTAGACTTGTATGCAACTGAATATGCAGAGGTCCATAATAGGAATTGCCTACTAATTATCAAGGCACCTAAGTAATCATTTTCTCTATTTTCAGATATTTGTAGGACTATAACCAGAAAGAAAAGCCTGAGCAAGTAGGCCAGTAAACGATGAACTTTGCTGACTCGTGGGTGTTTTTATAACATTTGGCACATCTTGATATGTGCATAACAATACTTCTTCAACCATAAATAATATTTTACAGTGGTCACACCATAGTTATTTAAGTTCAGGGGTTTATTTCCCAGAACACTTAGTAGCTGTGAATGAATTATGTTTAGTCTGATCTGCCACAGAAGGGTCATAAACATATACTCTGCAGCAAACCATAGAATATTACTCCTGTACATCAGGCAAATTGTAAATGTAAAAGAATAATGTTTGATAAGGGGAAAGTATTTTTATTTTGTTACAGTAACCTATGTTTCTAGGGAGGTACTATAAAAGTTTATGTTAACTTGTTTCCCAGAATAGAAGAAAAGAGGCAGCTTTGACAGTATTTCCCCAAGCCAACCAGGAGTGGGGATAGGGAAGCAAGTAAAAGCAGTGCTGTTAAAGGGTGGGTTGTGCTGATTTGCTAAAGCTTTCTGACCTGAGTCCCAGTGGCTTCTGTTGTCTTCCCAGGGTGCTAGTACAGACAGTGATGCTAACAGAACAGAAACGATAGGCCACATTTTTTAAACTGGGCTTTCCAGGTGTCTGAATCCATACACACCTGTGGAGAGATTTTTAAAGAAAAAAATGACTACTTCATTTGGAAGAAGTTGGAGATCTAACATTCATAACTTTGAGAGCCTCCCCCACAAATAATAACCTGATAATCATCAACATTCATAATTTAACAATGGGTTAATTTATTTACTGTGTAATAAGGATTAATTAGAATTCTGTAAAATGGAAAAGGTAAATATAGCAATAAACCACACTATATCATATGTCTAGAGATGTAATGGAAGACTGTAAACGTTATCATTTTCATGGCCCCATGTTATACATGTGTGTCACACTATCCTCTACTGTCTACTGGATGGGATAATTTAGACATTTTTTTCTGTACTGGTTGCTCTTCTTCAATTTCCACAGCAGGCTGTGTTTTTAGCAGTGAGGTCGTGTACTCTGTTCCTGAGTGCCATAAGCCTCATTTTGTTTTGATAAATAAAATTTAGAAATCCTACATTCCAATTGCTTGGATAGGAAGAAAATGTTTATTAATTATTATTAATCATTATTTATTTGAATGTCTACACTTACTAAAGTTAGTTCCAATTAGTTAATTCGAACTAACTAATTTGAACTAATTTAGTTAGTTTGAATTAACTTAATTCGAACTAGAAAAGTTTAGTTTGAACTAAGCAAGTGCCAACCATGCTTAGTTTGAATTAGCGAATTGCATTGAGTTCAATGGGCCGGTTAGTTTGAACTAAGAAACTAGTTCAAATTAACATGGCCACATTGGTTAATTCGAACCACTTAGTTCAAATTAACCCTTAGTTCGAATAGCATGTTCGAATTTATTAGTTCAAATTAAGGAAGCCCTTAATTCGAACTAATGAAAGCCTAGTGTAGTCATGGCTTTAGTTAGTTCGAATTAAGCTTCCGTAATTTGAACTAATTTGCCAGTGTAGACATAGCCAAGGAAACTCAGTTATGTCCCAGAACCCCACTCTGCTAGCTTTTCTACAAATAAAGAACAGATAGACTGTCCCTTTCCAAAGGTCCCTTATTGTATGAAATAGATCGTTACGTTTTTACAGGACCTAGATACAGAGATGACTGGGAAGTTGACTAGTATCTAGATAAATATTCATTGTTGTAAAATAGCTCATAAATCGTGCGATTTAAATAAGTATATACGGCATCATTTGAATTTGCAGTTTTAGAATGTGGGTTTACTGTGGTCTCAATCCTGCATTTTTCTTGCACACAAAACTCCCACTGAAATCCCTAGGGATGGAACTCTTAAAGGGGCCTTTCAAATGAACGTTAATATGAGTTGCTTGCCTAACCCCGTAACAACCATTTGAAAATCCCAACCCAGGAGTTCTAGGTGCACTAGGAATACAAGGTCAGCCTCTCTTTGCTGCCGTTACTAAAATAACAGATTGGATCTCATATGAAACTCAGAGTTTATAAATTTGGTAGGCACTGCTAACACGGCTACCCCTTTGTAACATAAATATGTGGATTATTCTTGATATTTAGGGCTTTAGCAACCTGCTGTGATAAACCCCAAAATAAAGCATTGCGAGATCAGTAATACCTTAAACCTTGTGTGCATATTTATGCTTATTAATGCATATTTTAGCATATTTATGTGCATGTAGTATACAATGAAATATGCATATTTAGGAACACATATTTATACCTGTGTGCATATTTATGCCTTCCCCTAAATTTATAAAAAAGATCAGTGATATCAGATAAAACTTTTAAATTACATCGAGCTGATTATCATCATCATTTGCCTAGATTAGTGGCTTCAACCAAGATCATAACCTTATTTTACTAGACATTGCACAAACATAGAGAGATAGTCCTTTCCTTGAAGATTTTATAACATAAGGGCGTGTCTACATGGAGAGTTAATCACAATTAACTATTCCCGATTAACTCCACATGTGGGTGCTCTTATTCTGGAATAAGAGTGCTTTATTCCAAATTAACGCCAATGGATTAAGGTAGGGTGTGGAATAAATTAGGGTCGATCCAGTGAATTTTAAAAAATTGGAATAAATCACTCTTACTCCAGAATAAGGATGTTCGCACATGGAGTTAATCAGGAATTTGTAATCCTCTTTAAACTCACATCCTGCCTCGTTCTATATTAATTTACATGTGTAGACAAGACAGATGAAGGAGTATTTATCATCCTTTCTGCTTTCCAGATGGAGAACTGAGGTACATAGAGATTTAGTGAGTTGTGCAAGGTCATGCTGGGATGTGTGTGGTCATACCTGAGAAGTGTGGGTGTCCGATATATTGGGAAACTCAAGGCCAAAGTGCAAGTGCCTTCTACCCCGACCTAGGAAAGGCAGATCAGTAGCTAATTAACGTGTATTGACTTTTCTTCTTGTGCTTATGTTTTGCATTATATTTTCGCAACAGTTGGCTGATAAGTCCTGACCTGTGAGGGTTATGCTGAATACCTGCACGGCTGGAGCCACTGGCGGCCAATCACATTCCAGCTCTGATCAGTTCCCTGTGTTACAAAATGTCTTGGATGGCATGTCTGAATCATCAGAACCTAACCATGTCATCTCCATTAACAGCATATGTGATAAGACATCACACTGGCAAAATAACCTGCCGTAAATGACAACAAAAATATTGAAAAACTTAGCATATAATTGAAACTCATTAATGGTCCAGTGAGCTGTTTGGCATACATCTAGCAGGCAAGAATTCCACACAATGGAACTGTGTAAGTGCTAACAGCAGGGTCCCACAAGATAAAATAAACTTGTTTTATGGACATGAGGAATTGATTTTTAATGAGATTCTTCTCGGCCATAACACTAACCTGAGAGGGTGATTCAGTTTCCCCCTTGCTTCTGGTGCAGAATTTTAAGTTGCAGAATAAAGAGACACTTATATTAGGCTTATGGATTTGCACTTTCATCATATTAAGTGAAAAGTAGGTGTTATCCTAGGACCAAATGTAAAGTGGTTGTTAAAGTGCCTGCAGAGAGAATCTCTTCTTTCATGCCATTACCTGCCTGCTCATTCTGTGTGTCAGGAGGTCAGGCCACAAGACAGAACACACACTCCTTGAGTTCTTTAGGAGAAAAATGATCAGACAAACTTATGTCCTGAGGACAGAAGATCAGTAAAAAGGATAAATCTCTCTCCTAGGAGGAGCTGAGTAAAGGTATTTGAATTTATTTCTTCAGCTTTTCTGCTAAGAAAATACCAAAACCAAGAAAGGGTAAAGCATCCAGATTTAGTCAAACCCCAGCTATGTTTGAACTTGGCAATAAATGACAGTTCTTTTACTGATGACCTCATTTCAAATGCTCTCTCTTTTACTTCCATTCCCCTAAGCATTTTAGTTTTTTAAAAATCCCTTATGTTTGAATCTAGTTTTCCCTTTCAAATGGGAACAAATGAAACATAACTTGCATCCAGCCAGCATTTGAGAAGCAATGGTGGAAGACATAAGAACTAATTTTGGATTACTTTACATTTATATCCCAAACATTTAAAAAAAAAAAAACTAACACAGCAAATTATAAATTCCATCCATGCTTTCACCTACAAAATCAAAGCCACTTCAGCTCTGCGTTCCCTCCATCCTTGGCCAACACACAATATTTCTTCCTTTTCGTTATTATGGGTTTCCTTTAGAGTGCAATCATTGGTTTTTAATTGCCTTCCCTTGCCTACTTCATTTGTCAATAAATAGAAAGTGCAGGACTATCACCAAAGAGCTTACATCTGTTTCTCATACATCTTAGCCACCCATGGTGCCTTAAGCTATCCCCTACTGCTAACCAGGCTATCAGTTTATTGGAGGGGTGGGGGGTTTCCTGCCCTTTTAAAAAGATGAAAGTTCCTGAAAGCTTTTCTTTGGTACATGTGATGGTTTAAGTTAACCAGCTAAGCAGCTGTTAGGTGAGAGAAGGTCACTTCAAAATGAATTACTTGCGGCTTGGGCACCTCCCAGTGGTGGAGCTGGCATTAGCCCCGTGATTAGTATGTGATGACAACACCTTAAAGATAATTAGTTGACAATGAGTTGAGAGCCTGTTAACCCCTTTAACACCTCATGGTTTATGATGACAATGAAACACTCTGGGACAATACAAAATAGATCTAACTTTTCTGCCATGATTTACATGATTTCAAAGTTTCTCTTCTTAGTTTGTGAACTTCTTCCAGAGAAACACCAGCTGGTGTCCCAGGAGATTTGTTTCTTTAACTAAGGGAAGTGAATACCATGGATCAGTGGAAACAAAGAACACCAGTGACCTGCCTATTTTCTCTGTTAATTCAACAGTCTTTAAAAGATCTTGGGTCCAGCACACGGCAGCCATTCCTCAATTAACTAGTCAAACCAGAAGCAAAGGGACTATTTACATGAATAAGGGCTGTCAGACAAGGCCCCGCATTTTCTGTAAGTGACTGCTGAATCCCAAAGTGCAGACTTGACTCTGCAATCCTTATTTGTATCAGTAGATTTTTACTTCAATGAGGTTATGACCAGAAATAAGGGCAACTTGTAAGAATAAGAGTCAGATGTGAGGCCAATATTTAAACAGAATGACCTGGGTAATTACAGGCCTCTCAGCTCAGCCTGGCGTTAATCCCTGGCAAGATAATGGAACAGCTGATAAGGAACTCAATTAATTAAGAATTAAGGGAGGTAATATAATTAATGCCAATCAACATGGGTTTTTGGAAAACAGATCCTGTCAAATTCATATGATATATTTTTGATGAGATTGCAAGTTTAGTTGATAAAGAAATAGTATTGATATAACATTAAAGTTCAGCAAGGCATTTGCCTTGGTACCATGCAATATTTTGATTAAAAAACTAGAATGATATGAAATTAACATGGCATGCATTACATGGATCGAAAGCTGGCTAACTGATAGGGCTCAAACGTAACAGTAAATGGGAATTGTTGAGCGGGTCTGCTGCTAGTGGGATCCTACATGGATCACTTCATGGCCTTCAGCTATTTAACATTTTTTACTAATGATATGGCAGTAAACATAAAATTGTCACTGATAAAGATAGCAGATGACACAAAAACTGGGGGTGCGGTAAATAAAGAAGAGGACATAGGTCACTGATTCAGAGCAATCTAGATCGCTTGGTAAACTGGGTGCAATCAATCAATCTGAGTTTCAGTGTAGCTAACTGTAAATGTTTATATTTGGGAATAAAGAAGGTAGCAGATACTTACAAGATGCGTATAGCGACAGCGTCAAGGACCTCGCTCTATTTAGCTTAAGAAAGAGAAGGTTAAGAGGTGTCTTGATTAATGTCTATAAGTTCCTACATGGGGAAAAAATAATGGTCTCTTCAATCTAGCAGAGGATATATCATGATCCAAAGGCTGGAAGTTGAAGCTAGACAAATTCAGACGGGAACTAAAGCGTAACATTTTAACAGTGAGAGGCGAGCAATTAACATTGGAACAATTTACCAGTGATCATGGTGGATTCTCCACTGACAACTTTTAAATCAATATTGGATGTTTTTCTGAAAAATATGCTCTAGGAAGTATTTTGGGGAAGTTCTCTGTTATGAAGGAGGTCGGATTGGATGATCACAATGATCTCTTCTGGTCTTGGAATAAATTAATCTATGAATCAATGATGATCTAAATACCTGGAAGAGCTGCAATATCAGACTTCTTCTGCTAGAGTGGTGCAAACAAGATGTATATCATTTACCCTTGGAAAAAGAGCAAATACAGAATAACAAACAGTCTGCAGTGATTTATACTGAAACTGTCCTATATAAATTCATTCCTGCGATCATGTTAAATCCTGACTGGAAAGCTCAAATGGATTATGGGGAATTGCTCATGCAGTTTGGCTACTATAAATTAAGCCAAATCTTTGTGTAAGACTTAAACCAAGCTTTTCTTGAGATTAAAAATTCCAGCAAATTTTGCTTGGTTCTGTTTTTGCATTTTCATTTGCTTCTCCCCTTTCTAGCTCCAGATGAGGCAAGAAGGGGAAATGCCAAAATACTGGTGGACATTCTGATGCTTATGAGAATCTATTCTCTTGAGATTTCCCAACACAAATCTGGAGACAATCTTATTCATTTTAAAGTCTATTACAAAACTTCCACTGACCTCAGCAGGAATGGAAGTAGATTCAAGGCTCAAAAAACCATACAGATGTTGCTTATCCAAACGGAGCCTGCAGACTTTCTGAAGTTTCCCCATTGCTAATAAACTGATCAGAATCTTAAAATGTCTATTAGTTGTACAATAATTTGCACTTCTGCCACGCCTCCCATTTCAAGCCCTAAAATGCTTTATAAATACTAGTTATGTTTCACAATGCCCCCGTGTGGAAAGGGTCTTATCCTCAGTTGACAGAGGCTAAGTAACTTGCCCACATTCACACAGCAGGCAGATCTCTCCTGAATCCCAGCCCTGTTCCTTATCACTCATTGACAATATTAAATCATTGTAGCAAATGTGATAGGCATGGTTTGGTTTTTTACATTTATAATGCAGCATATGGATTCAACACTGTTTTAGAGTTCCAGAAAGTAAAAAAGTGAAGTAATTCCAGTCACTCTGAGTCATGGTACTAAGTAATAGCATTTCCACTTCTGAACAGTACCTACACTATCCAGAATAGTCCTGTAATTGGGTAATATTTATCCTAACTGAATATAGTGCTTTACATGTCAGAATATCCCAAAATGGTCAGAATGTATTATGGAGGATGGCTTCACCTTCCTCATGCCATAACCCCTAGCTATTGTGGCAGAGAGAATACAGTTCATATTGTTAGGAAGACTTTTTCAATTTCAGAGCAGTCACGTAATGGAACTTGCTGCCTTAGATGGCTAGGTTATTAAGATGAATAACTGATAACTTCATAATCAAGGATGATTCAGGATTAATTAAACTCAGTCCTGCCTGGACTCATTAAAAGTATGTCACAGCAAAGTCACTCTCTAGTTTCATGTTGTTCTCTATTCAGCCTTTATAGATACCTTTCCCACTAACCCTTCCTCACATGAGCAGCTCTTTTATGAACACTCCCTCTAATGTCAACAGGACTACTTTCTAAGTAAGGATCGGAGGGATCTGGCCCATAATTAATAAATAGGAGATCACTTTAGGGGCCATATGTTCAGATGGTGTAATTTGGCATAATTCCACTGGCTTCAGCATAATGACATCAATTTACAGCAGTGGAAGATTTGACTTTATCTGTAAGATCTTTCTTCTAGCCAATTCTTTCCTCCTTCATCAATTTTTAACTACCGCAGTATTCTGTGTCTGTTAACCTCTGTGTGGTCCAATTTTCTATTAGTGTCAGCAAATTATTTCTAAGGGTGCCAGGTTATTTTGTCCATAAACATTGTCCCCATCACACATTTCTAATTTTAACCCTATTTGTCTCCGGTTGATTTACATTTGGCCAAAAGCAAATTACCTATTGGAAGCATTTATTGAAAATTAATTAGGTGGCGAAAGTGCCTCCAGCGGAATTCTCTTAGCAGTGCCTGTTTCTTGTTGCTCTCCAGCATCTACCATTCTCCAGTTAAAACACCTCGCAATTAAAAAAAAAAAAAACCTCCAAGATTTCCACCAAGTAAATACTATAATTAGTTCCAGAATGGAACTCAAGGTCTCTGAAATCGGATGCTTTTGTCTAGTACTACAGTACCATACAACAGCAAGCAGTTTATTGTGTCAAGGGATTTTCTATAGAAGGAAGGGGAGGTAGCTTGTCGTAGCTGAGTCATGCTATGGGGCTAAAAGAAGGAGCCATTGCTATATTATCGTTAGCCAGGATGTTAACATGATTTACTGCAAATAGTTCCACAACATTAAAATGGGTTTTTATTTTCTGTGTGTGCTGCTTCAAAGAAGAACTCTGCAGGCTCATAAAAATGCAGAGAACAAATAAGGGCTTCTAAAACCAATTTATATGCCATGCCCACTGTGCGCTGAGACACATATAATCTGTAAAATGTCAGCTTCAAAGTTCCATCGAGATTGGTGTTAACCCTGACCTCTGACCTCGCCAACTCTAGCTGGGCCCTCACGCTCTCTTAACCAGATGTTTTAGATAAATGTGCTCCATTTTTAAAGGGACTGTCTCACAGTTTTACGTGCATAGTAGTAATATTATTAACTCTAACTTGAAAAACCCTCTTTAGGCAAGGGTCTTTACAGATGGGCCAATCAAAGTCTGACCCCATGTGGAGAGCAGTGGGTTAATAAATATGTCATTGTACTGAGAATATTTAAGCAACACTGGGAGAAAAGAGCAAGGCACACAACAAAAGGAAAGCATACTAGTAGTGTTTCCTGTCAAAGTACACAGAGGAAGCACTTTTTTTGACCATTTTCCTCATAAAGAGACACAGTAGGCCAAGACAAACAAAATGAAGAAATCTGGTTTATTCCTTTGTTCGATGTTGGAAATGATCGACTTAAATGAAATAAGGTTGAGGCAGGATCTCCCTGACACGTCTGCTAACTGAACATATCAGCAAAAGTCAATCAATGAGTGTTATGTAGCTCTACAGAGTCAGGTGGGGGCATCAGTCACTCATGATTGGTCAGTGGGAAGCCCGGAAGTACATTGTCGCATTCTGGTCTGGCAGATTGTGGACAACGTCTACATCATCGTGTTAGAAGGAAAATGTTGATGTTCAAGGGCAGACCGTATGCTTTAGGCAACAAAGAAGCAGCTGGTGTCCATTCATAATACATAAAAATAAGTTGGGGTTTTAAATACAAGTCCACTGGCTCCTCATTCTTTGGGTCTGAGCCAAAAAAAAAATTGAAGTCAATGAAAAAGCTCCCATTGATTTCGAGGGTCTTTAAATCAGATGCATGATGGGTCAAAACAACTCTCAGTGAAAAAGATGGAAACACTTCCATCCTTTGGACCATGTTCAAAACTACCCTCCTTGGTTTTTAATTCTTGGCTAGTCATTCAAAAAACTTTCTGAATAGCATATTATAAAAACTGACTCCTTACAAATTTCAACAAAAACAAAAATACCACATATAGGTTTTTTAAAAAGGAACTTTCAGAATTCAAAAATATTCTCACTTTTTATAGAATGAGGGAAATCTTAAATCAGCCCCTTTGTAAAATATTGCAGCCAAATTCTGTTCATAATATTTACTTTCAATGACGACAAGAACCAATCATTCAATTCCATATAAACTACCCTTCTCCCTCTCTCCATAGCCCAAACATTGAGAAATCAAGTAGACAGAAGACAGGAAATGCAGAGGTAAGGTTGCAAGCTAAACTTTAATTCTTTCCTCTTGGGTTCATCCTATCTCTTCTCATATCATTATGTACTATTTGACAATTAGTATAATGCAAATTAGAATCTTTTACTCTACGTTATATACACTACACAGAGTCTTCAGACTTGGCTTGATTTTTAAGTGTCAAAATGAGATCTACAAAAAAAAGGCAAGCTTGAAGAACATCAATTCAGTGATGCCCCAGTTTGTGGCAATCCCAATTTTAGCACAGTTATCAGTTTATTCCCCTGCCTTTATTTTAAAGCTAAGAATGGGCAAATTTGTTTTACCTAATTTTGCACCCACTCCAATGCGGCGGGCTGCAAAGTTAAATTCAGACATTATTGGATTCATGTTTTCTGAAGTGTGATTGTGACAAAAGCAACAGATGTTGTCAGAGGAGCAAATAAAATTTAAAAATAAAAAATAACTGGACCAGAGAGAGAAACGAGGAGAGGCAGTGGAAAAAAGAAGAAACATCAGAAGAGAAACTAATGAAAAATAATCACTGTTATATATGCACAGACATACCCTGCAGCTGGCACTGACCTGAGAGCCAGATTTGCTTTTGTGGCATCTTTAATATCTAAATTGTATGACAGGCTCCTTAGAAAATGTGTGTGTGGGGGGGGTTGTTTTGAAATTTAATCTCTTTAAGGGAAATGAGTTCACAGGCAACACAAGACTTTCAAAGGTGAATTAGCTCTTTATTCAAATTCCAGAAATAGGTAGATAGGTTTGTAGTTCTGTGAACTTCATGAGGTCCACCCATCTCCACTTGAGACATCTATGTCTGCTCCCATTTGTGTCAATAGAAACATAATCAGTAACTAATATGGGAGCAGAAAATACATGCACATACTTATCTAAATAAGAAATGGTTTCTTAACCCTTATTTACTCTGAAATCCAGTTATGGTACTCAACGCATGGCTAACAGAGCTGTTTAGAGATATCACTTGTTTAAACTAGCAATCTTGCTAGGAATAAAAAGCTGTCCAACTTCAAGGGTGATCAAAATTTGTAACAAATGGTGTTTCAACAAGAACCATAAACCTACCATTTTCTGCTCCTAATCCTAGGTTTTAAGAACTTGCCTTTGTGAAAATCCAGGAGGGGCAGTAGGTGGAACTGCAGTAGCTGTTTTTTATTTTTTCAACACCCACAGATTTGAAAGTCTAACCTTGCATTTCTTTTCTCCCTATCCCAAGCCTTCTGCTCACCCAGCTATGACCATCTATCTCTCTCCCCCACCACACAGTCTTCTCACCAGGTCCTCCCTTGTGGAAGCACTTCCCTGTATTCCTCCACCTTATTGATTTTCAAATTGCACATGGAAAGGGCTTGTTGCTGCTTTGAGCCTTAAACAACCAAGAGACAGAAAAAAATTATGTGTTTATAGAGAAGAAGGATTTGGGAGACCTATGTTCAAGTCCCCGCTCAACCACAGATTTCTTGTTAGACCTTGGCCCAATCACATAGGCTACATCTACACTTCCTGCTGTTTTCAGTGGCAGTCAAATGGAGATATGCAAGTTACTTAAAATACTTTGTGTATCTCCTGTCGACTTCCTAATGTCTGGCGGGTCCACTGCGCTGAATCAAAGGAAAATGTCCTCTCTTCAACTCATACTGCTCTTGTTGAGGGGCTGGAGTTAATGGATCAACTCTCCGATTGATTGAACGGGTCTTCACAAAACCCTCAATCGAACTGAGAAGTTTGATCTGAGGTTGGTGAATTTGCCGCCATTAGTCTACACAAGCCCATAATCTCTCTGGCTATGTCTACACTGGCAAATTCGTTTGAATTAAGGAAGCTTAATTCGAACTAACTAAAGCCATGGCTACACTAGGCTTTCATTAGTTCGAATTAAGGGCTTCCTTAATTCGAACTAATAAATTCAAATATGCTATTCGAACTAAGGGGTTAATTCGAACTACTTAGTTCGAACTAACCAATGTGGCCATGTTACTTCGAACTAATTGCTTAGTTCGAACTAACCGGCCCATTGAACTCAATGCAATTCGCTAATTCAAACTAAGCAAGTGCCATGAATGGCACTTGCTTAGTTCAAACTAAATTTTTCTAGTTCAAATTAAGTTAATTCGAACTAACTAAAATTAGTTTGAATTAGTTAGTTCGAATTAACTAATTCGAACTAACTTTAGTAAGTGTAGACATAGTCTGTGCCTTACTTTAGCCATTCTCAGCCAGGAGTACATGTACCCCTGGGGATATATAAATGTCTTCAAGGGGATACATCAACTCATCTTGTATTCGCCTACTTTTACAGCACGCCTCATAAAAAGCACTAAAGTAGTCATTACAAACTAGAATTTCACACAGACAGTGACTTGGTTTTACTTTTCTACAGTATATCAGCAGTTCTCAAAGCATGGGTGAGTTCATTCTAATGGTTGCCAGGGTCATTGTTAGACTCACTGGGGCCCAGGGCAGAAAGCTGACGCCCAAGCCCCACCATGCGGGATTGAAAGCAAAGCCCGAGTTTTTAAGTGAGGTGAAATTGGGGCCATACGCAAGACAAATCAGCCTCCGGAAAGGAGTACAGTAGTCTGGAAAGATTGAGAATCACTGCCTATCTGTACAATGGGAAGAACTGCGCTGCCCTATCTCACAGGGGTGTTCTGAGGATAAGTACATTAGAAAGATAGAGGTGCTCAGATGCTATGATAATGGGATCCAAATAATTACATAAGATGGATGGATCTCTAAATTTCATTTTAGTACATTAAAGACACCACTAGACATAATGAATCTGCCGTGAAAAACTAGCACTGATTTAATAAAATTGACTCATTCTTCTGATACTCTGAAGGCTACTGCCTTCACAATGTCTGTTCTGAAATCTGTGGCCCTGAGGAGATGGAACATGAGGCAGACACTGCATGTTCCTTAGCCAAGATGACGAGGAAAATCATTATCCTTCCCCAAAGAGACAAAACTATTGGTGCAGAAGGTCACTAGAACCGAGTGTTTGCTGTTGAGGTGATGGGGGTTCTAAAAAGACAGATGTGTGTGAAACAAGATCCTTGGCTGTATAAGATCCTAGTGCTCTATAAGGAAGTCCTATGGGAGCCCAGACACAATTGGTGAGTGTTAGGGCTTGAATTGCAATAGATATGGGGGTTTTAAATATGAAAATGGGGAGATATTTCTGCCTGATGCTGATGGAAAGCATGCTTTGTCCAATTCTCTGTAGGAATTGTACAACACCTCATATTGACAGTATCACACAGCTCCAAAACTAGAAAGTTGGTAGGTGTCACCACAATTTCTTCAGCATTCAATAGGTAGTCAATCTAGCTATAGCAAGAGACTGTGTTAGCTAGCACAAGAGATGTTCAGAAATTTGTAGGTGTTATTTCATGAAGCAGGTAGGGTCATAAATAGAACTGTTCAGGAATTTATTGTTGAAACATTCTTCCACAGGAAACTGCTAATTTTGAAAAAAAAATTATTTTCCATTGGGAAAATCAAAATATTGAATTTCAAATCAATATACATTTCTGTATCTGAGCCACCACAGTGACCCATAGGCATTGTAGTTTCTCCCTTACGGGCCAAGCTTTCTGGACACGCTACATCATCTAAGATAGCATGGTTTCTCTGCTGCAGGAGAGACATGAAAACTACAACTCCCATGAGACATTGCAGTGACTCAGATAGATGCAGATTAAAGTTGGCTTGACTTGAAACATATTGACATTTCTCAATAGAAATTTTTCAGAATATTTTTTGCAATTTTTTATTTTTTTTTCAGCTTTTCATCCTTCCACATTTGAGACGCTAACAAAACGTTGAACTATCAGAATTTCCATTTTTCAATCAGTTCTAATTCTAACTCTTCTCTGATTTTTCATATTTTCTCTTAAAAATAGCAAGCTCTTGCTGCTTCTCAATGCAACCCTAATAGGAATATCGGTCTGGTTAATACAATTTTCATCTCAATTCCAGAAAATAAAACTGAACTGTGTCTATTTGAAGGCTGCACCAGGGTTTGACCTGGGGACCTCCAAAGCTGAAAGTAAACAGAGGGCTTTATAGTTGGTATCTGCAGCAGACTGATGTTCTTGGTGGGGAGCAGGGGAGGGACACGCACTATTCACTAATCAGTTTGTTACATTCTTCTCTGGATAGAGGAAACATGTTTTGAATATCTGAGAACCCAAGCAGGTCAAATTCCAGACAAGCCCCGACTCATCAATGGCTACCAGGTTGGCCAACACACAGATAGTTGAAATAGGGACTTTCAGAGCTGAATGCATTGAGTCTCCACAGCTGGAGCTAAAGAGCCATGGCTCCCACACTGGAACTACAGCAGACTCATGTCCTTTGTGGATTGGATGCAGAGGGGGCAGGTAACACACTGACCAGATGATTATATCTGGATTAATGGTTTATATATCAATATAGTTCAAGATGAGAGCATTAGGGAAGAGGTCACAGAGCAGAGGTACATGGATGCTTGTGGTGCTGCATGAATACATCCCTGCTTCAGATCACCTGCTTCAGCACAGCACAGTGTCCCAGGCACCTTGGGCAAAAATACTGACATTTTAATCAACTCCAGTTCATTCTTGCTGCACAAAGACTACAGAGAGATAGTTAAAGGAGAATCAGTGGGAGCATGCAGTATCATAACTATTGCAAGACACTACATTTCTGCCTCTCTTTCCTTTGCAATCCTTATGAATGCTGCTTCCCCCTTTCTGTCACCAAACGCCTGATATCAGAATAATGACTGATGATGACATTGTGGTCCAAGTCTCTTCTCTTTTCAGTGGCATAGCAAGAGTTTCCGATGCCCGGGGACTAAGCCCACATTTGTGCCCCGCCTCCCAGGGCCCCATGTCCCACCTACACCCATGCCTTGAAGGGCCCCCCATTTGGGGCAGGAGAGGTCCCAGCGTAACAGGGCAGGGAGGGGAGTTAGACATATGGAGGTGCTTCTCTGTTCCCTCTCTTCCCTGCAGGGCAGCCGTGGCCATTCCCACTGCACGCCACACCACAAGCAGTAGCTGGCCAGCTGAACTAGAGATGGGAGGAGTTGCAGCCTCCAGCCCCGACTTCTTCAGGGCCGGAGGCAGATTTTTGAGCCTCACCACCTCAGCCTCTGCAGCTGATGCAGGAGAGTAGGGGGCAGCAGCCCCCCCCCCCCAGCAGGTTCCATCCAGCTCTTAGCCTGTGCCCCCCAAACCCAGGAATCCCCCTGGCTCCTTCCCCACCCTTACATACAGTGCAATGGGAATCTGACATCTGCAGCTGTGTTGTGAATCCTCCAGCCAGGTAAGTCAGGGAACTTGGAAGCCCTGGCTACGGGTCCCTATGTTCAGCTCTAGTAAGGGGCTAGAGGAGAGGATCACAGCCCCCAGACTTGCCCTCCTCCACTCCTTCAGGGCTGGAGGCAGCTTTCAGTCTTAGCAGGAGGGCTGGGGGCAGACACCCCCCTCCCCCACACTCCTAGGCAGCCTATTCCAGGGAATCTAGGCTAGCCATTAGCCCACACCTTTGCCCAGCCCCAGGAGTTCCCCCCACCCTTATTTACCACATTGCTGCTGAGGGAATCCCTCCTCCCCGACTCCCCTCCACATTGCTTTTTCAACTGCTCTGCTTCAGGAAGCAGAGCCACTTCCCAGGGAGAAAGAGCCAGGCACTTGGAAGGGAAGGGAAGGGCTATTGCCCAGAAGCTGACCCCTAGCCCAGCTGCCCAGGAGGATAGTCTGATCAGACCATGTTAGTTTCCTTTCTTGCACAGGGATTGAGTGCTGGGCTGCAGTTGGGTGCTGCCTCCTGGGTTCTTGCTGGAAGGCTTCGTTGCCATGTTTGCTGGGCAGCAGAGCACACACAGGACCCCAAGAGGCAGCACCCAGCTGGCTCTGGTTCTCCCTGAAGGGCTCTCCCAGCCTGACTGGCACCCCCTCCCCAGCACTTACCTGCCCCCCGGCTCTGATGGGGGGCAATGAGTCTCCCCCCACCTTGGGGGGTGGGGAACACCAGGCTGGCCCTTCACAGCACAGGAGGGGCAGGAGGCTGTGTGCCTTTCAGAGCCTCCTGCTGCTTCTCTCCTGCACCCTGTGAAGGGCCAACCTGGTGCCCCCTGCAGCCTGTCGCCTGGGGCCACGCCCTCAGCTGCCCCTCCCCTTGCTACACCACCGTCTTTTTTACGTTAGTATAAATCAGGAGTCACTCCCACTGAAGACAAGGTAGTTACATTAGTGTTTCATCTGTACTTCTCCATCTTCAAGCATCTGATGAAGTGGGATTTTCGCCCACGAAAGTTCATGCGATAAATAAATGTGTCAGTCTTTAAAAGTGTCACTAGACGCCTTGATTGTTTTGCTGAACTAGGCTAACATGGCGACTTCTTTGGAACTTACACTAGTGTAAGTAAGAGAAGAATCGGGTCTTGTCTCCTAGCTCATTAGAATTTTCTACCTAAAGTAAAAATGCCACAGAAGCTGTAATTTGGTTAGAAGAGTCTAATGCTTTTTTTTTGCTTTTTTTTTTTAAAAGCTATGTGCTTGTGGTAACTTGTGTGGTCACGGAAAGGAAGACAATTGACTGAAAGTCACGGCAAGCTCTTTGGGGCAGGGACCATCTTTTTGTCTGTGTTTCTACGAGGCCTAGCACAGTGGGATCCTGGTTCATGACTGGGGCTCCTAGGTGCCACGTAACTTAATAAAATAAAGAAATAAATAATAGCTGCCTAGACTCTTTCTACTTAAGGCAGTGTTTCTCAGCCACTCTGTCAGGATACATTACTGTGTCGCCACACAGCAGAAAATGTGTTGCGGAGAGCCAGGGAGATGGTTGGTTCAGCCTGGGACAGGGAGGGGAGCTGGTATGTCCTGTAGAGTCGCAATACACCACCAAGCGTGTTGCTACCCACAGAAGATTGAGAACCATTGTACTAAGGTGTCATGCTGGTCCTGAATATCTCCCAAACACTACAGAATCACAGTATCCAAACCAAAATCAGACATTAGTGGTTGCCAGCTGTGGTCCTGGGAAACTAATTAGTGGGAGTGGAATTGGAAATTAATAGTCTGTCACAACTGAGTTAGGATCAAGGCTACAGCAGTGAATGCCAAGGAAAAAGAATTCCACACAAAATGAGTTTAAATGGAGAATCATTTAACTACCCAGCCCTTAGTCACTACTTAAAATAATTCGTCTATTACAAAAAATGTGGGGATATTTCAGCCGGCTTTTCAATACACAAAATACAGTTTTTGATTCATGCACGTGCTTTGAGGCCAGAAGGAATGACTGTGATCATCTCATCTCACCTGCTGCAGATCAGAAGCCACAGAATTTTACTCAGTGATTCCTACATCCATCCCAACAACTGATGGCTCAATGAGATCATGGGTAAAATTCCAGAAGCACCTAAGCCTCCTTTCTAAAAGTGACACATATTTAGGAGCTGAAGTTTCATTGACGGTCAGCAGGACTTTGGCTTGAACGCTTTGGAAAATTTTACCCCATGTCTTTTACAAAAACATCTAATCTTGATGCCAGGAACCAACGGATGGAAAGTTTACCACATCCTTAGGCCAGGCCTTTTGCATTACTATCTTTTTATTATGACTATTAAATTCATTGTCATAGGTTTCCAATTATATTTTTATTGATGAAAAACTCAGTGTGGAAAAGTCAGCTGGTGATACCTCTACCTTTCAAAGCATCATACAATGACACACTTCGCTTGTTATCATCATCTTCCCACACACATAAACACAATCCAATGCACAAATAAATTAGAATGAACTAAAAACAAACCTTTAAATTAGGACTTGAGACCGGCTATTAACTTTATTCTAATTCCCACCTTCCCTTGCTGGGTTCTGAACAGTCTGTTTCAATGAATATTTTGAGATTTACTACCTTTAATTCAGATCTTTTGGGTCCCCCAAAGCATCCACAGTGCAAGCTGTGCACAAACAACTCACCTTAGCAATTAGAGAGAAAAGAAACAGGCGAGCAATTAAATAGTTCAAGCTGCTTTCAGATGCAGTGCACACAACACATGGGACTTCCAAAGCAGAGCACAAACTAAGAATCAGATGTTGCAAACAGCAGAAAACTCAGCGGATTTGATCCTGAAGTGCTTACAAGGGGTTCACACCCCCTGAGTTTGGGGTTTAGTTTTAAGGTTGCATGAACCCCCAAATTCTTGCTCAGTCAAAATGACTGAATGTGTCCTATTTGGGGCCAAAACCTCCCCATTGCAAATAGCTTTACCCCAAGTTTGTGAGCCTTAGCAACTTGTCCTGTGCTTCCAGCTGCTGCTGATTTGTGTGGATCGTGAGCCAGAGCTGTTACAGGAGTTTCATCCAGCTCTACTGCAAATGATCAGTCATGTTTGGCTCTAGAAAGCAAAGAAAGAGAGAAGACGGTAGCTGGTGCTTCCTCCCCCCAGAATAAGAGAAATACTCATTCTGTGGCTTTGCTGCTGAAAGCTACCATTTTCCTTTGCCATGTCTTGTTTTCCCAACGTTTGGCTGATTTCTTTTTGTCCTGCAGAGGTCAGTCTTGCCCACCAAACTTTGAAAAGCAGTTAGTCTTACTGATGTGCAGAGGACACATTCAGTCTGCAAAAAAAACAAAACAAAAAAAACCCAAACAGATTTCTGCATGCAAAATAGGCACTAGCAAACAGGTACTGTACTCCTAATCCAATCAGCTGTTTGGCTAACAGCTGGACAGGCACAACAATGGATATGCACACACAAAAAATTGTTGGTGCAACTTAGAATATAACCTTGCTTTTGAACTGTCAATTTAACCAATATAAGAGTGTAACATATAACGCAACCAGGCTATATAACTTTGAAACGTTGGCCTTCCTTACACTACAGAGAGAGGTCAACATGGTCACCTTGTCTCAACCCAGTCGTGCATGTGTCTCAACTCAAATGTGTCTTCCACTGGCGCATGAACTCCATTACAGCATCGCGGTAACACCCCCCCACCCCCAAATAGCGCCGATCCATTGTCAGCACACTGCGGTCGACACAATGTGACCGTAGACCCTGCATGACCTATGTTGACTTTCACACTCCTCCAATGCTGCTGCTCTAGTCACAATGGTGAATGCCACGGCCAAGGGGTCACGGAGCTTGGAAGCCATTATCCCCATCTTTAAAACTACCTTTTCCTGCCTGCCAGCTTTTCTAGCACTCCTAACATCTCTCCACTGTTGTGTGTAACTGTCCAGTCAATCATGCCAGCTACATGCTCTAAACACCTCCTTCCTGGAGTAGATATTTGATATTGGGCAGAAAAGCCTGGGCAAGCACAGCTGTAGACTAGCGGGTAGCTACAAGCAGGTTGCACAGGGAATAAATGAGAAGGGTAAAATAGGGACCAGCAGCAGTGCTGTGTGAAAGCAGGTGTACCCCAAGGCCAGGGAAGCCAATAATCGACTGATGCCAACTTGCAAACCTGCCACTTTTACAAGGAGCTGCATGGCATACTTGGCAGAAACCCCCCCAGCACCCTGCTGACCATGCTGGACAGCTCAGTGGAACTTGAGCCAGAGACCATTCCCTGAACAGTGTGAAGGAGCAGGAGGAAGGAAGGAACCACAGCAGAGGACGCCAGCTATGCTGCAAGTCAGGATCTTTTTGAGACCTCAGAGCAGTGTAGCCAGCCCCGTGAGCAGAGCACGTATGAGACCAATAGCGGGGAAGGAATCTCGTGTCAGTGTGTGTGTGCATTTTTCTGTTTAAATGTGAAGATGTCCCAAACCCAGGTGAGCAGGACACAGATGTTGACTTTTCATTGTTTTACTCGTAGGAGAAGAGATCGAGGTACAGAAAAGGGAGGCTTTTCATTCCCCTATGGGGTGAGGCTGGGAAGCCTTGCAGAGCAGTTTGCTTGTGTCCCGAGGGATTTCCCTTGTATCCTCCTGAGAGAGCTCACTGAAAATTCCATGAAGGTGGCTCTGCAACCTTCTGCAGAAGTTCCTAAGGATGGCTGCCTTATGCCTTTCTCCACAATACAGCGCTTTCCCACATGACTGCACCATGGCTTTGGCAGGCACCTCTGCAATAAGCAGGCTAGTGGCATATGGGCCTGAGTGGCTTTGGGATACCAGCCACAGCTGTGCTATCTGTGCCTTTGTGACCCTCAGAATCGAGAGTCCAGCTAAAATCACCACTGCCTCTGGAAATGGTGCCAGGGCTCACTGCTTGTACCCAGGGAAAGAGTGGCCAAAATTTTAATGTTTCATGCAACCAACCAATTCTTTCATCATTTCGCCACTCGCCCATGGAAGGCCACACTCACCATGGCTGTGGCTAGAGAGCAGAGCTGTGAAAGATGCTCCAAAGCTGGAGTAGGAATAAGCACATCTTACTAACAACTCTTATGAGAATAACAGAAGGAAGTTCTTTCCATTGTGACTGTAAGTACAATGATCCATCTGTCTGTTTTATCTGTAACTGCTGCCCTTGTGGTCTGGAGGGGTGCCCCATGAAATATCTGATTCTGATGAGGAAAGGAAAGAACTGTATTAGGGAAATCCACCAAGATCCTGCAAACCAGGGCTATGAAGAGAGGGCCTGGAACTATGAAGAGAGGGCCTGGAGGATGAATACAGGAAACAGCCTGGAGAAGGAAAGGGTGGAGAGGAGAAAGGCCAGCATCCTGGCAGGAAAATGAGAGGGAGATGCACCACGACATATTGGGGCTTCCCAGATGGAAAACACGGGTGCAACAGACTGTATTTGACCTTCGAACCCAACAGTCATAGGCTCGCTTCCCTGTACAGTTACTGAGGATCTCCCTTTCAGCAGACCCCTGGACCCCTCAGCATTCCACATAGCACTACAGGCTGCATCCTACGTCTACCACTCTGCACCAGGCAGGCCCACAAACAGGAATTCTGTCCCAGGGCAGAACAGTCGCCCCATCCTTCTTCCACCCATGACCTTGACCACAGTCTCACAGTCTGCCCAAGACCCTGCCCCTGCTTGACTCGCTTGGCACTGAGTCCCTTCCCCCCATCACTCAGTTCTCCTTCCCTCTACCACACTCCCCCTTCCCCCAGGCAGTGGGTGACATCTGGGGGGCTGATTGGAGCTGAGGAATGAAGGATGGGGCAGGCAGCTGTGGGGGGTGAGCAGGGCAGAGAGGAGGGACACATGCGCAAGTAACAGTTGGGGGGGCTAAAGGAGGACATGCCTGTAGGGAAGCCAAGTGGGGAAGAGGGGGTGTGGAAGAGAAGAGGGGGGCCAAGCAGGAAGGGGGGTTGGTGAGAGAGATGCAGCAGCAAGCAAGGCAGGAGTTGTGCCTGGGGCAGATGGTGGGCGGGGGGCACAGTTAGAAGCGGCAGGATGGGAAGCTAACATCCCCGTGGAGAATTTTCACCTACAGCCCATGGGCTGGGCTCCTTTTAAAATCACCCAGCTCCTCTTAAAATCACTGAACCGCTGGCCAATTGCCCACTTTGCCCACCCCCTCTGTCAGCGGATCTGACACCAGGGGACTGCTTCACATTCATTGCCCTGCGAGAACCCTGGGCAGAATGTCTAGTACAATTCCAAGCACACATTACTGGTAACACACCAGGACCACAGACTTGGTGGGTCCAGCGAAAGACAGTGTAATAATTATAATAGTACAGTGAGCACCACATCATTCAAGGGTTCGTTAAAAGATGAACATTCAGAAACATCCACCACACACTGCCCACCACATCACATGACTGTGGCTGTCCATGGACGTGCTCCTTCCAGGTCTAACTCAGACACACAGCTCTACCAATGGCCCTGGTGTCTGGCTGTTCAAAGTCAGCAGGCAGCTGCTCCACCTCTGTGTCACTGACAACTTTACCCCTTTTGCCTCGCAGCTGTTAGGCAGGACACAACAGGCAGCTATAACTACTGAGATATTTTTTTCCCCACTGAAATCTAATCTAGGGAGTAAACCACACCATTGTCTCTTTAATCTACCAAAGGCACATTCAGCTGCCATTTTGCACTGCTGAGCCAGTAGCTGAATCTTTCCTGCCAAGGTGGCCAGTGTATGGCTTCATAAGCCAGGAGAGCAAGGGATGGAATGCGTCCCCAAAGATCTCCATTGGAATTTTAAAAGCGCCAATGATAATCTGCAAGTTGGAAAAAAATGTCCCTGCTTGCAGCTTCTTGACCAGTCCTGTATTCTTAAAGATGTGAGTCTCATGTACTTTCCTGACCAGCCCCCATAGATACAGTGAAGTATCCCTACTGATCAGACCACGCTTCTTGTATTGCCATAGAAAAGTAGCCTTTTCTGTTGACGTATTCTGTGGCAAGGTGGGCTGGGGCCAATAGGGATGCACGTGCTGTCTATCGCCCCACTGCAGTTCCTATATCTGCAAAGCTCTCCATCCACAATGCCCTGCACATTGCCTCGAGTCACAGTCGTGCATAGCAGGATACAATTAATGGTCCTACACACTTGCCTGACAACGTTCCCCTCAGTGAATTTTACAGCTCCAAAATTACTTCCCACAGAACAGGAGCAGCCTGGCGTTGCAAGCTTCCATAGTACAATGACCATTTGCTTGTCAACTGTCAATGCAGCTCGCATCCTGGTATCCATGCGCTGGAGGGCTGGGGCGAGCTCAGCACATGGTTCTGGAATGCAACCTTTCGCACCCAACCATCATCTTAAATCTGCATTATAATGCAATCCCACGTCTGTGCTCATTTCTCCAGCCCAGAAGCAGCACCCTACTATCTACTTTACTAGCTGCTCCATAAATGCAACCAGAAACCTTGAATTGATGTTATGTTCCCAGTTCGCCCTACTTCCAGCAGCTCTGAGAAGACTAGAGGATCTTTCGTCCTGTGTTTATCACTGTGCTCCACGGGAGCTGCACAGGTTTGTGGATTGGGATAATATTATGGGATAGGGAAAGGGTTTGTGATTTTTAAAAAAGGCACAAAAATTATGGGATAAGGATGGCATTATGGGATAGGGAAAGGTGCATGAAGGGCACTTGACCCCTTGCTCCTAGCCCCCTCTGAATGACTCGTGTGTGCCTCACAACTCATTGCAAAAGATGTGTAGAAGGCAACTTGCCGGGGAGGGAGAGGAGGGATGGAGTGTGGGCAATGGAATACCCCTGCTGCACCACGCTTTGTGTCAACACAAACATTCCTGTGAGTACGTGCAGAACTAACACAAGCAGCCACAGGCTGTGCACAGGCACAAGCGACATGCTAACTGTAGCAGTTTTACATTGATGTAATTTGCATCAAACGCTTGTAGTTTAGACATGGCGTCTGCTACAATTCTGCTTGAGTCCTTGGGTCTCACACACAGCTCTAGCATGACTGGAGATATTCATGTTGACATTGTCCCCAGGAGGATAGTGTAGAATGTGGATTGCCACCTTTCATTACAAAAAAAAAATAAAATAAAAGAGAAATATAGACAATGAAAACACTTCAATTTTGTACGTGCTCTAAACAAGATTTGACGTATCCTGTGCTAAAAGCTCCTTACCTTAGTGAAGGAGCATTTTTATCTCCTTGAAGTCTGAATTGTTGAAGCATCAGCTGAACGGTAGACCTGTGATGGGTGATTTTTTTAAAGCAGTTTCTCTAAAGTTTTCAAAATCAATTTAGCTTTCCCACTACTGTGGGATGGATTCCCAGCTAGAAGTGCTTAATGTGGCAGCTGCTTCCTGAGAAGTTTGGCCTCTGGACTGCATTCTTTTGGGGCTGCAAGAAGGATTCTGAGGAACCCAGTGCTAGTTTGCTTTTAGACATTTTCTGGTATGCCTGTTTTCCTCAGATCTCACCTCTTCAACTTTTTCAATTGCGTAGATTTTGTAGATTGGGAAAAATATTTTTAAGTATAAAATGAAACGGAAGGAAAGGGAGGATCCAGTGCAGAGGCCAGTTTTAATTTACTTTGGCAGCAGGGAAGAGTAAAGACAGTTAATTGATTTCTTGAGAGCTGGATCTCACAGTTGGAGGGAGAGACTACCAACCATTGAAGAAAGTGGGGATTGTGGCTAGCCAGCTGCCAGCAGGGTTGGAATAGGTCTGTCTTGGGAGGAAGAGTAAGAACCAAGGCATGGGATGGAAGGCAAGAGCCCACCTGGGAAGACAATCAATTTGTCTGGAGGTGGTTATGTTGCTTATTTAGACTACATCTGCCCTTGTCCATTCCTGTCCTTTGCTTCAAATTGTCAGGTACCGTTTTGTGTTAGTACACAGTATTAGGGGTTGGTCTACAACAAAAATGAGAAATATACTGTGATAACACCTGCTCAAGGAGACCCCCTTTAGTTCAAATAGTAGAGACCTGTGATTTTGTAACTGAAATACCCAGTGTCCCCCCCCCTCCCCTCCCCCTCCATGCTGTGTGCATAAAATCTCTATTTAATAATTTTATCTTTTGCTAGTAGGCATTAATTCCTTACATCCTCTCAATACTATCCAGGTAACATCCTTCGATCCCCATGAGGGTCATGTGCAGGGTGGATCTGAGGGATTTGTTGCCCTTAATGATTACGTGTCATTATCCTTGTCTGGCAAACACATTATCTCGCCTTGTTTTTTCACCTTTTGTGTTCTTACACTTGTCAATGCTCACCGCAAGTTTAAATATTTCTAAAGTGACTAGTAAAATATATAAAACAGATGCACAGTTGCATACTGGGATGAATAAATTCTGTCTGTGTGTGAGTGAGAGAACAAATGTGTGGGTAGGTCAGTGAACATGCTGGCTACACACAACGGCTGATTTTAAAACCTCTAGATCTTGGCCACAGTTTTGTCCTCTAAATATTGAAACTAGAGAGAATAGTTCTGGAACTCTTTCTTTGCCAAATATCATGTTTTAATTTAAATCAAGCCAGTTTTTAAGCAGAGGAGGCCAAAATGTGTCTAAAACTATTTAACATGTATAACTTAAAATGGCCAAACTGATCTTTTCTTTTCTAAATTGATAAAGGGGAGAAACAAACCCAGCTACATACACAGGCCCTTTTAGGCAAAGTTTCCAAAGCCTCATGCAATGGACAAGCAGTGCAAAATGCATGTGCCTCTTATGTGGACAGCCTCACATATGTATATGCAAGTTGGGTTCCCAGGGAGTACTTACAAATGGAGATTCAGGATCTTGTCCCTGCCTTTTGAACAGCTCTGGTTTGTCTCAGATCCTGGAAACTTGATCCCATATGTCAAACTGCAAGAGGTTTTTACAGATAGGCTCAGGTCTGAATTATATACAAAATCATGCATTGTAACGGTCAGTTCGACAGTGGTCTTATGAGCAAATAATGCTCACAGATCTGAATCCATACTTCAGAAAATCAGGACTTAATCTTCCACCCTCGTTTTTCATAATGAAAATGGGACTGTAACTAATGATGAATCTACAATTAACAGCAAAATGACACAAGTTGTGGAATAAGCGTATGGATAACAATAGCAATCCTAATGGTCACTTGACCAGCTCATTCTACATTGGCTACCTACTTTGGTGGGGGGGCATGCTAAATTGTTTCTATTCCAATCAAGATCTCAGCTATTCCTTAGCAAGACCAGTAAGAAAATTAAATGATGGTCTTGTGAGCAGTACACTGGATTGGCATTCAGGTGATGTGGGTTCATTCTTGGTTCCATCATGGACTTCTTGTGTGACTTTGGGCATATTCCTTTGGCCCAGGTTCTCAAAAGCTATGCCTACACTGGCAAGGAGGCTTAAGTCGTCTTAAATTAAGCTGCGTCCACAGTAGGTTTTCATTAAGTCGACTTAACAAATTCCTTAAGTCGACTTAATGAAAGCTTAAGTCGACTTAATAACTACCACTCATTAAGTTGACTTAAGCCGCCTTAGGTCGACCTAACCCTTCCTTAGGTCGACCTAAGCCCAGTGTGGACGCATAAATCCACTTTGTTACATCAACCTAAGGGCAGTGAGGTCGACTTAACAAATTGGACTAAGTCAACTTAAAGTGTTGCCACTTTGTTAAGTCGACTTAATAAGGTCGACCTTTTCGAGTGTAGACATAGCCAAAGGCATTTAGACACCTAACTCCCACTGAAATCAATGGGAGTTAGGCAGCTAAATAACTTCGAAGATCTGGGCCTGGCTGACTCTGTTCCCCATCTGTAAAATGGGGTTAACTATGTTCAGCTTCACAAGAATGTTGCAAGGATAAATCCATTAATGTTGTGAGGTAATCTGATTCTAATTGTTGGGGGTGGGCGGCTGTGGTGAGGGGGGCATGGAGAGATGGACAGGGAGTAACCTCGGCCCACTCCCTGATGGGCAGAGCCAGGATATCCACACCCATCCCTTTGGAAGCAGAAGGGTGTAAAAGCTCAGTGAGACTGGAGCTGCTGGAGGAAAAGGACATCACTCCCCATTTGTTGGTGCCCAAGCCCCACCACTGAAGACCTGAAGGAGTCGCCTGCCACCTGTGACACTGTTGGGCTTACCATTTGCTGTTTACTGCGGGGAGATGGACAACAACCCCAAGGCCCAAGTATTCCAGGGAGGGGAGGTAGGATGTAGCCAAGGGAAACCAGATAATAGTCTGGTTGTGCACTGACCTGATACCATGTGGGCATCTTTCCACTGGAAGTCTACTGACACAGTAATGGAACGCTCTGCCACCATGAGGGCCCTGGCTGGTGCATGGTGGGGTAGGGTGCAGCCAGGTCCCCCTATTCCTTCCCCTGTTGCCAACTCCACCCTTGGAGTGGCAGCTGTTTCCGTGTAGGCCAGGATGTCTGACAGTGCTCACCCCCTGCTTGTAAGCCCCTAGACCAGTGGTCTTCAACCTTTTTTGGATCAGCGCCCAGTTTTTCAATATTTTCACATTTGCAGTAAGTTTACCGCCCACCTACATACATTGTTACTTTTTATAAATGCCACTGTCGATAAATTCATGGTTACATTTTCATACTGTTAATTGTTAATTATAATTTTCAATGTATTTAAATTTTAAACTCAGATATTTTAAATAGGATATCAAACAAATTTCATGCAAACAAAATGTATTCATTATTCATTCATTATTCATTATTCACACAGACTCTTTCTAAATTACCGCCAGATGAGCATAGCTATTATCTCCTTCCTTCATTTTTGTAGCACCCACCATAAATCACAAAACGCCCAGTAGTGGGCGGTATTGCCCACGTTGAAGACCGCTGCCCTAGACTGTCTGTGCTCACTCCCTACTTGAGGACTTGGGCCATAGACTTCTTATTTCCCCTGCACCTGCCAGAGGGGCCTGAGTCCTTGAATGCTAATATTCCCCTCTTGAAGTTTTTATCCTCTCAGTAGTCCTGAAGGTTGCATCTACACTTGTAAATTAAGTCGACTTAAGCTTGCTTAAGTCGACTTAATTTACTCTGTGTCTACACTACACTTTCCTTAAGTTGACTTAAGCAAGCTCCTTAAGTCGACTTAAAGAAAATTAAGTCGGCTTTATTAAACCTCATTTTAAGTCAACTTTTGGCTTAAGTCGACTTTCTAAAGTTGACTTAAGCCAGTGTAGACCTGGAGTAGCCCTAAGTCGACTTAGGGCTCTCTAGGACTCCTCCACTGCCCTCCCTGCCAGGGTGTCTGGCACAGGGAGAGCCTGGCATGCCCCCCACAGGGCAGGGCATAGCCCTGCCCACCCTGCCCCTATGCCCTGCCAGGGTCCCTGTCCCCTTTTGCCCCATTGTACGCAGGTACAATGGGGCAAAGGCTGAGCCCCCTGGCACTTGGCAAGGGGTGCCCCCCTGCCACCGTGGACCAGTCCCAGGTCCACCTAGCCCCTACAAGTCGACCTAGGCATCCAGTGTGGACGCTCTAGGTCAACTTTGTAGAGTCCCCCCCAAAGTCAACTTAAAATTTAAGTGTAGACATGCTAAGTCGACTTAAATTAACAAGTGTAGACATAGCCTTAGTGAGGAAGCATGGCCTCCCTCCCAGATGAACAGGGAGAAAGGGCCCAATGCCCTACAGATGCATATAAATAGCTGAAAATATAAACCCTTACAACAACAAATAGATAAATATTTGTCAGAGTTGGTGATTCCAGCCCCTAGTAGAAGGCACCTTCACTAACAAGCTTATTTTCTGAATAGTGAAATAAGTTAAATATTTAAACATTGAGCCTGGGCCATCTAGAAGAATGAATTAACACCCCATTAAAAATAAAGATATTTTCCTTTCCTTTATCTTTCTGGATATAAGACCAAGGGATCTGCTAAGTGGAACACTTAAAAGCCGAATCTCAGGTACAGTAGATCTACCAATATTTGTCTTTTATACTTGAATAATAAAGTAGTTGGTGGTCTCTAACGCTACTGCCTCCTAACATTCCTGGATTTTATTAGGATAACCTCATAAACCTGAAAGACCCACCCTGACAGCAGCAGCAACTTCAACAATCACAAGTTTCTTCTTGTACAGTGTGGACTCAAGAGTGTGTGAAGTATGCATGGGTGGCTTGGGGCATAATAGACCACAGGTTTAAATAGTTTTATGAGGAGAAAGAGGAAGGCAGGCCTGCCTCATAGTGCTAATATATAACCCTACCTGATACATACAGGGGTTTCATCCAGTCACTGTTACATGTGGCCAAATCCTCAGCTGGTATAAATTGATGAAGCTATGCTGGTTTCAACGGAGCTATGTTGATGTACACTATCTAAAGCTGTGACCCTGTATCTTCCCACCACACCCAACCCTTGGGTCACTAGAACATCTTTCAAACCGCTGGGACGTAAAGATATACCTAACACATTCATGCACCATGGAAAGATGTCTTTCCAGGCTACAGCTAGTCTGTTCAGCATTTAATTGTTCCTTCTGGTTCTTAAATGCACAGAACATAATGGCAGGATACTCAGTTAAAATCAGATGAAACTTTGAGTTGGCTTATTATAACAGACTGACCTCAGGGGATAAATGTTTTGCTGAGCCCATGTGAATTTACCCATGTACATGCCAATGTCATTAATAGAAATTGCACTGTGCTGAAAAAATGTCCCTCATCTCATCTTCACATACTACAGACAGCAGCAGGGTTTCCTCCATAATTTACCTTGTGCTGTTAGAGTTTTCCCTTCTGTTATATTCTTAGAAACATAAAAAATAAAAAATCTTAGCTCTGAAACTGCCACCATTGTAAGCAATTAGTTGCGTGCAGAATCTTCACAGATGGTCACAATGGCCACTATGAACTTTTAGTTTTCAGTGTTATGACTAGAATGGGGTAACCCCCACAGACCCTAAACTCCTACTCCATGATACCCTAAATCAGTTCACTTGAGATGGTACATGCATAAGGTCAATAAGAATAAATAACTGTAACATAACAAAACAATTGGACAGTATCATGACATAGTCAGAATGGGCAAATCTCAGGGGACTAGAACTGATGATTATTTTATGGACTTACTGTAGAACTCTTCTAAAGCTGGGCTAGGCATAAACAAGTGTTACTGTACTCTCTCATTCTACTTGTGTACAAACACACCTATTTACAGTTTCAACTGATTTTTTTTCTTTATCTTCACTCCTTTCACAAAGTCGCCCTGTATTTATTTCATCCAACCACCCAGCCCCGTGCACCTTCCCATCACTCCTTTTTTCACCCCCACTGAATCTTTCTCCCTTCTTCTTGTTCCCGCAGGCTGACCTAAATGGAATTTGAATCTAATCACATCCAACTTGAACTTTTAGATTGGATAAAAGAGTAAGCAAAAAGTTCATCAACAATATGTAAAATGCCAGCAGATAAGAATGTATTTAGCAAAGAATAGAATTCAGACCACTCAGGGTAGGATTTGCAAGTTTTCTGCATTGACTCAACTCCATTTCCAATGGGAACTTTTGTAAACACTACCAATAGAATTTTACATTCATGAATTAAAGTTCAGAAATAATTTATTATGTTCCCTTGGAAGACATCATTTGTAGAAGTTTATAGAGAACAGCTTGACTAGGGGGTCTGATTTATGACAATTAGGAATAAATTCATAAATTATATGACCTACCTGGCGTTACTCAAGGGAAAAGCAAAACTGGATTAGCAAGGGTGTTTCATATAGGACTCTCATATTTTAGATACACACACCCATGCATGCACACACAGTTCTGTGCGCTTTGGTAAGGATTATTCTATTTAAACTTAAATGCACCATACTTTAATAAGACAACAGAGTCCTGTGGCACTTTTAAAGACTAACAGATTTATTTATTGCATGAGCTTTCGTGGGAGAAACACGGCTACCCCTTTGGAATTTGACTACATACTTTAATAGTTAGACTTGTCAATAATATATTGCTATTCATAGCATATATTAGTAATTAATTTATTATTATTATTCCTTATTTCTATCAATGTAGTGCCTACAGCCCCAGAACCCCAATGTGCTAGGCACTGTACATACATAGAGTTAAAACAGACCCTGCCCCAAACAGCTTACAATATAAATAGACAAGACAGAAAAAAGTAGTATTTACCTCCGTTTTCCATATGAGGAATAGAGACAGATGCAACTCTCCACCAGTTCACTTCTGTTATATGCTGGGGTAACTGTTGAAATCAGTAGCATTGTTAGTTTAATAAGGAGTAGCCAGAGAGAATAAGGCCCTGATTTTTAGGGGTTCTCAGGCTTTACTGCACTTGGCATTCCAGCATCTCACTTATTTAGGAGCATAAGTATCATTTAAAGTGATTTAGGCACTTGGGATCCTAAGTCTTTAGGCTTCTAATGCCTCAATCTATTTTGAAAATGGATCCTAGTCTTCTAAACTGGAGGCACTGCAACCCTGAGCACAGCAATATTTAAATAGCTTTAAAAATCTAGGCCTATGACAGCGATACATTCAATTTTTTTTCACTAGGAGGGTGGTGACACACTGGAATAGCTTACCAAGGGAGGTGGTGGAATCTCTGTCATTAGAGGTTTTTAAGGTGCAACTTGACAAAGCCCTGGCTGGCATGATTTAGTTGGGTTTGGTCCTGCTATTAGCAGCGGGTTGGACTAGCTGACCTCCTGAGGTCCCTTCCAGCCCTAATCTTCTATGATTCTATGAAGTGAACCCAGATTTCTTGCCATCCAGCCCAGTGCTGTAACCACCCTTCTTCTAATACAGTGTAACATAGGTTACCTCATATGGCCAAATTCTGCACTGGGATATGTGAGAGTCTCATAAGCTTGCTCTAAATGGGAGGACTGAGCAGAACTTGGCCCACAGTGAGCGAGATTGATGGACTGAAAATGCCACATACTTTGCTGTTTCTTCAGTGAGGAAAAAAAAAAGAGGAGTGGGGAGTGGGGTGTGGAAAGGGAAAGAGCCTGAAACAAGCCTAAAAGAGTAAATAAACCAAGGCTGCATATTTTTTTTCATTCTGCAAGTAAGAAATTTATATATGAATGTATAAAAACACAAGGCCAACTACTACAATCTCCTCTTAAATACACTAGAAAGCCCTACAGCAGAGGTCTCCAACCTTTTGCCAACAGATAGCGCAACACTCATAGGTTTCAATGGCAACTGCCCATCAGAAGTAGATCTCAATCTACTGGTTGGGGACCACTGCCCTACAGAAATGGTCAACACACAAAATCTGTCTGCCTTTAGACAGGTACATAAATTATATCCTTCTTTTGGGTGCAGGCAGGGGAAAACATCCCAATGTAGGATTTTTTCACTCTTTCCCCCCAGAAGCCTCCAGGCCTTTTTGCTGTTAGTTGAGTCTGCCTGGATGGCATGGAGAGATGGGCTTTGAATCCATGCAAGAATAAACAGCTCAACAAGAAAAGTAGGGAGTTCAGTTTGCTGCATTCTTAATCCTAATGTTTTTTGCAGTTTATGGGAAACTCCTATAAACAGAGTGCAACACAGTAAGCCCTGGCTGTTAATATGCTGTCTAGACTGCTCAAAATATTACTTTTCTCTTTGATTTTCATGGATCATGACTTAAACTTTTGACCTTGCTCCTTCCCTGTGCCCATCATAAGTTGTGTCCCTTTCCAAGTATTTAATAGCCTGACTACTTGTCATCCCAGCAGCTGGAGATACAGAGAACAGGCACACTTAAAACCTCTTCTTTATGCTGCTGAGAAAGCACTGAATAATATCTGACATAAAAGGTTAGAAAATGCTGTCAAGCCTTCTATACAGCATGAAATATTTTGCACCCTCCCAGGCTGGGCGAAATTGATCCAAGTTGACAGCAGACAATTCTGTGTGGATATGTGTAACCCCATAAGATAGCTGCTGGGAGGTGGCTCGGGGTTTTTGATGAAACCATACGAGCACTGGGGCATTGCTAATGCATGCCTTTGATTTCTGCTTATGGCCCCCAAGTTGAGTGATCTATCTTACTGGCACCATCTTGACTATTTTTAAATGCCGTAGCAGCTGGTTCAACACATAGTTCAGAGATTTATGCTTATTGTCAAAAAGACTTTTGATGGGAGGGGAAATTCTGGACTAATGTCTACAGCTCATACTCTACACAGATATAGTTTTCATAATTTGTCCTAGTCCATCCCTAGCATAGATTTTAGGAGCTAAGAGGAGCCTTTGACTGAGGCCAGGCAAACCTGAAAGAGCTGCAGCAAGAATGATTTAAAACAGCTTAGGATCTACCACCACTGTCTTAAGTGTAAGGCATGGCTTTCAAACTATGGGTCACAGATCCTCAGGTACTGGGTCACAGCCTCTCTCTGCGGCCACTCCAGGCACCTACTTTCTGGAGCAAGCGTGGGAATGGGTCCCCAGGCATACCTTAGAGAGGGCTTGCTCTAGGAGGTGTCTTTCCTGGGTGTCCCTGGGGACCTGTCCCCAGACATGCCTTGGAAAGAAACTGCTCAGAGCTTCTCCTCTCTGTGGCGTGCCTGGGGAACCCTACCCCAGCCAAAAGAAGCCATCCAGAGTGGCTCTTTTTGGCGGCAGCTGGTGTGGGAATCCCCAGGGATGCTGCAGAAAGAAGTACTATGGGCATCTTTTGGCTATGTGCCTGTGGAACACCCCTCCCCCCCAATCATGGCTGCTGCTGAATCTTCAGGCAATGGCTGTGGCCGCCGCATGGCTGAGAGGTTGGGGAGGATGGGGCAGCATGGTGGTTGGCAAAGATTGCTGACCCATGGCCCTGGGCTAGGTCATAGGCATAAATGATTTTTTTTAACTGGGTCCCAAGAAAAGAAGTTTGAAAACCACCGGTGTGAGGTACAGTCCTGAAGTTCATTTATTTTTATGCCCTTTGTGCGCTCATAGCCAAAGAATGACACTCCTCCTACAGTTTGGGACAGGCCCGTATTATATAATGAAATAAATAAATGGAAACAGAGCTAACCACACCGTTGCAGAAGCAGTAGGCAGATGGACAGATATGTGCATGGACCCATAAAGACCTGCTAGCTTTTAGGTAATTATGTGATATAGTAACAATCCAGACCATCATGCTGGTGGGGGGCATTGCAAGACCCCAGGAAATCAGGTGCCAGGTTATGAAAGACGTTGTGCTACTTCCATGTCTCATGCAGAACTACAAGTAACTGCCTCCAAGTGCTTCATCTGCCAGCACTTAAAAATTAACAGAGACTCTTGAGGCGAAGAAATTCAGAATCACGCTTGGTCTGGTTTGCATCCCCATTTCAGCAAGACTGAGGTAAACTTGCACTTCATTCTCAATCCATGAGGCCAGACAAAAAACTAAAACTGCTTTCATGGCACTGATGGATGACGGTTAGACAAAACCTTGGCTGGGATGATTTAGTGCGAGTGGTCCTGCTTTTAGCAGGGGGTTGGACTAGATGACCTCATGAGGTCCCTTCCAGCCCTAGTATTCTATGACCTCCTCCTGCAGTGGATGGAGGACGAACACCCATTCTCACCCTTCTGGATCTCCCTGCTGCATTCAACCCTGTTGTCATGATCCTGTTCTCACACCTGAGAGAGGAGGCAGGAGCCCAGGATAATGTACGAAAATGTTTTCAGTCCGTCCTGGAGGGATGCACTCAAAGAGTAATGAGGGAAACTGCACCTCCACTTTGAGATCCTCGCTTGGGAGGCTTCTACAAAGATCCGTTCTCTCTGATTCTTTCTGACATCTACACGCAATCACTAGGTGAACTGGTCAGATGACATAACTCAAGAGCTAGCGATATGCAAATGTCACAGAGCTCTACCTGTCCTTTGCCACATACAATTACGGCACTTCCAACCAGATGAATCAGTACTTGGATGAGATCATCTTATGGATGAGAACAGCTGACTGAAGCTGAACCCAAACAAAATACAGCTGATGAGTTTGATGAGTTTGTAGCCACGTTGCAGTCTCCTTTGACTAAAGGTTCAAATCCACATGTGGACAATTCAATCTGGGAGTACTCTTAGATTTATTCACTGATGCTGACATCACATCACAATGGTTGTGAATAATGCCATCTCCAACTGGCTAGGAGACATCCTGGCAGACAAAGACCTGGCCATACTCATTCAAGCCTTCATTGTATTTTGGCTGGACTACATCAGTGTGCTATACCTGGGCTGGAAACACCAGAATTTAGGAAACTCCTGCTAGTATAAAACACCGCAGTTTGTCTCCTCAGCAACACAGGCTACCACAAACATGTCACCCCGGTCCTCCACCCTCTACACTGACTTCCCATAGCACTTCTAATCAAGTTCAAGGTCTTGGTCCTTATCTTCAAAGGGCTCCATGGCTCTGGCACAATGGACCACTCAAGAATAAGGGGAAAGCTCACCTGTGCTGGAGATGGAACCTTCTCTGGGTGCTGGTCTGACTGTGGAATGAATTCCCCCAGGAGCTAAGGGCCACCGCAAACCTTTCCTCTTCAAATGTAACGTGCCTTCCTTTAACCTTGTCTTCTCTAACACTGACATACAGCAACAGTGATATTTATTTAATAAATAAATATACCCCCCCCCCGCACCCCAAACAAGACATGCTACTGTACACGCCTCTCCCATTGAGGAGAGGATAACAGATCAAGCAACGTGTGACAGACTTATGGTCATGTTGCTCACTGCCCTGCTGGAAGATGCTCAGCTCAGTACAAAAATCTCTATAAAATATATTAGAAAAGGATTTTAGGCTCCTAACGTTCATTGATTTCAATTATTGCACATTTTTAATGGAATCTAAAGGGTTTGGCCACGCCACTGAACAATTTTAAATTCATGGGCCCTGTTCTCACCTTAGATATGTGCACAGAATGATGTGGTGTTTATGCTGCACATATCTCTGAGGGCTGAATTTGACCCATGACTTATAAACTGCTAAAGTATTTTGAAACATTTCCAACCTGCCCTAAATCCTATCGAAGGGTCAAATTATCTTTTAAGATGTGCACATGGATCTGTGTGCTCTTCTCCCTAATTTGCAGAACTTCCATGTCAAAGAAAGTTCCGTCCATTTCAATTGAGGGTTTGTCTCCACTGGGGGCAGGGTTATAATTCAATCTTTGGCTGTCGAATTACAGAAGGTGAGTGATCACACCAAATTGTTTGCTCAGGGTCTTGCATCCCCACTGCTCACATTACTTCCTGAAATGAATTGTACTGTGGGTAGCAGGCGCAGGGGCTTGTGGGGAGGCTTGTGTCCTCCGCTCACTCCTTGCCCCCCCATAAAGAAAAAAGAGTGAGAAAAGTTTTCCTTGCTGTTTCTCTTCTGCAGGCAGGACAGGCAGGGACAGTGCTTTATGCAGAGAGAGGAATTAATTGAAAACTTGCAGCAGGGGAGGAGCTATGTTGTCATGGAAAGAAACAGGAAAAAACAGTTGAGCTACTCTCTGGCTACACAGATCTAATTTCAAATTGTAGATTTCGACCTCAGTGCTATGCCACTCGCAGAGGTGGTGTTAGCAGGTCGAATTACAGCTCTGTTTTTTTTTCGAGTTCCAAAGGGGCAGCCATGTTAGTCTAGTTCAGGAAAACAAATGAGGAGTCCTGGGGCACTTTTAAAGATTAACACATTGATTTATTGCATGAGCTTTCGTGGGAGAAAATCCCACTTTGTCAGATGCTTGCATCAGACGCTCCCACGAACACTCATGAGAAAAATAAATGTGTTAGTCTTTAAAAGTGCCCCAGGACTCCTTGTTTGTTTTTTTCGAAGGTACTGCTCTGACCGTGAAGACACAGGCTGTAGAAGGTCAAGGTAAGCAGCATTATGCCGAACTTCACTGTCAGTTTAGACCAGCCCTCAGATGTTTAAACTGAGGGAATAACTGTCCCTAAACATTTTTCAGGCATGTAGTAGCTTAAATGTGTGTAAGGCACAGATATTCTCTATGCATGGTTAGTTTCATTGAGCACATTAGAACTTATACATCTCCAGAGCTAAGGCAGCCTCTGAAATAACATCTCAGTGCTGTGATATAAATTTAGGCATGAATTGAATACACACACACACCCACACCTACCCCAGTTCTCTATACAAGTTCAAATGAGTCCCTAAATTTTTTTTGAGCTATTCATGTCTGAACCAGACTCTCTCAAGAGGCTCATTTGCTTGCTTGATAAACCAGAAAAGAAGAGTGTTTTCATACAAGCATTTTAATACAGGAAATATGGGTCTAGTCAGTATCTGTCCAGCTCCATATGTCTGGGGCTGGGGAAGTTGATTTGAAATGCTACTTAATGTCTTTTAAAGAACTATTTAAATAGCTTCACAGGAGCAGCATCCACCCACCACAATCTTCCCCCTCTTTAGAACATGCTGAATGGTTTGTTTTGTTTTTTTTTCAAAATCACCCTTAATGGAGAAAACAGAAACAAAGTTAAAAGAGAAAATCGACGACGAAATTGCATTTAGAAGATACTTTACAAAATACTTCTTAATGATCACTTCTTGTCTGGCTTCATAACATAAAAGAAATTATATAAAATTGGGCAATCATAGAGCTCCTATTAGGTAGAGTATGGCTCAGAGCTGGGCTTCTAAATTCCCTGAGGGAAGGCTAAATTCCATATGGAGTGCTACTCTGTTGGCTAAGCAGTCCAGAAGCAATGGAAGGGTGAAAATAACACCCACCCCAGAATAAACAAACCTGAAATGAGCTTTAAGGAAATGATTGACTAACGGTGAAGTGCAGGCCCCAGGAAACATTGGCTGTTGAATGCTCCCAGGTGCTGTGTTAAATTCTCATTTGATGGGAGTCTGGAACAACATTTCAAAAATGGTAAAATTCGGGGCATTCTAGAATTAAATCCTGTACTTCTCGACAAAGGAAGTGAAAGGCATGATGCTACTTGACAAAAAAGGCATTAAAGAACTTCCCTGCACTTTTGTTTCTAAAAAGAAAAAAGATCTAAGCAACATATTGATAGTATGATGCATAAAGAGGATTTTTGAACAAAGGGCCAGTGCTGTTGTATATGGGATAGAAAGTGTGATTCTATTCTATAGCACCAGGCTAAACACATGAACAGAAGTGGGCACTTAACTTTTTGGATGTCCAAGTTTTTGTTCACAAAAAAAGCTAAATTTGAGGGCTGGCCTTAAAATGAGAGATTTAAGAAGTTCAGTTCATTTAGCTTCTCAAAAAGAAGATTGAGAGGTGATTGTATCTTTATGGAGAGAAAATACCAAATACTAAAAGACTTTTTAATCTAGCAGAAAAAAAGCATAATGAAAACAAAGGACTAGAAGGCAAAGTCAGACAAATTCAAATTAGAAATAAGGTGCATATTGTTAACAGAGAGGGTACTTAACCATTAGAATAAACTATCAAGGAAAGTGGTGGATTTCCCATCTCTTGACGTCTTCAAATTGAACTGGATGCCTTTCTGAAAAATATGCTCTAGCCAAACACAAATTATTGGGGTAACTGGGTGAAATGTTTATGTCCTGTGATAGGAAGCCAGAGTAGATGATTTAGTGACCCCTTCTGGCCTTAAATTGGGTAAATCTATGAGTCAATTGTTTTGCCACAGTGTAACAGTAACAATATTAGTTTAACTTACACATACAGATTTGCTAGCAACCAAAGAAGAGACAACTATAGTGAAAGAAAGGTCATAATTCCCACTCAGGAGAGCATATGTTTAAATCCCACTGATGTCAAAGGGAATTAATCATGTATATTTAAGTGCTTTCCTGAATCAGTTGTATGCAGTGGATCAGTATCAGATAGCCTAATCCAAAGACCAGTGAAATCAATGGGAGTCTTTCATCGAAATCAAGTCCTGTCTCCTGGCAAAATGGCACCAGTTCCTTCTACCTTTCTATTTTACTTTTTTGTTTTGTTTCCTTACATATTTTTTTAAATTATTTTGAAACCTTTTCTCTACCTCCTCCTAAACTCTATCTCAGAGGTCAGAGATAGATTACCCACCACACTGGGTGCGTCTACACTTACAAATTTAAGTCAACTTAAGCTTGCTTAAGTCAACTTAATTTAATCTGCATCCACACTACATTTTCCTTAAGTCGACTTAGGGGGCTTTAGGGCTTCCCCACTGCCCTCCCTGCCAGGGTGGCTGGTACAGCCACAGCCTGGCATGCCCCCCCCCACAGGTCAGGACAGAGCCCTGCCCACCCTGCCCCTATGCCCTGCCAGGGTCCCTGTCAGGCTCAGCCCCCATTGTACCCAGGTACAATGGGCAAAGGCTGAGCCTCCTGGCACTTGGCAAGGGGTTCCCTCCCTGCCACCGTGGACCTGTCGTAGGTCCACCTAGCCCCTGCAAGTCGACCTAGGCGTGGAGGTCCCCTCTAAGTCAACTTAAATTTTGAGTGGGGACATGCTAAGTGGATTTAGCTAAGTCGACTTAAATTAACAAGTGTAGACATAGCCACTGGCATATATTTCATCAGAAGAAGAACTGGTAACACAGTCTATTATTAAAGTTGCCCAGCATTTCACATTATAAAATCTTGTTTGCAGTTGCTTATCACTTTCCAAACTCTTTGGGGTGAAACAGTCCAAACTGGGTGCCTGCCTCAGGCTGAATTTTTTTTATCTTTTAACTTCAGCCACAATGGGTCAGTCTTTTCCAAAAACGATGCATAGGAAATATAGGAAGTTTTGCCCTTGTTAAGAAAATCTGATGACATTTTCTTTGAACAGCTCTAACGTCTCCATGCTTTGAAACAAATATATTTGACTGGGGTGGGAGTGAGGTTTATTTATATATTCATTGGGCCAGGATGCGCATTTTACTGTCCCTATGGAAATCCACGGAAATTTGGTCAAGTGATGATAAGCCTTTGAAAAATCCCAGTTCAGATACGGTCAGTTGAGGCATCTTTGCGTTTAGCAGCCAAAAAGATTTCGTCCTTATTGAGCATGCTCGAGTCTCTCTCATGGCTCCTATCACTGACCAAAGTGAGCACATGCCTTTCCATAGAGCAACCAAGCATGCTCCAGCCCAGGACAGCAGAGGTAAGCCAAAGATTCCCTGTGATGGCTACTTCCAGCTGCCCTGGGCCCGGGAAGAACCTGGCACTGGAGCTAACAGCAGGGATTGTCTTGCTCCTACGCTCTCAGGGACCTCACTGCAGGCACCCAGGTGAGGAGGAAGCTACCTGACCTGAAAACAGAGAGAAGAAAAGCTAAACTGGGGCAGAAACAGGAAAAAGTAATATATGATCATGTAGTTAAAGACTGTCTCATACCTCATATGCACAAAGAGGCTGAATTAAGGTTGCACGGGCAATCTTAATTCCAGTCTTTCCTGACTAGGGAGCGCTTGACTTTGCAACTTCAATAAGGGTCTTTCAACATAGTTATTTTGTGTTTAATGTGTATACATACTTGCCCAACACTACCAGTGTGAAGAACTAAGACAGAAATCTCCAAAGTAATATTTTCCCATTCCTTTTGCCCAGACTTAGAGCTGTGTTACCCTCGCAGACATCCTACAGAACAAACAAAGAACAGGAATAAGCACAACACTAACCTAGAAATTGTCTTTCAACTTGGGTATTTCCTCTTTCTCTCCTTGTTCCTTCCATCTTCTCAGACTCTTTCCCGTTCCTCTGAGCCGGGTGTTAGTTCTTCCCTTTCTATTTACTCTCTGGTCTCTCTTCCCTTTTCCCTCTTCTCATGGTTAGAAAAAGAAAACACTGGTCTCATTTCCTTTATTTTTCATATCCTCATTCTCACTTGCCTCACTCTTGGCAGTCCCTTTCCAATTGCCCATCAGCTCTATGATCTTTTCTCTTGGTTTCTATTACATTTTCACCATGACATTTCACCTTGGTCCTCCCTGTTCTATTGGTCTTTTGCTCCCAGCTGGTTTGGGGCCTGCTCTCTCTTTTCCATTTCCTGGTTCCATACACCTTTTTCTCTGATGCGTCAGTCCCCGGTATCCCCTGTCTCCTCCCTACATTGTTCTTTCTCCTCCGTGGAGGTCTGTTATCAAGTCCCCACCATTATGCCCATCTCATACTCCTAGCTACCTTCCACGGCCCTCCATGTTTCCAATCAATCTTCCTTTCCCCCTCAATCTTTTTGTCACTTCACATGGATCCCATTCATCTTCTCTCCCCGCACCTCCTCTGTATATACCTACCTCTTGTTATGTCTCCTCTTCTCTCGTGAAAGAATGATCACTGAGGAAGACTCATCTTTGTGCACCACCCTTTGCCTCTATGCAACATGAGAGGAGTCCTGATCCGGGCAGGACCCTGAAGAGGAAACACCATGCAACTAGAAGAGTCTTCCCATTACTACCAACCAGTAGCAATCCATCAGAAGTGGAATCCAGGCCACCCTCAAGGCCTCACACATGCAGCCCTTTCTCTCAACAGGCAACATAGATGCATGAGGGTGGCTCGCCTGGAAGTAAGACTGGCTGAGGTACAGTCACACCTCAGCTAATGGCAGCTCATAAAGAAAAAGAAACCTCCTTCAGTTTAAAGTTAGACTTTTTCCTCTCTTTCTTCTTCAAAAGACAGACAGGTTTGAGACTGACTTTGGAGCACTCTCTGCTATGTGCCAGATACTTCAGTAAGGCTGATTAAGTCCTGCATTTACAAGTAGGCCTTCCATCAGAGTTAATTCAAGGCAGATGTGCTAGGTTCCACAGCCAGGGAGGCAGCCATCTGAGAGCTGCACGGGTCTCTGTAAGAGCCCTTTTTTTAACTGCACTTTATAGCACAGTGGGAGGAGGTTAACTGGTGTAAAAGTTTAATTTCAAATAAGGATCCCCTTTTAAAGCTGTATATATGCATATAGTTTTTATGAGCCTTGTATTACAAAGTCAAAAGGGAGGGCTGAGGGGAGGAAAATCATCGCTCCAAAAGATTTCAGGATCAAAGAAATCCAACCTGTCAAATATTAAGATATTTTTATGAGGAAACAGAGCTCGCATTTTCTCCAGAAGACGCAAAGAGAGGCAACGAGTGGGAAAATATTTAACTAGATTCAATGTTATATTAGGTGGGGAAGTGGCAACGCCAATGCTAATATGTTGCTTTCAGAACCTTCTAGCTTGGCTTCTTCTGCCAGAAATATTGGCAAGAGAAGATCCTGCGCTGAGAATATTTATTAGAAAAGTACTAGATTTGCACAGTTTAACAATAGCAGGAGGGATTAAAAACTAGCTGTATGCTCCTTCCCATAGCTTTCAAACATATTTTGCTTTTTGCTTGTAAACCAGCACAACCACTCTTATTCCCTGAAATTATCATCAGTCCTGGTTTAATGCAGTTTTATTATCTGAGTTATGTTGGATGGATGGATTATGGCCAACTTCTTACAGTTAAACACACGACACATGAGGTGTACAGCTTGCTCACAAAATCTGAATTGATTTAGATTTAAATGTTATATCTCAGTGGTGTTTGCATCTTGGTTCATTTTAATAATATCTATCTTAATTTTTCAGGCCAGTTTTTGATGGGAATCCAGCTTACTGTTGCATTCGTGTCCCAGCATTTTCTCTCTCACTAATGTGGGACAATCACATTCGTTACTTGCATTACAGTAGCACCTAGACTCTCAGCCGAGATCAGGACCCTACTGTGCTAACTGCTGTCCGAACAACATTCTTGAAAGATCTTAAATTCTACAGAGCCAAGACAGTCAATGGAAGTCCTGTTACCTCCATTTTATAAATAGGGAACTGAAGCACAGAGGGATTAAATGATTTGCCTAAGTCTACATGAGATACCCAATTTATGTATCGCAGAATGCATATCTCCCGTTGACTTAGTTACTCCTACTTACCTGGCTGTCTTCACGCTGCTCTGTCGACCAGCAATGCTCTCCCATCGACGCAGCGTTACTCCACTTGGAGGGGTGGAGTTATTGCGTCAATGCGAGAGCGCTTCCTGGATCGATAGAGCAGGTCTCTAATGGCTGATCAATTGATTCCACTGCGTCAATCCATGAGGATCGACGCAGAATTTTGAGTGTAGACATGGCCTCAGTCATACAAGGAGTCTGTGGCAGAGCCAAGATGGCCCAGCTCATCACCACTTTAACCACAGCACCATGGTACCTGCCAATCGAGCTTGAAAACAGCACGTGAACAAGAGATCAGGAAAAGGCCAGTTGCATAAGTATTGATCAATCTCTCTTCCTAGTGAAGATTAATCATTTGATAATGGAGAAACATTACACAAAAGAAATCCTCTTCTTTCACTTGCTGCTTTCCTCACCATTTTAGTCCCTCAGTTTGGCAGGCCCTTAACCGATTCTCAAGGTCTCAGGCAGTTTTCATTCACCTACACACCCCAGAGTTGGAACGAGGATATTTACATGGGAGGATATTTTGAATGCTAAGGCAGTTGGAGATGTAGGCATGGCAGGGAATTTGCACACCTGTGGGGAAGATGTCATGGCCACTTGTGGAACTCTTCTCATGGGCAGTGGGGGACAGGAACAGGAAGCGCTTCTGCACTTTCGATGGCTCTGTTGCTGCTGAGCTTTTGAAGAACAGGTCTTTAGGATGACTCTTTCTAGTCCTAATCTTCACGCATGGGAACCTGGACCACACACACTCAGCCACCACTCGGCATATGCCTACATTGCAGTTAAAAGCTGTGGCTGGCCCATAGCAGCTGATCATGAGGTTAATAGATGTTTCGGGTGGGGCTAGGACCCTGCCAAGTGGGAGGAAGCAAGAGTTCAGGCCACAGCCCAAGCCCAAGCGTCCACACTGCAATTAAACTGCCACTTAAATCAGTGGTCCCCACATTTTTTACCTCCCCCCCCCGCACTTACGCTTGTTCTTGCTCCCCACCCCCTCAGCCATGGTTGGGAGCCAGGACTAGAAGAGTGCCAGGAGCGGGAGAGGAGCCACGATCAGGGACTGAGGCTTGGGCTGTGGCAGGGAGCAGAGCCATGGCCAGGCCAGCAGCTGGAATGAGGTGTGGAGCCACAGCTGGGCTGGGAGCCAGGGGCCAAGGCCCAGGCTGTAGCTGAGGTTCGGTCTGTGGCTGGGAGAAGAGTGGCAGCTGGTCCACGGTCAGGGCCTGAGGCTGGGGGTGGGGCTGTGGCCAGGGGCTGAGGTTGTGTCTGCTGCAGGCAGGGCTGGAAGCGGAGCCTTGGCTGGGAACCAGAACTGGAGAATAGCTGGGGGAGAGTGGAGCTAGATGGCCCTCCCTGCCTGCCCCCCCCTTGTGCTCTGGCCCAGGCTCCGCCACTCCCTGGGGGTGCCACAGTTTGGGGACCACTGCTATAAACCAAGCCCCTTAACCCAAATCAGCTGGCACAGGCTAGCCATGACTTTCTAAGTGCAGCGTAGACATACTCTGTAAGTACAGCAGTACCAAGGAGTTAATCAAGTAATCATCTACGGCACAAAATTCTCCCCACGATAGAGGATCTGCAATAGAGCCATATCAACCCTTTATATAAAGCTTTAGTAGTACACAGGGACTTGGGTGCAAAACGGATGAATATTATCTTTAGGCAATAAAAAACTAACTCAATCTCCAAACACATTAGGAGCAAAACAGGCAGAGAGAGACCACTGCACCAAATGAATTTCTGGTATAACTCGACTGATTTTAAAGAGAGTTATACCAAGGATGAATTTGACTCAATGTGTTTTCAATTCAGAATTGATGCCAAGCTGTAACCATTCCCATGTGAAACAAACTGACGTGTTTCTATCATACACCAACGCCGTCTAATGAAAAGCACCAACCTTGGGGCTTTTTCTATTTTCTCAAGTCTTTCAAACAAATTGATTCACAGGTGAATAACGTAAGAATAAATTATAGGCAGCAAAAAGCCCTGATAAAAATCTACGGGGGACATAGAAATCAGCCTAGAGCTTCCCTTTCCACCCCTGATTTTCTCTTTCAGTGCCTTTTGTCTTTCCAGTTTCCTCACAAGCAATTGGCCTCTCTGGCATTTGTAGGCCACAGGCCAGTTTGCTGACCTACAGCTATTTGCGATGGACATTTGTAGAGTCCAGGCAACCCCAGGGGAGAAGAGGGAGTTGAACACCAAAGATAAACAATTGAATCAACTGATTATATACACACGGTTATTGTATTATAAAAGTATATCAAATAAGGTCTTTTATGAGTGCTTGTAATGTTCTGAACTCGATGGTAATTATGAGATGTGTATACAGACTGTGGTTATGCATTTATGTGTACATAAACTCTGCTCCTAATTTGCATTGCAACACAGCTTCTGTACAGAGTAGGAGGGGTTGGCTCCAGGAACTGTGCATTGTGCCACCCAAGAAAAGACCGATGATGGGCCACTAATGTCAATGGGACAACTCGGAAACAGCTTGAAGTAACTTGTATACATTTGCGGTTCCTTATTATTTTAGCTTTGAATCTGTGATTTTTCTATTTTTAAAAATCTTTGATACGTATTTCACCCAAAGCAGGTCACTGGTGTGCAAACTGTGTGGAGAGCATGTGCCAAAGTGAGCTGTTTTTGGAGGGAGGGATGGGAGGCAGGTTTACAAGGGTGATGAACCAGAGGGGAAGAGACTGAGTGGCTGGTAGCTGAGTACTCCAAGTAGATGGAAGTGGGGAGATGTGGGCCCAGAAGGCTGTTAAAGTCACTCTGCTGGAAATAACTAAGCTGGTGGAAGTTGGGGTGAGACCTTAATGTTTGTGGGCTGGTTACTGGTGTCAGGCCTTTGAGCTACAGCTGCAGAGCTCTAAGGCAGCCAAAGTTATAAGACAGGCAGTGAGAGAATTCCTTACTGCTCTGGGAGAGCCCCAAGACCTCCCGACACTGTTAAAACCAGGAGCACTTCTCAAAAGAACAAAGGTCAGTCAAGCATAAGTCCCCCACCCCAGAAGACAATGGGATTTGGACACTTGACTCCCATTTGAGCCTTTTGAAAATCACTCCTGATCCTGGAAAAATTCCACAAACTCCATTTTATGTCCCTAGCTTCCATTGTAGAATAAGCAGGAGTTGTTTCACCACTGAAAAATTGCAGGCTGCATATTAATTGGATGCACATGGTTACTACTAGTAGAACGAGGTATGGCCATGAGGTATCTTTGGCTATTTCTACACTGGCAAGTTAGTTCGAATTAAGGAGGCTTAATTCGAACTAACTAAAGCCATGGCTACATGAGGCTTTAGTTAGTTTGAATTAAGGGCTTCCTTAATTCGAACTAATAAGTTCCAATAGGGTATTCGAACTAAGGGGTTAATTCAAACTAACTAGTTCGAATTAATCAATGTGGCCATGTTAATTTGAACTAATTTCTTAGTTCGAATTAACCGGCTGTTGAAATGAATGGGGATCGCTAATTCGAACTAAGCAAGTGCTTGCTTAGTTCGAACTAACAGTTGTGTGGCCATGCTAGTTTGAATTAAGCTAATTCGAACTCACTAAAATTAGTTTGAATTAGTTAGTTCGAACTAACTAATTCAAACTAATTTTTGCAAGTGTAGACATAGCTTTTGAGCTGAGCACACCCAGGAGAAAATTAGACTGGCAAACATCGAAAGGTTACTGTAGGCCTATAGGCTACTAAGGGTCACTAAAGGTGCCAGAGTAAAAGTTAAAGGTTAATGGAGGCTACAAACTGCCGGGCATGCGCAAAGCAAAAAATAGGCTAAAAGGTAACATGAGTCTAAAGGGTCAGATCCGGAGCACACTCATTATAGGTCTCACGGCCGCTAGAACAGTATATAAGGCAGACAAATGAGATATAGGGTTGCCAACTTTCCAACTTCCAAAGGGGTAGCCATGTTAGTCTAGTTCAGCAAAACAAAAAAGGAGTCTTGTGGCTCTCCAAAGATTAACAAATTTATATTTCACGTATGCTTTCGTGGGCGAAGTCCCACTTCGTCAGATGCCAGAGTGGAGAAAACTTTCCAATGTTTCAAAACCAGTCACTACAGCCTTCTCCCTCCCCAGCTGCTCACCCCCTCTGCCTCCCACACCCTTTGTTGCTTGCTCCTGGCTCCCCCAGGACTCACCTGTCACCTGCAGAGTAGCCTGGGAGCTGACAGCGACATGGCAGGGTAGCAGGGGCAGGGGAGGGGGGGAACTGCCCCCCCCACCGAGGACAGTTTAAATATGGCTGATAAGAAAATTGTTTGGAATGCTCACTGCCCCCCTTAGACCTGCTAACAAGTTTATTCAGTGAGGCTTTGGTGTACTGATACATGCTATTAGAGAGCCAAATAGGTATCATCGAGATCATTGTTTCAGAGTAAATGCCTTTTTATTTGAAGTACCCCCTCCCCCACTCCCTTTGTCACAGTTCAAGGCAGACTACTGGGGAACGATACCAGGAATGAGGCTGAAATATAATGCCATCCTTTTTATAAAATTTTAAAATTAGATTGCACGTTTTTAAACATCGGTTTCCTATTTTGACAATTAAATCACAATTGTGGGAATGAACGTCATTTTAAAGCTAGTTTTGAAAATCTCATGTCATTCTTCAAAAACGAATGACCAAAAGGTGACTGTACAAAGTAAGGTCATGAATCTAGGGTCTATCGTTCACTTCCAACACCCCGAACAGCTGAGAAATGTCCACAGAACACCAAACACCTGGTAGTATATATTCAAATGGGAAAACATAGTTAACAACAGGTAATAAAATAAGAAGTTACCTGGGTTAGAAATCAATCTTTGCAGAAGGGAAAGGAGGAAACTTATACATTTGATTACAGAATTATTTTGCTTTCGGAATGGGATTTTCTCCCACGAAAGCTCATGTGATAAATACATTTGTTGAAAGTGCCACAGGACTCATTTGTTTTATTGAAATCATCATAGCACAGACTTTTGGTGTGAGTTGAGGTGGAAGGAAACCCTTTTGTTTATAGGCAGCTGAAAGGAAAAGGTAACTGGTTTTGCACAGAACATGAACAGAGACCAAAAAGTCCCTCCTTCCCCTTCCCTACTCCAAGCCCCCTGTGGCTTTCCAAGTTAATTGTCATCTAATTGCCAATCAAAGAAATAGATAATGGGTAGCAATTAGATCTAGCGCCAACCAGTTGAGTCACTGACAATGCACAGTAAAAACAAATCAGCCGTCTAGTGGCACTTTTAAAGACGAACACATTTAATAAATAAATGTGTTCGTCTTTAGAAGTGCCACAGGACTCCTTGTTTGTTTGTTTTGCTGAACTAGACTAACATGACTACCCCTTTGGAACTTGCCAATGCAGAACGATATATTGCATTGTTTTCATGTACCCAGGCGTAAAGAGGGGGAAATCAGGACATGGTGAGCCCCAGACAGAGGGTTTGGAAAGAGCCTGGGCCCAGAAGGCTGAGAAGGCGAAGGGCTGTCACAGGCTGCGAGCCTAGCCTCATAGAATCATAGAATAATAGGGCTGGAAGGGACCTCACGAGGTCATCTAGTCCAACCCCCTGCTAAAAAGCAGGACCACTCTCCCTAAATAACCCCAGTAATTTGGTAGCAAAGGCTCAGAACCTGAAAGGTATATAAGTAACTAGCTCCTGTTAAAATCAGTACAAATCAGGTGCCTAAATACTCTTACGGATCTGAGCCAAAGCCACTTTGGAAAATGGGCTTTAGATCCTTTTGAAAACTTTATCTTTGTAGTTCATCTGCTCTGCTCTCCCAGTACATCTAGTATAAATCTTCTCCTATAGAACCCTAATTTTGACTATTTACTGAGACTATCTGAAAGGGGATAAACTGACAAACCAAGGAGAAGTCTCCCTCTCTTTGCATACGAGGCTGGTATGGGAATTTGCTTGGCACTGACTTTTTGAACATCTTTGACATTGGAGGATGTCCATACAGAGGGCATAGGAGAACCCTGAGTTAATACAAATGGAAGCTGTGACATACCAAAGTGTGGGCCAGATGTTTCTCCTGAAATTGCTCCCATGATACTGCTCAGGTGGCAAAGGGAAACTGGAACCTACCAAAGCTGGCCAGTTGAGAATTCCTCCAGCAGAGGTGGGGGACCACACTCTGAGCTGGCGTCTAGCTGCTACACTCTCCACTAACAAGAGAAAGTGTTGAGAGTGGGAGGACGCATACTGCCAATTTTCAGCTGGCATATGGCCCTGGGAGGACCAAAGCCAGCTGGCATAAAGTAGAGCAGCCCCTGGGCTGTTTTATTTAAACCATTGCCAGCAGATACACTGACAGAATGAACAGCTTTTTGAGAACCTCCCTTGCTATGGCGAAAATCTTGATGCAGGAGAGAATCTGAGCTTGAAAGTTTAAATTGTTCTTTTCAGGTAGCTACATCTCTCTTGTTTGCTTTCTACTTATTCCTGAGGTCCATGGGAGTTCTGTCTACCTAGAGATAGCAGGACAGTCCTGTATGTCACAGTCTCCTGAGGACAAGTCTCAGGTTTGGAGAATATGATTTAATACATGGCAGGACACTAATTTTAAACACCCGAAGTTCTATATTGCAACTTGCTTAAATTATGCAAATAACCAGAGATAGCTCCATGCCACAGCCTAAGGCAGCCATATGTTTCAGATTTTCCCTCTTTCAAAATGCCTGGTTGAATTTGGTGCTCATAGAAGTGGAGGATTAAATGCAAATCCTCCCTTTGGACTGTCATGTGGATCCCAGAATTTGGCTTTAAAGTATAGACCAGTGACAAGCCAACACTGTGCAAATTGCCCCATTATGCTCCACCGATGCATCTCTCTCATTCCTGACTTACAGCACAAACAGGTCTCAAAAGTAATATCTTAGTTTTATTATCCTAATGAAAACGCTGCCAAACGACGAATAAAGAAATGGAGTGTCCTAGATACTCAGCGAATGTAAGTCATGGAGCTATGCCAATTTACACCAGCTAAGGATAGGACCCAGTGTGCTGCTCTGCAAGCTTGTTTGCAGCAACGTCAAAGACTTTTGCAAAATGTGAACCTCAGCCAGTTTTGAGGCAGAGTAGAACTGAAAATGTAACATAGCCACAGGCACAGTGAACATTTTGGTTTTTCCATTAGCCAATATTCTCAGGTTACCAGACAGGAATTCACTGTGCTTCTTCACATTCCATGTTAACGAAACAAAAGATTTAATGACTTTAATGTAAGTGGTTAGAATGGAAGCTACTATACTTGACTGGAATTTGTTAGTGCCTACCAAATTCAGGGCTGATTAGCCTTGTATTTCACAGTTCTTGGCAACAGTGAAGGAAATGCATTCTCTTCAACTTCCACTGATAGCAATTCAATAGACTCCCCCCCACCGTCCACCCCACACACAGGACTATCAAATTCAAACCATCTTTGTCAATCTGCAGCTGCCCTTACTTACATCCAGATTTATGAGACATTCGCTTTGTCCCAGGTGGAGGTGCAGAAATCATGCTCTGCTTTCAGCTGACATCCATTTTTCCATATCAGATCAAGCAGCATGACCCTGTTAAGACTGCAACATAGCGATGGAGCAGAAGGGGTGAAGCTTTGTTGGAAATGGAGGAAATGATGACGTAATTTAGAATGGTTAAGAACTGAAAGGATTAAAGGACTTGGAGTCGGATTTGGAAAGTTTCTGGTGTTGCATACAGCAGAGGTATATTGGCTCCACCATCATCTGGCCAGAAATGTTCTTTTTTACTGGATCAAGATTGCTGATGTAGCTGTGCTGTCCACTAGCACTCACCATACTTAACACTCAGTCATCATTTCCAGCATAAACCCCTTTTCTATCTCCCCACCCAGTAGTTAGAATATCTCAGTGAATATTTGTGGCAGGTTGAAACTTGCCTCCAAGGTCTGGCCCAGTCCTGAGAGCAGTGGGGGCAGGGATCAGGTAAATGAGCCTGGGATGCTTTTCTTATCTCAGCTTATCAAATGAAAGCTTTCTGGACATTATGAATCACCCGGACCACAGTCTGACTCTCCTTTTTCATGGCTGTGGACAGATCTTTGGCCGCTACGCTCCTAGGAACTAAGACTCTTACAGAGTAGGCTTACAGAGGGACTTGATGCCAAAATTGTAAAAGCTAGGATTCATGGGACAGTCCCATGCCACACACGATGTTGCATGGGCCATGTTCTGCCTCTACCCTTACTCATAGACTCATAGACTTTAAGGTCAGAAGGGACCAGTACGATCATCTAGGCTGACCTCCTGCAAAATGCAGGCCTCAAGACCTCACCCACCCAATCCTGCAATAGGCCACCAACCTATGACTGAGTTATTTACCTCCTTAAATCATGATTTAAGGACTTTAGGATACAGAGAATTCACCGGTAGGTGAACCATGCCCTGTGCTACAGAGGAAGGTGAAAACCCCCCAGAGCCCAGGCCAATCAGCCCTGGGGGAAAATTCCTTCCCGACCCCAAATATGGCGATCAGTTAAACCCTGAGCACATGGGCAAGTCTCAACAGCCAGTTATCCAAGAAACAATTCTCTGTAATAACTCAGAACCCACCCCATGTACTCTCCCCTCTTAGGCCATTTGTATATCCACCACATGTAGCCCTTATAGAAGAGTCTTATAGAAATTAATAGGGATGAAATCAATGGCATTCCACTGAAATTAATCTGAATACCTATCCCATGTGCATCACAGAGTTATCCCCTCTTATCTGAGCAGTTAGCCAATATTCATGGTCTTGTGGGGTTCCTTGTTAGGAGCAGAAATGGAAGATGGAGCCAGGTACATAAAGTCCTGTTTCCCTAAACACAAGAACTCAAACAGGAGGAGATGATTTCTTTGCTCACTGTCCCAAGCCTCTTTCCAGCACACACTTTTCTTTACTCTTAGCTTTTCTCAGGGTCATGCTACAAGTGCAACTCTGGCCATGTCTGGGCTGCATTGTTGCCTTCTCTGTTGGCTTTGGTGCCTCTGCTTCTTCTCTTACTTTTTCATATACACCCCTGCGATCAAATCAGAGCACAGGAAACCCCTTGGTTCACCTGGCCCACCCATTCTCCAGGTTTGCGTACAGCCTAGTCCTTGGGCAGTGGTTTCCCATTGTTTCAGCTATCACTAAACAAAGGATTATTTCATTGCTCCCTCATTTAGCCTGAATGGAAGGCACCTGCCAGTCCCAATAGCTTCAATGAGGTGGTGTGTTTGCCCACCTTCCCTCATCAATGGCTCAGTTCTGCCCATTGTCGTGATAGACCTAAAAACAGAGATGCCCTGTCTGCCTATCTCCAACAGAAAAAAGACAAACAACCATCACCACCAAAACCAAGTTGATACTTCCCCTCTCAGCCCCCAAGAGGAACATCTTGCTGCTGAGCTTGCAGAATACTCAGTGGAAACAGAAGCCAGCCCAGAACCTGGGAAGTTTCTGACCCCAAGTTATAGTTTATTTTACAGGATAGTAGGGATTTCTGCTCTAAGAAGCAATGGAAAAGTTATGAGAAGCTCTGACATCTGCTAATGGTGTGGATTATATCACAGCACCACGTGGCGTTTAAAATGGTAACTGGGAATTTCAAACATTAAAAAGCAGCCTTAAAAAGTTTTTTCCCTGTAAAGTCACTCACTCATGTTTCCCTTTCAGTAGTAAGGGCTTGAATTTTGCTACTCTATAATCATTCCACATCTAGGTAGCCCCCTTGGAAACACAGAGCGTAGTAGGTGTATCTGGGAAATAGTACATTTCCAAATCTAGTCCATTTCATATTGAGGTAGTCCATGGAGTCTATGAATCACAAAATGACTTCTCCCAAGTATAAGTGGGGTATCAGTTTTTGTCCAGACCTGTGCAGGCTGTGGAGAGGATGAAACCTGTAGAGTTCTGTGTTTTTCCATGCCACAAAAGCAGCGTAAGCTATCTGTGAGCCTACAAACCATCCAGTTAATTCCCTGATTCTGACCCAATCCTGATTGCTGGCAGCTGCAAACTGTTCCTGAAGCAGGAACTCTAGATAGTTCTTCACACTGCAGGGAAGGATGTATGTTCCAGGCCCTCCTATAGCTGACTCAAGTCTCGCTAGCACTGCAAGGTCAGCCTCTGGTAGACATTGCCTTAGAGTCAAGTCCCAATGTCTATATTACTTGTACACTAATTCTGCTACATTTAACGTATGTGCTTTATGCTGACTGGTTTCTCTCCACTCCCCAGAAGTTGTTGAGTATTACAAAAACAAATGAACACGTGGTAGCACTGGGGAAATTTTTCAGAAGTGGTATAACATTTTTAACAGGCCAACTTTTGTTCTGATACATGGGTGCAACTTCTATTGAGGTAAGTAGGACTCAGCCCCATCTCATGATTCAGAGCAAAACTTGGACCATACAAGGCCATAGTGCCTATTGTCCTAGCTTCCTCCTGTATGCTCATGAATCTAATCATCACAGGTTATGTTAATTTTTAAAAGAGGGCCTGAGCAGTGCGAGTATACGCATAGCTACAGTATTCTCACTTCAGAAAGGCCTTAGCCATATGCATACAAGAGCAAAAATATTGAGCCAATCAAGAAATTCTCCAGACAATGGGTGTGTCTACACTTACAAATTAAGTCAACTTAAAATACTCGGCGTCTACACTGGGCTTTCCTTAAGTCGACTTAAACTGCTCCTTAAGTCGAATTAAGGAAAAGTTGGTTTGAATTAATAACACCTCATTTTAATTCGAACTAGCGCTTAAGTTGACTTAAGCCAGTGGAGACGCGGAGTAGTGCCTAGTTGGACCTTTTTAAGTCGACTTAAGACGTTAAGTTGACTTAATAAGGTCAAACAGGGGCCATGTCTACACTTGAAAAGTTAAGTCCACTTCTGTTAAGTCGACTTAATAAGTTCCACTTTAAGTCAACTTAAAGTCAACCTTATTAAGTAGACTTCATAAAGTTGACTTAACTTTTCAAGTGTAGACATAGTCAATGAGGGTTTGCCTGTCTAAGGACCTCTGAGTTTGGCCCATAGATGATATAAAATAATATGGGAGGGTAATTTTATAAGCTATCCTAATGTATATAGGAACAGAAAAAAATACAGAACAGAAGTAAAAATAACATTTCTCGCCAATGGCTGAAAACCTATACCGTTAAAATCTTAACTTCTCTTCAGTTATTTGTATTTTATTCTACCCACACATTTAAAAAGAGGCTACAATTAGTGCTGACTGGAGAAACTTCAAGAGACCCTTATTCTATCAAAATATGCAATTCCACAGAAACAAACACTTCATTAAATCAGGTACATTTCACTCAGTTTTTGCTTTGGAAGACAACCAGTGGGAAAACTGACAACTGTGACATATCCCATTTCAACATTTTCAGAAAAAAATGTTTTGATTTTTTTGTTTTGATGCAACTTTGTTTTGAATGTTTTATTTTGTATTATAGACATTATCATGCATAATAATACAAAATGAAAATGTTAACATCGAAACAAAAAAAAATTTCAATATTGTTGAAACAAAACATTGTGATGGACCTGAAATGTTTTTTTTTCCTTTTCTTCAGAATTTTCTAGAGTTTTGACATTTTCAAGTTTAATTCAGAAAGAAGCCAAATTTCAAAGTCTCATAACCCTTTATGAAATGGAACTTTCATATTTTGTACAACATTGGTTCCAGTCAGCTGTCTGGAGGCATATTTATGTTCAGGCTGACCGTTTAAACATTTTGTAAATGTATTATGTTCAATAGGACAGTAAGAAAGGAGAAAAGTATCTTGTAATAAGTATTTTTTCTGTACAAATGACATGACGTACCATCAGATGTCATAATAACAATTGACCATTAGGTTGAAAAATATTTTATCATAAGCGGCTACAATTTTCTTACATTTTCAACATACAATTACTTGTATTATATACTGCAAAATAAATTAGCAGTGGAACAAAGCATGATTGGGTCCTTTATCTTTCTTTGAGTGAACTCTGTTGGACATGTGGAATGCAAATTTCAAATTTCCCCTGTCATTCCAGATGCACAAGATTATATCTGTAGGTCCTGTTCAGTTGAATGTATTGCTAGTGCCGACTCTCTCACATAATTGCTTTAAAAGGCTCTTTTCTCTTTGTTTTCTCAAGGACTTGCCCCAAAATGTTTCTGTTCAAACCACCATCAGATACAATTCCAGCAGAGAAGCATAGCACAATAAATAGCAATTTCAGGGATTTTTGCTTTCAAAGTTAGGGGCAGTTTCTCTTGGTTGTTATTTGTTTCTCCTCTAGAAGATAAAGCTTCAAGAGCTCATTGGAATGGACCACATTTGTAGGAGCCAAGAAATATTAAAAGTAGAGAGGGGTGTGTACCGAAAAACCTCAGACAAAAGGACTCTGGACAGGGACAGAGTTGTTTTGGAAATCTGAACTCAGTCCAATCACTTCCCAGCTTTGAGATATTTAAAAATCTGGATCCCGGTCAGAAGTTTGTGACCTTGAACCTGTTTCTTTTTTAATTTTTATTTATTTAATTTTCCAAGAGGAAAAAGATGTCTTACTGTGGATCACAATTTAAAAAAACAAACAAGAAACAATGGAGTAATCAGTGAAAATCCTCCTGCACAGTACGGCTTGCAGAAGATGCAGTGTGGTCCTAGCTAATGATAGGAGAGTATGATGTGGGAGATCTGTCTCTCCCTCTGGCACTGATTTGCTGGCACCTTGAGCAAATCACTTTGCCTCTGTTTCCCCTCCCACCCTTTGTCTATCTTGCCTGTTTAGGTTGTGGACTTTCTGTTACTGTGAGCATACAGCGCCTTGCACAGTTGAAGCTAATACTGTACAAATAACTGGGGGTTTTTTAGTTTTAGTTTTTTAGCTCCAAAGAATATCAAAATTCCCTTCCCCCACACATCTACACTCATTTCAGGTACCAGAAATGAAAAAAATTTAACTATTTCATCAACTGAAAAAGTGGGGAAAAAATTAATTTTGGGTCAAATGAAGTATTTCCACAATGAAAAGTTGCTTTGAATTGAAAAATAAAAACCTTTCATTTTGAAAATGTCAAAATGAAGCATTTCATTTTTTTAAAAAAGTTTTGGTTGGTGGGTTTTTGGGGGGTTTTTTGTGAATAATTTGTGGCATCTGACAGAAATTTGTAAACATTTTTACTTGACCCAAATCTGCATTTTTGACCATCAACAGTTTCCTCCAAAAAAAATTCTGCCCAGATCTAGTTGTGGGGAGGCCTCTAAGTATTGCAAACAAATAAAAAGAATCAGGATCTAATTAATCAATTGCTTCACAGATCCATCGGGTAGTTTATAGCATAACGTTGTAACATATTTCCAAATCAAAATCGTCCCATTAACACAAGGAAGGGAAACTATGCTACACCCTTGCTAGCAACAGCTACATTTGAATACCATCATGGATAGTTCCAAAGGGGTAGCTGTGTTAGTCTAAAGCAGAAAAACAACAGAGTCCCGTGGCACTTTTAAAGACTAACAGATTTATTTATCGCATGAGCTCCACAGGACTCTGTTCTTCATCATGGATAGGACAGTTCTGATTCTAGTGTGGAGAGGGCTCCTGTGAGGTGGAGAAAACCATGCTCAAAGAAGGGAGATGAAATTCAAGATTCACCCACTTCCTTCACATTTGTAATTTCTCTTCTTTCCCTTTGGAACCTTTTCAATTATTCTTTTCTTCAAAATGTTTGTACCAACTTTATGCTTTCCATCTTGCGCCCATCATTATTTATGGCTAATATTAAATGTATCTGATATTGATCACCAATAGAAAGGAAAAAAGTGGATGTGATGAGTGTATTCTGTATGCTGACAAGCCTGAGACCTGGAATTTATGAGCAGGGGCATTTCCTAGTCCTGTGGATAAGCTGGGACACAACTGTCAACTCAAAACTGCCATGCTCATATGGTTTATACTCATTTACTAATGAGTATTAACATTAAAAATCTTTTAGTTTTCATCGATCCATAGATTTTAAGGCCCAAAGGGAATGGTATGCTCATTCAGTTTGATCTTCTGCAAAACAGGTTAGAGAACCCCATCCAATAATTTCTGCATCAAAATCTTTTTCCTAATTTTTTAAAAGCAGCCTTGCCTAGTGGATAGTGCACTGGGGACTCTGGAGACCTGGATTCTATTCCTGGCTCTGCCACTGACTGTAGTGTGCCTTGGGCAAGTCACTTCCACCTCAGCCTCTGTTTCCTCTCACACCCTTTGCCTGACTTGTCTATTTAAACAGAAAGCTTTTTAGGGGAGGGAATGTCCCTCGCTGTGTGTTTCTACAGAGCCTCGATCATCTGGGCTCTGATCTTCATTAAAGCCTCTAAGCTTTACTTTAATACAAATAATTAATAATAATTAAATTGTAAAGTACCTTGAAAAATACATCCACCAGACTGCTTGGCATAAACCAATGAGTAGTTTTATAACATCTTTAGTAAGCTTAACACTGCTACATCATCAGAGACATGCCTGTAGCCCAAGTTCCAGAGTGCTTCAAGAGCAGCAATGAATTCTTCAAGATGTGGACTATAAACTGCAGCATGTGGGGAGAACTTCCGGGCTCCTGCTTCGAAGCACCCTTTGCCCCCAGCAGGGAGCGACTGCGCTGACTGAGGCTGGGAGCATGAGGCTGATGGGCTGTAATCCTGATGTATGTTTCCTTTCAGAATAAAACCCTGTTCCTGGTGATTGAGCTGAGTGGGTCTGGTCTGAGTGAAAACACAGTAACACACAATGCAGAGCACCCAGAGGAGCCTCGGGCCTCATTTCCCAAAGCTGTGTAAAAGGTCACAAGGCAGACTTCCCCTATATTGAACACCTTCATGCTGGGCCAGTAGACAGGAGAGGCTCACACTCTTCATAGCTTCTAATGAGAGAGAGATCACACAGCTCAGAGAGCCCTATGCCTTTTGTCCTATGCCCAGTGCTTCTCTAGAAAGAACAACCATCTTTTATCTCAAGGAAAAGCTAGCGGCAGTCACTCAGCTGTCAGAACGCAGTCCTTGAGTGAGGACTGGGGAGTGGAAAGGAGGAGGAGCTCTCTGGAGTGATTACACCGCATTTGCACACAGGTGCAATGCAGGTGGTCCCAGGCCTTAGGCAATGGCTGAAGAAAAATGGTTGGAAGCATTCAGTTGCATTCACTCTAGCCGAACCGCCTGCCATGGATGCTGAAATCATCTAGATTCTATGTACCAGCTAATCTGTTTTTGACAATTCAGGGTAGTTTCACTCAAGGGTTTGAAGCAGGAGAAAGAAGGTTGATCCAATAGAAAAGCTTAACCCTATTAGCCTAGTGGCTTTTACACATCACCTTAAGAACAACCCCAGACTGAAGAATTTCCTCACTGATCAGAAACACATTCAGCCACTAAACCCAACAGGCATTAAAGAAACAAAAACACACATTTTTACATAAGGTTTGTAGGGCAGCTAGCTGCTGTCACACCCTTTGAAAGTGCTGCCCTGAATGGGTTTAAGATATTTTTGTTTATTTATTTAGTGAATAAAATTCTGCTTTGATTCTTTACCTCATGGCGGCTAAGTCAGGGAAACAGAGATGTGACTCCATGAGGTTTTATGAACTCTGTTTTTAGGCCAAATCCTCAGCCCACATGAATGGGCATAGCTGCTTTGCCTTTTAGGGAGCTATGAGAATTTGCACCAATGAGGATCAGATGCTTTGCTTATTAGGAAGTTCTTCTTCAAAAAGAAACAAAGCAATATCACCAAGCCTTTACTTGGATACACAGGCTATGTCTACACTCAGAAAGCTAGGTTGACTTTCTTAAGTCGATTTTCTAAAGTCGACTTTAAATTGACCTTATTAAGTTGACTTAGAGAGTCTACACTAGACTCACTAAGTTGACTGAATAGGTGGTGGGAGAGCCAGTCTTGCAGGACTGTCTCTCCCCAGACCAGGAAACTGCTGGTGGCTTGTCCCGTCGAGAGCCAGTTGGCTCTCCCCAGGTCAAGAAGCTGCGGGCAGCTTGTCCTGGGAGAGCCAGCCCTGCAAGGCTGGCTTTCCACGGGACCGAGAAGCCGCTCACGGCTTGTCCCGGCGAGAGCTAGCTGGCTCTCCTGGGACCGAGAAACCACGGGTGGCTCTCCCACCTCCCTTCTTCCCAGGACCGCTCAGGTGCCCCAGAGTTTCCCTGTCAGTGGGGCTCCCTTCTCCCCAGGACCCATTGTCCCAGGCAGAAGGGAGCCTGCACTCAGGTCCCGGGGAGAAGGGAATTAGGAGAGCCACCAGCAGCTTCTCGGCCCCGGCAGAGCCAGCTGGCTCTCTCCAGGACAAGCCGCATGTGGCTTTTCTGTCTGGGAAGAGCCAGCTGGCTCTTGCCGGGACAAGCCGCAAGCGGCTTCTCAGTCCCGGCAAAGCCAGCCGTGCACCGGCTGGCTCTTGCCGGGAGAAGCCGCCCACTTCCCGGGCTCTCCAGCCAGGGTTCCAGTGTGGGATCCCCTCCCACAGGAGCCCTGACTGGGGAGCCCTTCTCCCCAGGACCGTGGCTCCTTTGGCAGGGATACTGCGGGTCTGGGGAGAAGGTAGCAGGGGCTCCTCAGGAGACAAGGGAGTCACGGTGGCTCCTTTCTGCCAGGGAGCCATGCGGGGCTCCCTTGTCCTCCCCCCCCCCCGCCCTAGGTCGACCAAGTCAACTTAGGGCATCTATACTGGCTAAGTCAACTTAATAAAGTCGACTTAGACACTAGTTTGAATTAAAACCAGATGTTATTAATTCAAACTAGTTGTTCCTTAATTTGACTTAAGGAGTATCTTAAGTCGAATTAAGGAAAGCCCAGTGTAGATGTGGAGTAAATTAAGTTGATTTAAGCCTGCTTAAGTCGACTTAATTTACAAGTGTAGATGCACCCGCAGAGAGGTTGTAAGAAATGATATTGTTAATTTACAGTACGCCTTCCATTGCTCCTAAATTCAGCTACATAAAATCATAGGGCTGGAAGGGACCTCATGAGGTCACCTAGTCCAACCCCCTGCTAAAAGCAGGACCACTCCCACTAAATCATCCCAGCCAGGGTTTTGTCTAACCGAACCTTAAATATCTCCAAAGACGGAGATTCCACTCCCTCCCTAGGCAACCCATTCCAATGCTTCACCACCCTCCTAGTGAGAACGTTTTTCCCCATATCCAACCTCCCCAGCGGTAATCTGAAACCATTGCTCCTTGTTCTGTCCTCTGTTACCACTGAGAACAGCCTACCTCCCTCCTCTTTGGAGCACTCCTTCAGGTAGTTGAAGGATGCTATCAAATCCCCCCTCAGTCTTCTCTTCTGCAGACTAAATAAACCTAGTTCCTTCAGTCTCTCCTCCTAAGTCATGTGCCCCAGCCCCCTAATCATTTTTGTTGCCCTCCGCTGGACTCTTTCTAATTTGTCCACATCCTTTCTGTAGTGGGGAGCTCAAAACTGGACACAGTATTCCAGATGCTGCCTCACCAGTGCTGAATAGAGTGGAATTATTATATCCCTCGATCTGTTGGCAACACTCCTACTGATGCAGCCCAATATGCCATTGGCCTTTTTGGCAACAAGGGCACACTGTTGGCTCACATCCAGCTTCCCGTCTACCATAATCCCCAGGTCCTTTTCTACAGTGCTTCTTAGCTGATCGGTCCCCAGCCTGTAGCAGTGCATGGGATTTTTCTTTCCTAAGTGCAGGACTCTGCACTTGTCCTTGTTGAACCTCATGAGGTTTCTTTTGGCCCAGTGTTCCAATTTGTCTAAGTCTCGCTGGATCCTGTCCCTGCCCTCCAGCTTGTCTACCATTCCCCCCAGCTTGGTGTCATCCGCGAACTTATTAAACATGCAATCTATCCCATCATCGAGATCATTAATGAAGATGTTGAACAGAACCGGCCCCAGGACTGACCCTGGGGCACTCCACTTGTTACCGGTTGCCAACTAGACGTCAAGCCATTGATTCCTACCCGCTGAGCCCATTGATCTAGTCAGTTTTCTATCCACCTTACGGACCACTCGTCCAACCCATACTTCCTTAACTTTCCGACGAGAATCCTGTGGGAAACCGTATCAAAAGCCTTGCTAAAGTCGATGTATACCACGTCAACGGCTCTTCCCGCATTCACAAATCCAGTCATCTCATCATAGAAGGCATTCAGGTTGGTCAGGCACGATTTGCCCTTGGTGAATCCATGCTGACTGTTCCTGATCACTCTATTTTCCTCCAAGTGTTTCAGGATGGATTCTTTGAGGACCTGCTCCATGATTTTTCCAGGGATTGAGGTAAGGCTGACCGGTCTGTAGTTCCCTGGATCCTCCTTTTTCCCTTTCTTAAAGATAGGTACTATATTTGCTTTTTTCCAATCCCCCAGGACCTCCCCCCTTCGCCACAAGTTTTCAAAGATAATGGCCAGCGGCTCCGCAATCACTTCGACCACCTCCCTCAGTACCCTCGAATGCAGTTCATCAAGCCCCATAGACTTGTGCATATCCAACTTTTTTAAGTAGTCCCTAACCTGACCTTCCATCACCAAGGGCAGCTCTTCTTTTCTCCATTCTGCATTACCCTGTGTAGTAGCCTGGGAGCTGGCCCTCCCTGTGAAGACTGAAGTAAAAAAAGCATTGAGTACTTCAGCCTTTTCCGCATCATCCACCATGAGTGTGCCTGATCCATTCAGTAAGGGACCCACACCCTCCCTGATCCTTTTCTTGTTACTGACATACTTATAGAACCGCTTTCTGTTATCCTTCACATCTCTTGCTAGCTGCAACTCCAATTATCCTTTGGCCTTTCTGATTTTATCCCTGGAGTCCCGAGCGATATCTTTATACACCTCCCTTGTCACCTGTCCAAGTTTCCACTTCTTGCAAGCTTCCCTTTTATGTTTCACCTCATCGCAGAGTTCTCTGCTAAGCCACGCTGGGCTCCTTCCACATATGCTGTTCTTTCTGCACATCAGAATGGTATCTTCCTGTGCCTTTAACAGGGTTTCTTTAAAATACAGCCAGCTCTCTTGGACACCTTTCCCCTTCAGATCAGCCTCCCAAGGGATCCTGCCCATCAGTTCCCTAAGGGAGCCAAAATCTGCTTTTCTGAAGTCCAGGGTGTGTGTTCTGCTTCTTTCCTTTCTTCCATTGATCAGGATCCTGAACTCTACCATCTCATGGTCACTGCTGCCCAGGTTGCCATTCATTTCTACTTCCCCGATCAATTCTTCTATGTTTGTGAGCAGCAGGTCTAGAGATGCAAGGCACCTAGTTGGTTCCTCCAGTATTTGTACCAGGAAATTGTCCTCAATATTCTCCAAAAACTTCCTGGATTGCCTGTGCACTGCTGTATTGCCCTCCCAGCAGATGTCAGGATAATTGAAGTCTCCCATGAGAACCAGGGCCTGAGATCTGGAAACTTCTGTTAGTTGTCCATAGAATGCCTCTTCCACCTCCTCCTTCTGGTCTGGCGGTCTGTAGCAGACATGTCCGTGATCAAACTGGTGTGCTACTAGATATACTGAAAAATGTAGTATTTGGCTTTAACCTCAACCAGCAATTGGACAATTTTTAATGCCTAGGTGCTGCCCTCTATGGGCTGGGATCAAGCTATCCCAAAAAGGGGCCTCTTTATTTGGACTCAGCTGTGTAGATCAGTTCCCCTCATTATGGAACTTGAAGCTACTGTAGCTCAGGGTCAAACTCTTGAGAGCCAGAGGAAGAATGTGTGACAGAGGGTGTTTATCTATGGAACTACCTGCCAGAAGGAGAGTCATATAAGTTCAAGCGTAACAAAAATCCTGACTCAACTCTTATTAAGATTCATAGGCTAGGTCTACACTAGGAAAAGTTAGGTCGACTTTGTTAAGTCAACTTAATAATGACTTAAAATCGAACTTATTAAGTTGACTTTACAAAGTGCTGTCCATGGATGTGGACTAAGTCCACTTTGTTAAGTTGACCTAACTGCCTTTAGGGTGACTTAACAAAGTGGACTTAAACGTCCTCACTGGGCTTAGGTCAACCTAAAGAAGGGTTAGGTCGACCTAAGCAGGCTTACGTCGACCTAACCCACAGTTCTTAGTAAGTCGACTTAAACGTTCATTAAGGCGACTTAAGGAATTTCTTAAGTTGACTTAATGAAAGCCTAGTGTGGACGCGGCTTAATTTAAGTCGACTTAAGCCTCCTTAAATCGACTTAATTTGCCAGTGTAGACATAGCCTTACAGTCTATAACCTGTAAAGCTTCTTCCCTCCTTGCTACAGCTAAATGGTGAGGGAGTTCTTTAATGGACTGGTTTGCTGAAGTATCAACCGTGCACTGGTCCAGTCTATTACAATCCTGATCATTATTGGCCAGGAGAACACTTACTGGTACCTAATTAGAAAGTCTCAAAGGGTGCATCTACACATAGAAATTGCTTGCTTAAGTCGACATAATTTAATCCACATCTACACTACACTTTCCTTAAGTCGATTTAAGCAAGCTGCTTAAGTCGACTTAATGAAAATTAAGTCAACTTTATTAATCCTACTTTTAATTCAACTTTAGGCTTAAATCGACTTAAACCAGTGTAGACCTGGAGTAGCCTGCTGGGGAAGTGGGACACAGGGGGAGCCTGGCATGCCCCCCCAAAGGGCAGGGCAGAGCCCTGCCCACCCTGCCCCTGTGCCCTGCCAGGGTCCCTGTCCCCCTTTGCCCCATTGTACCCAGGTACAATGGGGTAAAGGCTGAGCCCCCTGGCACTGGGCAAGGGGTGCCCCCCCGCCACCGTGGACCTGCCCAAGGTCCCCCTAACCTCTACAAGTCAACCTAGGCATCCAGTGTGGGCACTCTAAGTTGACTTTGTAAGTTCCCCCCTAAGTCGACTTTAAATTTAAGTGTGGACATGCTAAGTCGACTTAAATTTACAAGTGTAGACATAGCCTTAGATTGTTCTGCTGACCTTCCTTTAAATGTACAGCACCTTAACAAGGTGAATAGAAACTTTGGGAACTCACTTTCACCCTGATACCTGCTTTTATACCTGCCTTTACTAGGTTCCCTGGGTCACATTAGGTAGCTGTGGTTCCCTTTTTTATTGTTTGCCAGAAACATTCAACAAATAAATAGGAATCCATTCTTGTTTCAAATCCATGAGCACTTTAGCAGACAAAATTCCTCCCAGGACTCTGGGTCTCAAACAGGTCTCAAGCACTCCTCATCTTTCCTTTGCTGGAAAATAGTGATAGGTAGTTATTATGGATTCTGCCCCTGAATACATGAAAACATTTTCACTGAAAACCTATTGCCTACAAGTTATTTTTTTCACCTGAGCCAATTTTTTCAAGGAAACTTCCACAGACTGAATGTATAGGGCACTTTTATTAGCTTTTATTTTACAACTATTAGCCATATTTAAATCCAAACCAATTATTACCTCATGCACTATGGGCTAACATTCCAGAGGTCCAATTTTCAAACTCAATTTTCCTCATTCTTGGATGGGTGCAAATCCCCCAATTACTATCGCCATTTGAGACTGATTAGCTCAATCAATTTCGGATCCCCTACATTCCCTGGCCTCTTTAGCCTGTCTCGTCTAATAATAGTAACCCTTAAGCCAGTGCCCAACTATTGCTGCGTACTTCACAGCTCTTATAACAAAGTCAATAGCCAAACTCCCATTATTGTTGCTTATCTTCCCAAACTAAATAAAACTGGGGTTGATCCTTTACTTCTACGTTTTGCCCTTTTCAGCTCTATGTCACCCTATTTCCCAAACTAGGTTATGGGCGAGGGCTTCCACTAGGTATTTGTGATGCTTTCTTCTGGCTCACCTTACAATCCTTTTTATAGCCAAATTTTTACAACACCTGCATTTAACTGAACTGCTTCTCTTCATTTTTCCTTATTGCCAATTTGTCTTTATTTTACAAGCCAAATTTAACACCTTCTCTAACCAGGCAAATATGAAATGAACCAGATTAGACGCCCCTTTTCCATCGTGCACAATAGACATAGATGCAGCTTTCACCTTCTTCACTAACAACTGCTTTCTCTTCAGGTGCTCTGCTGCACAGGAAGAGTCAATATCTGTGGCAAATTACACAGCCTCTTGGAGTGTCTTTGGCATCCTTTACCTGATCTGGATCTGCAAGTCCACATGCAACTGCATGCCTATGAATTGATTTGTGGTCAGTTTACCTTGGTATCTGGCTATGCCAGGAACATGGGCCTTCACATGTTCTCTTCTAGTTCAGATGGGGTCTCTTTTCTCTCTCCTCTAACTGTGCCCTGGTCAGCTCAGACTGAAGCCTAGCTCCTAATGGCTATGGAGACAGCTGCAAGTGGGATGAATGCAGTAGAAAGGCAGCTGCACAGATGCCCCTTCTTGTAGTTGCCAATGATCCCTGTGCAACGATTCCACATGGGTAAAGGGCAATATGAGAAAAAAGGGGTAACCAGAGTAAGGGGTGGAGCTAAGGAAAACCATTGCACATGGCACACTTCTTCCCAGGTGCAAACTAATTTTATGCTTTTGAATGTAATCCCTCTCAGAAGGTGAAGCTTTTCAGTTTGGACCTGTTGGATCAAGCCCTTAGAAAGGATCCTGTTCTTTTGCCAAATTTATTCTTTGCGTGGTTTTCAATGTTTTTCATTTGGGGATCCCTAAAAAATTTCAAGTGGAGGTTTGGGTCCCTTTGGCTGCGTCTACACTGGTAAATTAAGTCGACTTAAGCTTGCTTAAATTGACTTAATTTACCCTGCATCTACACTACAGTTTCCTTAAGTCGACTTAAGCAAGCTGCTTAAATCGACTTAAGGAAAATAAAGTCGCCTTAATTAAAATTAAGTCGACTTTATAAAACCACCTTCCTAGTAGACCTAAGGCTTAAGTCGACTCCCTAGAGTCGACTTAAGCCAGTGTAGACGTGGGGTAGCCCTAAGTCGACTTAGGGCTACCCCAGGGCTACACCAATGCCCTCCCTGCTGGGGGGGGCACAGGGGGAGCCTGACATGCCCCCCCACGTGGCAGGGCAGAGCCTTTCCCACCCTGCCCCTATGCCCTGCCAGGGTCCCTGACCCCCTTTGCCCCATTGTACCTAGGTATAATGGGGCAAAGGCTGAGCCCCCTGGCATTGGGCAAGGGATGCCCTCCCACCCCTGTGGACCTCCCCTAGGTCCCCCTAAGCCCCTAGAAGTCGACCTAAGCATCCAGTGTGAACGCTCTAGGTCGACTTTTTAAGTTCCCCTTTAAGTCAACTTTATTTTTAAGTGTGGACACACTAAGTCAACTTAACTAAGTCAACTTAAAATCGACTTAGTTAAAGTCGACTTAAATTACTAAGTGTAGACATAGCCTTTGGGATTTCAACCTGTGGGCCACAGGCCCCTACCATAGAAATCTTGGACTGAAAACAGATTGAACAGAATTCAACCATAAATGTTGCACATCTCAGGCCAGCATTTGATGCAGCATCAGTCAGAAAGGGTGCTCAGCTATTGGCTTCTCTGGTTATAATACTTCTGGGATGTGACCTGTAGGTGGGAATATTCAAACACTTTTGACTGATCAGAAAAATGGAATGACTTTTCTGGGATCTGAAACTTTATTTTCGTGTTTACCTTTTGCAGGCCTGTGGCAGAGTGGAGGGGAAACAAGTCACTCAGGACCTCTGCCATCGGTGCCCCACTGCCTGGGCTGGGATAAAATATATTAGCTGGGCTGCAGAAAGCAGGGGTGGGGACCCCAAACTGATGGCACTGATCAGGCCCTGCTAGACCCTGGCCTGAGGAGGCAATGGGGACAGCTGTGCCTCTGGCTGGGGGCTGGACAAATGAGCCTGCTGGAGAGAAACCCAGGGAGGCGTGGTCAGGGAAGAAGGCTGGAGCTTGGGAGCTCAGTGTAAGGGCAGGAACCCTACATCTCAGGGCCTACAGGGGCCTGGTAGGGAGTGGGTGGTATCAGTTGCACTATTATAAATAAACCAGCATGGGTGTTTTCACTGAGCGATGCTCAGACTCTTGTTATTTGGAAGGGGGGAAAGACCCCTGAACAGACCCAGAGGGTCAGAGGTCAGTGCAGTCACCTACAAGACCCCTTAGACATAGTCTGCAGGCCCCAGGGGGTTACATATCCCCGACTGAAAAATCACAGCTTCTTCATGGTCTGATATGATCACCACGAGAGACGACAACAGGAACAACCTACCAAGACAGTGATAGATTCTCCATCCCTTGGAGTCTTCAAATCAAGATTGGATGCCTTTCTGGAAGAAATGCATTAGTCAGTTACGAGTTACTGAGCTCAGTATGGGTGAAATGTAATGTTCTATGTTATACAGGAGGTCAGATTAGGTAATCTAGTGGTTCTGTCTGGCCTAAAACTCTATGGAAGAAAATGCATCTCAGCTGCATTTTGGTTGACGCCTGGGTTTCTTGTAGAATACTGGTCTTGAAAGCCCTTTCCATCTCTGATCTCTGCAGGCCCCAATCAAATGGCAATACATCACAATCTGTGCACTTTGTTCTTTAAACTTCTGTACCTAGCAATGGGTGTGGGACCCTATAAAAACACTGCAGGTAGTGAGTGCTGCACACTACGACTGCTGTTATGGCTTGCCAGATACCACTTGATTGTAGCCCCTTCCCATCCTGAACTGAGCCAGAAATATTTTTCCTGACAGTTTCTCTTGAGTCGACCTGGCTCCGAAAAGACTCTGAAAAGACTGCATGTAAGAGGCCTGCAGCACTTTTATGTTAGTTTGAAATAACTTGAAAGAGAGAAAAAGTACATTCAAGTAATAACTGCGTTAAATAGTGCATCAAAGAGCTTGGGTATTTCCTGGAACTCTTGATCCACTGACCACCACTGCTTAGTCCAGCCTCTGCTGGCTTAGACAGGCATAGTTAGAAAGCGCAGTGTGTTACCCTCAAACAGTCATTGATCAGGACATGAGAGAAGATGAGGACAGAAAAAAATGGATTTCAGAGGCAGGCTGTAACTCTATTCACTCACTACTGCAGAAGGACGTTCTCTGCTCTGTCTCCCTTCTACCAGACACAGAAATGGATCCAGGGGCAGTGTTACAGAGCTTCGACTATATAATCCATAACTCCCTCTCCCCTATGAAAGCACCAAAAGAGGGACTTGAGTCTGCAAAGATTTCAATTCATCCCTTTTCTCATAGGCCCAGGTTCCATCAGCAAAATTCCAGATCTTTCATTTCTGGGAACTGGCCCTTTCAGCCTCTGATCTTCACTGGATACCAGCAGAAAAAAATCCCTAAAAAGGGATTATTAGTAAATTGGGGGATAGCAAGGAACCAATCAGTTCCCGTCTCCCTGTGGCCGGCTAATGGGAAGCAGATAGCACGTTGAATAGCATATGTCCCTCCAATCAAATTTTTCACCCATTGATTTGGAATTTTGAAATGACAGGCAGACAGATGGAGATTCCTTACATTGAAGTGTGTAATATACAGAAGACAGAACAAAATGTCCCTTATATTTACATAGCTACAATTGCCACAAGAATGGGCAGCTCGGAGGGACTGAATGGAGGCTTGGAAATTGAGCCATGCATCCCAGTTTTGGGAAAATCAGAATTAAAGTCCACGTGCAGTCACTGTGTGTCATTAGACTTCCTTCACTTTCATACTTTAACCACAAATTCTCCAACACCAGAGGTGTGTGAAAGTGATGAAAAACTTTCCATGGATTTTCACACCATGGGGGGGGGGGGGGAAGTGGGGAAGGCTGTTTCATTTTGGGTGACTGTGTTTTTTAAAATTTTGAGCTTCCCAGTTACCCAAAATATAGCTGTTTTTGCATCAGAGACTTGAAATGCTGATAATGCAAAATTTCATTATTCAAAGACATGTTTTGATCAGCTTGCATCTGTAAACTTGAAAACGGACTCATTTTCACTGGAGAGTGATATACAGTTGTGCAACAGATCTGGGAAATAAAAAATGTTCCAATAAAATGGACTTTATTTTTGCATTATTTTTTTTAAAGGCAGCCCAACCCTTGTTTAACCTTTAATTGCAAATATTTCTACCAACCGAATCCTTGCCATTTCTCGTAACAATGCAGTAACCACCCAACCAAAACATTTCCTTTAGGCAGAATATTTTCCTCCTGAAATGTGAATCAGGGAACGTGCCTTTTACAACATAAATGTCATTTCAAGCTGCCCTGCAGGCAATCCATTGTGAACTTCACGGAGAGCCTCTTGGTTTGTTTAGAGCAAAATTCTTCAAATGACACCAGCTCACTGAAGAAATCCCTACTCTCCCAGTTCCTGTTCCCTAACAATTTCTCTCTGGTGTGCCCCCAACTCCACTTCTGCCTGAGTCTCTTTATACCGTTTTCACTTAATAAAACCTGGTCCTGCTCAGTTCCAATGGTTAGAAGTGACCCAGCAATGCCTACATTTTTTCCATTCCCAAAGCAGAGCAGGTCCATAAGATGTCATTTCAGAAAGGGAAAATTAACCCATGACAAGGTTTCTGGATAGGCTCATGGCCAGGCCCTCTGAGATTTTCCATTCCATCTGAAGTGAGACATGAAAGATATAGGTTAGGATTGAGCAGCAGTCTCCAACATTAAAACCTTTGTTCCAGAGAGTTTTTCCTCACAAATTTTTGTGTAAAACAAACAAGGAGTCCTGGGGCACTTTTAGGGTGCGTCTACACTTACAAATTAAGTCAATTTAAAGAGGCTTAAGTTGACCTAAACTACTCCGCATCCACATTGGGCTTTCCTTAAGTCAGCTTAAACATTTCCTTAAGGTGACTTAAGGAAAAGTTAAGTCAACTTAGTAACACCTCGTTTTAGGTCAATTTAATGCTTAAGTTGACTTTATTAGGTCAATTTAAGCCAGTGTGGATGGGGATTAGCGCCTAAATCCACCTTATTAAGTCGATTTAAAGTGTTAAGTCGACTTAATAAGGTCAAAAAGGGGCTATGTCTACACTAGAAAAGTTAAGTGACTTTTGTTAAGTCAACTTAATAAGGTCAACTTTAAGTTGACTTAAAGTCGACCTTATTAAGTCGACTTAATAAAGTTAACTTAACTTTTCTAGTGTAGACATAGCCTTAAAGATTAATACATTTATTTATTGCATGAGCTTTTGTGAGAGAAAATCCCACTTCATCAGACACTTGAAGATGAACACACAAGCTCACAGCTGCCCACAAAATGACTGGCAGATATTTATATGGCACCGTCGTACTCCAGTTCTGATCTACACTCGCTACTGAGAAGTGGAATAACTCACACGGATTCATTGCTGCCACAGTAACATAACCTAGTTATCTGCACTTGCCCTCAACATCCTGAACAAATCACTAATTTCACTGCCTCAGTTTTCACACCTGTAAAGTGGGGATATTTATCCTGCGATGATCTGGATCACAGAGATACTGTCAACACTAATTACTGTTCGTGAAGGCACTTAGAAGAAACGCCAGTATTATTATTGTGAAAGAAGGATCTGTGAGAGCAACCATTGGACATGAGAAGCTGGAAGACAAGTCAGGAAAATGGGGAAGAAAGGAACTGCGACTTCCTGATGGCATGATTTCCATTAAAAAACAGGACAAAAAACATAGAAGGGTAGCATCCTATGCCATGGGATTTTAATCAGCATGAGTTTTGAGTTGTACTGATATAGTGGTCTAGAGGATAGCACACAGGACTGCAATGGGCCTAGTATCTTAGGTGTCTGTACACAAATGCGAGGAGCTTGGGAAACAAGCAGGAAGAATTGGTAGTACTGGCGCAGACAAGGAACTATGATATAATTGGAATAACAGAAACGTGGTGGAATAACTTGCATGACTGGAGCACTGCCATGGATGGATATAAATTGTTCAGGAAGGACAGGCAGGGAAAAAGGGGGGGAGGAGTAGCGCTATATGTAAAAGAGCTGTATGACTGCTCAGAGCTCCACTATGAAAGTGGAAACAAGATGGTTGAAAGTCTGTGGGTTAAGTTTAGGGGAGAATGCAACAAGGGGGATGTCATGGTGGGTGTCTGCTACAGACCGCAAGACCAGAAGGAGGAGGTGGATGAGGCGTTCTATGGACAACTAACAGAAGTTTCCAGATCGTCGCAGGCCCTGATTCTTATGGGGGACTTCAATTATCCTGACCTCTGCTGGGAAGATAATACAGCAGTGCACAGGCAATCCAGGAAGTTTTTGGAGAATATTGAGGACAACTTCCTAGTACAAATGCTGGAGGAACCAACTAGGGGCCTTGCACCTCTAGACCTATTGCTCACAAACAGAGAAGAATTGATCGGGGAAGTAGAAGTAAATGGTAACCTGGGCAGCAGCGACCATGAGATGGTAGAGTTCAGGATCCTGATCAATGGAAGGAAGGAAAGAAGCAGAACACACACCCTGGACTTCAGAAAAGCAGATTTTGGCTCCCTTAGGGAACTGATGGGCAGGATCCCTTGGGAGGCTGATCTGAAGGGGAAAGGTGTCCAAGAGAGCTGGCTGTAGTTTAAAGAAACCCTGTTAAAGGCACAGGAAGATAACATTCCGATGTGCAGAAAGAACAGCATATGTGGAAGGAGCCCAGTGTGGCTTAGCAGGGAACCCTGCAGGGAGCTGAAACATAAAAGGGAAGCTTACAAGAAGTGGAAGCTTGGACAGATGACAAGGGAGGCGTATAAAGATATTGCTCGGGACTGCAGGGATAAAATCAGAAAGGCCAAAGGATAATTAGAGTTGCAGCTGGCAAGAGATGTGAAGGATAACAGAAAGGGGTTCTATAAGTATATCAGCAACAAGAAAAGGATCAGAGGTGGTGTAGGTCCCTTACTGTATGGGGCAGGCATCCTCGTGGTGGATGATGCGGAAAAGGCTGAAGTACTCAATGCTTTCTTTACTTCAGTCTTCACAGGGAGGGCCAGCTCCCAGGCTACTACACAGGGTAAGGTGGAATGGAGAAAAGAGCGGCCCTCGGTGATGGAAAGTCAGATTAGGGAACACTTAAAGAAATTGGATGTGCACAAATCCATGGGGCCGGATGAACTCCATCCGAGGGTGCTGAGGGAGTTGGCTGAAGTGATTGCAGAACTGATGGCCATTATCTTTGAGAACTCATGGCGAATGGGGGAGGTCCTGGAGGATTGGAAAAAGGCAAATATAGTACCTATCTTTAAGAAAGGGAAAAAGGTGGATCCAGGGAACTACAGACCGGTCAGCCTCACCTCAATCCCTGGAAAAATCATGGAGCAGGTCCTCAAAGAATCCACCCTGAAACACTTGGAGGAAAATAGAATGATCAGGAACAGTCAACATGGATTCACCAAGGGCAAATCGTGCCTGACCAACCTGATTTCCTTCTATGATGAGATAACTGGATTAGTGGATGCGGGAAGAGCCGTTGACGTGGTATACCTTGACTTTAGCAAGGCTTTTGATACGGCTTCCACAGCATTCTCGTCAGCAAGTTAAGGAAGTATGGGTTGGACGAGTGGACCGTAAGGTGGATCGAAAACTGGCTAGATCAATGGGCTCAGCGGGTAGGAATCAATGGTTCGATGTCTGGCTGGCAAACGGTAACAAGTGGAGTGCCCCAGGGGTCAGTCCTGGGGCCGGTTCTATTTAACATCTTCATTAATGATCTTGATGATGGAATAGACTGCGTGCTTTGTAAGTTCGCGGATGACACCAAGTTGGGGGGAATGGTAGATACTCTGGAGGGCAGGGACAGGAGCCAGGGAGACTTAGACAAATTGGAACACTGGGCCGAAAGAAACCTCATGAGGTTCAACAAAGACAAGTGCAAAGTCCTGCACTTAGGATGAAAAAATCCCATGCACTGCTACAGGCTGGGGACCAATCGGCTAAGTAGCAGCGCTGTAGAAAAGGACCTGGGGGTTATGGTGGACGGGAAGATGAATATGAGCCAACAATGTGCCCTTGTTGCCAAAAAGGCCAATGGCATATTAGGCTGCATCAGTAGGAGTATTGCCAGCAGATCGAGGGATGTGATAATTCCCCTCTATTCGACACTGGTCAGGCCGCATCTGGAATACTGTGTCCAGTTTTGAGCTCCCCACTACAGTAAGGATGTGGACAAATTAGAAAGAGTCCAGTGGAGGGCAACGAAAATGTTTAGGGGGCTGGGGCACATGACTTATGAGGAGAGACTGAAGGAACTAGGCTTATTTAGTCTACAGAAGAGAAGACTGAGGAGAGATTTGATAGCAACTTTCAACTACTTGAAGGGGTGCTCCAAAGAGGAGGGAGCTAGGCTGTTCTCGATGGTAACAGAGGACAGAACAAGGAGCAATGGTTTCAAATTACAGCTGGGGAGGTCAAGGTTGGACATTAGGAAAAACTTTCTCACTAGGAGGATGGTGAAGCATTGGAATGGGCTACCTAGGGAGGTGGTAGAATCTCCATCTTTGGAGATTTTTAAGGCTCGGTTAGACAAAACCCTGGCTGGGGTGATTTAGTGGGAGTGGTCCTGCTTTTTAGCAAGGGGTTGGACTAGATGACCTCATGAGATCCCTTCCAACCCTATGATTCTATGATTCTAACTCAGGACACATGTGTTCTATTCCCAGATCTGCCACTCATCTCCTGGGTGACCTTAGGAAAGTCATGGTCCTTCTCTGGGCCTCAGTTTCCCAATGTGTAAAAGAGGATTAATAATACTGATCTCCTTTGTAAAAGGCTTTGAAATCTACTGAGGAAAAGGTTATACAAGAGTTAGACATCATTAGTATTCCTGATTGATAGTAGAAGCAAGGCCCTTATATTTTCATCCAATACCAATTTTCTTCAAATTCCAAAAAAGATGCTTTACTAAGTGCCAATAATCCTATCCTATCACCCACGAATGTAATAATCCACCATTACACTGCTGGGTTGCCAAATAAATTGAAAGAGCATTGGAAGTGCAACTGAGAAAGCGATGGAAAATCCGACCAGCGAGGAAGCTTTTCTATTCTTGATGTCTATGAAGTTCTCCAGTTTTGGCAGGCTCCTGAGTCCAGTCACGTTAATAGAAAAGAAAAATCCATCACATGCAATTGCTAGTTTGAGGCTCACAAAACCGGAATAAATCAAAAGAGGAAGCATCTATAGCTAGAGGGTATGTTTTGTGAATGTTTTATTATTAAATTATGTTTCCTCTTGCTTCCAGTTTTGGTTGCTAGAACCGTAGCATATCATATAGAAGAAAGCACAATCACTTAAACCATACAAATTGTTTTGGATGTATTCTGTATTCGCCTTCTTACTCCTGTGTTAGGGTTCTTTCCCCTTCACAATCCTTTTACATGTTGCCCTTACATTATCTGTTTATGGAGTTTAATACAGAGGCCCATCTCTGTATTATCTGAATGCTTTCTGGGTAAGCTCTCTAGACATCATGAATGACTGCTTCTTGGAGAAGCTAATCTTCAAACCCACCAGGAGAGAGGTTATTCTTAATCTCGTTCCATCCAAGAGGTGAGTATAACCAAACCGCTCAGGAATAGCGACCATAATGTGATTAAATTTAACCTCCTTGTAGGGAGGAAAATATCAAAAATACTCACCCTCAAAAATGAGGATGCTAGTTAGAAGGAAAAGGAAAAGTCACTAGAATGAAAAGCCTGCAAGCTGCATTAGAACTTTTTAAAGACCCCATAACAGAGGCTCAAACTCAATATATATATACCGGAAATTAAAAAAACAAAACAAAACAAAAAGCGAAAGGACCAAAAAATACCACCGTGGCTAAACACAGTAAAAAGAGGCAGGTCTTCAGTGGCTTAGCCCTGCAGCCAGGTCACACACAGTATGTTACAAACCTGACAGCCCCCTTCCTGGGCAACAAGGGCTATGTCTACACTAGAAAAAGTTAGGTCGACTTTGCTAAATTGACTTAATAAGGTCGATTTTAAGTCGACTTAAAGTCGACCTTATTAAGTCGACTTAACAAAGTGGTTTTGCTGAAGGTGGACTTAGTAAGTTGACCTAACTGCCCTTAAATCGACTTCATAAAGCGGAGTTTTGTGGCAGGAAGATAATGGGTTCCCGGCCTTGAAATACCAATGGTTGTGGATTAAAGTGCACTGGCAGAATTATGGAGGACAGAAGCATCTACCAAATCCAATTGAGACTGGCTCCTCATTCTGCTATTTGATGAATATACACACATAGCAAGAGCTCATCTAAACAGGTGAGATAAACAATGGATTGGATAGAAAAGTGAATGAAGTCACTCAGGTTGGAAGCTTCTTGGAAGAGCTAGGCCTGAATTCAAGGTCTCTTGGGCTATGTCTACAGTTAGTTGACCTTATTAAGTCGATTTAGAGAGTCTACACTAGACTCTCTACGTCGACTGGCTAGGTTAACAGAGAGCCAAGGCTCCAAAGGAGCCTTGGCTCCCCAGGCTTGGGGGAGCCGCAGCTCCCTGCCAAGAAGGAAGCCGCTCGAGGAGGAGAGCCAACTGCGCGTGGCGGGCTCTCCCCGAGATAGGCAAGCTGCTGGCAGCTTCCTTGTCCCTGGTGGAGCCGCAGCTCCCTTCTACCGGGGAGAAGGACTCCCCATAGCCCTAGGACAACCTAGAGCATTTAGGTCAATTTAGGGCTAATCCCCATCTACACTGGCTTAAGTCAACTTAATAAGGTAGACTTAACACTTAGGTCGACCAAAAACTTGGTGTTATTAAGTCGACTTAAGCTTTCCTTATGTCGACTTAAGGAACTGCTTAAGTCAACTTAAGAAAAGCCCAGTGTGGATGGGAAGTAGTTTAGGTTGGCTTAAGACTCCTTAGGTCGACCTAACTTGTAAGTGTAGACGCACCCTTGATGCCTAGCCAAGACCCTACCTGTTGGACCACCTTGCCAAGCCTGCAGCAGTTGGAGGGCTAGACTAATGTCATTGTTAGAATAGGAGCCATAAGAACATGGCTTCATTTCTTAAACACAGCTCCTTGAAGTCATCAGTTTGATTCTAGCTAGAGCTGTAAGTTTCCTTTGAAATTTTCTCACAAGAAGGAGCTAAAAAAAAAAATTCTTACAACCAAATCTCTTGGGAATCTCCAAGTCTCCTATGGGGATTTGTCTCTTTCTGTTGAAGTAGGACAGGGAAAATTCACCAGGCAGATCACTGCTTCCTCTGAAATCTGTTATACACCATAACACGTGTCAAATTCATAATAGGGGTCATTTCTGACCTTTCACTAGAGGACTTACAGATCCCGGTCTGTCCCATCAACATTTTTTAAATGGAAGCAAATTTGTCAGCTAGAATGAGTTTAAAGGAGTAAAAAGTTTCTGAAAAAGTCTGTCCCATACTGCACCAACTATTGTCAAATCCTTGCTCTGCTACTGCTGGTTCTTATCAGCCATCACACCTTCAAGTACAAAAGGTGTGTCTAATATTAGCCAGGAAATGTCTTGGTAAAGACCTGCACTTTTTCAGTTAATCGGTATTAATAACTTCATATGTCTGAAGACAGCCCATAGGAAATGCAGGCTGACTTCTCTACCCAGTAATTAGATGAACTCCTTGAGAAAGTGCAGGTGGCTGTACCACAAGGCACATTAGACAAGGTGTAGAATATGCTTCTGACCACAGGACAGATAATAGGAGCAGTAATTTCCTCTGGTGATAGAATATAAAAGAACCGTATTTCTGACAGACATGGCATCTGGCTGGGACTCGAAATTCAAGCAGTATTTTTGGACTCACTTAACAGAGCTCTGTAATACATGGAAATCATTGATTTATTTTACACCCTCACAAATTACTGAAAATAATTACGCTCAGAATTCCACAATAAACAGCAGGTATTTGAATCAATTTGGTATTTATGGTACACGTAGCTCCATGAGCCGTATCCTGTGTTCTTTTCCTGCAAAGTCTAGCTGTATATCATTTTTATGTATCTGAAAGATTGTGGTAATGCAATATGAACCTACAAATGGGATAAAGTTACATATTCTCCATTGATTTTCCATTGTCTCCATTACCTTCAGTGCTGGAATGTAGGCTAACGCTAGCGGCCGGATGCCTCTTCACCTCTGCACTGACTGGTGCTTTAGGAAATCCATACCCTGGTGGCATATAAAATCAGCTGTTAGTTGTCAGGAAGAGACAAATTTTCCCAAAGTGCAGCTTAATGGGGGAAGTGGGTGGGGCACCTATGCGCAGAGCACATTTGTATGCAGGAAAGAGAGACAGAAAAGTCAAAGGAGTAGGACAAGGGGAAGAGGACAGAGAAGAGATGGGACAGGAGGTAAAGGGAAAGAGAAGAGATGGAACTGGAAGAAAGAGAAGGGGTAAAGAATGAATGGACCAAAATGAATGATATAACATAAGGGATAGAAAAGTGGATGTCAATGAAGAGGAATGGAACGTGAAGAAGAGTGCAGGAAAGACACAGAGAGAAGGAAGAAAACAGACTTACGGCTTGGCCATGTGTGGGGGCTCAACCCCACATAAGGAATCAAGTTTAACACTGGTCTCCAAAGCAGTTGACCAGCCTGAATGGGGGGACAAGCACCTTAGAACCAGATTTTAACAATAGTTCTCTACTTCGCTTTCAAATCACAGTTTAAAGCCATGCACCAAAAGTTACAAATATTAAAATAAAACAAATGTTTAAGTTCACCAGGTTCCAGCACCACTCAAGAGCCAATGTTGGCCATAGCTGGTCCTGATTCCTGAGAATTTCAGAGACTGGCCCTAAAATATGGAAAGGAATCCTTTAAAATGCCTTCAAAATCCTGAAATATTACAAATAATTTCTTGCAACTGTCTCCCATATTAAATTTATGTCCTGGGAGTAAGTGGTGGAATTTTGATTAGGACTTTTTTTTATTCTCTAAGGCCTTATCTACACTGAAAAAACTGCGTCGATCCTCAATTGAGCAGCCAATGTAGACCTGCTCAATCGATCCTGGAAGCGCTCTCCAGCACGCAGAATGTGTATCGCCCATCGACTTGGCCCCCCAGTATAGACTAGGTGTGAGGCAGTGGTTTTCAAACCTCTTTTTCTTGGGACCCAGTTGAAAAAAATCATTTATGTCCACAACCCAAGAACTATATCTTTGAGCAATGCATTCCAGTCTTTCGGCAACTGCAATAGGGGGCACCGCGACCCAGTACCTGAGGCTTTGCGACTCAGTACTGGGTCCCGACCCATGGTTTGAAAACTAATCTGATCTAAGGAAGGGTCAAGGCAGTTACTTGTGCTTATACTCCTATTAACACCAATGGGATGAGTCATGTAAATAGCTACTCACCCAGGTGAGTAAGAGGTGCAGAATCTGGTTTAAAGAGTAAAAAGATCCTTAATGGCAAAAAACTGACTGTAATTTTTACTAGGGAATCACCAATGTCTGCCTCCATAAAGTACTTTTAAGTACAAAATTCTTCTAAAGGACAGGTGACCCGTTCATCTTCTGCTGACCTTTCCTGTTTTCAATACTGTTGTTGACATCTGCAACTAATTCATGATGTATGAGTCTGAGCTGTGACCAATGCAAAAGATATTTACAAAACCCTGACCAGCTTTAACACCCTACTGCGCTGACCTCACTCAGCACTTGTGTATATGTGGAGTTATTAAAAAATAGCAACTCCAGATTGATTCTTTCTGAATAATTCCTTGTGTGAACCCTCTTATTCTAGAATTTGTCATATTTTAATTTAGTTTAAGATAACCTGGAGCAATGCATTCATACGCCAGAATAAGCATGTCCACACATGGAGTTAGTCAGGAATTGCTCTTAAGCTTTAAATTCATGTCCTACTTTAATCCAAATTAATTTTCAGTTGTAGATTAGCCCCAGAGTCTCTGCTACAACGGAGCATGCACATAACATTTACTGCAAGAAAAGGATAAAAAAACTAATGTTTTCTACGATTCAGTAAACAACAAACTTCAGCAGGTATTGAGTAAGACTTGCGGCTATTGAGTTTTGCTGCTAGTGTGAGAAAGTTTGCCATCCTAATCCCACAGTGTTACAATTATTTGTTATTCTAGCATATGCCCAAAACATAAACTGCTCCTTCCCAAGCTCCCTCTCACTCTGTTCACAGCAGGAATCCTTTTCTCATTTAAACAGGCAATAATTAAAATCTACTCTGGCACTTAGCACATGCCATCAACTTGCAGTACTTAGCTGCCTTCCACAGTGTGAATTTAATTTGACAAACGGGCAACTAATAAAGACCTTGGAAGGCTGGTTAAAGTTAATTAAAGCTTTTTCTTAGTCTTGCTTTAAAGGTACACTTCTCCCTAGTATGAGAGCTTGGCACTATTATTTGAAAAGCAACATTATATCCTTCCCATACTGGCAAGCTAAATTTGAAGCCGTGTGGTCAACGTCATGTTTAACTCTTTACCCAGGAGTGGATGGAAAGAAAAGTCTTTTCCCTGTAGAGTGTAAGGCAGGCCAGCTTTCCCTTCTCCTTAGGAAGCAAGATTCTGAAAGGAGTTTGTTTCTCTCTCATTGAAATACATTTGTTCTATTTCTTTAAAGCAATCTGTAATGCTAGATTGGTTCTATAAACAGAAGAAGGAGGTTCCAAGTTCCTTGGCTTAATGAACCTAGTATGCCTGACTCATGTAATATGTATTTAATGGTGTTGACGAAAGTCATTTTAAACACTTCAGCCTCACATAGGGCTGTTTCCTGCACAGTCATATCACTAACTACCACAGTCAAATATCCACCTCTGTACCTACCACTGCATCTTCAAGCATCTTGCTGCTTCTTCCTCTTTTTAAAATAAATGCTTTCTAAAAGAAAAACAAACAAGGGGGTCTGGGGCACTTTTAAAGACTAACAAATGTATTTATCACATGAGCTTTTGTGGGAGAAAAATCCCACTTCGTCAGATGCTTGAAAATGGAAAACTTAAAAGTATGGGAGGAGAAAATAAAATAGTCTGACCTGATCCTGTGACTTACACTTCACTGCATTTATGTTTCCTCCCCAGACTGTAAGCTTTACATTTTCAAGGATCTGATGAAGGGGGATTTTTCCCACAAAAGCTCATTGATAAATAAATGTTAGTCTTTAAAAGTGCCACAGGACTCCTTGTTTGTTTGGCTGAACAAGAATAAGACAGGGACCCCTCTGGAACTTCTGAAAAAAAGTGCAACTAATAAGGTGTGTTACCATGTAGCAATACTGATCACCCTTGGAAATATCCCTCAACTCATCTACAGGAGCATCACAAATGAACTTTTAAAAAAACCACTTGGCTATGTCTGCGCAATTGTTTTAGAGCTTTGCCAGGCTGGAATGTTTCCTGGTTTGTGTATCCATGTATAAATTGATTAAAATAGCTATGACCACAAATGAAGTCACATTCGATGTTATACCCATGATGCTTTCACCAGTTGTCCAGAGCCAAATGCACACTGATATACCTTAATCCTATTGCCTCTTTGTATGTATGATTGAGACACTATAGCTAGGAAACAGTCCTCCTGCCAGTGTGAGATGTATTCTCCCCTTGCTAGGAAGACGATGGTCCTGTGTAACGTCTAGTGCCTGGCCCTGACCCAGAGCCCATTGACATCTATCAATGGGAAGCTCTCCATTGGCTTAATTGGGAGTTGGGTTAAGCCCGGGGAGTTTCATCCACAGATTTAAAACTAATCCCTGTCCCATCCTCTGCATCTATGGAAGATGGCTGCAATGTAAAAAGGGGGGAGGGCAGCATTTCAGGGCTCCACGAAGGAGGGAGTGCACCCTCGCCATGGCCACTCTGCTTGCTGAAACCAGCAGACAGGCTGGGGTCAGGCCACGCCTAGTGGATTACACAGCCACTGCCATCTGTTATTGCCTGGGGGCAGGGAAACGTGCTGGCTGTTGGAACCACTGCAGAGCCAAATGTTGCAGAATGAGGCCCATCAATTGGCCCCATGTTACCGCTTCGTTGCATCTGAATCGAGCGTGCTTGACTAAGATGTCATGCCTTTTCAGGAGAGATCATTAAATGGGACAGCAATGGAGAGGTCTCAATTTTCTCGTTTATGTGGTTAGGCTCTAGAGCTAACTGACACCAGAGAGAGCTTAACACCTATGCATTTTACAACACAAACTAAATTGATTCATGGCGTCAATGAAACGTCCAAGTTCTTGACAGTCCGGAGAGCAAATGTATAAAATATGGGTAGCGGCTATCGCTGGAAACTTTAACCCACCCTGGCTTCACACTCAGAAGGTTTAAGCTGCAAGTGGCAGGAGAAGATTTATGTGTTCTTGTGAACAAAGTAAGTAAGGATAGGAAAACTTGACCTGACAGTTTTGAGACATGCCTGCCATAAATAACCAGTTGATCTGGATAACTAACAAAGCCATTAGCAGGCGTGGAGTGCCTGCTACAATTCAGGCACCACATAAAATGTTGGAGGTGCCAACGAAATGGACGTGGCTGGCAATCAACTCTAGCACGATCATCTCCTTGAAGAAACGCACGGGGGGGATAAAGAAAAGTGCTGTCTCTGTCAGCTCAGCCCTTTCACGCTGCAGACGGAGTTGAGGATTACGTGGAGCTGTTCTGTCATGGGTAAAACCAAAGAAAACGACTTGCTCCCAAACTGTAAATCGACTGGAGGAGTGAAAGTATTTCAAATTAAATCGAAGATCCTGTCTTGACACTTGAAAACAATAAGCCCTGTGTGCTGCAAATCACCAGAGCTGTGCAATTGATAGCAGCAGTCTAAACTGGGGGGGAGGGGGAGGGGGCTCTCTTTTTTGTTTTTTGTTTGTTTTTGTTAGTTTTTTCTGGTTTCCAAAGAAGCATGGCAGTTGTTGTTATCCTGTGGGGGGGGGAGTGACATCTCCGATCACGGGTTGTCAGGTAAAGGGAACAAAGCTTATGTTTCATTACCAGATTATGGGTCATTTCCCTCCCCCCCCCACCCCCGTTAAAAAAAAAAGACTAAAGTAGTGACGGTAATTTGAGCTACTTCACTGTCACTGAGGCATCACTGAAGCAAAACAAAGGAGGCCAGCTGAGCTGAGCAGCTTCCTTTTATAGGGGGACACCAGGCTAAGCAGGCCCAGCCGGGCTTAAGGGGCGGGGCTTCTGCCACCATAGAGCCTGTTGTGTTGCTGCAATGCGGGGCAAGCCTGCCTCTACAAACTACCAAATACGTTTTGGAGAATAATGCTATCTTGAATAGGCTTTGCTCTGTATTTACAGGAACCCAGCCCAGCGGAGTGAGTGTTCAGGATGATGAGCAGTGTCTGGAGTGAAGACACTATCAAATGAATATTGCTGGCACTTGTTGAGTGTTTCTTGGAGAACTAATTCAGAATGCTAAAGGCCTTTGTAACAGGGTGTGGCGGTTGTGGCATCAGGACATGTATGCGCATTCGAGCATTACAGTTTATTATGGTCTTTTTATAACTGGGAGTTGTAATAGGAGGACGCATGACTACGTGGAAATATATGACCTACAAGAAATCAGATACAAGATTTCCTGCCACTGAGGCGGCAGCAGATAGAAGAAACCCAGGGTTAGTGAAGCGCTGGTATGGGTCTTTCCACAATAGACGTGAAGAAAAGAGTGTATCGTGAAAGTCTTGGTGGTTAATATTTAGTACTTGGAATCTATTGGCTCTTTTTTTGGAACCTCAAATAAAGCCAGCTTTGAGAAAAAGATCTCGGACAAGAGGTTTTTGGGAGCTTTATTTGATATTTCTTGTCTAGTGACTTTGTCCATCAGATTATAGCCCAGTCCTTATTTACACTAAGACTCCTTTATGCCAATTTGGCAGCATCAAGGGAACTTTGTCTTTTAAGTAAGCATTTTGTTACCCTAAAAAAAGTACCACAAAAGTCTCAATTTTTATTTTCAAAAAGGTCATTTTAATACTCTCAGTCAGTCCATATATTTTTATAAATACACACTGGCCTATAGAGACACAGCAGGTTGAAATGCATTTAAAATAAATACCTAGGATGTCACGTATTACATAGTTAACATTAAAATAACCAGCTATATTTAACCCTGCACAAAAAGCCAGATCCAACCTTCAGAATATTTATTTGAAAGGTCAATTGGAAAGGGTTTGTGTCATTGGGTATGAAACCAGTTGCACTGTCCACAGCCCCCAAGCATGAACAGAACTCACGTGTAGATTTAACATTTATAACTAAATACATTTTTAATTAAACAATTGAAACTATTTTACATACCTGTCAAGATCTGAATTCAGATTTCTGGGTTGCTCCTACAGCAGCTGATGAGAACTCCATTACACAGTGAAGTCACCACTTGGGAACCATCTGCTTGTTAAATGAGATGCATTTCAGCTCACCTTTAATACCTGCATACATAACAAGCGAAAGGGGGGGGAAGGTCAAGGACTCAGTGTTCAGATTTGGATTACGTTTCGAATGGGACTCAAAGTCGAGATCTGAGGTCTAATCAAGGCTAGGGTTAGATTAAAGTTCAATCCTGAAATTGCTGGAGGTGTACCCAAACAGTGAAAACTTTGTAAGCATAACAGCTCTATGATTGCTATCCCCTGTACCACGGCAATCTAGCAGGGTCTGCAATGCTTACAAGATTTCTGATTTTTGGCCCCATTTGAATCCGTCCTGGAAAAATTAGTGCTTTGTATTCTTGAGCGTGCCCAGGAACACAAAACAAAAAAGCAGCTTTGGAACAGGGGTTTTGACTGTGAAGTACTGCACCCCACCCTTATGTTTGTTAGGGAGTTCAGACATGAGATTCCAGTTCTTCCCACCTCTGAGAATAACAAACAAGCAGAACAAAGAATTCACAGATTTTAAGGCAGACAGGACTATTATGGTCATTTGACTGGCGTAAAACAGGCAACAGCAAGGGTCAATCAACACGATGAGAGGAATAAAACAGAGGAAAAGAGGATTTTTGTTCTCTATTAGCTGATATGGGAAGTTATTTCACACCACTCATGAAACAAACACTGGTAAACCCACCTGAATAACTCCTTTCATGCCACTTATCAAATGTGGGCTCTGGTTATAGTTCATTCCAGTTTGGAATTGTATTGAGCACAGGTCACAATGTAAATGCCTCCCCTCACCCAATACCTATAGTGTGACTTCTCCTTTCACTTTTACCTCCAGTGTGACCAAATTGGGAGCGTTGTTGGCGTTGTAGGATGCCTTTCATGCATCTCCTCAATATGTGGAGTTGCACCATGCGTCAGAAGGCAACAGCCCAGTTCTGACTTCACTGTGGGATCCCAGAATGTCCTTCAGCCATGGGGCGGAAGGGATGGAAATGCAACAATGCAGAAAACTGCTCGGTGTAATTTTACAGTATGTGAAGGACTTCAAGCAAAAAGCATAATCAGAAGTCATCAGGAAACTGCTTTTAATTAGTCCTCCTTTGTGTTATGCCTGCTGATGAAAAATAAAATAAAATAAAAAAATTCTGTCAACAGCTCTATCTATAGCATAATTGTTACATGAACTAATCAGTCAAACCCGACTCCCCCAGCAAACATTTTATAATCCTGATTCTCAGCTGTGTGAATCAATCATCCATTTCCAGACCACATTGGTCAACATCCCTGGAACCTAATATGTTTTTATTACCCCAGGAAAGCCAGCAACAGAGCACCAGGTCATGAAGCGTTTGTCTATTAACTGTGCAGTGTCCTAAGAACTGCGCTTTGCTCCCAAGGTTACATTTGACGTGCCTGACCTGGAATACAGCAATCAATCAAATCTCAGCCTTCCTAAAAGGGCGAGTATATGCAGCATGTGTTGATATTTATGGAATGAGGTAAGCAAAAGGGATCCCCAATATGAAGCTAGATTTGAAGTGGACAGTCTGAGAAGCTGTGGTTTGAAGAATACAGAAAAGTATTTTCCAATATTATATCTTTTCAAGAAAAGGAAACAATTAACAGGCCAGCTATACTGGAGGAAACACATACACGCATGGTCATACAAGATGGTGCCCTACAATAGCTATTTACTGCAGTTTTTAGAGCACCTCAAAATCTTTACTATGCTAAGCCTCACAAAACACTGGTGAGGGAGGGAAGAGCTATTATCTGTATTTTACAGATGGGGAATAAAGTGCCAGGAGATTAAGTGATGTGACGAAGGCTACACAGGAAATTTGTGGCAGAACAAAGAAGTGAACGTAGGTCTCCTGAAGGCCATGGCAGCACCCTTGCGACTTTAGCATCCTTCACGTCTATTACATCCCTACAGACCCTTCTCAGAGAAAGCAGAACTTGAAAGTAGTATGCACACAGGTTGTTTGAGTTTTAAAAATGATCAGTTAGGGGCCAAATTTATTGTAAGCCAGGAGGTCATATTTACAATAGGCTACTAAAAATGCACCATTAATTGCAGGTGCATTCGGCTTCATACATGCAGCTGCATTTAGACTTCCAAACTGGGTGGACAGTCATGCAATGTGGGAGTAGATGTGCAATTTATGCATTTTACTTGCACAAAGATCAGATTGTGGAAATAGCACTTCTGCCAATATTGCAGGCACAATTAAGGAGACCCACTGCCAATTAAAACCCAACATCTAGGTTTTCCTGATGAGTCCTTCATTTAGAAAAATAACATCATACAAAAGAAGCGACCCAAATGGATAAGAAGATAGCAGATAACCGACTGCATATGAGCGTCTACTACACGGACGTAGCTAAAAGTGCTAATGTGATCTTTGGAAGTATGAGTAGAGGAATATCCAGGTATGGACATAGCAATTCCGGGGCCCTGGGCAAAAGTCAAGGACAGGGCCCTCCCATGCCATCCTTGACTTTGCCCCCCCTTGCCGGGGCCCCACCAGCCTCCCCATCCCCTCCAAGGGGTCCTGATGCCCGCTGGACCACCGCTGGGCTCAGAATCCAGTTTGAAGAATGGAAATCTCAGTATTTGAGGGTAACTGCTGCTGAGGGATTGCTCAGGCATATGTGCTATGAAACCACCCGCCTTTGAAAAGTCATTTGGTATTCATCTTCGATAAAGCCAAAAATAGCTGCTCCAAGTCCCAGAGTATCATACAGAGCTTCAGTAGCTTTCCTCAGTCAGAAGAAACATACCTGCACTACATGAGTTAAAATGGAAGAAAGAAAGAGGTTTTACAAGATTCACTCAATGCATAGCTCACTCTCATGTTTATTCAATGATCCACTGTCATTGCCCAGACGGTATGCAGAACAAGCCAATACCACTACTACGTTTGTCCCAGCTTGTGCAATAATGGAAAATTCATATGCAGGTAGAATTGAAATATAATTAATATAAATAATTAAATAAATATAATTGCCAACTCCCTCAATTCAAATATCATGAACAAAAACTCCAAAAATAATTAAATGGCATTTAAATATTGAGATTTTACAAAATCTGGAGTTTTTCTGTTTACTTGTTTGCTTTTGAATCCTTAGTGTTTGTTCACATTTTAAAACTTTTCTCTATAATCATAAGGACCTAGAAACTTTCTGTTTATTTTTAATGAAAGCTGAGATTTTTCATGTGTTTTTATGAACTCAGAGTTCAGGGATTTAAGAATAAAACCCTTCAACTATTGTCAGACTCATGATAAAATTGCCAGAGCGGGGCTGGCAACACGATAATGTTGCTGTGCAATGTAGGACTTTAGAGCCAGATTTTAATTTTGGCTGTACAGAGCTTTATTTATTTTTATGTCTTATAGGTATAAAGACCCACTACAGTTCTATGTTGTGGGGATAAACATTCATCCTGCTCAGGTAAATAATAGAAAAAGTAGAATATCTGTTTACTACAGCTAATAGGGGTGTTTAATCTTTCTATACCTTTTATTTTACAAGTCTGATCTAACTAAGACCTGACGTTAAACTGTAATTCCTGTAGTTCCCTTTTTGAAAACACCAGTAACAATGTATTTTTAACCAATTTGTCAGATTTTTTTCAGTTCTGGACTATATTAGATTAATATTAGATGATTAAAAACACTAGCAGTAAGAGTAATCAGATGTAAGTTGCACTTCTAGCAATGAATGTTCATACCTAAAAGCAGCACACGTCTTTTGTTGGAAGCTCCACTATGTCTTGCCATCTTACACTGCAATACCTGTCAGTTACACGCTAAAGTGAGGTCTACTACTCAGAGTCTAAGGAAAGTAATGAGGAGAGGGAAGAGAATTGAAGGGAAAAGAGAGAGGAAAGGATGCATTTACTTCATGCTGTCTTTAAAGTTTGTTGCTTATATATTTTAAAACTATTTGAAACAGACTGGGTAGATTTCTACATATAATAATGTAATTTCAAGGAAGTTAAGACAAGCATTCAGAATAATTACAGTAATTGGGCCTACAGCTATTGGAAGCCAAAGCACAAACAAACAGATGAATGAACATATTAACTCAGTTGTTTGATCTCATGAGAACATGGTAGGACAAATGCACAGGTAACTAATTAGTTTAGGCTTACATACACTTAGCAGGAAAGGGCAGAGGGGATAATTTACTGCAATTACTGAGCTTGTAATTGTTCTGTCTGCATGGGGCATTGCAAAGTGAAGGTGCTGGACAGTCCAAGTGACACCTTCATTGAAAAGCGATCCTTCTGCCCCCGGGGGCATTTTTTCACTCTAATCTTAGGCCTTGTCTACAGTGGGAAGCTTTGGCAATGCAAGTTACAGCGATAATCAAGAAGCGTGCAGTTACATGTGCCAGTCCATACAGCACTCATTGTGTTGCTGAAGAATGTCCACAGTTGGTGATCTAGCCTCGACAGTGAGAGCAGTGCACTGTGGGTAGCTATCCCAATGTGCAACTCCCAACCTTGTCTGCTAGGAGCTCTGGGAAGGTGGAGAGAATCGCAGTGCATCATGGGTACAGGCTCAACATCCCATGAGGCAGTGATTTCCATCCTGTCATTCTGTGGGTTTCCAATTGCATTTTTCAATGGCCCTAATTTCTGAGTACCCACCCTCTCTGTCTGAAGGGATGGATTCTGCACCGCTCTGCACTGTTGTTAGTGTTCTGAACAAATCACAGCTGGCCATTGAGTGTATCATGAATTCCCAACTGGAGCTGGAGTCTGAGGGGCCTGACTTGCTGTATGCCAGGCAAACAAACTTCACCGGATTACTGTTTGCATTCATGGAACGTCCTCACACAGTGCTCTGCTGCTTTGGGGCATGTGAAACTAGCTCTGAGTATTGGGATTGCATCATTACGCAGTTCTGAAGAGCAGTGGCTTCAGAACGTCTGAACGTGTAAGCCACCTTCATGCAACTCCGTGCAGAGCTCATCCCTGCTCTGCTGTGCAAGGGCACCAGAATGAGAGCTGCCTTCTTGGTGGAGAAGCATGTAGCAATGGCCGTGTGGGAGCTGGCAATCACAGACTACTCCTGTTGGTCACTTATCAGTTTGGAGTCAGGACGTTCATTGTTGGAACTGTATTATCGCAAGCATAGCAGAATGCAATTAATAGCCTTACACAAGGGACTGAGAGCCTCAGAAATCATCATGAAATAGCAGATGGTTTTGTAGTTATGGGACTTTCTAACTATGGTGGGATGATAGATGGCATGCATAACACAATTTTGGCCCCAGACCATCTTGCGATGGAGCACATCAACATCCATGTTGCACACATCTTCAAGAACAGTGGGCTGTACAGAAAGCTACAAGCAGGGACTTCCTTTCCAGACCAAAAGATTCCAATAGGGGATGTTGAAATGCCTGTAATGATCTGAGGAGTCTCAGCCTGCCCCTTACTGCCATGGCTCATGATACCTTATACGGGCAACCTGAATAGCAGCAAGAAATGCTTCAATAACAAACTGAGCAGGTGCTAACTGATCACTGAATGTCCATTTGGCAGATTAAAAGCTTGCTGGCGATGCCTTTATGGCAGATTAGACCTCAATGAGGAAAATATTCCCATGGTTATAGCCTCTTGCTGTGTGCACCATAATATTTGTGAAGCTAAGAATGAAAAATCTCCCCTGGGTGGAACATGAGGTGGATCACTTTGTGGCTGAACATGAAAAACCAGCTGTCAGAACTATTAGAGGGGCACAATGAAGGAGCATTCAAATCAGGGAGACCTTGAGAAGCTCTCAGCTCAGAGCCAGGATAAAAAAAACAGAGGTGCAGGTTCTCGACTGCTTTAACCCACCCTTATTTCTCACTCAAGGCTAATAATATAACCTTCTCTCTTAGATAGTTTCACATACCAATTTTGTTTTTCTCTGCATCCTCTCTGCATCCTCTCTGTTTGCTAAAAATCTCTGTTGCTGCCTGGACTTTAAAATAACTTGATAGAGTTAATCTCTCTTGGTTGAGGTTTCCTCCTTCCTAGGTTGCTCTTCACACATCTCTTCTCTCCTCCCGCCACCCACCACTTCCCCCAACTCTCCTCACCCTTTGTTTTTAAAAAGTTAAAAATTAGTTATTACAGAAACCACCAGCACTAAAAAGATGAAGCAACTAAAAACAAAACAAATCCAAAGAAAATTAGGTAAAAACCTTACTTTAAAGAAATCCAGTAAATTAATTACTTGAAGCCTCTGGAAATGAAACAGCTGAAAATATTTTTAATTATCTTGAAAATCTGGTTGCTAAGCAACACAAATGCAGGCTGCTTCTACTACTAATTCCTAATATTTGAAACATGGGCATTCCTTATTTCCATATAGCAAAGCTTTAAAACAAAGTAAACACCTTAAATTACTAACTTAATATAACATATTTGAGAAATAAGTATGAATTTTTGGATTTTAACAAAATTTAAATAAACAGGTAACTTGTTTATTTAAATGCTTAACTCTTTTGTTTACCTGTCAGTTTTTTTAAAACTCCATTGCTTTAATAACCAAGCTCTTAATATTCTCTTAGGGTACGTCCACACTGGAGCTTTAGGTTGACTTAAGGATGGTTAAGTCGACCTACAGACTGCTGCGTCCACACTGGGTGCTTTATTAAGTCCACTTAAGCCAGTGTAGATGGGGGATAGCCCTTAAATTGACCTAATTGGCCTCCAGGCCCCCTCACAGAGTTCCTGGCCACTCCTCCATCCACCTAGCACCTGCCACTGTGGACGCAGGGCTGTGGACTCTAAGGCAACTTAACAAGGTCAACTTTAAGCCGACCTTTATTAAGTCGACTTAACAGAGCCTCCAGGGTAGATGTACCCTTACATAGTTGTAAATATAATTTTCTCTCTATTCATCTTTAATTGTAAGTTTGTCACGTATGTTGTCCTGTGTTCTATGTTGTGTCACATGATTTTTTTTCATTTTGTTGCAACAAAAGTCAATGTTATACTTTTTAAAAATACAAGTGGCACCACACTATTTTAACATTATGGTTGAGGTATAACCATCCTAATATCAATTAATTTCTTTTTCACATCTCAAAAAGGCCTCATTCATAAACATATGTTAGCCTCAACAAATAATGCAAGTGGAAACAAAAAGAATTCTTTACTAATCAAAGTTTTGTTACTCAAAGGGAAAAAAGTAAGGAGAAACACCAATAGTAATCCTATGGCACTTCTAAAAATTAACAGATTTTTTTTTAATCGCATGAGCTTTCATGGGAGAAAATCCCACTTCGTCAGACTCTTTGAAGAGCATCTGATGAAGTGGGATCTTCTCCCACGAAAGCTCGTGATAAATAAATTTGTTAGTCTTTAAAAGTGCCACCAGACTCCTTGTTTGTTTTGCTGAACTAGACCAACACGGCTCCCCCTTTGGAATCAATAGTAATGTAAAGGTACTATTAGCAAAATTGTTTGGGATTTTATAAATGGTTTGCACCTTTATTAAATATTAAACTATAGTTATAAGATTGTTAGTGCAAAAATGGTAAAAACTATATATACTGTGTTTAACTATTTATGTTGAGAAATGTTAAAGCTAGCCAAACAATTTCAACAGGTTTCCATCTTACTTTCCCCAAATACAAATAAGCGGAATAAATGTTTAATACCATCAAATTATTTGCATAGCCCTGTATTTAAAATAGATTTTGATTTAATTTTTATTTGTTATTTAAATTTGATTTAATTTTAATTTAACTTTTCTTTTATGCTACGTTACAGAGAAATAGTGGCTGTTAAAGTTTGTGCCGCTAAACAGTTAACAAAAGTGGAAATCGTATTACAAGCACATTAACGCTAAAGAGCTTGGGTAAAAATTCCATTACTAACTCTTTTGCTAAAACAGTGCTCAGTAGGGAAAAGCAATAGTCCCTCCCATAGAAGATTGTGTCTATTTTAGCAGTTAACCATTATATTTTATATAAAATATTAGTAATGCACCTCAAGTAAAAATGAATGTCTGTATAAGAGTTGCAAAAATTCAGCTTCTGTTATAAAAGACTTGGTCCCTATTACATTGTAAACAAACTAACAGTCTCTGTATTGAGTTTTGGTTCTAAATAAAAGAAAATGTAAAACAAGCATGCAAAAATTTTATTATGTTAACTAACTTAAGCTAAGGTTGTATTCCACAGACCAAAGATACCAAAAGATATCTCACCCCGAAGACACCACAATATATTAGTACACAGTGAAGAAACCGCCAGGCATCAAGAAAAATGAAGTTCTGGATTGGCTGCTAGGGGGAACAAGGACACATGAATTCAGTCTGCACTGTTACAAGTGACTTTATAAGTTTCGTTTGCTCCTCCATGGCTTTTATCATGTGCTCATGACCTGCTATTACTTGCCCTCTATTCGACACTGGTCAGGCCGCATCTGGAATACTGTGTCCAGTTTTGGGCTCCCCACTACCGAAAGGATGTGGAAAAATTAGAAAGAGTCCAGCGGAGGGCAACAAAAATGATTAGGGGGCTGGGGCACATGATTTATGAGGAGAGACTGAAGGAACTAGGCTTATTTAGTTTACAGAAGAGAAGACTGAGGGGAGATTTGATAACAACCTTCAACTACTTGAAGGGTTGCTCCAAAGAGGAGGGAGCTAGGCTGTTCTCGATGGTAACAGAGGACAGAACAAGGAGCAATGGTTTCAAATTACAGCTGGGGAGGTCAAGGTTGGATATTAGGAAAAACTTTCTCACTAGGAGGGTGGTGAAGCATTGGAATGGGCTACCTAGGGAGGTGGTAGAATCTCCATCTTTGGAGATTTTTAAGGCCCGGTTTGACAAAACCCTGGCTGGGGTGATTTAGTGGGAGTGGTCCTGCTTTTTAGCAGGGGATTGGACTAGATGACCTCGTGAGGTCCCTTCCATCCCTATTAGTCTATGATTCTATGATTGTTAGCGGTGGTGAGAGATAACGGCAACTTCTGCAGACCATAACAAAGTAAAACAGAGCGTACCCATGCTAGGATTGGGAGTTATGTTCCATCCTTTTCCAAAATAACTTGGTACACTGTCAACATGTTGGTCAGGCACTGAGGACGAGTGGTCAGCTGTGGTATTTGAATAGTTCTGCTTTCAGATGAAAGAATGATTATTGGAAAAGCAACACACAAACTTTTGGCTTTTGAGTGCAGGGCCAGATTAAGAGCCCTGGGCTGCCCACCACCATGGCTCCCCTACCACTATGGCCCCCCATCTGGGGTCCTAGACCCCACCACAGTGGCCTGGGGACAGGCTGGTACTGGAAGGGGGAGCAGGACCCTGGGGCCTGAGGCCAGAGAGCTCTTGCTCCACCCCTGAGCCCGCTGGTCTGTACTTAGGGGAGGGCTGGCTGGCATGCAGTTCAGCCTCCGGTGTGGCCCTCCATGGCCTGGAACACAGTGGCCCATCTCACCAGGACCTGCTGTGGGGGCCCCAGCGTGGCAGCCTGACAGTGCTCTGGGCCAGAGGCTGCAGAGCGCACCAGCCAGTCCCACCCCTGCAGCGCAGTGGATACGTGCCTGCCTGCCCCACCTTTGCGGGCAGAACAGCTGGCCCAGGGGCAGGGTGGGAGCCCCATGGAGCATGGTCTCTGGCCTCAGGATCCAACCCCTTGCCAGTCCCAGCAGGGTCCCTCCCAGCACCCCTCTGGCCCTGCCAGTGCTATGCTGGCCTGAGAGGAGTGCTGGGGGCTAGATCAATGCAGCGGCTTAGGGGCTGCATCCTAGGGCTTCCCTTTAGGCCCAGGCCTGGGGCTGCAGCCCCAAAAGCCCCTGTGTTGAGCCGGCCCTTCTCAGGTAGGATTTATTCTCTGATCATTGATAGAATGAATGCTATTGGCACAGAAGAACAGAAGTGTCAGGAAAGAGATAGCTGCTAGAGTCCATGTTTTTGGAAAATTCTCCAAAATAATCCTTTGCGGTTAAAGTATGTGTATGTACTGAGAATGAAGTCATGTATATTTCAATTGACATTTCATACCTTGTCAAAAATACGACCACAGTGTATTTCAGTGTATACTTCTTCACCGGTTAGTCTTAAGGAGCCCCTAATGGAATTGAATAATGAACTGAAAGTGTGAAATCTAATTTCAATATTTCACATTTGTTTTGATGGGTGAATGCCCTCCCAACCCAGACACACTGATGACTCTGGTTTAGATTTGGGTAGGAGCTGTCTCAACCTCCTCATTAGGCTTAGCTCACGTTTCCCAACCCAGAGTCTCTCTTGAGAGCAGACTGCCAGAGGACAGGTCACAGGGCAGTCATATCAAAGGGAAAAATCTTGTGACTATTTGGGGGGCAGAGGGGTAAAGGGAGGAGTCACTGACCTATTTCTGTACCCCAAAATCCTTTTGTTTTGCCACCTTTACCACCAACAAGATCCAATGCTCAAGTAAACATAGCGCTATGTAGTAGTAGTAAGCAACTTATATAAATAAGAAGGCAGTTTTGAAGTGTATAAACATCATCTCAAAGCCAAGTGGCAGTGCGATATGCTGCTGGAGGAGGAGGAGAGGAAGAAATCCGAGATCAGCAAAGTGGTGGGAACTCTCGAGAGGCAGCATGCCAGAGGGAGTGCCATAGAAATCACAGCTGGAAAAGACCTATTAGATTATCTTGGCTAAGCCTGGCCCATTCAGGAACGTTGCCCACAGCATATTCCCAAGTGTTCTATTCTGCTCGGTTTGAAATGAATCATGACAGGCTTCCACCCATTCCCCTTGGGGCTGGGGACGCTATTTCACAGCCTAGTAGGCGTTATTGTTAGGACACTTTTTCTGAACTCAGTCCTGAATTCTCCTTTTTTCATGACATTACATCTTGAACCCCTTGGAACAATCGCACCCCTGAACATTCATGCCATCCATATCCTCGTAAGTGGTTATCACAGCTCTGAGATATTTCTTTTAACCTTTCTGCATCTGTTAATAGCGCCAGCACCCCGGTCATCTCTCTTACAACTCTTTGACTGACCACAGGAGTTATGCTGGGGAGCTATGGTGTATCTCATGGTTTCTTCTCACTGGAGTGCCAGGCCCCTGCAAGGGAGATGAGAATGGGAGACCCCGACAGGCCCTTTTGTTAGTCTTTAAAAGTGCCACAGGACTCCTTGTTTGTTAAGCAGATTAGTAGCACTGCTTTTCAACACTCCCTCCCCTTATCTCTCTAGCAGCCCCTGCATATAGCAATTTCATTCATCTTGCAGTAATTTAAGATGACATGATAAGCGTCTACAAATACACCCGGGCACACATTCTGTTGTACAAACTCCCATGGATAGTAATGAGCAAATGTCCTCTTCCCTGGAATATGATTTTTATGCAAGTGACAAGTCAGCAAGTCAATTGATTGCTTTTTTTGCAACCCAAAGAGGATAACAGATGCCATCAGCACTACTTTTTTCCTCCCCTGCTGTGCACTAAAAATTTATTCTGGGAACCTTAAAGAGGAGGGGAGTAAAAACAGAAAGCCGAGTTCAGCAAAAAGAACTCCCTAATCCGGGGTTGGCAACCCCCGGCACACATGCCAAAACTGGCATGCGGTGCCACGGCTGCTCCCCCCACTGGCCCTGCCCCCCAGCGTGGTCTGGGGCCACAAGAGCCGCACGTGTGCACCAGCTCCTGTTTTTAATAGGAAGTTATCCAAGCATTGGTTTTGACTTTATCATTTAGAGTCTGATGTTATATTACACAATAAAGTATGTCAAAATGAAATGCTTCAATCTTATTGAAACGATTCACTTCAAGTGGGTTGTTTTCGTATTTCTGAAACAATACCTTCAGAGTTTTCATTTTGACTTTTCCTTTGCTGAGTCACAAAAAGGAAAAGTCAAAATGTCAGAATTCCCTGTGGGATGGAAATTCCAAGCTTGACCATTCAATAGTGCAGGGGGAAAAAATCTAGGACCAGATTCTCCAGAACCAACAGGCTGCTTTGCTTCATTTTGGCAAAAAAATGTAACTGGTTTCCAGAAAGAATTAGGGAGGACAGATCCACCAAGAGCTATTGCCCTCCATGGCCAGGGACACAAGCGACCCCATCCGCTGTGTGTCCCTAACCTCCAACTGTTAGAAGTTGGGATGGGATGATGGGATGGATCACTTGAAATTAACTTGTTATTTTCATTGCCTCTGACGTATCTGGCACTGGCCCCTGTCAGAAGATAGGATAGTGGGCTAGCTAGACCATTGGTCTGCTGCAGCATGGCCATTTTTAAAGCAGGTCTATACCCAGCATTACGAGCCCCCTGCCTGGGGAAATCGTTGGCTTGCACAGAGGCCACACAGCAGATCTTGCCCTACACTATTCCCCAAATCCTCAGTGCAGTGGGCATGATTGGAGCATCTCTAATTTCCGGCAATTTCAAGCTGCAGGAATGGCTGCTTGGAGCCATGGGGCTGCTACATTTTATACCAGTTCCCCATGGTTGTGTTCTAGTTTCCAGTTGCAGGGCCTCAGGCTGCCCAACACCACAGGATCCCCTCTGACCTGAAGCCCCATCCCACCACCACCGCAGAGCCCTGCCACCTGGGGCCCCAGCCCCCACCATGGCAGCTTGTGGGCAGGCCGGTGCTAGGGGGAAGGTCTGGGACCAGAGGGTGCTCCCGCCCCAGCTCCAGCCTGGGGGAGCCTGGCTAACATGTGGTGTGGCCCTTCAAGGTTACGGGCCCTGGAAGACAGTGTCAGAGGCCAAACTGTGCGCCAGCTGGCCCCAGTGCAGAGGGAACATGCACCAGCCTGCCCCACCTCTGGGGGCGGACCAGCTGGCCCAGGGGCTGCGCGAGACCACTGTGATGCCCAGCCTCTGGTTGGGCCCCTCCCAGCACCCCCTTCCCACCGCCAAGCAAGCTCTGCCGGTGCTGTGGTGCGGGCCGGATTAATGCAGGGGCCATAGCCCCGATATGTCTTCTACTTAGCCTTTGGCATCCAAGCATAGCCCAGCCCCGATAGCCCCAGCATTAATCCAGCCCTGCTTTAAACCCCTTATCTCAAACTGCAGCTGAACATAACATTGTCGCAGTTCAGGATCTGGGCCTGGATTAGCATTTCAAACAAGTAACAATTGCCAAACTTCAAAATAAACCATGAAAATCCTACTAATTGTATCCTACAAGCTGAAGTTGCCAGTGGCTTAAACTTTGGGCACTTAATAAATGATCTTAGTATTTTCAAGGCTAGCTTGTGATATGGAGTACCCAGTGCAATACTTGTTAGCAGGTGGTAGAAAAAAGACAGAAAGTATTACTAAAAATGGTTTTAAAAAATTGCAGTATACCTAAATGATGCAGGCACATTACATTGTACTTGCTTTCAGCGAGAAACTTTTAAGCACCTAAGATCCAGATCTTCAAAGGTGTTGAGGTGGTGAACTCCCACTGAAATCCATGGGAGTTAGATGCCTCAATACCTTTGAGGAGCTGAGCTTAAGTCATTTTTGGAAACTGGATTTTGGAAACCAATAATTTGGGCACTTTTGAAAACTTTACTTACAAGCTTTTTTAGCTAGATTGTTGCTACTGCTGATGATCTCTGGTTTATTTTGACAGCATAGCCATTTAATCCAGTACCATTTGGAATGCTGTGAATCCAAATCAAATTTTGTTCTAGCCGATATACTGAAGAGTCTGTACAAATCACGCAGTTACAATATCTGTACAAATTCTGTACATCTCATAAAATATTGCACACACTCACTCCCAGCTATCTCCAATGGCAGCTGAGAGCACTCAACACCTGGCAGGATTGAGCCCTTTTAAATATAAGCCTTAATTTACTGCTTTTCCGTGACAAGGGAAAACTTTTAATTCCTTGAATTAATGATATCTGCCATTTTGTTAAACATAATAGGTTTGATTCTGAATTTTAGACATTCTTAGTTATACAAAATTAGCATATCCCCACCATGAAAAGCGCTCTTAATAGTATGCTAACGGGATGGTAGGAAGGGTAAAGAATTTTAAAGCAAGACAAAATTAAATACTTTCTAGTCCTTTTCAAAATTGATGTGTATGGCTAATAAGGCTCTCATGCACCTTTCTGCATTAAAAATCCCTAAACCAAACCTTTCCAAAGGCCTGATCCAACTTCTCCTAAAGTCAACAGGAAGACCACTAGGAACTTTGATGGGAGCTGAAGCAGGGCCAAAATGCATTCTTCAGCATGGAAAAACAAACCCTCTCAAAAGCCCCAAGCAGCAGAGCACTTAAGCCCATGAATAGGAACGCATTTAAGCAGGTGCGTATGGGGTTTGCTTAGTTAGTGTCTAAATACTGACTTTTACTGACCTTTTATTACTAAGAAAGCAGCAGAGAGCTTTATGAATTTTATTTCTCACCATTAGGGTAGGGGACATTTCCAACAGGGAATTCATCCTGTCTCCTTTTAGGCCCCTTAAAAATCAGTCATATTTGGATTTTTTGCCAAATGGGGAAATAAATGTCAAACCCAAACTTTTTCCCCTTAACACAACACCAGGAAATGTTTGCCAATAATTATATTAAAAAGAAAAGGATTTATTTAGAAAAGGAATGGCAAACAGTCTTAATAATATATTTATTTGAATATTACATATTGATTTCCAGAATATTCAAAGTTGTAAATAGCCAGCTTTTGGACAGGTATATCTCTGGAACATTTCCTTCTTTTTTGATGGTTATCATCTAATGGAATGGTTAGCTATGTCTTCTCTAGTGGCCTCCTTAAAGAAGACCAGATGGATGTGGCTGGGGTGCAGATGGTTGAAAAAAGAATGGTTACTGACCTCATAGATCAAGTTACAGGTCAGTAACCGTTCTTTCTTATCTGAGTGCTTGCTTATGTCTGTTCCCAATTTAGGTGACTCACCAGCAGCATTTCTGGTGGCTGGCAGGAGATCATGGACGTGACACTTCAAGCACCACGCTTCAGAAGCCAATGTTTTTTCCTGGGCCTGCTGCATTGAGGTGTAGCGGGACACGAAGATATGTATTGATGACCAGGTTATGGTGCTGCAGATGTCCTGAACGGGTATATGAGCTTGGAAGGCCATTGATGAGCCTTTCACCCTTGTTGATTGGGCTGTAAGGGGCCCTGGAAGCATGACTTTGGCCTGCAGGTTTGGATGGAAGCCATAATCCACTTTTAAATATACTGTGAAGAAACTGGTAGACCCTTCATTTGGTCTGCATTAGTCACGAAGAGTTGCGTTGAATGATGAAAAGGTTTGGTCCTGTCAATGTAAAACACCAGGGCCCATCTCACATGGAGAGAGTGCACACACTTCTCCTTATTGGAGTTGTGACAAAAGAGAGGTAGAAAGATGTCCTGGTTCTGATGGAAGTTCGAAACTATCTTAGGTGAAAAGGCCGGGTGTGGGAGCAGTTGGACATTGTCCTTAAAGAACATCATGTAGGGTGGTCCTGCTCTCAAAGCCCTGATCTCCAAAACACATTTAGTGGACACAATAGCCCCCAGAAAGGCAACCTTCCAGGACAGATGCATGAAGGAGCACGAGGTCATGGGTTCGAAGGGTGGACCAGTGAGTCTAGGAGGGACCAAGTTCAAATTCCACTGTGGAGGAAGCTCCCTTACTGACAGCTATTAACAGGAACTGTGTCCAAATATCAACTATTAACCAGAACAGTAAGATTAAAAACCAACTACTAGGTATAGCAATAGGTTTGCGAAGGCAAGAGGCGTTCCAACACCATCACTGGTGGCAAGAAGGAAACGAGAGGGAGGGAAATGAGCTGGTGGCACCAGTATGTTGGTGCATGTGTGCATTGCTGCAGGGTTGCTAGAACTGGCTCCTATGGGAACTAGTAGGTGAAAAAGTTATCTAGCACTGGTACGTGTGGCATGCACACACAGCTAAACTGGGAATGGACATAAGCAAGCACTTGTATCAGCAGTGGAAAATATATCAGGAATTACCAAGAGAAAATCATGTCATTGTCATGACAGTGTCAGAGTTAAACAGCACAGTGTTGTTATGAAGGAGCATCAACATTTCCATATCAGAGGAAACAAATCACATATCTAACCTCTGACAGCAGCCAAGAGGAACGACTGCCCTTGCAACTTTATCATAGCTAGCATATCAGCAAATGCTATTCTTATTCAGAGCCATCTCTAACCCTTTGGAACTTGCTAAGCGATTTGCCACAATAATATTCTGCAGCACTAAGTTCCATGATAATTACTCAGTTTAGTTACATCTGTGTCAGTGATTGCCCTGTGACATCAGGGTAACCACTTCTGTGCCACATAATGTATGGACATACACTGATTCACTCAGTATAGCAACCCTCAGCCGTACACGCTATCCTTTATTATTGGTATCCCTGCACTGTCTAGAGGCCTAGTCAGAGATCACAATACTTACTGTGTTATGCAGTGTTTGCTAGTGTGTGACAATAATTGCTATAGACATAAACGCCATATAAAATTATAACTATTTTTATGGAGCGATAACCAATGCAGGTGGTACTGAGAAGTGGTTGCAAATACCTACCTGGGCTGGGGCCTGCACATGCATGAAGGGGGCCCAGACAATACGGGAAGGGGGCCTGGAGATTAGGAGGATTCCGGGGCCCATCAAATTACTTTAACCACTGGAGCTTACATGATACGACGATGACTTGCAGAAGATGCAACTCTTCTTTTACAAACAAGATCCAAGCATCTCCTCTGAAAAGATACGACTTACACAGTGACTCCCAACCAGTAAAGCACCCAACGGTATGAAGAAAGCAGTCTGGACAGAGGTCTGAACGGAGGCAACTGAGAGTCAGAACCCTTGCTGTGGCTTTCCATCTCATACTCGATTAAGTCACTGACGGCCAGATTTTCAAGAACAGTCAGGTCAGCAACAGTGGGTCTGGTTTCCAGAGCTGTAGCATACACACAGTTCCCAGCACACCTCCAAAATGCACACCCTAGTTCATTGAGCTCAGACTCACAAAAACTGAATCATCTGAAACATATGAAAATTGTGGCCTCAGTTTCTCCATCTTTAAAGTGGGGATATTGAGGCTGTGGGGGTGGGACTCATTAGTGAATTGATTAGCCGTCCATGTGGGTGACTAAGGAACATGCTCTGGAGAGGACTATTCTGGCTTATTTTGCCATGCTCTGATTCTGCTCTTATTAAAATCCACATCAACACTCCCATTGATTGTAGAGAAGGAGCATGGCTCACTAGCGGAAGGACTGTGGGTGGGGAGGAATCCTCCCCTTGCTGCATTCTTCCTATTAGCATTAATGAGTTCTGTGCATGCCTGTCACAAAGCCAAGTGCCAAACACTCAGACCAGAGTTATGAGAAAAGCCCCATGGCTCATCATTGAATGACTTGCCTTTGGATCCTGTTATCAGGCTATGACTGACAATTAAACATTTACACATCAGAGGAAAGAGAGCGAGCACATGCAGTTTCCAGGAATTAACCCAGAGCACATTCAGAACATGCACGCTAATGTTAATATACCATTTTAAGCAGGGCCTCAGTTTGTCTCGCCTGTTGTGCCCATGTTTTATACACCGGAGGAGACACTATTAGCATTTGGATGGCAAATTCTCTGATCTACACTGAGCGTTAATAGTTAAGCCGACAGTTCATTACAGCTACAAATAAAGAATGCAGCTGTGAGGGTGCGTCTACACTTGTAAATTAAGTCGACTTAAGCTTGCTTAAGTCAACTTAATTTACTCTGCGTCTACACTACACTTTCCTTAAGTCGATTTAAGCAAGCTGCTTAAGTTGACTTAAGGAAAATTAAGTCGACTTTATAAAACCTTGTTTTAAGTCGACTTTTGGCTTAAGTCAACTTTCTAAAGTTGACGTAAGCCAGTGTAGACCTGGAGTAGCTCTAAGTCGACTTAGAGTCGACTTAGGGCTCTCCAGGACTCCCCCACTGCCCTCCCTGCCAGGGTGGGTGGCACAGGGAGAGCCTGGCATGCCCCCATATAGGGCAGGGCAGAGCCCTGCCCACCCTGCCCCTATACCCTGCCAGGGTCCCTGTCCCCCTTTGCCCCATTGTACCCAGGTACAATGGGGCAAAGGCTGAGCCCCCTGGTACTTGGCAAGGGGTTCCCCCCCTGCCACCATGGACCAGTCCAAGGTCCCCCTAGTCCCTACAAGTCGACCTAGGCATCCAGTGTGGGCGCTCTAGGTCTACTTTGTAGGGTCCCCCCAAAGTCGACTTAAAATTTAAGTGTAGACAAGCTAAGTCGACTTAAATTAACAAGTGTAGACATAGCCTGAGAGAGTTAAATAGCAATGCTGGTGAAAAATAGAGCCCTCATTTGCACCAGTGAGAGGGAAATCATGCTTTGAAAATTTTGGTCTGTAGGACTGGATAAGCTTTTATGGATGTGGAAAACAAACGGCTATCTTTTTAGTAACAGGCATGAATTCAGCTGCTTTCCTCTTTAAAAGAGATGAAGGCTGTACATTAATTCCCCATCTACAAGGACTAAGTATGTACCAACCCTCAGCATTCTTCAGGGTCATAATCAGAAGCAGCCATAAAACACACAAGCTGCCTAAATCCCACCTACAGATGGATCCATATACCCAACTGGAAAATGCTATGTTAAACATCCACCCAAAGACCTATTTTCAAGATATACCACCAGAAAGCAACATTACGAGGTGAGAATGGGACCTCAAGTTTTTCATGCTCCCTTCTTCCAGCTCTGTGGTGCTTTAGTGTCTTAGCAACCAGTGTTCCAAATCTTTTCTCCATACTTGTGTGAAAATCCCATTAACATCAATAAGAATATAAAGAACAGGTCCCCAAGAACACTACCCTATTCTATATTGGAGACTGTGCAAAAGAATAAACGCACACAAATCTGACATCAGAACTTGCAACACTCAAAAACCAATAGGGGAATACTTCAATGTCTCTGGTCACTCCATTGACGACTTGTTAATAGCTGTGCTGAAACAGATGAATAACAAATCACAGCTACAAAGAGAAACTGCAGAACTCGAATTTATATGCAAATTTGACTCAGTTGCATTAGGGTTAAACAGGGACTATGGATTTTTTCTCATTACAACAGGTGATTTGACCTCACCTTCCTCTATGTGCTGTTCCCCAGTGTTTGAATCCTAACATCTATTTTGATTTGCTGTTACAGACTGACCTGATCCTATGTCATATACTTCCCTGACTTTAATTTCCTCCCATTCTGTAAGCTTCCCATCTTCAAAGCATCTGGTGAATTGGGATTTTCTCCCACGAAAGCTCATGCGATAAATAAATGTTAGTCTTTAAAAGTGTCACAAGACTGTTTGTTTTTTCTGCAATAGACTAACACGGCTCCCCCTTTGGAACTACTCTATTCTAGTTGACAGAGCTGTAATACCGTGCTTCCTCTCATTGCATTCCTACAAAGCCAGCAATCTTTAGCAATCACCCAACTTCTCCAACTTGTTAACTAATCTGGCTAGGACTGTGATTTGTTACATGACATGTGGTGCTCTAATTTACACCCTGGGCTCCTGAAAAGTAGTTCTACAAACTGGACTGATTAGTCACCACTCAAGATTCCCGTTCATCTTATAAATCGAGTGCCTTGGATGACATCATTCCAGAAAACTGAAATGCAAGTCAGATGGTTAAGGCATTAAGGACAGCGCTGTGACGACTCAACAATGCAAACCTTCCCAAAATGAACCGTCTTGACCTTTGCCATACTGACAATCAGTGTGACATCATGTGTAAAGGAGCTTTAAATTTAAACCAGGTGCAGAGAGCTGCCTGGCGTCTCATTGGTGCTGTGCAAACCACTAATATGCAAGGAGCTAGGCTGTAATAGTAAAATGGAGGCATGAAAAATGCCAAGCATGGACAGGGCGCACTTTAGCAAAAACAGGTATGAGCAGCTGTTGAGGTGAAGACATAAAATCTGCCATGCCCTGCACAGCCGAGGTACAGGAACCTGACAGGATGCCATCCCAAACCAGCTCTGGTTCAGAGCAAAGGGGAGTTTAATAATATATGCATAGAGATCATGGATATTAGCACCCCTGCATGTAAGCAGATTTTTGTTCACACAGATTCTATAAATATTCCAAAAACAAGCCAGTGAGGATTTTTCAATCAGAAATCCTCATATCCAAGACTCTGCAGCTTGGGCTTTTCAAATTATCATCAGGTTAAAACTTGGCACATAAATTATCAGCCTGAAATATTGTTTATACAGCGCCCTGGATATGTATAGTGTTTTACAGACTAATAAAAGACCTAACCCCAATTCCAGGCAGTTTATGGTCCTCGCATCTCAAACCTACTCCCTCCCCTCCCCCATTCCTTTTTAAAGAAGTCTGTTGAGTTACTCTTTGTCTTTGCCCCACCACTATAGCTTCCTGCACGCTTTATGCCTGTTTCCAAGCAAATGCCTCATATGGAGCATTCCCCGCGCTCCCAGTTCTGCCACTGATCCCATCAGGCCAATCACATCTCTTGATACAAGCATGCTTCTTAGCCACCATTCTGAAGCACCGTTCCACTGGGTCTCAACCTTTTGCGGGTCTCTTGGTGGCAGGTCACGACCCTCCAGGACACAACAGACCACCCTTCCCAGGCCAAATCCAGCCATCTCCCCGGCTCTCCGTGACACAGTTATCGCTGTGTGGTGACACAGTAATGTGTCCCAACACAGTGGTTGAGAGCCACTGGATTAAACTACTGCCTTTGAAGTGGTTAGTTACAATTCACACTAGGCAAAGTTGCGTGTGCAACTTGGAAATGGCAAAGATCATAATTCAAGGAGCAAACCTCCTTCATCGTCCTGGAGCCAAATAGATCCTCTAGGAACAGTTATCAGCTAACTGTACAGCCTCATGCCTCGAGACCTGCAGATCCTTGGGTTTCCGCTTCAGATCCACGGGTTACTGCATCCGCGGTTGTGGATTTCCGCAGCCCCACTGTTGCGGATTGGCCGTGGCTGCGGATTCTATTTTTTTGATCAATCCCTGATGCTACAATCTGCATCATCAGCAGCACACAGGCGAACAAGGAAGTGCTCCAGCCAATCCCAGTTGAGCTCTGATTAGTGGTCTGCCAGCCAGTCAGAGTCTCAGTCACAACAGGCTAGCGCTTAGAGAGACACCACTCACTGTCAATCAGTTAGCATGCTGGCCTTTGATTGGCTCATTCCCTATGCCTTCACCACCCACTTCTTCATTTTCTTGTTTGTGGTTCGTATGCCATGCTGTCAATCAGAAATTTCATTGGTGGCCAAGGAAATCTGATTGACAGCACAGCATGCAAATCACAAACAAGAACAAGAAAAAATGGGTGGGACCCATTTGGTGAATGAGCCAATCAAATGGCAAAATGCTGAATGTGAGCCCAAGCTTGGCTGCGGGTGCGGTTCTGGATCCACATAAAATATGGCACGCAGATCGGATAAAGACTGACATGAGGAGTGTGCAGTCTGGTTCTGGATCCACGTTTTTGTATCCATGCAGGGCTCTACTCATGCCCATTGCGAACCACATTTTATCCATGAGTGGCAGATTAGACCATTTAAGGAGACCTCTTGTTCAGCTGCCAGATTAAGCACCATATGTAACTATAAAGAGAGGGCTTATGAGACGGCAGAAAATGGTCATTTTTAGTGGTTGGGTGGAACAAGGATGTGGTGGATCCTGTCTAGACTTGCCATCATGCAGGAACAGGGAGAGAAAAGACATTTTAAACTGCATTCAAGTTACATTAGTACCACACATTAAAAGAGAAGGCATGGCAAAGCCATCATCTAATAAAACATCAGAGTCCTGTGGCACTTTTAAACGCTAACAGATTTATTTATTGCATGAGCTTTCGTGAGAGAAAATCCCACTTTGTCAGATGCTTTGAAGATGGGAAACTTACAGAATGGGAGGAAATTAAATGCAGGGGAGTGTCTGACATAGGATCAGGTCATAGAAAAATAACAGAGTCCTGTGGCACTTTTAAAGACTAACTTTAAACCTGATCCTATGTCAGACACTCCCCTGCATTTAATTTCCTCCCATTCTCTAAGTTTCCCATCTTCAAAGCGTCTGACGAAGCGGGATTTCTCCCACGAAAGCTCATGCGATAAATAAAGCTGTTAGTCTTTAAAAGTGCCCTAGGACTCTGTTGTTTTTCTACAATAGACTAACATGGCTCCCCCTTTGGAATTTGCCATCATTTAATTGTTTTATAACAGTGATTGACTGAGTTGACACTACAGGCTACACGATCTGTCTTACTCAAATAGTTTAACACTCTATCTAGTTCATATGCTGATCTGATTTTGAGGCTTTAATTGGATAGTACATAAGTATTCTGCTACAAAGGTAGAAAAATTAAAATAAATTTAATCTGTGGCAATTTGGAAACCAACCCTCTTTTCCTTGAAAAGGACCATTGATATAGATCGCTACATGAACTATCTATATAAAACCAATATAAATATCTAAATAACCAAAGAAAAATACCCAGGAACACTAAATCTCAATACACCTAGACATTTGAGAGACGCTTTTCAAACTCTGGACCAAAAATGACCAAAATTTTGTGACTGCAGTTGGGAAACCTTCAGCTGACTTTATTCCTATATCTTTTCTTAAAGTGAGAGGGGAGAGAAGGCAAAGATAAGGCAGTGTCAGAAAAACAGTCGGGTTCATGGGTGTTTCATATGTGAGTTCAACTAAATCTCTCTCTCCCTTCCTTTTGTTTGTTATGGGGATAGTGGGAAAAAGAGAGAAAGCGCGCGAGCAGGGTTATTTGAAATGAAATGGTTGTGGTTTTAGTTTACCAGGTACAGATACAGCCTTCACCCCTGTAGTATCTAAATGCCATTTTTATACATAAATGCAACACTGTTCCTCTATACTAGTCAGTTTACAGCAGCGTAAACTGATTGAAATTATGCTGGCACAAATCGTTAATTTAGAATCATTGTGTGATGCTGGTAGATGAGGGTCCAGCTCATGTGAACACCCCCAGGCCTCACTGAACACTGACACATACAGAGCTGGGAACCAGTCAGGCTCATCTTCATGTGAGCATTATTAAAATAGATGCCGAGTTCTACAGGGGTAGCCGTGTTAGTTTGTATACAGCAAAAACGAGAGTCCTGGGGCACCGTAAAGACTAACACATTTCTTCGGGCATAAGCTTTTGTGGACTACAACCCATAAAAGCTTTTGCCCAAAGATGTTTGTGTCTTTAAGGTGCCCCAGGACTCTCATTCTTTTTAATAAAATAGATGTTAATTTTATAAGACTGTTTCATGTTTACCCTTTATGAAATACTTGTAAGTTGCTGCATGTATTAATTCCACTTATAATATCTTTACACGATGTTACAAGGTAGAATTTAAATGTCTGCTTTTTAAAAGCACTTGCTATGAATCTGGAAACCCCTCTCCCAAGTCAGGAAAGATGCATCACCAAGTGTCACATACTAGTTTAATCTAAGAGATGTCATCTCCTGACCAACTGAAGAAGGCCTATGGACAACAGACAAACCCCTGTGGAACATCAGTTGCCAAAAGACTTGGTTGAGTGCATCTTCCACAGCCATGAAGAGGGGACATGCAGAAACCCTTATCCCATTACAGTTTGAACTCTGGAGGAAGGGAATAAGAATGCATGAGCAGTAGGAACTATATCACTATGTTGCTTGTTAAGGAAGTATGGGTTGGATGAGTGGACTGTAAGGTGGATCGAAAACTGGCTAGATCAACGGGCTCAGGGGTTAGGAATCAATGGCTCGATGTCTAGTTGACAGCCAGTAACGAGTGGAGTGCCCATGGGGTCGGTCCTGAGGCCAGTTCTGTTCAATATCTTCATTAATGATCTTGATGATGGAATAGACTGCATGCTTAGTAAGTTTGTGGATGACACCAAGCTGGGGGGAATGGTAGATACGCTGGAGGGCAGGGACAGGATTCAGGGAGACTTAGACAAATTGGAACAATGGGCCAAAAGAAACCTCATGAGGTTCAACAAGGACAAGTTCAAAGTCCTGCACTTAGGACAGAAAAATCCCATGCACTGTTACAGGCTGGGGCCCAATCAGCTAAGTAGCAGCGTTGTAGAAAAGGATCTGGGGGTTATGGTAGACGGGAAGCTGGATATGAGCCAACAGTGTGCCCTTGTTGCCAAAAAGGCCAATGGCATATTGGGCTGCATCAGTAGGAGTGTTGCCAGCAGATCAAGGGATGTGATTATTCCCCTCTATTTGGCACTGGTGAGGCCGCATCTGGAATATTGTGTCCAGTTTTGGGCTCCCCACTACAGAAAGGATGTGGACAAACTAGAAAAAGTCCAGCGGAGGGCAACAAGAATGATTAGGGGGCTGGGGCACATGATTTACGAGGAGAGACTGAAGGAACTAGGCTTCTTTAGTCTACAGAAGAGAAGACAGAGGGGGGATTTGATAGCAACCTTCAACTACTTGAAGGGGTGCTCCAAAGAGGAGGGAGCTAGGCTGTTCTCGATGGTAACAGAGGACAGAACAAGGAGCAATGGTTTCAAATTACAGCTGGGAAGGTTGAGGTTGGATATTAGGAAAAACTCTCTCACTAGGAGGGTGGTGAAGCATTGGAATGGGTTGCCTAGGGAGGTGGTGGAATATCCCAGGTTCCAGGGCTATTAGCAGCATTCCTTGATGGTCAATAAAAATGGTTATTTCCATCTTCATTTTTTTTTGCATCATTTATTTGCACACATTCACAAAGCAGTTCATATATCTGAGAAAGGAAAAAATACCTGAAACCTTGTTGGGCAAAACTCTGCCCTCAGAACAAGGCTTCAGCTTCTGTGCTCACACCAGTTCTATACGGAGTATTAGTGTCTCCAGTAAAATAGGTACTGCACAATGTTTTAAAAAAATGAGCTTCATGAACTAATTTAGACACTGTTTTTACCCACACAAAATGATGTTTTCATACAGCCTGAGAAGTGTTATAAGTAAGGCGTGAGCTTTTCTCTCTCATGAAAACGCTAAACATCAGATTTCCAAGCATGGATCTCAAAGTGGTTGCTGTCAGAACAGTGACAAAAACAATCACAAAAGCACTGCCCTAGTCCATCGTATTTTGCTTTCTTTAGTAGGATGGCATTTCTACTGCTCCCTAGAGTGTCCAATCCGATGCATCACACAGTTACTAAATTACTTCACAGTTGCGGCAGCTATGCCTCTGACTGCTGCAAAGAAGGAGGCCTCCAAAATGTGGGACAATACCCACATTTCTTATCAGATATAAACTCTCTAGACTCCATCCCATATCCTCTGTATAATGCATATTTAAGTAGCTGGGTTGTTAATTAAGAACATATTTTCTGCACACCTACAATGTAGTAAAAAATGTCTGAGAGACTTAGCTGTTTGTACACACACACACACACACACACACACACACACACACACACACACACA
>ML685781.1:10725147-10774159 GCA_007922175.1 Pelusios castaneus
TCATTCAAATGAATACAAAGATATTCATTGACTTCAAATGGTCTTTGAATCAGGCTTCACATGAGGGGGGGAAAAAACTGATTGACACCTGTCACGTTTACCCAAGATAGCTGGGTAACATCAATCTAAAGTTTAGATTATCCAAGATTTAGGTTTATACACTGATCATTGAAATACCTGAGCAGCTACATATTCAGTGAAAGGGGAAAATGAAGATATACCACAGGAAGAAAAGAGTGAGATGTGTTTATAATGAGTCAAATGTGGGAACTGGAAGAGGGATCAATCGCAGGATAAACAGCCTCTGTCATAGTTGTTTGTTTTAGGGTTCCATGGTAATCCACACAGTCAATCCCTCTATCAAACAAGGTAGGAAACTTCTTATGTTCAGAAATAGCCAAACTTTCCCCAACAGTTTGGTTCAACTCAAAGCTACAATACTGTTCCATGAGGTATAGTATGTTCATTCATGAAGACTAGAAAAATAAGCTGCAGAGACCGCTACGGTCAGATCCTGGGCCTTAATCAGGTCACTTTGCTCCATCAGAGCAGCACATTGGCCTACTTCTCTAGTAGACTTAAAGGGCATCTGAGAATTCTCTTGGCATGGAGGAATCCTGGGCTGGCAGAATGCTCTAACCATTCTTGTTGTTGGACCATGGACCAGCCCCATCCGGCCATCTGCTGGCCCAGGATTAGAGCCAGTTATCACAGCCATCTTTGCACTCCACTCTGTCATCACACAACCAAGGATTGTGTCAGTTGAGTTTACTTTTAATTAAAATTTCAAAATACAGCTGAATTGCATCAATGTTACTTTTGTAGCATTTCACTTTTGTGTCTTATTCTGCATTTCAGATGTAACAGTAAGTAGTAGATCAAATTAAAAGAAATATCACATCTGGAAATAATGAGGAAGTTTCCCAGACTCTAAATCTTGCAACGCCAGTCCAATTTCTTAACTTTATTATGTCAGTCCCATTTCTGTGGAGTCAGCTTTCTTTGAGGATTAAAAGAAAAAAAAATCTATAGATTAGAGCACTCTCACTTTAACGATATTCTCTACAGCAGAGAAAGTTTTAAAAATTGACCATCATTGTTAGCACTGTATCAGCTCCTTCTGTGTTAGCAATACCACTTCCAATGCCAAGACTTCAGAGGTAGTCCAACTGGTGCTGAAAATGGTGTTCATATTTCATTTTAATGAGTTTAGTGATGTGGGGTGAAATTTTGATCCTATATGGCAAGATCCTAATAACTCCAATAGTGTCAGGATTTCATTCTTCAGGAGTTTGATTCTTCTCTAACTTACACCAGTGTAAAACTTAGACATGCTCTAGTTCAACCAAAAGTTACCAGGCTAGATACCAGAATCACAAATGAAGTTCTATGATCTGTATCATGCAAGCTCATCATAATGGTTGTAACACTTATGAGAGTGTTTCCACTGGAAACTAATGGAGAGACAGGGAGGTAGAACCTGAGAGTTAGGAGGTTAAAAATAACAGGCCACTAAATGCTATGAATACTCATATTTGGTGGCCAATGTTAAAAAATGGTAGTAATGGAAATGCTGGAAGATCATAAGGGTAAAATAAAAGTGTTTGCTGGCACTGCTGAAATACACATCTAATGTGCTAGGAGGAATATAATTTATTTGACAGACTCATTCCAAGATGGTCTAAATACATGGAAGTACTATACATAAATTAAAGTGCAACTTCAAATTGAGGAACATGCTGGTGGGAGGGGAAATCTTATTGTGTAGAGTAACAGTGGGGAAACCAAATTAGCTTCCAGGTTTTGATACAAGGGTGGTAACATTTTGCAAGTTATTTTAATTAAAAGTGATGCAAATCATTTCACAGATGGTGTTGTGAGATTTCCAATACTATGAATGGCACCGCTTATGTGAAATCTGTCCGTCTCATGAGAAATCAACCGAATCTCAGCTAGGAAACAGGAAATAAGTCCCTTTCAGCTCTGGATACCAGGGCAGGTTCAGATGCAGACTTCTGATCCTTTAAAATCTGAAAGTTGTCACACATTTGAGGTTCTGTTTTTGTTCGAACTCCATATTAAACAAAATATTTTTGCATTGTATGCACACCATATAATGTCTTCCCATCAAGTGACTCTTCACCCAAGTCATTTTAAGACTAATATATTAGTAGACGGGTAGAGTTTAATTGTGCAAGAAGCAAGCCAGTCAAAGGGGCAGACATGAGAGTAAACAAAACAAAAAGTTGTTCGTTTCATAGACGGCTTTCGTAGGGTTTCTTCTTGAGGCTGTCCAGCATTCAGTTGAGAAGCTGCAGTATGTTGTTAGAAGTCTTTATTCACATTGTCTTTCTCAAGTCCAGCTCAAGCAGCAATGGAAGGGATTTTTATTGATAAATCCAATTGAAAATTATTAAGGCCAAACTTAAGAGACCAACAAAAATGCCAAAAATAAGCAGTGCACAAGCCTATGAAGACAGAAGAAAAAAGAATGAATGTTAAATAGCAGAAACCAGTTACTTCTGAGAATTGCTGTTAATTAGGCCTTTGATTATGACTATTGCATGGACAGACTTTAATAGTGTATTTTAAAATGACCTGTTAAAAACTCTACTTAAAAGGTAGTTCTAGTTAAAAACATTACAAATGTTGGTAAAGCAGCCAGAGTGGATACAGACTGATCTTCTGGAAGCCATGTTAGTCTATGTCACCACCATCAGATCGATTTATCCGGATCGACTGAGTGGAAGTGAAGACCTACTCAATTGACCTGAAAAATCAATGGTATCAATTCTTCTCCATTGGGTGGAGTAATGCTTCGTTGATAGGAGGGCATTTCCCATCAGCCCAGCCAACTGAAGACACCATGGTAAGTAGAAGTTAGGAAGTCAACAGAAGATATGCAAGCTACTCTGCATAGCTTGTGTGATTCCGTCGACTGCTGCTGAATTTTGTAGCAAGTGTAGACATAGTATTAGATACAAGTTTTCAACAGCATTAAAACTGTTATAACAGTAAGCAGATTACTGATTTATAGCTAGGTCTGCTGATGTTGTTATGCTCTATCTACAGATTTGGACTTTGGAGAAATTTGGATTCAGATCAATATTCCATAGCTCAGAATTGTAAAAGAGGTGGATTACATTCGTTTCAGGAAGACCAGAGAACTTAGCAGAAGATGAACACCACACTATTATTGCAGACTTCAGTCTACTGAAAAAGGTGCAGTGCAAATGGCAAAGCATATTCTGTTTTATAATACGATATATCTAATATTAGAATCCTTTAATACAATGAAAGTGTAACCCATATGCCTGAAAAGGCTATCTCTGAGAGACCTGCTGAGGGTGGGTTACTGTTGTTGGGCAGATTAGTGACCCACAACTGGAAACTTCCAGAAGCAGGGAGTGGTAGCAATTTGAGCATGCTCCACAGTGTACCCTGCTGGTGTGATGTGATGTTCTCAGTCAGATGACTGGAGAGCAGCAGCCTGAGCAGACAGCAGGCAGGAGCTGCCTTGAGGGGAGACCATGTGCTCAGTGTTCTGGAGAGGAGCTGAGCCAGGAGTGAACAAGATGTTTTCTCCATGTAAAGGAGTCATTTGCACCAGACCTTGCAGACATGCATATGGGACTGAGGGCTGGTTGCAGAGAAGAAGAGAAAGCCTGCATGTAATGCTACAGAGGATCCCAGCAAAGAAAGAAGAGGACAGCTATTTCTTGCCACTCAAGCTTCCACGCTGGAACAGAGACTGTAGCTGAGAGTTGGGTGAACTCCACACAGACTTTGGGACTCTTGGGGATCTTTCATGCAAGGGATTGTTCTTGGTTAATTGTAGTTTGTTTTCTTAGGATAAGGTTCATTTAGTTAGTAGTTAATAAAGTTCATTGTTATGTTTGTTTTTAGTAGTATTTTAATGTGTGAGTGTAGCTCTGAGCAAGCTTCGCCGTGAGTCCTGTACAGACTGGATCCTGGGTCTCCAGCTGTTTTTCTCCACAGGGGTTGGGGTGTATTTCTGTGAGGCACTGGAGAAGGGCAATTAAATTAATTTTAGCCCACCTGAAGGTTACAAAAGCACATGGAAAAATAGCATACCCCAAGCTTCTGTCGTGATATAAAGTCCTCTCTGCTAAGTTTAAGATAAAACAGTCCAGGATACACAAAGAGTAAACACGTAGATGTGGTAGAACCTTTACAAGATAAGAAGAAAGCGTTTCATTGCACAGGGATACAAGCAGATATATTATGTGATCTTTGTGGATTAGAACCGCCCCTCCCCCAAAAAACCCCAAACAAAAACTAAAAACTTACCAATGACTCCAAATATATTTCTAATGTTGGGCACATACAATGCAAGCAAAACAATGATTGCATTGAGTGCTAAAGTGACAAGGATATGGCGAATCCATGAAGGAGGAAGATGAGAGAAAAATATCATCATTACAGCCTTCCTTGCCTATATAATAAAAGGGGGGAAAAATTCAAGCTGGCAGAAAACTTTATTTTGAAAACCTTATTCCATTTTGATAAAATATAGATCAGATTTTACTTGGAAAGGGAATTTCTAATGGAAAACATTTATTGACCTAGTCCAGTAAAAGCCAGAAGTAAGGTGTTCACATATAAATGCCATAGAAGGTATGACACACATACTTTCCAGTCTTTAACGAATATATTCAATTGTTGCAAAATAGTGTGTGCGTACACACAAAATTATTGTGCAACTTGCTCCTTATGAACAGCATCTGTATTATAGTAGTTGGCTATACTTTGATGTTAATATTTGCTATAGGGTACATTCATTCAGAGAGGCATAGGATTATCCTGAAAACTAAGTGAAATTCTGAATGTAAATCCTCTACAAACTGACAGAATTGTTCAGTAGATTTTATAGCCATATGCTTTAAACCTTAAGTAAATGCTACAGTATGCGAAGACAATGCTGCATTAAACTTCCCTTAAATCACTAGCAGCGCAGGTTTTTTTTTGCTGACTTCAATTTTCCTCCCCATACAGTCTTTGGGCAACACAATTTAAGAGAAGTCAAACCGAAAATTTTTTAGAAGTACTGTCGTCTCTAAATTAAAAGCAATGCCGTGGGACAGTTTAAATCTAAGCTCAATCTCAAAAGCACAAAATAGCTTAGTGGTTAGTTGTTATTTTGGAGTTCTCATGGAACATATGCGACTAGGAGGTCTTTGAGCAATCACTTGACAAATGAGTAAGATACACCAGGCTAGATGTGACTCAAATATAGCCGGCTGCAAAGAATTAGCATTACCATACTATGGAACTGCTATGCAGCATCAAAACTTTTAGGAGTACTTACAGGGAAATGGATTAGAGGGACTGTCAAAATCACAGCAAACAGCATGCCCAGTTTTACAGTCATGACCACCATATCATGCGGCAGGTACCTGGTGTAACCCTGAAGTAGTTCCGAGTCCACTTTGTCTGAAAACCAAGAAATTGATGACATCATAAAATCAAAGGGAATTCAGAAGTAGAATAACTATATCTCACCTACATATTATTTGTCAACGCTTCCATTTGGAGCTACTTCTAGGCTGTTTTATGCCCACGGCAGAATGGAAAGGCCGTGTGAACAAATTTACTCCTGGTCCCAATGAAGCCAACAGTAAAGACATATGATACATGTGTGAAGCACAATCTAGAGAAACTTTTCTGAACCTAAAGAAACTTCCACTGGCAGTTGTGAACCCAAGCTATGTACAATGAGAAAACAAACCAGGAGGAGAAAGAGCTACAAGAGAGGAATGCTCAGGGGTTGCAGATTTACACTTTATTAAGCTGGTCAATCAACAGATAAAGCAAGATTGTGCTAGTCTCATCTGAGAGTCCATCTGCCAGCTGGGTTTAACTACTGTAATAAACAAGTAGTAAAGAAAACAGACAGAAAAAAATCCCATAATTTTACAGAGTTATAGGATGTATAATAAAGACAGCCTGTAGACTATGATGTCACTACAGGCACTCAGAAAAGATATGGGTTGTACCTTCAGTGCTTGGTGAAGGAGTGAAAAGATGTCTACATTGTGGCCCCAAAGATTTCCCTAAGATTATTTCATCTCTGCTCACAAAGTTGTTGAGGATGTTGTAGCATGAGAAGAGATTTACTGTAAAAGAGGAGCTTTCAGACTGGCGTTACACATTCCTTATGTTGGATTGGACCCAATCTGAAATTATGATTTTTGATGGTTAATTATTCCTTTTATGTCCACTGTGAACAATAAAGGATGCTTTGGAAAGTCTCAGCTCTTGTAAGACATAAAGGGAACATAGATGTTCTCTGTCAGAGAAAACAGCAATAGTTTGATGAGCCTGAAAGGATGAACAAAATGTCAGGAGTGAATTCTGGAAAGGCCCTGAAAATGACTAATAAAGAGGTGAAGAAAAATTACAGAAAAGCACCATTAATTCCATGGACCCTTCTGTCGGATGCAACAATATCAGGAAACCATTTAATACCAGATGAGAAATACTAAAAAGCCTTATTCAATGACTAGAATGTGAGTCTGGTGACAGCTTGGGCTACTAAATTGAACTATTTGGCAAACGGGCTTAAGTCTCTGAGGCTATGTCTACATAAGGATAAAGACCAGCATCACAACCATGGCTGGACTGGGTCAGCTGACTTGGGCTTGTAGGGCTAAAATCAGTGTGCAGATGTTTAGCTTTGGGCTGGAGCCACAGTGATTTTTTTCAGACCTAGAGCTCAAGTTCTGCTAGTCCAAATAAACTGTTCTGGGCCAGCCGCAGGTTTTTTATCTTTGTAGAGATGTATCCTGAGGGTGTGTCTACATTTCAATAAAGCCCAGGTTTCTAACTCAGGCTCCAGCCCAGTTGCCCTTCCATCCACACACAAATTGTGCTAATCCAGAGCTCGCACCCATGTCCTAACGTTCCACAGGAGGGTCCAAGTCTTAGTCAAGCTCGGCCCAGGTGTGAAGCCCTATTGCTTTGACATGTAGACACAACCCCATTGGACTTGTGCTCTGGAAGTATTCCACAAAGCCCATAGGACAAGTTTCATGGTCTTTGGAACAGTCAAGTTTTGTGGACAGTCATTTTTTCCCCACTCTGCATTATGCGTGAAGGACTACAGTGGTTATATTTTGGGAGGGTGCTAGGAAATCTGAAATATGGGTGGCTGGAGTCAGGCCTGCGTAATGGTGTAAAGATGCTGGAGCACCAGCCTGGATCCAGGGGATCAACAATTCCCAACCTAGGGTTACAAAAACAGTGTAGACACTCCAGTGCTAGGTCATCAAATCCAGAATATGCTAACTGGAGTTTTACTAATCCTGCACTTACACTGCAGTGTAGACATATGCTGAGTGTCTTAAAGAAAAGAGATGAGGAAGAGACAGATGATTAATTGTCCTGTAAACCAAAACAACTGTATCCCTTGTATGGATAACTGAACTTGATAAGCTGTGTGACCCAGGCATTTCTTATAGCTTTCAAATAAAATATCCAAAAGAGTGATGAGTGGGGCTTGAAGGAGGTCCATTTTGTTAGACTCAGACCAACGGAAAAAATATCCACATCAAATAAGATTTCTTCAGAATTTTTTCTGGTTTTACTGAAGAATAGTAATAATCCATGGGGAATACATAAGGGTTTACCCTTGCAGTGTCCAAGCAGCCTGGTGTGATTTATTTGAGAGCTCTGTCCCTGCTATGGCATGGTCTTAAAGAACAGGAAGTGTCTAGGTTTGCTAACAGACACCTCCAGTTGGAAGAATGAGGTCTCAGGAACTTGTTAGAGATAACTAGGAGAATTTTTGCTAGGTTTTTCATCTTCCTGATCATTTGTCTTAGTAGAGTGACAAGGTGTGGAATTCAATAAGCCAAGGCACTATGCCATATAGATGGTTCTTCGTACAGGGAACAGAAAATTAGGAATTTTTTTTTTTTTAAGCCAGGTGGTGAATTTGCTCAGAAGCAAACTTCTTTTGCTGGGTCAATTGATCTTACTTATTCAGCTTTCCATGCGTCTAAAGTATGGAAGGTAAAATTTCACTGTTTTGGAAAGTAGTCACAACACCTCTAATTTCTAAGAGGAACTCCTGATTATTCCTCCTAATTTATATGTCGCTGTTGTCCAATCGTTGCCGTATGTCAGCGTATTTGTAGATTGGTTATTACGGGAAAGGGATGATTAATAGCCAAAGACACTTGAGACTGAGGTTTGCTTGTTTGACGTATATGTCAGTCACAGGACGTGGTAGCAAAAGGCAGGTGTTTGACAGCTGCCAAGTTAAACCATGGATAGTACAAGAATTTAACAGAAAACAGGGTAAAAGCAACATAACAGACAAGGTGAGAGAACTTTCAGTGAGAAGTTTCTTCTTCATCCAGTTTGAAAGGATGTTGACTCTTTGCTGTGGATCCTGTTCAATGTGACCAAGAGGCGTTGATACTAGCTTTGTTCCAAGTTAGAAGCCCACAATAGCATAAATCTATGAGCTAAAGTAGAGGGTAATTTGTGGGGGTGTAATTTATGTTTATTTATTTAAATCATGGGATCTTCCGAGAAAAGTCATGAAAATGGTCAAGATGCAAGGGCAATAGTACATGGAAACAAAAGTGTAAGTTGCAGTTACTGATCTGTCTTCTAAGTAATCATTATTTCCCACTTTTAGTACCAAAAATAGCAGTTGTCCTCGTATTATAAGAGATTTTAATGTAATAGTTACCACATCAGATGTGAGTTTTGCAAAAACTAATCTCATTCTCCAAATAGTTTTAAAACGATGGTGGAGATTAGAGAAGAACACTCATTATTGCTGAGGGAACTAAAAGTTCTCAAAGGAGTTCGTATTTGCTTGGCAGTTGGTTTTTACTTTCATTCTTTAGTTTTCTAAGAATGGCATTTATGACAAGGGGATGGATAAGTGAAGCAGGGGTGGGAAAGATTCACTCGTGCAATTTAATTAGTCTTCTTGGCTAAAGATAGTGGTTTACAAGCAGGAAAAAGCCCTTCAGGTATACTCTGCAGAGAAACTATTGACTTAGATGTACATTAGACAATCAGGCCTAAAAAGGAAAGAAACACATTGAAGAGAGACAAACGTTCCAGTCAAAGTAATGGTTAAAGGCAGAGTAAGGCTCCAATGAGGCCTACTGTGGAAGTGATCAGGAACAGAGGAACATGATCTATAAGACATAACTGCAGTGCTTTCTTCTTTTCCTCCTTTGCTCAGGGCTCATGTGGAAACCAAATGAAGAGGAACCTCACCCTAGATCAGCTTCTGTGGTCTTCTGCAGTGGCACTCAACACCTACATTTCCCTGCAGGTTGTTTGTTTCAACTTTCTTCCACTTGGGAAGAGACAGCATGTGGTGGAACTAGTCCAAGTTGCACTGGCCAGTCCGGCAGGGTGCTACGCAATGCAGTGAATTGGCATGCACCTCACGATTTGAGGGGAAGCCCTCATGACTTATCTGCACTATCACTGTCAGATCTAGCTGGCTAGAAAGCACTCAAGCAAAGGGAATAGAAAAAGGGGAACTGAACGTGGGAAAAAGAACCTTAAATTGCAGGAAGGCAGTAAAAGGTAGGTTAGAAAGCTGGCAGGAGCAGACCAACAACAGGAAAGGCACCGAGATAGGGAATGCTAGTCTCCACCATGGAACTGATAGCAGGAATTCATTGTGCCTAGAACAAAAATACATATTGCTCTGTAGAGGCAGCATGCCCCTTTTGCAAGAACTCAAAGCTCTTCCACCTGCAGATGAGTAATTACCTGGGTCAATCGGACTGGTGCTGTGCAGTATTGCTCCAACCCCCAGACAATCTAAACCAATAACACAACACCGAGAGAGCCAAGGGCTCTCTTGAGGTTATTTCCCCCCTTACTGTTTGGCTAAGAATTTTATTACTTTGTCTCCCAGAGATTAACACGTTAACTTCATGGAGGAGTGAGTTTTGAGGAGCAATTTGGAAGAAGAATCCTCATTCAGGGCAGTAATGAAATTTTGGGGACCATGTTTGTATAATCGGACCATACTGCAGAGAGCTATTGATCCAGATTGCTGGATCCAACTTTGGCACGCATGCTGTATGAACAAAGCATACAATTATGTGAAAATAAAGCTGGACGCACGTAGAGCTGAACAGCTCTCTCTTAAAAGAATAACACTGCGACGTTATACGACAGAGTACTGCAAGCTATCACACAGTTGACACGTCACATTCCTGCAGAGTAGCTTCTATCTACATTTTACAGGAAGACTAAACTGCTGAATTAAATGTGACACTCACCTACTTCTGGGAATGTTATGATAGACCTTTAAAAAAAAAGAAAGTCACTGTGTAGTTAAGAGTTTTGGAATCTGTCTAAGAAGTTGGGAAACGCAAGCCTAGGAAAATGACAATTAAGTCACCTATATTTAAGCCCACGATAAAAACAGTGGCACCGGAAACTGTTATTACATTTCATTGTTGCTGTAGCGTGCTGCCTTGCAAAATCTACAGCAGCGCAGGACTGAAGGAGCCTGCTGAACAGATAGGAAGATTTTCAGAGGTACAAGTTTATAATATGAAATCGTCATTTTCGGTTTAAATATGAAAATTCACCAGTAAAACCATTGCTTCCCATTCCCCTCCTTAACAAAATGGTGCCTTTAAAGAGACCAACCAACACAATCCACACCTTGGTGCCCATGACCACAGTGATCCCTACTCCTAATGTTCTCTTTATGTTTGTGCTTATTCTGGTTTACCCTTCTGCTACACACACAGCAGCGGTGTTTTTACGAAGTCACTGTGTGGAGGAACGGATGATGCAAATCATTAGCGAGACGGTTGAGTGCAGCTTTCTTGGAGCATTTGTTTAAACTTCTGGTTTTGTTTCATTGCTAACACATTTCTATTCAAGCACAGGCAGTATTGTTCAAATATCGTTTCAAATAAATCCTTACAAGAAACCTACAGTTTCGCTCATGGCTTTGTGATGTGTCCATATTGCTGCCGGCAATGCTTTGGAGGGGTGCAAAGGTGACTGTAACTCACCTTTACACCTTCCTGCTCCTGATCCAGTCCTTGGTGTAAGGCCCAGCAGCCTCAATGGGGCATGTGACTATGTGGTGCTATAGGTGCACTGGCTGGACCACATGGGAATTAGCATGTCAAGCTTTAGTGCAGATATGATTTTAGAAGATATTTTGCTAATCCCTGTTTAAAAAGTGAAGTGTTTATTTGGATAGTGTCTAAGGCCCCAGTCTTACAAAGACTACCATATATGCTTAACTTACACACTGAATAACCACACCGAAGTCAATTTTTTACAAAGTTAAGCACATCGGTATGTCTTTGCAGGAGTGGCGTCTAAACGGCTGCAACTATTTCATACGTGTAATGTGGGCTTCACTTTAAATTACCCAATTTTTTTATTTCTTAGTATGCATTCTGTAGTCAGCTTTATATATGTGCAAAAAGAATGAATAATTTGGCACACAAATCAAATGAAAAAAATCATTGGAAGTAGGCAGAATCATTACACGCGCTATGCAGAACACGATAAACCAGAAATATTCTTCGCTATTATCTTCATTACTAAAGAATATATTAAGAACATAATTACCATAAAAAGTAAGGTATCCAAACAAGGCAGACACAAAATAGAGTAGGAAACTCAGACCAATTCCTGTGTTGGTTACATTCTGCATTCTGCTTTTGGATGGACTAAAAAGCAAAACAAACAGCCCAGAATAATTATTATGGTTTGATGCATCGATCACGTAGCAGTTTATCTTTAGAATAATCTCGCAATTTACATTTTACAGGGATACTTCAACATGATTTATCATCAGCCAATACTTTGCTGATGCTTGTGCAGTGTATATTGATGATAATTTGTTCTTGCACAGTTTTTAGTATCTGTAGATCTCAATATGCTTTACACATTGAAGACAAGTATCATTGTCAGGGATGGTTTAAGAGGGTAATTGGTCCTGCCATGAGTGCAGGGGACTGGACTCTATGACATCTCATGATCCCTTCCAATTTCTATGATTCTCCCCATTTCACACACTAGGAAACTGAGGCACACCGAGGTGGACTGTTCTCTCAGTTCTGACTTGCCCTGGATGACACATGAAGTCAATGAAACAGAATAGTTTACTGCCTTATCAACTGAGTCCACAGATTGGCCAGATTCTGGATGCTATAAAAAAAGAAATCAACTAATAAGTGTCTGTGGACCTTAGCAAAGGATTTTGGTTTTTTCCAGTAGACAATGAAAATATCTGCTAGTTTCTCTGATACAAACATAATCAGAGGGTATGGTTACATTATGAGCTAGGCATGTGATTCCCCTTCTCATGTACACATTCGCAGTAGTCTGATGAGAGCTAGCTTGAGTATAAATAGTAAGGTAGCCATGGCAGCATAGACGGCAGAGGCAGGGGTGAGTTGTGCTGAGTACAAACCTGTTTGAAAACAGTGGGCACATACTTGGCATAGCTCAGCTGAGTGTCTGCTGATACTGCCCTGGCCATCATGGCTATACTGCGATTAATACTCATGTTAGCTCTCACTGAGCAACCACAATTAAGTGCGCTCGAGCAGATGAATCACACCCCGACTCACAGTGCAGACATAGCCGAAGAAGCAAATGCCAGTGTTGCCTCAGATCAAAAATGTTCCTGACTAATACAGAAAGGATAAATCCTTGGCGTTGTTCAACGGCACTAAGTTGCACGTGGAACAGATTTTCAGAGAACTTTGGTTGAATAAGAAAAACACTTTATCACTGTAATTTAACATTACTTGTTTTTCATATGTTACCTTCGGAGTTCACAATAAATGGGCAATACTGAAGTATGGCAGAGAAATGAGAAGGCCATGGTTGGGATGGCATAAGCACTCTAAAAGCGAGGGGGAAAAACAAAGAAAAAATATCACTCAGAGACTATATCTTACTCTAAACAGTTGTAAGTTAATTGGCATGAACCCAAGGGTCTGTTTCAGGGCCTCACCCCAATGGAGTCTTTTTGGACTAATGCTCTGGATAATCGCCATACTAGAGAATGGTTGGTTTCCTAATTTTTTTTTTATTTGGGGGGGGGTGTCACAAAACTGTGCTATTCAGTTAAGAATTCCAGTATATCAGACAATAGTTATATTTAAGGTCTTTCTTCCCCGGGCACCAGGTTGCTATGGTGCCTGGGAATTGTAGTTGGGCACTTAGCTGCGCTGAGGTACTCCAGGGGGCGGGGAGGGGGCAGAATGCCCCTGGCATGCCCCCCGTTCCACCAAACGAAAAAAAAAGCTGCCAGCCCCTTCTGTGGCACGCAACTTTTTATCGGTGACAGTGGGGCTGCTTTGCCCGATTGCTGCTGCAAGTGTTTGCAGCAGCAGGGCTTCTGTGCTCCGGACCACTGCTGTTAGGAGTGTCGGAGGCAGCGGCAATTTTCCAGTGGTGGCGGGGGTGGGGGAGAAAGAGGAGAGGCTCTTCACCCCGCACTGCTGCTGAAAGTGGTAGCCGTGGTGGGCCCCTCTAACGTGCTGCACACCTAGACGCTCCGGTTTGGGGCTAGCACATAGGTGCACAACGCATTTGTTGAGGCCTGACTTATACCTACATCTTTTGAACTTTTGAAAAACAAACCCTCAGTCCCCCCCTTTTAGAAAAATCAACCTAACCATGTCCCTCTTTAATCCACCATGTGTTGTTAAAGGCTAATTGAAAAGGAATGCCCACAAAGAGCGAAGTATGTGGATCTTCAGAACTGGGTAATTCCTCTCCTTTCTAAGCATTTCTTTACACCAGAAAGTTAATTCACATTAAGGTATGGTGTGAATTTAAAGCAGAATAACTATTCCTGATTAACATTTCAGTGGGGACACTGGAATTAGAATGTCCACTTTGGGAATTAATCGGGAATATTTATTCCAAACTAACTCCCTTCGTAGACAGGCACTTCCATGCTTTGATGAGCGGTGAAATAGTTAATACGGACATTTAAAATTATCATTGACATCGGAGTTGACGCCCAGAACTATTGATTTAAGTTCTCTGCTAACTTAAGCTAGTTTGGTTACACTTGGGTCACATTTTCAAGGTTTCTGAGAACAAACAGCTAGAGACATTTTTAAATGAAAGCTGAGACTGTAGAGAACAAATTGAGAGACATATTTGAGTACCCTCTCTCCCCCCCACACACTTCAGAAACATTGGTTTATGCCTTAACCCAGGAGGGTTCAGAACCATTAAAAACTCAAACTCCCACGCCCCCACCTGTTGTTAAGATACAGCACATTACCTCCTTAGAAAAGTGAAAGAGCCTTGCTTTACAATCCTCAGTAGAATTTGAAATCTGTGCAAGATACATACACAAAATAAGAGAAATGACATACTGAGTGACTGACTACAAACCACAGGCATTAGACCACAGAGTTTCAAGACAATAAAACCATGCCAATTAAAGAGTAGCAATATTATATAACTGTAAAGGAACTAAGTATTTATAATCATCTACTTGATTTTTTTAAAATAAATATTACTAATCCAAGGGTTTTCATGTACAGCGAGAATTACGTGTATTCTAAAAAGATAGGAAAGCTTTAAACTAGCATGCATGTTACCTGTAAGACCTCTGTCTGGCTGTTTAATGTCAGTGGACAAGGGATGGACCATTTCTTTATTACAATCTAGAAAGACAGAGTGGATTTAATATTTTGAAGACTGCCTAGAAGTTGGGGTATTACATAAGTCCCAAGAACATTAGTATACTGGTAAACACATTAAGACATAGCACCACATATGGGGCAAAGAGCCTCCTTATCTACTGGAGAGTTGGGCAAGGAAGATAAAAAGGATTTGATGGAAAATACTGTCAACACCATTCCACCCAGCCAGTTAATTAGGTTTTAAAGGCAGCCTTACAGGAGGCATGGCTGGAGTCGAGGGCTAACATTGCAATGGTAGAAACATATGGCTGGCATTAGAAGGCAAAAGGGGGAAAAAGAAAACCCCTAAACCCCAAATCTTAGTATTTCTCAGAAAGCTATAAGAAATTTTACCCAGTGATGGTTTTGAGAATTCCATGTAGTAAGGTTGAAAATTAAAAGGAAATTAAAAGAAAAGAACACCACATTCCCTTTCAGAGGCCGACCTCTAATTATAATTGCACTCTTCCTGTCACTGTATTTATGGCTGTATCCACATTTCCCATTCCAGCAGCTTATTTTTAGAGGATAGAAATTCTTTATAATCACTTGCTCCAGGCTTTAAACTTGAACCAATAAGGAGCGAGATTCACAACAAGGATAAAATGGAAGGGATCTGTCCTTTTATCTCAGAGTTTAGCAATTAACTGAACAAACATGTTCTGTTGGCGAAAGAGGGAAAAGCTTTAGAGCTTACATGGAGCAATTCTTCGGGTACATGTACAAATATGTGGCAGTCTCAAGAAAGGCAATGACAGAGGCTCCCCTCTGTCATGCATTATCCCCAGCAAAAGTGTGGCCAGAGTGAATAGTGGATAGATGGCATGCAATCTACACAACCTTGCAACACAGACTGCAGCAATAACAGATCTTAAATTATGCAGCTTAGAAGGTTTTCAAAATACTTTTCATCATATGATCTCAAAGCACATTACAAACTCAGTTCAATTTTGTTATCTCCGCTGCACAGAGGAGATCACGGAGGTAAAGAGAGGTGATGAGACTTGTTCAAGATCACACGGCAAGACAGCGGTCTAGGAAGAGAATCCAGTTCAATAACCTATATACTAGATCAGTGCTTCTCAACGACCAATCCATGGACTGGCCCCGGTCCCCGAGATCTCCCTGACATAGTATAAGAAGCTGGTCCCTTGTATCAAAAAGGTAGAGGAAAAAATGCATTAAATAATGCTGCTTAAGACGAGTGATATATGAGTGCCTATCCTTGTGGCAGGCTATATTATATATGTGCTCACCAGCAAAAGCTGAAGGAGGATGGTATGTACATGAAGCCAATTGTATGGAATTATTGTGTGTGTAAAATAAGGGTATTACTTCCATATGACTAGGGCAGATTTCTTCTGCCAAAAATTGAAGTACATCTGTCATGACAGAAATTAATACTGTTCAAACTACAACATGCATTTCAACAGTACATATCACCTGCTTCAAAGCAGTTGGCTATGAAAACTAAATTGCATTTCATACAGCTTCCAGATTTTCAGTGTAGCAGTTGAAAAATATCTTAAATTTTTGCCTAACTGTATTCTTTTTCTTTAAAAAAAAAAAACACATAATGGCATGTGGCCTCACATTTCTTTGTAGTTCCATTTATGTCATGTACAAACTGAGGCAGAAGTGTGTAATTTTTATAGCTTCATAAGAAATGTAGTATACGCTGCATCTCTGAAATACCTATAATTTCCTAAGCTCTGTGCCTGGAACCAAAACACTTCCTACATCTGCAGTATCCTTGTGTGAATCTTGCTTATAGTTTATCTCTAATGATTCTACGCATGTATTTCGTCTTTGAACCAAAATTTATTTTTTATTTCTTTTTACGTATTTTCATTCATCGTTAACTTACTTCTGAAATCTGCACACATTTCCGTTAAAATATCAAAGGACTACGGAGCACATTTTAAAGCTCATCGCAGCCTACCATAGCCCCACATCTAATGAACTATTCTTGAGGGTGATAATATTGTAAAATGTATTTTAGAGGGGAGCTCAAAAATTGAACCAGTAGTGGAAACTCATTTTCAGCCTTGTTAACGATGGAGAGACTATTGTTGCTCCAGAAGATTAACTCTCAGTCCCCCACAACAGCATTTCAGTTCTTGACAGATCCCCTAAGGAGCTGTTTTGGACAGCTTTGAAGTTTGGTTTTATCACATGGTTCAGTTCCTAATGGGTTGCCGTGCTCTCCTAGACGGCACGTTCTTTGGATTCATTTCCCACAATGTTTATCCTTTTATAAAATAAGTCTTTCGTGCAAGTCAAAACAAGCCAGAGGAAAGCAGGGGAGGGAGGACTTGTTTGTATACCTTCTAGATCCTTCTAAGTCTTACACTTGTACATTAGCAATTGCATATTCTCGCCTGTAAAAAACACTGCAGTTTTAAGGCATGATTCTCATCTTAAGGCTGGATTACAGGCCAGTATTTGGTTTTGTTTTCTTTACAGAGTCCACAATAGGGGAATATCAGGCTAAAAATCCCCATAATGGCTCAGAAGAAAGTAGTTTTTCTTTCAGCTGCAAAGAAAGTCTGAAATACTGATGTAAATTGCCTAAATTCTAGTTTTCCTGGATTCTCTTTGAACAGTTTCACTTTGAGCTGTCTCACTTCACTCTACATATAAATTTAATTTACTTACAATGTGACATTTTCTTACTCTGCTAGCTACAATAATAACTAGACGCAAGAAAAACAAATTCCATTCCATCAGTAGGAAAATAAAGTATACATGCCAGTTTGCACGGCAGTGTCAGCAAAACAAAAATATTGTTATAATTATTTTAAACCTTTTCACATGTTTTAAATTCATACATACTTTCATACCTCTTCAGCAAAACAAACTTATCCTGTCCAAAAAAGTGTACGCTGGGACACAGAAAACTCTTAATTTTACAGAGAACTTTAAAAAAAAAAGGAAAGACTTCTAAAAACATTTAAACAATAAGAAAAACATTAGCTAGATAAGCTGTGCACTGATTTTTAACTTACCACAAGAGCAAAGTACACCATAAAGAAAAATGATAAACTACTTGTATAGCCAAGAAAGCCTGTAAAATAACAGTAAAAATAAAAGGCAATTTATAAGAAAATTGATCCTAATATACAGCTAAAGCTTTACATTTTAGGCATGTTTTCTATTACTGTGCTTGGTATCTGGGGCTTAAGACTCAGAATAATAACATTCCAACTGCTTGTCACAGATCATTTATGTAGTTCTGTAGGGCAGAATTAGAACTGGCTTACCACTAATGGCATGCTGTAAGTAAATGCAGCTCTTTAATGTTCTGCTGTAAAGATTTTATTTTAGTATGACAGACAAAATACTATTGCAACCTAAGTAATAGGTTAACTAGGCAGGCCTGGAAGGCAGAACATGCTACAATAACTTAAACAGTCCCCACCATTACCACCCCCATTCCAGCTAAAATAAATAAATAACCCATTAAGGTTTTTAAATCCTCAGATGTAATTGCTACTAAAATAGAATAATACTATCTTCTCTCCTTAAATTACTTACCAATTTTGGGAAGAAGTGCAAGAGGAAAAACAATACAGACCGAAGTAATCAGTAACAGCAATCTCCCATCAAGATACCATGACCTATTGGAAAAGTTATTCATAAATTGCATAAAGTTCAAAGGCCCTAAAATATATATAGCTACTTTACTAAATATTGATTTGGACAAAATTCTTAGGAGAAAAATATGCTTTTTAACTCAGTATCATTAATAATTCATGCTACCTGTAAGGATTCAGGTTTTAAGTGTATATATATGGCTGTATTGAAATTGAGTTCTCTGACAGTATACAGGAATGATCAATACTGTAGACAGTTTTTTATTAGGCACTGAGATAGGTCAAATAGGCGTTATTTGCACAGCTATGATTACTTCTTAATAACCATGCAGTATGCAAAACCGTGAGCCCAGAGTAAATAGTTGATCACAGCACTGGGATTTCTAGGACCACTATTAAATCTCAACATCTACAGTGTGGCATCTGCACACAGAATCGCACATTCATAGTGACCAACACAAAAAGTGGCTAACTAAAGCTTCCCATTTTCCTCCCTACCCTTTTACTTTCACACAATCTTGGCTCATCTCCACCGTCAAGAGGCCCAATATGGACAGCTATGCTACAGACAAGCACACTTAATTTGTTAAAATTTAATTCTGATTTTAAGAGACCATAACTTCTCCCTTTTATCCAAGTTTCAGTGAAAGATGTGCAGCTGGCAGTAGAAAGAAAACACCAGTATTAGTCATATTGAGTTTACAAATAATATTAATGGAAAAATGTACATTTTTTAAGGAGGAGAGAAACAGAGTAAAGGAACATGGAAGGAAGAGATTTTATTTATTTAAATATTTATTGTGCAAGGAGTGGCCAGTCATTCCTGAGGAGGCACAAATAAAAAAAGAAAAGTAAAGGAGAAAAAGGTGAAAGAGCATCTCCTTTGCCATTTCCACCTATAGCATTGAAGAGGTATACAGTGCTGTACAACACTCAAAATACATCCAGAAATTTAGAGTCCCTTCTTCAAAGAACCTGAAGTCTAGAGGTAGAAATTGCTATTAAAAACAGCAACAGAGGGTGCTCCCTGATAATATGGTGGTAACCACCATATCCTTGACTGATAAACATCTTGCACATCAGCCTTCAGATTTATTACCTATAAACACCTTAGCCTCTGGCCTCAATGTTTGTATAGTCCAGGATTTGGTTAGCACCTCATAAACAGGCAGCACCCTCAAGATATCATTTCAGATTCAGATGACCTGATGTTCAGAGGGAAAAGTACGATCTATGAAAAACAAAACATGGACTTTTCTGGACGACGACCTGGCCTATTTTATTTTTTTTAAAGTGTTCCTACGTAGTGGAATAAAAAGCCCAGAGTCCACAAGCTGAGGGCATTATTGCCAGTTGGAGAACACACTTTCAACTGAAGCGATAATTTAGCTATGTATTGAAAACTTCTGGAGAAACATTACTTAAAAAAAAGTCTATTGTTGCCTAGATGTGCAACAGCTTTGCTGTTGGGTGCAGTGTCATCTAAACAACAACAGATCTCTAGCCGTAAGAGCAGGAGCTCTCCTGGATACACACACGGCCAGTTTTCTCCTTGTTTACAATGTTGTGTCTCAGGTTTGCTTTAAAATATTGTATTTAATCTGTTCTTTATTGAGGGTACTCCCTGATAGCGTGCCCCAATATATTTACACGCCATTTTAACTTACTGTTTGCCAGAATTCATTCTCCACAGGGTGGCTGAGGAGCCTTAAAAATAATAGAGGGGTGCAATGTACCCTAAATGATCCATTAAGTGAAGGATAAGTTGAAACATGTAAGCTGCAATACAGATGTGGCACCTCTGTTTTAAGTCACATGACTGTCTAGACAAATAGCTAATCAATCAACAGATTACAGAGCCAATAAGCATTGATGAGTTAAGAGGACAAGACAAAACTTTTTTGGTTACTATGTACTAATCAATACTGCTGTATTATGTTTGGCAAATGGCATTTTTGAAAAAACAATAAGAAACCATATAAAATACTTACAACACATGAAATACAAATCAGAAAAAGAAAACGTATTACAAAAAGATTCTTAAACTGTTTTAGTTTGAAATATGGAAGTTACTTTTAATTTAAAATGCAACAATGGAACATCAGTTATCAAATAAAATCTTAGTTTTTCCCCTTAGTATTGTAGTATAAACTTGTTTTCTCTGAAAACGAAAGTTTTTTAGATTTCCTATAAAAACTGGCTTGAGCTGTAACTCTATGATAAAAACGTTTCAAGTATAAAATATGGCATACATTTTAGCTGTACTGAAAATGTTTTGGCAAGCAGATGTTCTTTTTTCCTCCATATTTTAACTAAAAACAGACATTTATAAATTGCTTTAATTTCATTCCCAAATAGAACAGGACAAGACCATCATATGTTCTAAATTAGACTGGTACTCTTAGTCCATATCAGTTATGCAACACACAGGCAAGACAACATAATTGCATCAATCATATCTTCCTGACAGGGTCATTAAATGTTAACAGAGAGCTCACAAATTACAACATTTTGACGCAGTCTGTGTTTTAAACTACGCTCATGTCATCATCAAAAAAATATAGAGAGCTCTTGTTATTTACACAGATTGAAACATTTCCATTTACAATTAACAAGTGTATATACAGTTTAAAAAAAATAAAATAAAATACAAAAATAAGCATGAAGGCACATTGCAAACTGCAGCCCTGAACCTGCCAATACTAACTAACATGTGCTTAAACTTTACCTACAAAATATTTTACATGCATACACATACTCTAAATACAATGGACATGTGCATATTTAAAGCCTCTACATGCATATAAAACTCATTTTTACAGTGATGTTTCAAGTGTGTGAATCTGCTAAACTAACTGCAGTTTAAGATAAACCACGCACCAAAATGAAAGCATATTGGATGCCATATTGACCTAAGAGAAACAAAACTGTCATGTAACCACATCTGGAAACAAATTACCTACTATAATTAGTTAAATCAACCATCCAATATTTATGCCCCTTGAATATTTAAGGCAATCTTTAGATTTGATATTGGATTACATGTTGCGGTTGCTTAATTATTTCCTACAATTTTGAAATTAACTACCAAAGAGGTATACATAAAGTTTGCAAAAATGGACAAAAAGAAATAAAATTTTTAAAGGTTCTGCTCCATCATGACAATTCAGGCCGTTGTGTGGGGCTTTAAATAAATAAAATTAAAACATGTAAGTTATAGATGAAGTGATCAAGCTTGAGCCAGGCCAGGGGGCGGGGCAAAGGTGTCACAGTTCAGTGTAAGTACTTTGATTACGATTTAATCAGTAATTTGACAATATTTGTTATGGATCAGAGATTATGGGAGTTGGATCATACCCACAGAAGTCAATGGAAAGACTCCCATTGACTTCAAATGAAAATGTATCGACCAAAGGAGCCCTCTGAGTGCTTCACATAAGATGCAGATTCTGAATATTTTCATTTTGAACATATGAATTATTTACTGGACAGCCAGAAAAAAGCTAGTGGGGCCTGCATCAGGCAGAACATTTTGGCACATTAAGAAATGCAACTCTTATTTTTAAACTGTAAAGTCTTCAGACAAGGACTGTGTCTCTACATATGCTTGTAAAGTGCCTAGAAGAATGGAGCCCTATTCATGACTGGGGCCCTTAGAGCCAACGGTTCTATGAATGCTAATAATTAGGAATAGTTTGCTAAAAGTTATTACTATACTTACTACAAATTTTTGTTGAAAAGAGTCACTTTGCATGAACACAACCATTATTTAAAAGTAAAGTAAAATAAACAGCAAAAGGTTAGGTTACACAGTACTGCAAAAATTAAGAATTTTTTCCCAACACTTACCCAATAAATGCAATATGCTTAATGTCACTGTGCTCACAGAGGGCTTAATATCAGGTGGAAGATTTCAGTTACAATGTTAAAGACAATGCAAAATCTTTTTTCAAGCCGATGGCAATATTTACCAACACACAAAACAGGCATTTTATACAAACCCTTAATAGGTTAATGACCTCTATTATTTTTAAAAAAATTAAAGAATACCATAGACTGCTTTCAAGTGACAACACGATTTAATTATGACCACAAAAAGGTATCAGCTACTTACATTAAGCCAAAATAAAATAAGATATTCCATTGCTGAAGCTGGAAACTTTCTCTTAGCTAGCACAGCCGATTTTCATGTGATGGAAATGATTCAGATCTAAAATACATTGCTTCTAACAAACAGCTATACAGCTGGACTAGCAAAGGATAATTTCTTTAATGGAAGCCAAGCTGGGGAATTTTAAACTATGTGTGAAAATCTGGTGCATCGCTCAAGACAAGTCCAATTACTGAAGCAAGACAAGAAAATATTTAAATTCGAATGGCTGCTAGGCTTTGTATTGTGGTTTAACAATATGAAAATGATAACATGATGGCAGTTTAAATGTTTTGGTTTTTTCCTGCCTTCTCCTTTCAGGCTCTGTTCTCAAGATCCTTGCTCCCTAACGTAGAAAAGAGGCTTTTTTGGGATGGGGTTTTACCATTGACTTCAAAGCCTGTAAAAATCAAGCTCAGAAATCTTAAGTAAAATTTTCTAGTTGTGATAGCTTCACTAAAATCAACAGAGTTAAAGCAATGTGAAATTTATGAGAGAAGAAAATCAGGCTCCATTTTTGCATGTGAGGTCGAACCCTCAAACATGCCAACAGCATTCTGTGTTCCAGGAAGTCCTGTAAATCATAATATTTTTAACATATGAAATCAAAGGAAAGTGCAGAGCGTGGATACCAACAATAGAGCCGAACTGTTTCCACGGTACTTGCTTTCTTCCCGTTATATAATAAACATTTTTCCCTTACCCGCTGTCATTGCCACTTACGAATCCTGCAATTGCACCAGGCAGTTCAGACTTAACAATTAAAAGATAGGATGACATAGCTGTGAATAGAAGTGGAACAGATTGAGTATTGAAACACTGGCATTTCTACTAATTATGGTTAGCATGGCTTGACCAGAGTGGTTGAAACATTACATCCCAGCTAGTTATTAGACTCAGTGGCACCAGAGAGGGAATTAATGCTTTATTTCATATACTTCCTTTAGAAATATTTGCAAATCCACATGCATTACATCCATATTAGCTTGAGTAGCAAAGAGATTACTACCACATGAGAGTCTTGAAATAAGGTACATTTTATAGGATACTAAAGAAAGGTAGTATGAAACTGAACAGTGGGAAACCCATAGAAGTTGGAAAAAAGGATTTTCTTGCTAAGCTTTCCTCAAACTTGATTTACAAATCAGGAGGATTTATCATTAGAAAACATTTAAAATTATGTGCTTTGATTTTTTTCAGAATCAGTCAGTACACTAATATCTAAAACACATTGCAACAACCTAGGCAAATACAGTATGGATGTGTTTTTACTATACAAAATTACTAAATTTTCTAGTAATGAATTACATACTATAAATACGTAGCCTAATAGGACTTCAAAGGCTCACTATCCTGCACACCACGGCCACTAGGCATTTCTTGGGAACAGGGACTGAACTCTGTATCTCCTGCTTCAAAAGGACAGGCCACTTCAGAGTCAAAAAAAGAATCTCCATTAACTCTTAGTAGCATAGAGACTATGACACACAATTAAGCAGTTACGATTCAATTCAGTTGACGGCAATGAGACAGACAAACATACACAGTTAATCATTATAGTACACTTAACTACTTCCTGTAAAAAGGCTTTAGGGGTAAAGAAGAACTCTTACTTATTAATATATTGCCAGGTAATATATTGAGTAATAGTGAAGAAAGTTAAATTCCAAGTTGTAAGAGCTCTTGTTTACTTCAAACACTCTTCTTCTATAGAAAGCCAATTCTCATGTTACTGTCTTTTTATTGTCTGTAAAGGTTTATGCATAGTTCCAAGACCAATAGAAAGTTACTCAGTGATTTATTGAGTTTTACAGCTAGCTTAACACACACACTTAAAACTACCATGGATGACAGTACCTCTCTCCACCCTTCTGAACTGAATTTTAGGCAATTGCTGAAAAAGCTTTAAAATATTTTTCAAATTTGAAAAACATCTGTTGTATTTAATAGGATGAAACTTTTACTCCAGTATATTCAAGTATTTAGTTTTTTTAAAAAGCAAAACAACCCCCCCCCCCACTTCAAATTGAAACCAAATACAGCAAGTTTTGAAAGCTGGTTTTAAGATTAAGCACAATTTAACAAAACAAACAAACAAACAAACAACAAAGACTGTTCCAATCTTTAAAAGTTAGTAAGAAACTACAGAACTGAAACAGTTAATGATCAGTTCTAAAGAAAAGGCAAGTAGTCTCTTTAAAGAAAGGGAATTGTATTAATACAAAGTGACATGCACCTACAGCAAGGTTAAATTAACAACAGTTGTGAGGTCACTGAATAAGGAAATATTCACTTTTGTATTAAAAAGCTCAGATTTTTTTCAATCTAGAACTGCTTTTCCCTGTTGATACACAGCTGTTGATAAGGCTTGGTGAGAAATTATTTGGTGTTAACCTATTTGATTCTTTTATTAAGGATATGAAATAGTATGTGCTAAAAGAATATATATAATTGAAAGCTATTGTAAAAAAGATCTCAGTATTATAAAAAGGATAAAGAAGTGAATTTTTTGATGCTGACCTATAAATACTAACATACATCAACTTCCAAAAAGGCAGATTTTAAAATCCCATAAAGTGAAGAAACTGAAATTTCCTTTATATTACAATTCATCATTAACTGTCCATCAATTCCTTTTACGTACACTATACAATTCATTCTATGTATGCATGCCTGATGTTTCAGACACTTACCTGCCTCAGAAAGATTTAAAAATAATTACATCTACTGCAACCTCAGCTTTATAAAGCTACTGATTAATGTCAAGTTTAGATTTCCTGCTAGGACAAAATGTCACTCTTCCCATGCATTTATTTCTATTAGCCTCTAGCTAATCATTTGACTGCTTGTCTTTTGTTGTGCGCTTATCCATTGTTGTGTGCTGTTTGTTTTTCAAAGTGGAGTCCTATTTCATTGAATTCCACTCCAAAGAAGGGAACTGATCCCACAACAAGAAACTTGCCCATGCTAAACATTTGTTCCAACTTTTGTTACGTATAAAGACTCTAATACACTAATAAATAATCTAACAAGCTACAGCAGTATTTTTGTCCAGTTTGTGTGCTCTTTCCCTCTTTCTTTTCTGTAGGATATGAAGAAAAATCACTATACCAAATAAATACATGCACTAGGTATATTTATACCCTGAACTTTACGTAAGATCTGAATCTCTTTTGGCAACTCATGAGTGAACAGCACTGCACAGGATACTATGCTCTGTTCTTTAATTAAAGGAGTAAGTCCAGCTTTTTTCAAATCAACAAATAAAGTTTCATATTTCACAGAAAGAACAGCTCTTTGTTAAAGGTGAGAAACCTCTCTAAAGAGGGTCAAGCCATTGAACTACGGGAAATCACTGGCTAGGCACCTAGAACCAGAGCTTAATGAATTTCTAAACAAACTTTTGCCAGCAGTAGCTTCTTCACTCAATTTATTTAGCTTGCTAGTTTCAATAACTAGTTCACTGCAGTCAAATTCCAAAGGGGTAGCCGTGTTAGTCTATTGTAGAAAGACAACAGAGTCCTGTGGCACTTTCTGTTAGTCTTTAAAAGTGCCACAGGACTCTGCTGTAGTTCACTGCAAGTGAAGAAACCAACTGGGAGTTGAAAAGAGCAACCAACCTAGGAATAAAAACTAGGTGTGAGGGGTTGAGATCTAGAGGTTCTAAAATTTGAAGAACAGGGTGACTAGAAACAGTCAATTTGATTCACTAACTACAGATAATACTTAGTTTATAAAATCAGTTTTAAATACAAACATGTTTTGACAAACTTAGCTTTGCTGAATTTTTTTTTAAAAAAAGCCTTGTCCATTTAATTGAATTTGAATTTCTATTCTACTACAGCTTGACACAAGTTACAAATAAAACATTAATCTAGTAAATAAGAAATGCATTATTACTTTAATTAAAATGTAAAAACGAAGAATTGGAATAAATGTAAATTAAGCTATATAATTGCTTAAATCAGCATTTCTCATTTTTTAACTCCTGGGATGCCCTTTGAAAGGATTTCAGGCTGTGATGTCCCCACCCCACCCTCACCCCCACCTCAAAGTGATGACCATCCCCATACCATGCCACCCTTTCCGACAAGTGTGGGGACTGACAGCTCACACCCCCTTCCCTGCCCCCGACAACCTCCAGTTTGAGAACCCCTGGCTTAAACAAACATTTGTATATCCTGCTCAGCAAAATACACACCAAATTTAAAGTAAAGGCTTTATTTAATTGCAAATCAACATATTTTAATGTTACCAATTAGTCAGAATTAATCTTTCTTTAGAAAAATAAAAAATACAAATGTAAAAATTAAAACTGATGATTAAAGTCAGCAGGAAAGAAACCTTGATTTAAATGATTAAAATTCATGATTTATATCATTGATTTCCTGCAACCTGCTTTAGTATATTAAACAATATGGAAATAAATAAAGAAATTATTCACTATATTGATCCTTGGGAAAAAACTACAAAATAAGCGTTTTTTTGTTTTCTAAAGAAATCAGTGTGTTGATACTGAAGTGGAGAAGCTTTCCACTGAGAAGGGCTGTAGCAATAAATATCAGTTATTTTCAAGTCTGAAGAAAGAATAAATACAATGTTCACTTGTTTTGTCAAGTGTCTACCAACAAGTCTGAAGGAGAGAATCAAAATGCACGTCCTTGGTACAAAGCAATCAATGCTTTTTATGCGATTTTACAAATGGCAGATGTAGCTATAAAAACAGTTATACTGTAAAAAATAAAACAGAGGGGGTCTTAATGTATAAGGTCATCCTCTCATGAGGGGAACTGACGAGCTAGCATGAAGCTGAGCTATTTTATGGCAGATACAAAGGACTATGTCAATCTCTGATTTGCCTCACTGGTATTAACATTTAGTGTTTTTTGGTTGAGTATTGAAACAGGCATTTAAGATGTTTTCAGAATTATCTGTTACATGCAAAAACTTGTATCAAAAGAATATTAAGGTTGCAAAGTCAAGCACACAAAAAAATTAGTCAGTGCCAGAAGTAAGGCTTCCTGTTTAAACGGATGACAAGTTCCAGAGGGGAAGTGGTGTTAGTCTAGTTTGGCAAATCAAATCAGCAACCTGGTGGCACTTCTAAAGACTTGGGAGGGTCCTACATTTATTTTGCTCCCATTCTGTAAGTTCCCCATCTTCAAGCGTTTGACGAAGTGGGGTTCTCTCCCATGAGAGCTCATGTGATAAATAAATTTCTTAGTCTTTAAAAGTGCCACAAGAATCCTTGTTTGTTTTGTTTAAACTGAGTTCAGCCCTCTTATATGTATTATGACAGTCTCAGCCAGTATCACGTAGGAAATCTGCGGTCAAGCCAAGGACAGAATTCAACCCTGCTACATCCCAGTCCAGTCCCTTAAATACAAAAGGGTGTCTGTTCTCTTCCTGCTTACCTCTGCTTCATTAGCTAGCCCCGTTATGCACTGAATGATGCAGGGGGTCCTATCGAACAAATGGTACGTGATGATGTAAGCTAGAGATTGCAATATAATGCAGATGCACAAAGGAGCTGAACTACATTTGCAGAGGCAGCTATAACTTGGGCATTTTTCTAATGTTGATTTAGCTTTTTGTACATAATTACTACTAAGAAGTTCTTAATCAAGAAGAACTAGCCAGAGTTGAACTTTACAATAATCATCTCACTTATGGAAATTTTGTCATACAACATTCCATGAGGGAGAAAAAAATATTTCTCACCACCTTACCAACCATAAATTCATCCTTTCCTAAAAGCAACTGACACCACCCACCAAAATATAGAACACATTAGCACATTGTGAAATTTTGATACTGCTTGGTTAGTTTGCAGATTATGATTTATAACCTACCACATTAGCTACTTTGCATTAAAAGTTCTTCATTACATAGCTGATGGCATCACAACAGGTTAATGCTCACTAAAAATGCATATTTAATAAGTGCATTAGTCAGTATCTCAGTACTGTGCATTTATACTGGTTGGCATTCACGCTACGGACCCAGACTTGAAAAACATCAGAGAGGGAGACAGAAAATGGGAAAAGTCCACAATTTTAGGTAGTGCCAAACTATGTATCACCATCTTCTCAGATAGCCCATTCTTAAGCCACCTAGATGTTTTTTGGAGCTAACTTCAGTTTCTTTTCATTATCCTACCCACAAACAAGGAATTTGCTGCCAAAAATCTAAAATAGTGATGTGGGAGGATGTGTATTCATACTCTTAGGGAGCTGTTGGATGGTTCATACAATTGTTCCTTCCTTATACTTCATCTGGTGATACATCTTTAAGAAAATCCTGTGGTCGGAAAGAATGAACCTTATTCTCTCTGGATAGATATTCTCAATCAACTAGTTTGGTTCATTGTGTTATTAATACCTTGCATCTTTATAACACCACATGCAAATAATCCCAAAGCATTTTACAAAATTTATACACAGGAGTGGGGTGAGGTAAGGACACAGACTTTCTGAAAACCCTCAGTCGAGACACTCATCTATTGCTCAGAAGAAATGAAAGAGAGAACTCTGAAGTGGGAGATGGGGGCAGCAGAGCACTCGTCTGGTGGTACTACGGAATACCAGATCAGTACCGCGTCTCTTCACAGATTTCAGGAAGTACAGAAGAAAGAAAAGTAACAATTGCTAGAGAGAACCCATTGTTAGAGACACTCCAACCACAAAGTCCTGTTCATATCAAAACATTGAGAAAGATTAAAAACAAAAATAAGTGGGGAAAATAAAATTAAAAGTCACAGTAGATCAGAATAAAAGTCACCTATAACAGACAAATTGAGCTGTACTGCTCAGCTGAAATTGGATCATTTATAAATACCAATGTGACAAATTCACTGGAACTTTGTTTCCCTCTGCTGGCAAGGATGTAATTTTATCTATAAGTTCCAAAGGGGTAGCTGTGTTAGTCTAGTTTAGCAAAACAAACAGCCATACTTAAATAGATTACAAATAAAAGATTCAAAGAGAAACTGCAGAATTGGAATTCATATGCAGATTTGACACCCCTGCCTATGGGCTAAACAGGGATCTCAGGGTTTTTTTTCTTATTACAACAGGTGATTTGACCTCATCTCCCTCCATATGCTGTTCTCTGCTGTTTGAATCTGAACAACTGCTTTGATTTGCTGTAACAGTCTGACCTGATCTTATGACTTACACTTCCCTGCATTTATTTTTCTCCCATTCTGTAAGTTCCCCATCTTCAAGTGTCTGACAAAGTGGGATTTCCTCCCATGAAAGTTCATGTGATAAAAAAATTTGTTAGCCTTTAAAAGTGCCACAGGAGTGGCGGAGCCACGGAGGCTGTGCGCGCCATGAGCCACCCACCCCAGCCCCCAGGCGCAGTGAATAGGGGCTGCCTGCTCTTCTCTGCCACTGAGGATGGGCCAGCCAGCCCAGGGGCAGGGCAGAGCGCAGCCTCTAGCTCAAGGCCCTTCCCCCCCCCCCCCCCCAAGCTCTCAGCACTCCTGCCCTGCTGGTGCTGAGCATGGCCAGATTATCGCAGGGAGTTTAGGGGTTTGAGCCCAGGGCCCCCTTTTTCGCCAGGGCCTGAGGCTTAAATAATACGGCCCTGGCCACAGGACTCCTTGTTTATTTTATCTATGGTCTGTTTGGACCTAATGGATGTGTTCATGAAGTCAGGAGACAGGAGTTGAGAATGTAAGTGAAACCGGAGAGTGGAATGCTGAATTTTTAGTAGGCTAACTTTATTTCATGAGGATTTGGAGAAGGCTGAGGGACAGGAACTTTGCAGTATCTCCATCTACCCACCTGAAAATCAAAGTAAGAATCAACTGTGAAGAGAAAAGGAGCAGAAGAAATGAAGCGTGAATGCTACCAAAATCCATTAGCTACTTTGCCCCTCATATTGCATGGCTTTTCCTTTAATAGAAATCTACAAATCACTGGAGTTGCACATATATATATTTTAAAACAGTACTAAAAAGTACAGCTTTAGGGCTTGTCTGCATGGGAAAGGTAGACTGGCAGAAGGCAAATACAACCTGCTACAAATTATACCGGGAGAATTCCTGCGTCAAGTCCTTTATAAGTGCCGTTTCCGGATTAGCTTGTTCACTTTGGAAGTGATTTAAATAAAGTTGAAAACAGCCACTCTGATTCTGGAATAAGAGCATCCAGCCACAAGCATTATACTGATGTAACTATAGTGGTTTAAACTACAATTACACCAGTTTCACTGGAAAAAATGTCTCATGAAGATTTAATTATTTTTTCTTACAAATCTTAATACTTTTTACTAAGTCAAAAACCCCTTAGCTGCATTCACATTATGAAAATACAGCATAATTAAAACCAATTGCTATCAATTGCTAAATGAGTATGGGAGTTAGCAAGCCTGTCCTTATTTAAAGCAGCTCTCCACTGGAAATCCTCAATTTAAAACTATGAGGCTAATTAGCTTTCAGGTCAAACAAGTTGCAGTGAACATTTCAGTTTGTTTAAAAGTAGGACTAGAATTTCTGTGTTCAGGGGAGCTCCGGTGACTTCTTAAAGGATTAACCAATCTAGTTCTTAGTAAAGAGATACACTATGTTTGCCTTCCACTTTCTGATACTGTTAATGTATTTCATATATGTGCGCAAAGCATGCCTTCTGATGGGAGAGACAAGGATGCATTCTCTGATTAACTTCCTTTACTTGCCATAATTAAATTACACTGGATTAGCACTTTTTAAAAAAGACAAAACTATTTGCAACATATTTCACAATTAAGTGACTAATGAAATCAAGAAAATATATTTTTATTTGCAAATTATGATTATCTTGATAATAGGAAACAACTGAAGTCTGAATATTTTGCGTTTTGGTACAAGCAAGATAATGCTTTCTAACTTGTGTATAAAACTACAGCATGATGCACAAATTGTCACTGGAGCTATAAGTATGTTTAATCAACCTTATACAATTTGTTATAAACTCCTACCTTCCCAATTTAGGTCCCCTCCAATTCTCCCACCTTCTTTATTTCAATAAATGTAAAATCAGGTAAAAGCTTTTTTAAAAAGGGCTCTTTCAACACTGCTAATTAAACTCCTAAAAACCAAAATAAGACACTTTCCCCCAGCCTCAAATCCCACCCTTCATGGCAATGCTGTGCCCTAACTGCCCAGCAGATGGTGTTGAGAGAGCATTGTTGGAAGAATATTCTTCTCCCCCGCCCCCCAAAACAACACAAAACACAAAGAAACCCCACAACCCACAAATAAATGACTCTTTTGCAGACTCTACCTTAGATTTAATTCTTTTTATGCCTAAGAAAACAGTCTGGCAAGCACTGACCATTTTAACTGGCAAAAAAACCCTAAACGAGATAGCATAACTTTTAATATTCAGTAATGAACTCAACATTATTTACTGAAATTTGCTAAAGTTTATAGTCGAATGTCTTCATGGGTTGTCTACTTTGTTGATCAGAGTAATAGAGTGTAGATGTAACTTGCAAGAGAATTAAATGTTTGGGCTACGTGTAAAACATCTGTTTAGAATATGTAGTATGCTAGCAAACAGCATAGCTGAAGATAAAGCTAGGCTTGCAGGATGGAAAACCACTTCCATTACTGTGGTTTCCTTTCCCAATATACCCTTTGGTGTTTATCAGGTTGTCTTTGCTTTTAGTTTAGAATCAGATTGGGAAAAGCTTTTGATTTTCAAAGAGGAAATAATTTTGCACCTTTTGAGAGCCAGCTCACTGCAGGTAATTTAACTTGGGGAAACACCAATTGGAAACTATTATAAACTAACTAATTGCTAGCACTAGAATGTGCTAATTTTTGTAAAATGAAATTTTGCATTCAGGTGTTTGATTTGGAAAACAATTCCACAGAGCTACAAATACCAATCATTTGGATCCAACACCACAACAGCAGGCAGATAACCCAAACTGATCTGTAACCAAATAATTCCACTTTGCACTTCAGTCTATTGTTGCAAAAAAAACCCCAAACAACCCACCCCTGTGGAGACCATTGATATTTGACTAGTATTTAATTCCAACTACTACTGACTATATTATTACATTCATACTGTCAACATTTCCAATTTGTTCCTAAGTATCAAATCTTCCCAGTCCTATCTGACCAGTCAGAGCTCCCTGCAACAAGGATCTTTAGCTAGTGCCAGCCTTTAGCCCAGAGAAATATTCCGTAAAATGTCCACATAATTCCTGCTTTAGACCTCAATGCTGAAGATTTGTTGGTGTTGGCAACAGATTCTGAATTGCTCTTGTGCAATACTTTATTATGTGTGTCTCCGTTTCCCACAAATCTTGCTAAAATAATTCGCCCTCCAACTTCATTCATTATATATGCTGTGATATCCGTAACGACACAAATTTTATTGCAAGAGAGGACAATTAACAAGAGGATATTTTTTAATGGGAAATCTTTGCAAAGTTTTCCTTGGGGAAGAATTCCTTCTCACTGTCCGCCCCTTTCCATGCAGAAACTGACCACAAACCTGGCAGATCCTTCAGGATCTAGGGAACCCACAGGATGAGAACTCTGGCTCCACCCCCTGTGCCCTACCCACTGCTACACACCAGCACAACTCCCTGGAGTTTCAATAGCAGGGCCTCCCCCTAGATTTGGTTACTCCTGGAGAGGTGAATGTAACAGGATATATGCAAATAGATGGCTTTTTAAAATTTTTTAAAAAATTAAATATTTTTTTTTATTTAAAATACATTTATTTAAAATTGAAATTCCAACCTTACAATAATTTAATAAAATTATTTCAATTAGATAAAAAAAGCATTCAAACAGTACATCTTGGCCATTGAAGTTTCAAAGCACATCAAACCACTGAGCTGGTGAAAATCACTGACTAATCATCTAGAGCCAGAGTTTGCTAAAGGCCTAAACCGACTTTGGCTAACAGTAGACTCTCCTGCAGGAGCAGAAAGGATAGTTTCTTCATTTCAGTTTATTTCACTCATACCGTTCAATAACTACTTCATTCAAAGTGGAGAAACCCATTGGGAATTGAAAAAGCAGGAAAGCTCATTTTCCTCTTCCAATTTAAAAATAAAAACAAGCCATCACAGGAGAACATCTAATAGTTCCAAAATCTTGAAGGTCATGTTGATCAGAAACTATCAGTTGACTTCATTAAATACAATAAAAACAACTACTTTATTTAATAAATCATTTTTATATGCCAAACAAGTTTTGATTAATTTTTCCTTATTTGGCCAGCACATTTAATGTTCTTTTATTTAACTAATAAACACATTAAATGAGAATTTAGTGGATTTTTAACTGAATTCCAATTTCCATCCAAATGCAGCTGGACACAAATCACAACTAAAATCATCAATCTAGTAAATAAAAAATGCATCTCAACATTTTATAAGATAAAAATGGTAAGAATTTAAAATTGCAATAAATGTATGTCAAGTTATGAAATGCTTAATTAACATGTATTAATATAGTGCATTCTTCTGGTCAGCAAAAAGAAGCATCAAATCACACACTACAGGGCTAGCTGCCAGCTGTTCCTCCCTCCTCCCCCCCATGGCTGGGATAGCTCCGTGCCACCTACCCCTGGACTAAAGGATTCCATGAAATTTTGTTTATTACCAGGACCTAGCTAAAACCAGGCCATAATAAACCCTTGAAAATATAGTCCATCTATCACCCTAGTGCAAACATCTTTCTCCCTCAACACCATGCATACAACATACTGCTACCTTTCGCCACGCCTGGCCTCTGCCAGTCCACTTCTTTCCCTCTGCCAGAAAAGCCACTCCAGGCCTTCCAACTGGAGTGCAACCTGCTCTTCCCAGTGGAAGCATCCAGAGCCTTGCTGCTGGGAAATCATCTTTGCCAGAGGAGAATCCCTCAACTCCCTCTGGCCCCTCTCATCGGTCGAACCTTCCAGTGCAGACAACTCAGTCTCCACCTGGAAACCGCAGGCATCTCTTGGTCTCAACCCTGGGTCTCAGGCACCAGGCTCCTCTCTCCCAGGAACCACAGTTCATCTCCTGGCTCTAACTGCTCTTATCTGCCCTCTCCCAAGTGACTCACCTGTGCTGTAAGGCAACCCTTCCCCACTGGCTCTCTCTCTCTCTCTCTCTCTCTCCTCTAGGGCCCAAGGCATGTTTTAAGCTCAAATGAAGTGAGCTGATGAGGCAGAGGTACAGGCCCTGCTCTCTTTTAAAAGACCAGCGTCACCCGGTGGCACATACTAACCACGGAGAATGAAGAATTCTTTTTGAAAATAACTAAAAAGTACAAATGAAGAGCATTGGCTATTTCAGAATAAACAAAGGACAAAAATTAACAAAAAAGTTTACTACCTTCAGAAGCTTGGCAAAGCCTGCATAACTAAAAATAATTCACAAAAATTTCAATCACTACTTCACGCAAGTCCTCCGCTAGTTCTTGGTACCTAAATGGATGGTTTAATTGGCTCTACTCGGTAAACAGCAGGCATTATAAAGACTTCTAAATGTGGAAAAATAGTTTAAATATTTATTTATTCTTCACAACACAGTTTAAGAATTGAATAATCATGTTTAAAAACTTTAAAAAGAATGACAAATCTCAAGCACCATCCCCTAACTTTGAATTCCCTGGCTTCTGATGTCTCAATCTCACTTTTAAAATGACTATTCAGGAGATTTTATTTAAGACTGATTGACCCAAATTTAAATTACCATTCCTTTCTTACAGGCGTTCGTAAAAATCATGTAAGTTTTTATTCTGTCAATGCTTCGTTGCACAGTAGTAAAATCAGCATCCCCCTATAAGCAAGTAAGTGGATGTGTGCAATAAAGCTATTAAAAATAAATTTGCTTTCAACTCTGCAAGATATTTTTGTTTTGAGTTTTCTTTTAAAAAATAACCATAAGAAAAAGGATTTTTAAAAATGAAGGAAAAAACAAAAGAAAACCAGAAAACCCTCCCCAGAATACCGAAGGCATCCTTAAAAAAAAAGTTAGCTACGTTTAAAAGTCTCCACGCTAATTGCATGTAAATTACTTCCATGTACTCTGGCTAATCATAGAAATAATGAGACCAAATGAAAAATAAAACCAGGCCTAAATTTTGACAGTGCCAATAATCTTCTCTGTACTGAGATGCCCTACGATACAATATTCCCTGCTCTGAGGATGGAAGAGGTAAATGGAGAAAATTTTAATTTCTAGTCTTAGGGCTGGTCTACATCAAGAGTTTTGTCGATAAAAGTCAGCTTTTGTTGACACAACAGTGGACAAGTACAGCCTGAAATACTCCTCCCACCAATTTAACTCCCGTCACGCTGACATCATGAAACCACCTCAACGAGAGGTGTAAGGCACAATTAGGGCGATGCTGGCACTCCTTACGCCGGCTGTGCGGCTGTCATTCTTGTCAATTGTCACTGAAACGGTTAATTTAGCAACTGGGCCCCATTCCCAGCTGCCAGTGGGCATGAAGCCTGGGGATTTCTCTCCCCACTCCCTGCAGGGAGCTGAGGCAGTCTTGTCAATTTCCCAGCTCAGCCTGAAATTGACATGGCTGCCTCCCTCCTGGCAGGGAGGGAAGCCCCATGAGGCTTCCCCACAGCTAATGGCGGGGAGAGGGGTGGGGAGAAGCACTGAGCTGCTTCTCTGCCTGCTCCCTGGTGGAGGCAAGAAGTTGGCGAAGCTGGACCTCTTCCTCAGAGAATGGCTGGCATGGCTTCCCTGTGGGAACAGGAAGCAAAGATGCCTGGGGCTGGCTCCCCGTGGGGAACGTGGAGGGCAGCCTCTCAGGAGCCTGTGGTGCACGCGACAGCAACTAAGAGACCAGCCTCTGAGCATCCCACACTCCCCTTCTCCTGTGGAGGATGCACTCCACTGAACCAAGGAGGACACAGCGCAAACATCAGGCACTGCAGTAAAGGTGGCTGTCAGTCAGCCTATGCTAGGTTGACTCATTCTTCTAGTGTGAACAAACCCTTGCTCTGAAATGCAAGACATTGATACAGCTCTGAAAGTCTGTTGAAGAGTCATGACCTTGCCGAATACAAAGCAATGAGAAGGGGGGGACACTATAGAAAGGGCTGAACATACAGAACTTTGTACTGGTAAATCAAGACTTATCTCTTCTCACTGAAAAACCAATGGAAGGGGCCTGGAAAGGCAAAAAAAAAACCCTATCTGTACCTTCATTGCCTCTGCAAGGGTCAAGAAGATGGAGTTTTGACGTGAAGAGGATGAGAATCTGTTAGCTACTATTAAAAAAAAACCCAACCAACCAACAGCAAAAGTCCTGGGGCACCTTAAAGACTAACGAATTTCTTTGGCTATAAATTTTCATACGCTCCGACCCACCTTGTCAGATGCAGTGGGTTAGAGTCCATGAAAGCTTGTGGCCCCCCTCCCAAATTTGTTAGCCTTTAAGGTGCCACAGGGCTCTCATTTTTGCTGTACACAAACTAACATAGCTACCCCTCTGGAATTTGTTAGCTACTATGAGCCAACTGCAAAGATGGCTCCTGACACTGCCTGACTTCACTGGCTCCTACTTTTCCGCTGGCAGCACACTTCCAAAGAGCCATGTCGCCATTGGCTGGGTCCCCTTGAGGCAGTAGAAATAACAGTTGATGACTGGATTCATTGAGAGTTAAAATAGCTAGGAGCTTTATCTCCACATGTAAATCTAGTAGCTGCTAAGCTGGCATAGGTGGACCACAGACAAATCCCTACTTCTCTCATCTCCAAAACCCGCCTCCTCTTGGGCAGGACATCCACAGGATAGCAAGAGATGGAGAAGATGCCATGGAGGATACACACCCCATCCCCACCTCCATGTAGTCAAGGCAGAGTGCCTCTTTACAGAGAGAGGGAAGATGTTTTTGGTCTAGCAACACTACATTGATTCCATTAGGGATAGGCAATTTTCCCTATCTGTGAAATGGGTTAATCTTTACAAGGAAATGAAATGTATGAGGGCAGGAAATACTTGTACTGCTCTTTTACACAAAAGACCTTTCCACCGAAGTCCTGAGAACCAATTCACAAAGGATTTGGAAAATGATGGGTGTTTTTAAAATACGTGAAAGAATAGTTTCCAGCTGTGAAAGCTGCTTCTTGACTTAACCTGTTAAAGAGAAATGAGATTCTTGGCAGACCAGATCCAGGTCCAGGTCCTTGGCAGAGAAGCCCATTGCAGAAGATGGAATAAGTAGTTTAGTAATATCCACTGTACAACAGCTTGGGCCTCTAGCATTACTAAACTGATTTTTATTAAAAGTGACACAGAGAGAAGGTTATGAACTGTTATGAGGAAGAAATAAGACTCAAATTTCCTTTGACCACATAGTCTTGTACTAGATCCCAAAGTCACCTGAACCTTAACTATGTATCCCCTCTTTGTCTCATAGCATTCATTTAGAGGTCCAATCAAATGGGAAAGGAAATTCAAAAATCTGTTCGTAGCTACATAACATCCTCTGAAAACTGCATGAATAAATAATCTCGGACCTTGGAATTAATGTGTTCACTCCTGTCTGTATTTAATTCCACTATTTTTATAGCCATTTAAATTAAGTGGTTTCCATTACTGGTGCTTTTAGTAAAGGCAGGCCAACCATAAAATCAGTCACTTGATCTAGTTCTAGGTCCATTTTGCAATAAGAAAAACAGTGATTAACAGACTACCTGGGCTTATATAGACAGACACTGGAGCACTGTTTCTCTAAGTCATTATAAATGACTCTCTGCATCCTCATGCCTAGTGTTTTTGTTTTCAGCACACTTCCTGCTTTCATCCAGGAGGAAAAAAAAAAAAAAGAAAATCCAATTTAACCCTTAACATTAAAGAGAAGTCAGTCTCTTCTAACTCTCCCATACCTTCTTCTGGACTCTTAATATTTCTTTGGGTACCCTACTTAAGTCATATACTGGTCACAAATTGGGACTTTGATTATTTTTATTTCACATTAGTGTTATTTTATTAGGAAATGTATTAAGAAAGGCAAGAAAAAACTATATAACTAGATTACACAGGAGATGACAAAACTGAGTAGTGTGAAAAACAGACCATATAATGAAGGATTACGCTCAATCGATGCAAAAATCTTGAATTAACTAGAAAATGAAGGAAAACTATCATTAAGCTAGCATACACGAAGTTCTATGGCTCAGGAAACACAGGCCAGTAAAAGAAATTCAAAAGGTCAAACTTTTATACTTGCATTCATCACTTCATGCCTAGGAACTACAGGGTAGAGAGCATGCCATGTATCAAGTGTACCTACCTGTGTAGCATACCAGAATCAGAAAAACCTTGCCCTTAAATTTCCTCTTTTTGTCAGCCTCTCTCACAAGTATAATTTTACCTAAATATAGCCTTTTATGTTTGTAAAATCCCAAAACACAACCCATTATTGTTTGAACTACAAATTTCTTACCTCCAATATTCTGAATAATTATTGTACTTGCCACGAGAACCTATAAAACAATTGATTTCTTTAGAACAGATGAGGAAAATTAACAACAAAACTTCAGTCTATAACAATCAAAGTGCATATGGATTATCTTAAATCAAATGTAGAATTGATCATTAGAATTGAAAGGAAGGCTGTCTTCTGTTTAATGACTAGTTTACAACATATGGAAACAAATGTAATATAACAGCAAAAAATCTTCACCAGTATATTGTATTTTCACTTTGAGATGACAGAGCTCAAATAGTTATAAATGAAGTTTGCTTTGCAAACAGCTTGTTTTTGTATCATTCAAAGGGCATATAAATGAGTGTATTCTAATAATTTTTTAGAACTCCACTGCATTTGTCATAGAATCATAGAATAATAGGGTTGGGAGGGACCTCACGAGGTCATCTAGTCCAACCCCCTGCTAAAAAACAGGACCACTCCCCCTAAATTATCCCAGCCAGGGTTTTGTTTAACCGAGCCTTAAAAATCTCCAAAGATGAAGATTCTATCACCTCCCTAGAGAGCCCATTCCAATGCTTCACCACCCTCCTAGTGAGAAAGTTTTTTCTAATATCCAACCTTGACCTCCCCAGCTGTAATTTGAAACCATTGCTCCTTGTTCTGTCCTCTGTTAGCCTCGAGAACAGCCTAGCTCCCTCCTCTTTGGAGCAACCCTTCAAGTAGTTGAAGGTTGCTATCAAATCTCCCCTCAGTCTTCTCTTCTGTAGACTAAATAAGCCTAGTTCCTTCAGTCTTTCCTCATAAGTCATGTGCCCCAGCCCCCTAATCATTTTTGTTGCCCTCCGCTGGACTCTTTCTAATTTGTCCACATCCTTTCTGTAGTGGGGAGCTCAAAACTGGACACAGTACTCCAGATGCGACCTGACCAGTGTCGAATAGAGGGGAATTATCACATCCCTCGATCTGCTGGCAATACTCCTACTGATGCAGCCTAATATGCCATTGGCCTTTTTGGCAACAAGGGCACACTGTTGGCTCATATTCATCTTCCCGTCCACCATAACTCCCAGGTCCTTTTCTACAGCGCTGCTACTTAGCTGATCGGTCCCCAGCCTGTAGCAGTGCATGGGATTTTTCCGTCCTAAGTGCAGGACTTTGCACTTGTCTTTGTTGAACCTCATGAGGTTTCTTTCAGCCCAGTGTTCCAATTTGTCCAAGTCTCTCTGGATCCTGTCCCTGCCCTCCAGAGTATCTACCATTCCCTCCAACTTGGTGTCATCCTCAAACTTACTAAGCACGCAGTCTATTCCATCATCAAGATCATTAATGAAGATGTTGAATAGAACCGGCCCCAGGACCGACCCCTGGGGCACTCCACTCGTTACCGGTTGCCAACCAGACATCGAGCCATTGATTCCTACCTGCTGAGCCCGTTGATCTAACCAGTTTTCGATCCACCTTACAGTCCACTCGTCCAACCCATACTTCCTTAACTTGCCGACGAGAATGCTGTGGGAAACTGTATCAAAAGCCTTGCTAAAGTCAAGGTATATCACGTCAACAGCTCTTCCCGCATCCACAAATCTAGTCATCTCATCATAGAAGGAAATCAGATTGGTCAGGCACGATTTGCCCTTGGTGAATCCATGTTGACTGTTCCTGATCACTCTATTTTCCTCCAAGTGTTTCAGGATGGATTCCTTGAGGAACTGCTCCATGATTTTCCCAGGGATTGAGGTGAGGCTGACCGGTCTGTAGTTCCCCGGATCCTCCTTTTTCCCTTTCTTAAAGATAGGTACTATATTTGCCTTTTTCCAATCCTCCGGGACCACCCCCGTTCGCCACGAGTTCTCAAAGATAATGGCCAGCGGCTCTGCAATCACTTCCCCCAACTCCCTCAGCACCCTCGGATGCAGTTCATCCGGCCCCATGGACTTGTGCACATCCAATTTCATTAAGTGTTCCCTAACCTGACTTTCCATCACTGAGGGCCACTCTTCTCTCCAGTCCGCGTTACCCCGTGTAGTAGCCTGGGAGCTGGCCCGCCCTGTGAAGACTGAAGTAAAAAAAAGCATTGAGTACTTCAGCCTTTTCCGCATCATCCTCCACGAGGATGCCTGCCCCATTCAGTAAGGGACCTACACCACCTCTGATCCTTTTCTTGTTGCTGATATACTTATAGAACCCCTTTCTGTTATCCTTCACATCTCTTGCTAGCTGCAACTCCAATTGTCCTTTGGCCTTTCTGATTTGATCCCTGCAGTCCCGAGCAATACCTTTATACGTCTCCCTTGTCATCTGTCCAAGCTTCCATTTCTTGTAAGCTTCCCTTTTATGTTTCAGCTCCCCGCAGAGTGCCCTGCTAAGCCACGCTGGTCGCCGTCCACATTTGCTGTTCTTTCTGCACATCGGAATGGTATCTTCCTGTGCCTTTAACAGGGTTTTTTTAAAATACAACCAGCTCTCTTGGACACCTTTCCCCTTCAGATCAGCCTCCCAAGGGATCCTGCCCATCAGCTCCCTAAGGGAGCCAAAATCTGCTTTTCTGAAGTCCAGGGTGTGTGTTCTGCTTCTTTCCTTCCTTCCATTGATCAGGATCCTGAACTCTACCATGTCATGGTCGCTGCTGCCCAGGTTGCCATTTACTTCTACTTCCCCGATCAATTCTTCTCTGTTTGTGAGCAGTAGGTCTAGAGGTGCAAGGCCCCTAGTTGGTTCCTCCAGCATTTGTACTAGCAAGTTGTCCTCAATATTCTCCAAAAACTTCCTGGATTGCCTGTGCACTGCTGTATTATCTTCCCAGCAGACATCAGGATAATTGAAGTCCCCCATAAGAACCAGGGCCTGCGACGATCTGGAAACTTCTGTTAGTTGTCCATAGAACGCCTCATCCACCTCCTCTTTCTGGTCTTGCGGTCTGTAGCAGACACCCACCACAACATCCCCCTTGTTGCATTCTCCCCTAAACTTAACCCACAAACTTTCAGCCATCTTGTTTCCACTTTCATAGTGGAGCTCCGAGCAGTCATACAGCTCTTTTACATATAACGCTACTCCTCCCCTCTGAAGAGGCAATCAGATATTACGTGCAAATCTCTATCTGTCAGCTTCACCTGAGACTAAGGCATAGTCTACACACTGTGGGGCTAAATCGGTGGGAGATACGCAACCTGTATGTCGCAGAATGCAGTATTTCCCGTTGGCTTAGTTACTTTGACTTACTGCCAGGTATTCACTCAGCTGCATTGACCAGCAAAGCCCTTCTGTCGACACAGCATTACTCCATTTGGAGGAGTAGAGTTACTGTGTCAAAGAGAGAGAGCTTCCGGGATTGATTGCGGGGGTGTACACTGGCATCTTCAGTGAAGACATAGCCTATGAGTATTATATGCTGAACCTTAAACTTCATTTTCTCTTTAAAATATTAAATATTTATTCTTAGATCAGGGATTTTTAAAAAAATTTCTGATCATTTGTGGGACCAGTGTTGGGAAATAATTTACCATCCCTAAAATCACTAAAATGGTCCAAAGTGCGTGTAGGTCTTATAGTTATGAGAGAGATGACCTTTAATTATGTGTCAGATTTCTATCTTGTTTTCGTTCTAGTTCAGGTCCATGGCCCAAGGTAGTAGTACTATCTTTGTATCCACAAAATAAATAAGTAATAGCAATCAGCATTTGAGCATTACACTGTTGGGCACAATGGAAAAAGCTAAGAAAGAGGAAAAAAGAAGAAAGAGCTGGCTGAATACCTGGACCTGCTTCTGCATGCCACGTTAAAGCTGGAATTACAATCTCTCACATAGGGTATAGAATTAATTTCTAGCTCTAATGTGTTTCAAAATAGTAGCTACTAAAAATCATGCCAGGATTGAAGCGGAGAAAAAAAAGCAAGGCATGTTTTTAATAAATATGAGAACTTGTCATTTGCCAAGATTGGAAATAAATATATCTAACACTACCAAAAAACTAAAATTACCAGTTTTTCAGCAATAGAAACCATGCCTTTTTGGTTCTGATTGATTGTGGTTAACACATTTAGAATGGATATGATAGCAACTGATTTAATATTCTGTTCAATATCGAGATTTATTACCAGTTGCAGTAAGTAGATCTAATCTTTGGTCAATAAATACTGAAGCTCACCTACATTAGAGTCATTATTCATGAATTAATGCGACTGGAAGTTGTACACACCTAAATGGCATGTGGCCCATCTCAGTTACACCCAATGAATCAGCGATCAGAATGGAGCCAGTGAAGCAAAGAGGCTTCTGCCTTATGCTTTTTTGTCTTCTTGAAGTTGTTTAAAAAGGCAACCTTTTTACAAATTTCTTTCAGGAGTTCACACAGAACCTTATCTTACTGCTTTGTGCTAAAAAACAAAAATAGCTTTTAGTGCCAATTAATTGAAACATGGATCATATTTGTGATAACAGAGAATGGGGAACGTTTACTGTAGTTCCCTCTCAAAAAGGAGATCCACTAGTGTTTTCCCTGCTGTGATAGGGTTTTCACCCCACACAAGACAGAGTAGATTAAAGTAGGCCAAGGTAAATCAATTAACCTGATATGCTTCACCTGGAGGGAGCCAGAGCTCAGTAAAGCCAAATGGAATAAGTCCTGGAAAGGGAGTGACCTGGGTGGAGGGTTGATTCACAAAGAGGGCGTACCAGGAGAGTAAAGGGGGATGACACTGTCAGACCTGAAAGGAGCTAATTCCCAGATGTCGGCATAAGAAGATGCCCCAACGAGTGAACCCTGTTACATCTGCGCATGCTACATTCTGTACCGGATTAATCTGGTTGTTAAGAAAACGCATGCAGTAGGCCATCCATTAATCAATCAACACACAAGCCACATCCATTTATTCTTAACTCAAAAAAGCCTTTATAGTCGATGTTAAGATTTTTTTTTTGGTTAGACAAAATGCCATCATAAATTAAAGCTACCTATTTTAGGGCTAACTAAATGGCTTATATTGTCTAGAATTGCAAATTGAGGGGTAGCAGGTATTTATTGACAAAAACCATGGGATTTAGACAATGTTAGTTTTGCTAATTATATTACATAGCTATTTCTTGAACAGGAAACACGTAATAATCAACAAAATATGTATCAGAACTATAGTACAGAATAAGAGACGCAATATAAACAGAAGTTACCTTCCCAGGTGATCCAAATGCAAACAGACCAAGGTCTTCATAAGACGTGACAGCTGTTAAAAGAAAAACATAGTATTTCTAACTTCATATTCACTTTGTTACAAATATTTGGGTTGTGGTTTTTTATTTCTTTTACACTTGCCAATCTAAAGCAGTATGTTACAATTATCATTTAATATAGCTTTTGTATATAAACACTTTCTTCAATATTCATTGCTACTTATACATAATGATCCACATGCTCAGCATAAATTTATTATAACAGTTTTACATTAAACATGATTACAAACAAATGGATACCACATCACCTGCTCCTTAAGAATTCTTGTAGATTATTCCATGGATTAAACAATTCTGAACAATGTTCATTAAACAAATAGTTTTATTTCATTTTCATAAAGGATGAAAGGGGCACTTTTGTATAATAATGGACAAATCTTTCAAAAAAAATTACACACACACGATTCTGTAAGCTTTTGAGCACCTCTGAATCCCCTGGGTTTCAGGAAGAGCTGAAGAGGTACTATACTTTGCAGGGTCAAGACATCAGAACACTCTTCCATATAGTGAAACCTGCATTGAGGTTCACCTTCAGAAGTAATCCCCTGATTTAAGCAACCACATTAAAGTAATCCAAGACTTTTCAGTAGGATTTTTTTTATCTTTAGTTAAAGACATGCACTGGTAGGCAACTTATTTTATATATATATGCTAGTGATTTAAAAAGGGATCATCGTGAACAGAAGAATTAATCTCAACATGTTACACTGTTGTTCCATCCGCATTTTGTTACTAGAAAAATCAAGGAGTACCAAAAAGGTGTAAATTATTCTGAAAAATGCCAGCCCCTTTCTTCCACTCTATATTAATGCAGGACATGGCCAAGATTCAAACTGCTACAAGTATTTTAGAAGGCAAATCAGTCTTAAAAGCCACATGATTTTATTGTTGTAACTCTTGTACTCCCTTTCCTTTCACTCAGTCCCTTTGCAGTACGCTTTACCATCTCTCTCCATGTCACAACTTATTTTGGCCCCAAGCTTGCAACCTGATCTGCCAGGGCAGACCCTTTCCCACCCCAAGCTGAGTTCTGCTGAAGTCAGTGGAACATCATGTGGGAGAAAGCATCAGCTTGAGACAATCAGATTGCAGGACTGGGGCCTCAGACTGTAAACTCCTCAAGACAGAGACTTATTTGTCTGTAAAGTTACACACAGAAACTGTCACTGTACCACAGTGATATCATCTTGTATTCCTTCTGCAAGCACGGGGTTTCAAGTTCCGCTCTAGAACCATTATTGATATGTTATATAAAAATAAAATGGGCCAGAGTCTGCTTTGTTACACCAGTGTAAACCTGGAATAACTCTACTTACATCCATAGAGTCTCTCCACATTTTATACTGGTGTAAAAGAGCAGAATATTTACCAATGTGTGTTTTATCCTAAATTGCAACAAGTTCCAACGGGGTAGCCATGTTAGCCTAGTTCAGCAAAACAAACAGAGTCCTGGGGCACTTTTAAAGACTAACAAATTTGTTAATCTTTGGAAGTGCGACAGAACTCCTTGTTTGTTTTAATCCTACATTGTTTCTTATACACAATTTTACATGGTATTTGACTGCATGAATATTTCAGAATCACCTAGTCATTACCAATTAACAAGATTCTACTGTATCGATGGGAGAGTTACTTTCTAATACTGTAGGCACAAATATATAATTTGGTCACTCTCTCCTACTGGATAATTATGGTCAACACAGAAGAAAAAAAATGATTATATATGTTGCAGTTACAGCAACGTAAACCTTAAGAGGTCTGATTAAAGGAGTACTTTCTGAATTAACACTGCATTTAGGCTAAAAATTCAGTACTGGGAATAGTAAAAACAATGAAAGCCCTGTGGCACCTTAGACACTAACAAATTTCTTCCGGCAAAAGCTTTTGTGGGCTGCAACTCACTTCATCAGATGCATGAAGGTGTTTTTCATACTATAGAAATATTTTCCCAACGCATTCTTTAGAATTAACCACTGTTCCCTTCCTTCCCAATCGTATTTACACTTCAGCACATTATAGTAGGTTTGTTCACAATCACTGGTCTGATGCATTTTTTAAAAGAATATTTAATGATCTGTTTTGAAGAGTACCTCACATATAAAGACTAATGTACATTTCACTGAGATAAGACATAATAGGTCAAGCTTGTGGCCTTTCAACCTTAACAGGTATCCCCTGAAACAGTAGGAGTGTTCTAGAAAATGGAATTATTTCAGTTTATTTACAGGAATCAACGACCAAAACTATATTGAATGTAACCTGACTGCAATCATCTGCAAATCAAATTTGTTAGATGCATCTCACAAAGTGGGTTGCAGCCCACGAAAGCTTATGCCCGAAGAAATCTGTTGGTCTTTAAGGTGCCACAGGACTTTCAATGTTTTTGCTACATACAGACTAACACGGCTACCCCTCTGGAACTTAGTCCTGAGAATAGTGTGGCATTTATTCTCCATTTTTCAAAAGTACAAACATTTGATTTAAAAAAGCAAAACAACATCTACCATTTAAAAGACAAGTTAGCTCAATTTCTGAAACATATTGCAACACAATAGAAATCCATTTACATCCGCTGAGGTGAAACTGACAATTCTAATACCAGTAACATTGATGGCTGCACACTTCACAGATAAAAATGTAACGGTAGCAGCTCAAAATAACCCCATCAATAACCTTAACCCTCTACTCCTGCAAAATAATTCCAGCTCTGTCAGCTCAATCCCTAGACAAGATGGTGAGAAATAAAGTGTGCTAATTAATAGCAGGTGCTGGTGGATTGCTGTAATTGAAGACTGAACACAACTGTCAACCCAACTGGGGCGAAAGCAGCAATGTTTATCTGCTAAGCCATTTGATCACTACAAGTAATTCGATTTGGTCACTGTTACAGGTCCAGAGTATTTGTGTCATTAAAAAATTAGAAGTGCTTCTTCAATTATAAGACATTAAAATTAAAAGGTCTGTGCTTACTATAGCTGTCTCACTTAAACATGGAACTAATACAGAAGGCTTCCTCTGGAGACAGTTGTATGCCATTTCTTTTCTACATTCACTTTTTTCATGACAATTTGGTATCACCTCAGTGGACCATTTATAAACATTGCCAAGGTATTTTTTCATACTGTAAAAGTGTTTTCCCAACTCATTCTTTAGAATTAACCACTACAACCCCTTCCTTCCCAACCACAATCACACTTCAGCCCATTATAGTAGGTTTGTTCACAATCGCTGGTCTGATGCATTTTTTTTAAAAGAATATTTAATGATCTGTTTTGAAGAGTACATTGCATATAAAGACTAATGTACATTTCACTGCGATAAAAACATAATAGGTTACGCTTATGGCCTTTCAACCTTAACAGATATCCCCTGAAACACCAGGAGTGTTCTATAAAATGGAATTATTTCAGTGTACTTACAGGAATCATTGACCAAAATTACAATAAATATAACCTAACTGCAAATCAATGAAAGTGCATAAATTTAAGTCCAAGAATTTTAATACTTTTTTTTTATTTCATGAAGTACTGAAGCATATTTCTGGTTCTAGTGTAGCCTGGCAAATGAATTAATTGAGTAATAATTGTTAATTGGAAAGGTGTTCTTATAAGGCATATGAAATAATTCATTCAATTACTTCAGTGGTATTTACTCCTTATACTTGTTTGTACGAAAAAAAATGCTTCCCAGAAGACCAATATTACCCATGGAAATGACTTGGTGACATAGAATATTTAAAAAATGCTTCAGGGAAATGTAATATTACTTTTAGATCATGACTTAGGGATCTCACATATAAAGATGATTTAAACCTTCAAAGTCACCACGCGGAATGGTCCTTTACTCTAAAATATTTTTTCTTCCATTTCTCCCCCTTGCCCTGCTCCTGTAATTTCTTTGCCTGGGTTGTCCATGATGATAAAAAAAACATAATACCATTTAGAACATATATGATACAATGCTTTTCATCCATAGTTTGAATACTCTATGAAGTTTTATAATCCCTATTTTACAATGGGAAAACAGATTAAGGCCTTGTACACACTACAAAGTTATTGCGCGATAACGCCCTTTACTGCGCGTTAAGAGGCACAGCGTCCACACACAAATCACTGTTGTTGCGCGTTAACAGCCCTCTTACCGTGCAACATGTAAACCACCAAAACGAGGGTGGTAGCAGCTAACGCGGAACAGCTATTGCGCGATAGTCCGTGTGTGTACGGTTACCACGCAATGTGAAATCTCCGGAAATGGCCCACAATTCCAATTCCATCCCTTCTGCACTTCCTTCTGTACTCTGTGGCTGTGACGTCACCTTACCCGCCCTCCCATCAGTCCCGGGAATTTTTGAATTCTTCACTCTTCCTGTTCGCTTGCTGTGGAGTGCTGCTGCTGCTGTGTGCTCCAAGATCAATGGCGGCTCATCGCAGCAAACGTGCTCCAGTCTGGACAACAGCAGAGGTGCTTGATCTGATAGGCATCTGGGGAGAGTCTGCCGTGCAGGCACAGTTACGTGGCAGCCGGCAGAATTTCGACATTTTTGGCCAGATTTCTCAGGCAATGACGGAGAAGGGGTACGAGAGAGACACTCTGCAGTGCTGGTCGAAGGTGAAGGAGTTGCGGATTATGTACCACAGAGCCAGAGAGGCAAACCGGCGCTCCGGCTCAGCGCCAGCTACATGCCGATTTTACAAGGAGCTGGAAGCAATCCTGAGCGGCGATCCCACAACCACCCCAAAAGCTACCGTAGACACGTCGGCAATAGCCCCTGAAAAGGACACCAGAGCAGACGGTGACGAGCTATTCGTCGACGAGGATGCGGAGGAGGAAGACGACATGGATGGTGATAGCGGTGCACCCGACCTAGGGAGCCAGGAGCTGTTCTCCACGCCGCCTGACCCAAGCTGCCCAGATTCCCTCTCCATGCTTTCTTC
>ML685781.1:10791187-10829433 GCA_007922175.1 Pelusios castaneus
TGTGTGTGTGTGTGTGTGTGTGTGTGTGTGTGTGTGTGTGTGTGTGTTTGTTTGTTTGTTTGTTTTATTGGAGAGATTGTCTTCTGTAGAAATGTATGTTGTGTAGAAATGTTAACTTACTAATTTCTGAACTTGTTCTAGAGAATCCTGAGGAACCAGCCTCTAAACGCCTGCGCCCCAATGAAGACTCCCCTGAAGAAAAATTGATCAGTTAAAAAACTTGTTATAGTGCCATTTTGGTTATTGTTCACCAGACAGGTAGGCAGGAAATCTACCTCCTACTGTCAAGTCACTGAAAGCAGAGAAGATTTACACAAGTATGCCAGGAAAATACAGTCAAGGCATGAGTGTTGTGGTTTTTGTTTTGTTTTGTTTTTTGTGAGCACCTTGTTCCTCTGTAATATGTTGAGGTTGGTTTGTTTGGTTTTTTTAAATTCCTGGTTCAGGGACCAGAGAGGATCATTTCTTTTATTCTGGAGATATTAAACTTTTTATTTTCTCATGTTTTAGGTGTGTAGTATGCGTGCTATGATGTGACAACATAAAGAAAGGGGAATGTTTCCAGGTACAGCTTTTTTGGGGGCACTTGCAGTTAGTACTAAGACATCTTAATATTAGTATTTTTGTTAATTGGATTGTAGAATGAAGAACACGGTTCATGGTATGTCTGTAGAGCGTCTCAAAGAAGAATTGTATGTATGGCAGGGAAGGCCATCTGCATTTGGGAAGGCAGAACTGGGCTTTTTCATATGCAGGCTGATTTGGCACATACAGGTATTGGATTTGTGTGATCAGATGAGGCTCCTGTGTTCATGCATTAACTTTTGTGTAAGCAAGACAACTTTTTGAAAATTTGCTTTAGGTACAAGTAAGCACTCGTGTACCTCTGCCCCTGTAATGATAAATGGTATCACCACCAAACTGATGTAGCTGGGTTTTGGAGAACTCGTACTTACTGCTTAGCCATAATAGTTAAAGCTTGAACAACTCTGATGTCTGCTGAGTGGCTATTAGGACCCAGTCAAGTGATTCAGTTTGGCTTCAGTGTAAGCTTGTAGTTAGGGTTCTGAACCTGGGATTCTTAAATGCCAAGGCCAGAAGAGACTAGTGTGATCATCTAATCTGACTTTCTGTGTGAGGTTAATTATTCTGACTGTTAGACAAATCCAAACTGGAAATAAGGCATACTTCTATCTTCAACTCTCAGCCACTTGACTCCAGAGACTGAAGATCACCTCCTGGAGGATGTTGGCTAAGTCATTTAATCCCTCTTATTTATATTCTGTGCATTAAGTGACCCAGGATCCTGATGACAGTCTTCAGCACTTAAAATTTGAGTATTGTTTTCTTATCTTTCACGTGGCGAGACTCACCAACCAGACACTCAAGAAAGAATTTTCTATAATAACTCAGAACCCAGCCCATCAAATGTCCCATCTCAGGCCATTGGCATATCCACCACCCCTAGTCAAAAATCAGTCAAACCAGGCTGTCCCATCATGCCATCCCCTCCAACACTGTATTACGGTCAGTTTTGAAGCCACCAAGGTCTTTTTCTCCCACAGCTCCCCATGGAAGGCTATTCCAGAACTTTGGAATGTGTTACCTGCTTCTTTCTATAATGCACATAAACAGGGGCTTTTGCAACCCTTCCCCAAATTAGAGATTGCATAAAAGAAAAAAAATTTGGAAGAGAAGCTCATTTAGCTCAAAATATTTTAAGTAGACAAATTGTCATGATATATACCAATGCATTAGAGAAATATTCAGCCACTATTATGTTTTAACTCTAGCCCCCCCAAATAAAAAGAATTGCATAAGCCCTAGTCTCTAGCAAAATAGAGGCAGATCATCTTATCCTTGGCCAGTTCCTTTTTCTTATCAGTACACTTACAGGATTCAATACAGAAATCAACCACCTCCAACCCAATGCCCCTTGTCACCTATCAGCCCACACTGGTATCGAACAACCACAACCCATACCCTGATCCTGAAAGAAAGCTTTCCTGAACACTGTCCCTGCCCCTCCAAGCTCGTCATCAGAAGCAACCTCCCCCCACATCAGGGCACACCACTCAAAGCAGCAGACGCTGCCAGGACAACAAATGCCAAACGTAAACCATCTTCACTGCTAGAGTCAACAGCCCCTTCCCCAAATACACCTTTCCAGCTCCGTGGGTCCTGCACATGCCTACTGCAACATGTGCTATGCCCCAATCACAACGATGTGGGTGAAACCAGAGAATCACTACATGCGTGAGTGAACTTGCACAGGAAAATAAGATACAAAAATTGATCACTTGTGGGCCAACACTTTTCACAAAACAATCACTATAGCTGACCTATCAGTCCTCATCCTCAAAGGAAACCTGCACTTCCAAAAGAGGTTTAAATTCCTAACTTTGCTAGATGCTCAGTATCGTGGACTGCACACACATACTGGGATTTATGGCTTACTACAACAATCCACCTCATTAGACCTCTTTGTCCTGTGTTTGCAGTGGCGTTAAGGAGCCACTTCACCTTCAAGGACCTCTTAAAATATGTGCTATCTACTTACGCTAAGCTACCTGTTCAATCTTTTATTTAGCTTTGGTCCCCCTACAACTTGTCCCAAACCTGAAGAACAGGTCTGTATAGTTTGAAAGTTTGTCATTCTCAACAGAAGTTGGTCCAATAAAAACTATTACCCACCTTTTCTTGCTAAGGCCAGGTCTACACGTGAAAAATGCACCCCATCCCACCCCACCCTCGAGTATGGAGCTTTACTGATCTAACTGCCCATATACACTGCACTGTGTTGACAAAGCGCCTCCTGATGACAGCTACCACCTCTTGGGGGGGGGGGGGGGTTAACTATGTCAGCAGGAGATGCTTGTGCGTTGGTGCAGAAGTGTCCTCAGTGAAATGCCGCTGTACATGAAGACGCCCTAATATCCTGGAAGCGACATGGCTACACCACCATCTGTGTAAGTGAGAAGGGCCATTCGTGAGAGTAATCCACAGGCTTGGGACCTCCCCCACCCCCCTTTGCAACTGTTTCTAAGCTTCCCTCCCTTTCCCTGGAACCCATTTGTGGCAGCAGCAAGTGGTGAGACCAGAAGTATCCTGATGGTCAGGCCTAGGGATGTGAGAGCAAACAGCAGGAGGCTGGACAGAGAAACTCCTAAACTATCCTGGAAAGCTTCCTCTGCTTCATAAAGGAGCGGTGTTGGAGAGAGAGAAAATGATGAAGCAAAGGTTTGTTGCCTTCCTTTCTGTATCATTTGGCCTCCTTAAACCGTCTCTGGTTAGAACTACTTGGCTGGGAACGATGCTCCACTTAACGCTTATCCTACAGGTCCAATTGAAGGATTCTCAGCTGGGACTTGACTTCCTTTCTGGGCAAAGGTACCTTGAAGAGTGACAGCAAATAAATACCTAATACATGAGTGATGTCAGCTCCCCCAGCATTAAGAAATATGGCCACACTCCTCTAGGCTGGAGAAATGTTTTATGGGAGAAAAGCATAGGTTTGAATATTGACTCAATGTTATAATCAAAATGGTATTTAAATGCTTGTGCAAATAGAACCCTGCAATAAGAGTAAAACCACAAAATTTAATAAAAAGTCTGGTTTTATTTTAAAAAATTTACAAGTCTCTTTTTAAACCTCAAACATCCATCGCTGAGTTATTCACATCTTCCATTAGATGTGGCTTCTTGCCTTGGCCCCTCTCAGCAGAGTGCCACATGACTAAACAGTTCCCCTTCCACAAAAATGTATCCACCACTTTACAAAGCTTTTGTGCAGACTTTTTTTCCTTAAAAAATACTTACGCAGAGCTGGCTTTTTTGAAGTATTTTTTATACATATCTATGAAAAAGGTGACAGCAGCTTAGTAGCAGTAATGGCATCCATTTTACTGGAGACTTGCTTGCCCTAATGTCCACTGCTCACAGGCGGGCGGGTGTATGCAGGCTAGCTGGGATGCCAGAAAAGCCCACTGAAAGCATCCTGGAGGGCTCGGTGACAAGCCAGGGAGGAGGTGTAGCCCCCAGCAAGATCCTGTGGAGAGGTTGCTCGGACATGGTTGAGATATCTGAAATAGAGAAACATTGTTTTAGCCCAAAAACATCTACACGCTGTGAGCCTGAAGTTGTTTTGTTTGTTTGAAGTTCTCACCACTGAAACTTCTTCTAGTGATGGTAAAAATGGCACTCAAAATCTAACCGACTATTAGAAACTAGAGATCAAATATATTTCACTTCTCCCATTATTGAGCAATAAGCAAAATACCCCGAATCAGTGGTTCCCAAAGTTTTTGATTCGAGGGCCACAGATATCATTTTTACAACCCTGAACAGCCCCCAGTCTCCACCAGCAGCACTACAGCCAGACAGAAGGAGTTCAATGAGGAGACTGTCTCCTCGCTCATGCCTCCCTGACTAAGCAAGGAAACCGCACACGTCCTGGCCCCCGACCTGGGTCCCTAGGCAGTGGCTCCCTTCTGCAGCCAGGGAGATGGAAAATCAGTGCTCCTTTCCCTCTGGCCCCAGCAGGGACTCCAGAGCCTATGGACCCTGTGCTCCCTGCTACAGCCAGGGAGAGGGGAGTGCTGATCTCCCATCCCTCTGGCTGTAGCAAGGAGCCTGCACTGGTCCTTTAGCCCCACAGCAATGGGGTCTGCGTGGGTCCTTAGGCAGCAGCTCCTTTCTGCAGTCAGCAGGAGGGAAGCTGTGGGTCACTTTGAAAGGGGAACCACAGCCTGAATGATTGCCAACGGAGGTTATTAAAGTCAGACCACATACGAATGTATGCCTGTATTGTGTACAGTCTCAAAAACTAGATTTCTAAATGTTTTATTGACAATGTGTAATACAGATTGTGAAGTTTAGAAAACAACGGTTCAAGGACCTACTCAGCACATTTCCGAGTCCGTGCACCTGATGTGCTGGAAGAAGCTGCCCATGTGTATGTAAAAGTGGTTCCCAGCCTTTCCTCTGCCAAGCCCACAGCACAACTTGATACCTTAAATTATTATGAGGCACACCACCGCATTGTATCCAGATTAATTCATGAATATTCATGAGCCAATCCAGAATGAGGCAAGTAGGGTTAAAATCAAATCCACCATGTTGGCTACCATTCGATTGCGATCTGTTTTTCCTGCCAGAATGAACGTTTTCAATTGTGGAAACTAACATGAAAGCTAAATATAAGAACTCTGGAGAAAAGCACGCTCATTGGAGAAAGTGACACTTCAGAATATTTTGGGATGACAAGCAGTTAATAAATTACATTTCTTCTCATTCCCCAAACAGTCTTACCAAGGTGAGTAACTTTTGCTGCTGTTCTAAAATGAAATATAATTAAGACTCTCTCAGTATTGCCAACCTCAAGAGATAAAAAAATATATGCATCAGACCCAACACATCAGGAGACTGTGTTATTTACAAAGAGATGTTATTGTTTTTTAGTCTGTCTATGATGAAGGAACTGACCCTGCCCATCCCCAGAGAGAGAATGGGTAAGAGGATTTTGGCCCTTGCTGCAAGAGTTCTCACCAACAACATGCCTGTCCCCTGCCCAGGAATAAATTCTGCCTCCCCCTCCACAAATAAATCCTGTTCCCCTAATCTCCACATCACTTTTGCCCCAATCAGTTCTGTCCTTACCCTCCAGCAGACCAGCTCCCATCCTACACCTCTCATGCCCCCCAAGCCTCACCCTCTGCCTCTAGGGTTCTTTCCCCCGCCCAACACTGGGGATTGCCGGGGCATCTCCGCTTTTCTTCCAGACTGGGGAGGGGTGTCTCCAGGAGTTCTTCCTCCCACCCCAGCTAGTGGCTCCAGGAGGGAAGTGGGGGATATCTTTGCTCTTAGAAGGGGAGGAGAGGGAGATTGAGCTCTGATTGGTTGCTCTGCCCATGGAGGAGACAGAGCCATGAGGCAGACAGCCAATCAGAAAGAGGCCCACCCCCCTCCTCCACAGGATTCAAATTTGCTATTTTAATCGTCCTTGGGGAATGGACTGGGACTCGTGCATAGTGATTGAAAGGCGCCTCACGCCGGGGAGCAAAAGGACAGACTGGGGTCTGGCTCCAACACTCATTTCGATACAAGGGAAGGCTTTTCCTTCTCATGTGTAGTTTTAAAAAAATCCACAGCACAAACCAGCTGGGAAACACTGATGTATGATACAGGCCACAATGTGTAAAATGCATCCCTGCGCACGCTCACAAACGTTGGGTTTTCTGCGTATTGTAGGGTGGGATGCATTTTTTCCCAGTTGCTTTCATGACCTCTCTTGAAAATTTGTGGTGAGTAAATTTAAGCACTTCAGCAAGAGCATGAGAGAGATCAGACTCCATAGGCTCAGCTGGTTCTATAGGCGTCTGAAGTCCCCTAGTAACACACAGGAGACGCATGGAGGGACGACGGCCGTGCAAGCTCTGAAGGGGTCTCTGGGTAGTTTATGTTTCACGTGCAGTCAAATTCTAGACTGCCAGCAGACGGCCAGTGGTGCTGATGGTTTTGGTGACACCAATGCTGGGACTCAATGGGGTTTGAATGTTTCATTTAGTGCTATTATAACCTCCACATAATAAAGATGGAGCCAGACCCTCAGCTGGTGTAAGTTACTTGGGTGTCGCTATCACCATTTACACCAGGATCTGGCCCACATAATCCCTATTAACACATAAAATGCCAAAGGCTTGAGCCTTACATCACCAGCAGAGCGGCCGTCTCAACCATTAAAAGCCTGATACAGTACAGTAAATGAGAATTGGTTTTCACGGTCATAATGAAAGCCACTAAATTTAAACTAGCTGTTTTGATTCATCACATCTCGGTACAAGTTGCTCCTGGGAAGGTTGAGTCATTCTACCTCTGGCAGGGCAATTCAAGCATAAACTTGCAATGTACACACAGCCTTTTTATATGTTATTCTGAGAAACCCAAAACAGCTGCACTTCTGGCAGGAAAATCCAGGACCACCAGTAAAATATCCAGAACAGTTGCATCTTTTAATTTATGACTGCACCCTGTTTCCATAAAGAGTATATAAAACAGGTCAGCTTTTATAGGTAAAACGTTACAAACAGTCACACCCCTTGATGCCATAAATGTGTAAAGAAGTTTATTCAAAAATGATTAATTACAATTAGAAAACTGAATTTCTTGCACATAATGCCAGTAATGCACAAACGTGAACAAAATTTCTATCCGAATTATTGTTAGTAAGATACTAAGTTAACAGACTGAGTTTTCCTTTATTGCCAGATCCAGATATACCACTGTGCTTTATATGAGTGAGTGCTGGGAGGAGCTTACGATGCTGAAGACAAGCTCTCTACAACATGGACATTACACAGTACAAAGAAATTCCCCTTCAACATTAATGGTAACCTATAAATGGGAACAAGAAGGCGTTTGTGTCAGTTTTAGCTTCATAAACTATGAAAGAGGTCCTAAAAGAGTTCCTGGTTTTGTGTTTTAAATTTCTTTTTTTTTTTTTTTTTGCTTGTCCATAGAACATTAGGATCAAAGTTCACGTTTCATTTATCTTGTTTTTACTGGAGGAGATATGACAGCTTTTCTCCTGAATTAAAAACACCCAGCATCACCTGTAATACCAGCAAATTTTGCACAGTCTTAATAAAAATCATCTTTTGTTTCAATTAATCCAGTTTTACTTGCAGAAGGCCTCTCTCATGGAAGAAACTTAATAGTTTTCCAGTCATCCATAGAGTCTTCCAAGAAAGGCACCTGAATTTTTACAACAAACAATAAAAGAGGGGAGAACCTCCCCCGACCTCCAAAACACATCTTTTTATGAAAAGCCTTTCAGATCTTCCTCATACAACACGGGGGGACAGGGAGGACAAGCTGGTTTCCCCTTTACAGATCACCTTTAAATGGGAGTATCAGTCCTATAAAGAAATCTGATTCTACAGAAATTATGGCATTCAAGATCAGTTAGTATGTGATCTCTGAAACAGCACAAAATCATTACTGCTGAAAAGGTTTTAAACCTAATTTTACCATGGCAACTTGCATTAATTCTTGTTTTTCCAATAAAACAAACATGATACATTGTTGGCTTTCAACTGAGGCATTTATTTTTTTGTTAAGCAATGTTAACTTAATGTTCTTAACCCCTTTAATTACTGTGGTACACCAGCGCGTTTCAAAAAGGATCTGCCGCACTGAAACCACACAATGAGAAGTAAGTGTTTTGCCTACTTTTTCACAATAATCCACATCTGTGTTATTTTAATTCCTTCATGACCATTACACAAGTTCATCTCAACTGGATTCCTGGGGTTTCTGGCAGAGGTCAGTATCTTTTCATGTACACCTTCACAACAGCACCAGGAAGAGGTGCTGGCCAAGTCTATTTCCAGAAGTCAAGCTCAGTTGGGTTTTGGAACTTGTTGGTAATTGCTCTGACTAGTTAGCAAATTCCAGCACACTATGTATGTTTTTCATAGGTTTATTTTAAGTACCTGCAAATCTTATACGCAGAAACAGGAAAAAGAGGTTTGCTTATTCTGGTGTACGGTTTTTCATTTATCTTGTTTTTACTGAGGGCAGACTAAACTCTCAGGTTAAAAAAAGCATGCAGGATTATTTCTGAACAAAGTTAAAGAGCTTTGTGTTCTCTAACCTATGGCTTTTCTACACTTCCCATTTGCCACGTTGCCAATGTTTTGCTCCACACTCTGCCCAAACAAGCTTTCCAGAGCTGCTGCTACTCAGTTCTCTTGTTAACCGGGCACGTCAGTTAAAAGACACTGTATTTTGTTCTTCCTCAGTCATAAGGAATTTCGTTCCTGACCTTCAGGTTTTCATCACGAACTGAAACAATCCTCATGTTTTCAAGGAATTTACAATTGCCCTAGAATCTTCAAGGTCCAGCTGGTCATTGGGGGGTGGAGGGGGGGGGTGGAGCTTCTCCTTATATTTTCCTCCTCCCTTCAAAAGCTTTATGCCCACTCCTCTATCAGACATGTCTGGACTGCTATGCATTTTGTGAACTCCTCGCACGCTGTTGATAGGCCAGAAGGAAGTATTATGAATTGTGCATCTTCCAAACTATGAGCCATAGAAATCTCCTGTGGCTCCAAAAGATAGAAATATGGAAGTACAAGTCCTTTAAGTTGAGGACGGTGCACTAGTCGAGGATCCAGGGAGGCATGGAGGCCAAACAACCTGAGCTTCTTGAGATACTTGTTGAGGCAAGGCTTCTACAGAATGGCTTACAAGTCCCCTTTGGCAGCAGAAAGTCAAAGGGAAACCCTTTCCCGCTCTACTCTTGAGGAACGTCCTCTATGATGCCACTTGTAGGAGGACATCCATTCCTGGAAAGGAAGTTGCTGATGAGAAGGGTCCCTAAACAGGGACAGGGCGTGGGAAAGTGATGGTGAAAAACCGGAGGGTGTACCTGACTGCTATGCTACTTAACACCCATTGCTCCAATGTTACCGCAGTCCAGGCCAGGAAGAAGGGTGCAAAGATGGTCTGAAAAGAAAGGGTAGGCTGGAGCCTGGGTAAAGGCTGGTAGATTGCCTGCTGGTGCACCTTCAAAAGGCCTGCCTACCTCAAGAGGGGAGGAGCTTGAGCCCGATTGAGAGGAAGCAGCAACAACTTGACCCTAGCGTTTCTTATAATCCTATTTTTCTTTCTGTAGGGCTCACTCCATGACTAGCCCCCAAATCTCTGATGCTGTTGGGGCCTGAAGTGTCTCCTAGAGGTTCATGGGGTGTAGAGACCCAGAGAGCAGAGTGTGGCTCTGGAGTCCTTTAAATTGCGCAGCCTCATGTCCGTTAGTTCTGTGAATGGGGCTGCCCCGTCAAACAGGAGGCCCTGAAGGGATTGTTCGACTTCGAGGACAGGCCAGGTGACTGAAGCCATGAGCCTCATCTCATTCAGACAGCCGACACCATTGCCATAGCTGCCAAATCAGCTGCATCAAAGGCTGCCTGGAGGGAGGCTCAGGCTACTGTCTTACCTTCCTCCAGTATAGCCTCAAACTCCTGTTTGGAGTCCTGAAGAACTGGGAACTTGCCCAGATGTTATAATCATCTCTCTCCACCAGGGCTTGCTTATTCAATACGCATAGTAGTAGCCTTGCGGTTGAGTAAAACTTTCTGCTGAAAAGGTCTTTATTTTTGGAGGATCAAACTCATCTGCCTTTGTCTGTCTCTTTCGCTGGCACCGGTTACCACCACCGACCCCGTAGAGGGATGAGTATAAATATTCAAATCCCTTAGTGGGTACATCGTGTTTTCCTCTCCATCTGCTTAGATATAGGGAGCGGGGAGACTGGTGCCAGAGGCCTCAACGAGCTTCACAAACCCTTCGTGGACTGGGGAGGCCACCTTAGATGGGGCCCCTGCCACCAGGATGTCAAGGAGCTCGCCAGCAGGCTCCTTCAGCTCCGCCTCCTCTACGTCCAGGTTTGAGGCGACCCATTTGAGCAGCTCTTGGTGCACTCAAAAGTTGTCCTGTGGACAGCAGCAAAGGGTCCCACTACCACCTCACCTGGTGGGGAGAACGATGATGCCGGCAAGGAGTAGGGTGGGCTCTTCCTCCCTGGCTGAAGTGGTCTCTTCTGGGGCTACTACAGAAACCTCAGCAACTTGGTCTGACTCCACATCTAAGTCAGGTGCTCGGAGAGTGGTTCTGTTGACTGCCTCTCTCACACTTGAGAGTGAATGCTCATGTGTGGTCCAGGGAAAGGGGGCAACCCCCCTGGGTTCCAAAACTGCCATGGGATGGTGTCATGTGATGCATTCTGGGCTATGATCTGTGTGTTTTTGGTTCACTCCTGCCCTGTAATTGTATGGTTTGATGCTAATTATACCATGCAAGGGGTTCCTTTATGAAGGCTCATAACATATTCTCCATTATTGTTATGGTGCCCAGTTCCCTGCAGAATTATGTATGTGCACAGATGTGGAGCATGTTTCCAGGGTGAATAGGTGATGTTAGGTTAGGATGTGTTTTATATCTTTTATTTGCTTGTGATAACTCTGCCCGCTTTATTCAATGATTGTGCAGCGATTTAACATTGACGGATGGAACTTTAAAACTGGATCTTCCCAGCAAAACCTGCTGGTTGGAGATGCAGAGCTCTGGACTCCTGTAGAATAAACATTTCTGCCTAAAATGTCTAGTCTCTTTGCATCCTTTGCTTCGGGATTCACTCTGTGCTGTCCTCATAGACCACCAAGGGCCCTAGAGCAGGGTGGGAGTACAAGTATTCATAGTTTTGGGCAAGAAGAAAGTACTTCTTTCAGTCTTTTTTGTGGAGGGAGGGAAGGAGAGCAGACGTTAACCAGTCCCATAATGGGGTTATTGAGAGGGAGGGCCATCGCTGAGGGCCCTGTGGTGGTCATTATCAACCAGACTGTGGGAAGATTTTTTGACTACCTCCACTTCCAGGCCAAGATTTGAGGCCACTCTTTTAAACAACTCCTGATGAGCTGAAAAGTTTGTGGGGGGGAGGAAGTAGAGAGGGGGAGGAGACTACATCTGTCCCAGACAATACCTCATCCAAGAAGGTGGAGGAGGAAGAGGCCTGCGACAGCTGGGAGCCCTCTTCTCCTTCTGAACCAACTAGGTCCTGCAGATCTAGGTCCTTAGGCTAAGTACTGGAGTCCAGTTGGGGTGCTGGTCACAGTGTCAGGGCCACTCTTTTTCCAAAACTATGGAGTACAAGTGTCTGCAAGAGGGCTCTTGCATCAGAGCAACCCCCCTTCCCCCGACAGGTTCCAAAATGGCCACTGAATCTGCATAAGTCAGTGGCCAATGTGCCAAAGACTCAGTGGTATCCTGCATCTGGATCCACCAACAGATAGGGCTGCTGGGGAACTAGTAATCATTCCTTCGATGGGAATATGATTCTACTTCCGGGTCCTATAATAAGCCTTCCTCCAAGGACCATAGAGGGGGAGTACCTGTCGGTGCCAAGGAGGGAAGACCTATGTTGAGGCAAGCAGGGATGATTGAACCCTTTCGATTGAACTAAGAAGGGCATAGTGGGAACCCAGGGCCACGCGCTCTCTTTTGCTCCCTGGTACCAATACCTCCAACTCTGGTACCACTGGCAGATCCCTGATCACAATGAATGTCTCTGGAGTAGAAAATACTGTGATCCTTCTGGTGCTACCTTGAACTTCCCTCGGCACTGGAAAGGCCAGGATCGGACTCAACAGAACCTGCATACACGGTGGTGTCAATGGTGCCGTCCTTGGAGCAGGGGCAGAGGAGCGGCCAGACTCAGGGCGCCCTCCACTACACATCCCATGCTTTGCTCTCTTCAGAGAACTTCCCCTCTTAGCCAGTTACTGCTTGTTTTTTCCTTCCGCACCTGTAAAGGGGAACAGTGCCGAGAGCCCCTCATGCTGGAAGGGTGCGTCACACCGACGCCGAGGTACTAAGTGCCGAGTCAAACAGCCTCAGCTCCAGTGAGGGACAGAGTGTTGCCTCCATGAACAGGGCTTCAACCTGGCCTCCTTCATATGGGACTTGAGGTCCCAACAGATCCAGCAGCAGTTCCAGATATGAGTCTCTCCCAGTCACGTCAGACTAGTGGTGTGCAGGTCACCCATGGCCATGAGCTTGCCACAGGAGACACGAGGTTTGAACCCAGGGACCGAGGCACATCCCAACACTGGGAGCAGACGATATTCCGCTAACAGAGCGAGACACATCAACTAACGCCCTACAACAGTCCAAAACCGAGAAAAACAAAGCACTGGGTATAGAGAAAAAGGAAAGGAACTAAACTATGACCACTAAGAAAGCATTTGCCAAGGCAAGAGGAGCTGTTCCAGTGACCGTTACAAGTGGGTTAGGAAAGAGAGGGTGCAGAGCCGGTCTCTTATATCAGCACATGATCACACAGCACCAGAGGGCGCTAGAGCTGGTCCAGGGAATACCACTGACGTAAAAAATCTCTGGCAACTATCTATGCGGCATCTACACACCTAACATGGAAAGGACATGAGCAAGTACTCAAAGAATACTAGGGTTTTGTTGAGAGAGAGAGAGAGAGAGAGGCCTAAACTACTCAGAGTCCCATTGAAGTAATGGGAAGAGGTGCTACAAATGCATTTAATTCGCATTAGTTTACCAGCGTAGACTTGAAAAACCATCTGAAAGTAATGTCTCAAGTCTCAGCAGTAAAATTTTTAACAAATCCTTGAAGTAAAATTGGATGCACAGAAGATATTTAAATGGGAAAGACTGATTAGAAATGAGTGCTAATTGACTGATTTTCAATCTCTGATATCTGCACCAGGATAGGCTGTGAAGGCAGGGCTTCATTGGGCACTACAGAAACCTATAACAAAGGTGATGGTACTTGCCCACCCGGAGAAGTCTTTGGAGTCAGCCACATTTAAGTTGGTTCTAAACACTGGAAGAAAGACTCTAGTATTTCAAGCTTGGAGTTGTAATTCAGCAACATTACTCCATTATCTGGGGTAGGCTGAGATAAGAAAAGAGAAAAATTAACAGTGCTTTGATTATCTCATGGATCCTTCTCCAAACCCGACCCAGATTAATAAACTCCCATTTGACGTGTGTGGTGGATGGATCATCACTGACACTCAGACAGCTGTGCATTTTTGGCATACAGATGTTCTTTATTTTTAAATCTGCTAGCCAGATGTTTTATGGGAAATGAAAGGAAGATAAGAATCATTCACAAGTTGATGGACAAAAGAAAGAGATAAAGTAGTTCACCCAGTGAATCAATATTCTGCCTACCTGATTAACAGCATCTAAAATGTAGAGGAGTGAGGCAGACAATATAGGAAATTTTCTAGATTCAATGTTTAAACAGTAATTTAGTTAGTTAGTGAATAAACCCAAAAGGAAAAAACAGCAATTGCCATAGCTACTGGAAGTTTTCAATGCTCTCAGGAACCCAACTCTTTTACAATCACAATGGCATATCAGCAATTCCAAGGCAGATTGGTAATAAGGAATACATATTTTGATAAATTCACTCTTTGCGACACAGAAAGTTCACTTCTGCTGTTGACAGCATCATTGCCACTAATACACGCTGAACTCTTGAACCTTTCCCATGCTAGGTTGATTTTAGTAGGCACATGAGGCCTCTAAGAAAAGTTTCCAGCGTATTTATTAGTGGAGCCTTTCAGAGATCCGTGTCCTTATCAGACAGCATTATGGCGCAGTTCTGATCTGGAACGTAAGAACCAAGCAGTTATTTCTTTGAGGCCTTCTAGTGGGTTTTGTTTTGTTTTGTATCTTTTCCTCCCGCCTTCACTGCTGCACAAAGCTCAAGCTCAGACCCAGTGACTTCCCAGACTACGAGTGCAACTAGATGAAGGAGGTTTACACTAATAAGATGTAAGAAGACGGGATACAACCTGATTCTTCACTTTGCCTGCTGAGGATGAATGGCTTTTGTTGTTCCATACGGCTCCGGAGCAGACAGAACTTGAGTCCCAACAAGCTGTAAAACCTTCTGCTCAAGTCAATGGCCCAGCAGGTTTCTCTGCCTCTATGCAGCTGAGGCAGGAGTGGTTAAGATTATCCATCCAATTATAAAATGTCTCAAAGTGCATCGTTATTTTTATTACAGTAATGTTCAGCGGCCCACCCAGGATCGGCCCATGGAGGACGAGAAGGAGGCACGTTGACAGGAATATGTGGTTATGGGACTGTTCCAAAGCACTTTGAAGTCAGCGAGACACTTTCCATCAACTTTAAAAATGGGCTTTCACCGTCAGGCTCTTTGGGCATAATTTGTTGGGCAGTGTTTTCTTCTTTTAAGATATAACAAAACGAGCTATTTAATCACGTCAACAATCCCCTCTGGTAGCCTGCCAACTTCATTGCAGATGAAACGAAAAGTTCAAAACAGCAACAAAGACACAACACATTCACACCCTCTTCCCCGATCCTCAAGACACACTACTCTGAGAAGGGCCTTGTCCGAGGCCTGTCAGCAAGGACCAATGGGAGAAGTGAATTCCCACATTTCACTGGAGACTCCAGAGCATCCTGGGAGACTGTTAGCTCAGCAGCCTCATCTCGTCTCGATCGCTACAGTGGCGTGCAGAAGGAGACGTGGCTTCTCAGCATACCCAAGACATAATGGTCTCCACAGACCAAAGGACATGACCATGCACCTCCGGGAACAGGAAGCCAATAAAATGGACAAAAAACTGAAGTCACAGGCTCTTTGCTGCACGCCGTAGTGAACAGGTTGGCAGTTGCGTGGGGAGCATTAGCTGGAAGTTTGTAAAGGCCCAGTTGTGGCATAGATAATCACAGCGAGAGATGCAGGTCTGAGACAACCTGCCAGAGAGGAGAAAAGTTTGCTTTTGCTCATTAGCGCCCCTCAGTGAAGTAGCTGCCGGGCAGGGATCCAGGAGCGCCCTGTAATGCAGTGTGAAACAATAAACAAAGGAAACGACCCATCTCGACACGGCCTCAGTTGTGTTACCACAATCTAAAGAGCTATTTCAAACAACAGGCTCCAACCTTGAGAACCCAGAGCCGTCTTTCAACCGCATCCTCAAGGGGCCTATGCCAGCTGGACACAGCCGGCTGAGCACAGCGTGCTGTAGTCACACCCCGGCCCCAGTCATGCCCCAAAACATCCCTCCTCCTGGGGGCCAGCAGAGCAGAATGACAAATTAACTCTTGATTTCTCTGCTCAGAGCGCTGTAATCTGCCCTTGTGACACACAGCACACTATTTCACTGTACCATCACCTATGCCCTAAACAGTGACTAAGAAGAGTTTATTCTTTAGGGGGCCAATCCGGCCACCACTGAGTGCAGATCTATTGGCTGCATGTCATGGGAACCAGCTCCACCCGCTGGTTTTGCAGGATTGCACTCAGGTTGATCGAATCCACACATATCTACACAGTGTTAAGGAATACTTTGCCCTGCCCCAGAGACTCAGCAGCATGCTCATAAATTAAAAAATAAAAGTCTATGGGCCAAATCCTGAGGTCCTCAGTAGAGCCCAGAGCGGATACAAAATCTGGATCCACATCTGATCCACAGATTTGCAGGTTTCTAGGCACCATTCCTTTACCCTCAGGACTTCCAGGACCAAACCCTGATCATACAATGAACTCTGCAAAGGCAGAGCCTTGTGCTCCTGTGAAATGCTGTTCACTGCAAATGGGGATCCAGATAAATTTCATTGCAGGATTGGGGTCTAAGAAAGGCTTCTGAATTCAAGCTACCCCAAGCACTTCATTTATTTTAAATAGAAAAACTGTTCTACTGACAATAACTTCTCCCAATGTGAAAGCCAAAACAATTACACGTGTAAAGCTTGACTCTTTGAAAAAAAAAACCTATTGATCCTTCTCAGTCTCTGTCTGTATTGTTTGCAAATGCCTGCCAGGGTATCTTGAGTAGCAGCAGGAATCAGCTGTGCTTAGTGAGGCAAAGTTCTTTAAAAGCAAAGCTCAAATACCACAGTGAAATGAAGCAGCACTGAGGTCAGCTACTGAGAAGACAAACAGCAGTGCAAACCAAAAGGAAGGACACGTAATGTTAGCCTTGGAGCAGCTGTTCTCTGATAAAGCGTTTTAATTCCAAAGGTGGGAACCAGTTTGATGATACGGAGTTATTCCTCCCTCTCTTCTTCCCTTTGATCAAGGGCAAACATTTCAGACTGCAGTAGTTCAAAAATGTGCGTGGCTTGCTGTAAAAGCAAATGCTGACGAGATCAGTGAAGCGAGTTCTCGGAGTTCCTTATTTCACAGTTATGAGTGTAACAGCGCTGGTCCATACCATCACTCAGCCAATGTAGTGGCTGAAGTGTCCACTAAAATGGCTCACAAAAATCAAGGGACTTTTGAAGTATTTCCAGAGTAACTAGTCTTCTCATTTAATCCCAGAACGTATGTTTAAAACAAAAAAAGGCAGACCCATTCCCTATACAGGGAGGTTATGTTCAAGTATGTCTATGGTTTTTGAGGGATAAAATTCTGAATTTCCCAATTAAAAAAAAATTCTTATTAGAAATGAAGTCAATGCAAACTTCATATCAAGGCCTTGATGCATGTAAAGAAGAGGAAATAAGATCTTCACAACGGGAATGTCTTAAGTAGTTGGAAAATGTTATTTCTTCTCCCCCTTCCTTCTTAAACCCTTCCCCCTTCTCCCTTTTTAACTTTTTAAAGAGAATTTTTTCTTTGGAAGTACTGTTTTCTGATTTTAAATGTCAAAAGTTTCCAGGAAAAATAACACTTTGTGAAAAATTTCCGCTAAAAAAAAGAGTTGACGGAAATTTTTCAAACTGACCGCAGGTCCTGATTCTGTCCTCCGACCATTCTTACATCAGTAACTCCACTGACGTTAGTGGGATACTTCTGAACTACACAGATGTGAGCTCGTTATCAGCGTATTTGGTTATTTAGCATGCACGTGAACTGTCGCCTTTGGAGCAGCATGAAATCAAAAACTGTTGGGCATGGAAAATGAGGACTGGAAGGACAGAAGCCTCGTTCTACAGAAACTAGCAATTCATAATACTCTAAAAGAAATGGATGGTTTAAAGCACCACACAGAAAGAAAGCCATGACAAAAGTAAGGATCTATTAGAAGGCTAGCTTCTTCCCCCCCCCTTTTTTGGTATAAACTAGAACATCACTACATGGGTAAAATCCTTAGCTGATGATAAATTGGCTCCATTGACTTTGAAGGAATTAGACTTGAAATTAGACACAGGTTTCTAACCATCAGAGGAGTGAAGTTCCATAATAGACTTCTGAGGGGAGCAATGGGGGCAAAAAATCTAGCTGGCTTCAAAACTGAGCTGGACAAATTTATGGAGGGGATGGTATGATGGGACAGTCTAGTTTGGCAATTAACTGATCTTTGACGACTGCTAGTAAATATGCCAATGGCCTGTGATGGGATGTTAGATGGGTGGCTTCTGAGTTGGTGCAGAGAATATTTTTTGAGTGTCCACATGCTCAGGGATTAGCTGATGGCCATATTTGGGATCAGGAGGAACTTTTCCCAGGTCAAATGGGCAGCAGCCCTGTGGTTTTTCACCTTCCCCTGTAGCATAAGACATGGGTCACTTTCTGGTGGTTTCTCTGTACCCTGAAGTCTTTAAACCATGATTGGGGAACACCAATGACACAATCATCAGATGTGGGCGGGAGGTCCTGTGGTCTGCATTGTGCAGGAGGTCAGATTAGAACTAGATGATCATATTGGCCCCTTCTGGCCTTAAAGTCTATGAAATACACCAAATTTCATCTGCTGAAAACCTAATTGTCATCCCTTGTTTTATACTTGGACTGTGAGCTGTCAGGGGAAAGGACCATCTTTTGGTTCTGTATTTGTGCAGAACATTACACAAGGGGGTCCCAGATTTGACTAGAGCTATTCAGTGCCATGGTACTACAAATAAATATTTTACAACTCATGTTAAAAAGAAAACTTCTTCCAATAAGGAATCATGCGAGCTAGAGTGTTCTAGATGACTAACTCATACATGTAAGCAGAGAATACCTTTGAAATTCATACTCCAGGTCTCACATGAGCATGAAATTCACCATGTATCTGCATATTAAGATGGAAAATAATTAATCGGCTACATGTAATGAAGATATATTAAAATTTGAATGGACAGCACCACACAGAAAAGCTACAAATCGATTTTTAAAGAAAAAATATAATTCCAATCATGAGTAAGAACCCACTCCCAGCATTCAAAGAAAGATTTAAATTTTTGCTAATACAAGAAATCCTGAAAGCACTTGTCAAGGTTTTGTAAAGAAAATAAAAGCAATGACAGAGGTAGCATACATGTTCTTTAGGAAAATGAGCACATCTATAAATGTGGATTGTAACTGCAACATGTCACATTTTTAAAAAAATAGCCCAGATTCTTAGCTGGTATGAAGTGGGACGACTCCACTGATTTCATGTAGGTTTGAAAAGAATCTGGCTCAGTGGTTATTTGGAAGTTCTCATTGTTTTACAAAGTGACCATACGTTTTAAAATAAAAATGGGAAATGGAAAACAGAACATGTAATCAAGTCTTGCATGCTGGAAAACTATATGCTTTGTGATTTTTTCCCATACACATGCTCATACTTCATAATGGAGGGATATATCTTTGGCTTCTTCTATTATTCTTTAAATGTTTGAGACGCAAAGTGGGTGAGGTAATATCTTTTATTAGACCAACTTCTGTTGGTGAAAAGACTCAAGCTTTCAAGCTATACAGAGCTTTTCTTCAGGTCTTCTTTAAATGTTAGGGATTTTTTTTGTTTTCTTTAGCAAGTTAGTTTTAAATGAATTTAAATATGAACCAGCCTATGTTATATTTGTGTAACAAATTTAATCTAGTTTCTAGAACAGACCCTGGCATCTTCGATTACTGTAATGATATGACATTTTATATCCCACATGCTGTCTCTGTCTGTAGCAAGGACCCCCCCTTGGAGGAAGATTTTTTTGAACATGATAAAAAAGCATGAAGGGTTGTGTTTGTTGTTTAAAAGCTTTTCCAAACACAAACTGGAATGAATATTCCCTGACATTTATCTGATAATGAAAGGTTCATGTTGATTTCTAGAAAGAAGCCTTCCTTTAGTGCAAGTTAATTTTGTCCATCATGCCTGTGGAAATTGAGGGTTTACAGGAATTCTCTGATGATCAGGATGCCTGGCCCACCATTTCTCATTTTCCTGAGGTCAACCGCCAGCTGTCTGTCCTCTCAACACCCTGCTTCACCAAACACAGGGAACACATTCTGCCTCACTCAGATTTCTACGTCTGAACCTCCAGATATAACAAATCAATCATCCATTGCAGAAACTCCAGAAACAAGTGCAAGTAAGCATTTTAACCTCCTTGAGTGGTTTTGCTGCCTAGCAAGGACACCGCAGTCATAGATGAATCCAGCAAAACACTCCCTCCGCATGACTAGTATAGATTACACTTCAGAGGACTGCGGACCTGCAGCTACATTTAGCCTATGACTAAATCAGGCTTCACGTGTAATTGACTCTGAAAAAGAACGACATTGAACGTGAGGGCCATTTCTCAGCTATAATTCCACACATTCATAGATTTTTAAGGCCAGGGATCATTAGATCATCATTTTAAATTACTGAGGAGTAGTTGCCTTTACACAGAACTATGAAGACTTTTTGGCAGAGGTTTCTTTTGCTTTTATTTTAGATATTCCTAGTATAAAAACAACCCCTCTCCCCAAAATGAGATTAAATAATTTTCAGCCCGTTAAACACTATGTTTAGGACAACAAAGAACTACAAAAAGAATTGGGGGGACTGAAGGGGGGGAATCTAGTAGTGATTCAAACAAACATTTTCATAACTAGAAACTATTGCCAATTACAAACTTAAACTAGGTAAAGGAAATATCTATTAAACAGAACTATCTATAATTAAACCAATTCTGTACAAAGGGTTAAATTCCATTTTGTATCATTGTCCCTGGGCTGCAAAATTAGACCCATATTTGCCTCTCAGTCCATAAAAGGATCTTCCACTGGTCACAAAGGGAAGTATGCACACGTACCGAGAATGGAGTACGGCCCTAGTTAAATTACCTTCGCATTCAACATCACTCAGGCTCTGTCTACACTTGCAATTTACATTGATTTAACAACGCTTAAGTTGACCTACACAAAGCTGCGTCCACACCCGGCACTTATTAAGTTGACTTAAGTGCTTCCTTAAGTCGACTTAACTCCCCCCCTCTTTAGGTCGACTTAATGCCTAAATTGACCTTATTAAGTTGACTTAAAGCCAGTGTGGATGCAGATTAGCACTAAATTGACCTAATTGGCCTCCAGATCCTCCTCCCAGAGTTCCTGGCACAGGAAGAGCCCACCCTGGGCAGCCACGCAGCAGGACACAGCCCTGCCCACACTGTTCCCCAGAGCTGGCAAGGCCTGCCATCTGGGAACATGGCGGAGCAGCCCCAGTGATGCAAGCGGGCCCCATCCTGGACCCACCAGGAGATTCTGGACCTCCTGGCCATATGGGGGGAATGAGGCCGTGCACTTCCGCCTGCAAGGCAGCCTCCACAACCGGGAAGTATATGCGTCCATCTCCCAGGCCCTGGCGGAGAAGCAGCACACCTGGGACACTCACCAAGTCCAGGTGAAAATCAAGGACCTCCGCCAGGGCTACCAGAAGGTCTGGGAGGAGATGCTGCAGGAGGAGGCAGCCCCCACCACCAGCTGCTGGTTCTATCAGCAGCTGGATGCCTTCTTGGTGGAGGAGGATGGCAGCCTCCCAGCCCACACAATCGACTCCACCAAGCCCCCTCCCTCGATGATGATGGCGAGGAGGACTCGGTGAATGAGAACATGGTGTTGGAGCAGGGGGAGAACAGCGCCCAGCAGCAGAGCACCTCACCAACCCCGGAGCCTGCTGCCAGCCTGGAGCTGATCCCTGTCCCAACAGCAGCCCCAGCCCCAGAGGAGGAGCAGGCTCCCCCCACCGAAGACAACTGAGATGAGGGGACATCATGCCAGAGCCCTGTTGCACCTGCTGGTGAGTGCTCCCTCCCTCCCGGCAGGCAGGGTTGTGCAGGCATATGGGACAGGCATTGCAGGGGGACACGGCCCGGGGACAGGCAAGGGTCCCGGGGGGGGGGGGGTGTGGCAGGAGATGGGGTGGGGGGACCATAAGCGGGAGCACCAAGGCCAGACAGCATGTGCCCAACACTGGTGGCACATGGCATCACGAGAGACCCCCGGGGCAGGGCTTCGTGCAGCTCACCACCACACACAACCTATGCAGCAGAGCACGGCGGTTGAAGAGTTCCCTGCTGGCATCGAGGTTGGTGGTGTAGGGCTTCATGAGCAAGGGCAGCAAGGCGTAGGCAGCAGCCGCCAGGATGACGACAGGCATCTGCACATCCCCAAGGACAATGCTGTGCTCGGGGAAGAAGATACCCGCCTGCATGCGCCGGTACAGGGCGGACATGCGCAGGATGCGGGTGTCGTGCGCCTTCCCTGGTCAGCCCACAAAGATGTTTGTGGAAAAGCGCTTGGTGGTCCACAAGGGCTTGCAGGACCACGAAGTAGTACCCTTCCTGTTGATGTCGTCGGTGGCGCAGTGGTCCGGGGCTTGGATGGGGATGTGAGTGCCGTCCACGATGCCCCCACAGTTGGGGAACCTCAGTCCGGCGAGGCCATCGAGGATGTCCTGCAGGTTGCCCAAAGTCACGAGGTGGGCTAGCAGGACCCTGTTGATGACCCTGCAGACCTGCATGAGGGAGGCCCCCACAGTGTCCTTGCCGATCCCAAACCGGTGGGCTACAGAACGGTAGGAGTCTGGGGTTGCCAGCTTCTAGAGCATGATGGCCACTAGCTTGTCCATGGGCAGGACAGGTTGGAATCGGGTCTCCATATGCTGCAGAACCGGGGTGAGCTCACAGACCAACTCGAGGAAGGTCCGCTTGTTCAGCCTGAAGTTCTGCAGGCACTGGTCGTCGTCCCAGATGGTGAGGATGATCCGCTCCCACCAGTCGCTGCTGGTTTCCCGTGCCCAGAAGCATCAGTGAACAGAGGGCACCCTCAGCACGGCAGCTCGCAGGGTCAGCACAGTGGTCAGCGTGCTGCTGTCTGCCCCCGCACGGTCGGTGTCCCAGAAAAGCGTGTCCAGGCCTGGAGAACGCTGGCCAATGTGAGCAGGTGTCGAGCACTCTCCTGGCAAAGCGCTGGAATGGAGTGGAGTCCATGATCTCCTCAGGCTGCACCTTGCCAGGCACAATGGGGAAGCTGCTGTGCTCACTTCCTGTTTTAAAGAAGTGGCTGGGGGAGGGGGCACTTCTCTGGTGCCATGTGGCACAGCTACCCACAATGCACCACTCCCCTGTCGACATAGCAACTGCTAGTGTGGACATAGGCAGTTGACTTAAGTTTTTGGTGTAGACGCTCTAAGTCGACTTAACTAAAGTTGACCTTAATTAAAGTCGACCTGGCTAAGTCGACTTAACTGAGCCTGTAGTGTAGACATAGCCTCAGTGAGGAAAATGATCAAGCCAAGCCTTTATTGAACCCTCTTTCTTTCTACTTATCTGGCACTTTGTGCAGGCCATTTGCTTGCACAAATACAGTGATAGGATGCAGAGATTAGCCTGAAAATCGTTCAGCTCAATTCAGTTATGGACCTTAAAATATTATTAAGTTCACATATCTGTGACTAACAAATTTATTTATCGCAAGCTCATGCAATAAATAAATTTGTTAGTCTTTAAAAGAGCCACTAGACTCCTGGTTTGTTTGGCTGAACTAGACTGACAGGGTTACCCCTTTGAAACATACCTAAGATCTGTGGCTTCTGTCTAAGGATGTGTCTATACATCCTGGGAAGTGGGACTATAGCATAGGCCTCAATAAATCAACGTTTCTGGTTGCCAAGGCAACTAGTTTTACTAGTCTGTAGTCTAACTCCACTGCAGAAATGTAATGTAGGAACGCACTCTGGTGGCCAAAAGTAAAATTGCTGGTGCCTAGCTGTGAGCCAATTTTGTCCACCCCTCCTGTAGCACATGTCGCATACCCGAACTAGCTTTGATATAACTTGCTAAAAATAGCAGTGAAGCTACAATGACTTGGGTGGTGACACAGGCGAGCTGCCTGAGCACAAACCCAGGGTACATACTCAGGCAACTGCTGTTCGTGCTGCAGCTGCTTCACAGCTATTATTTGAGCTAGCTAGATCAATGCCAACTCGTGCTACAGTCACACTTCCTGGCTGCTGTCTATACATGCCCTAAGGCAGTTCCACATCAGATCATGATTGGTAAGATATCTTCACAACCATAAGGACTGGAAACTTATTTTAAAGTAACCTTGCAATCTGCAGAATCTGAACTTGACATGCTGGCCAGATAAATACAGACGGGTCCAGAAAGTGAGCATGTCCTTACACTTGAGACATCTTTACACATGATTGTACCAAGCATTAGAAAATATAGCACTGGGAACAATCTTCCATTGGCAAGTAGGTAGGGCAGAAATGCTAACAAACTTTCATCACACCAAATTTCAATGAACCAATTAAATAATTGATTTTTGGTAGGGCAGCTTAAGATCTATAATGCTGATTGAGGTATTAAAATAAGTGACAGAAAATCCTAGGTGGATTTGGACACTGTCTCTGAGGTATTGATCAACTTCATGAACTTTTCCAGCAACTCTAATTTTTTCAGGTTTACGTTTGTCCGTTTCCCCCACATTTCTATTTACGTCCAGTTTGTCTGAAGAGGAGGCACTGAAGGTTCTTTGAGATGTTTGGTCCCTATTTGCATTCCAAGTGTGGGTGGACGTGTGCACCACAAATTTTCAGTAGCAGTGTCCACTGACCCACATATGCGTGGTATGTTACCCTGTGTTCCAGGCAAGGTTAGATGAGGTGACGGAAGGTGACGCTCCTTCTTATTAGCTCAATCCACAGCAGAGGGGGCAGTGCGTGCGTGCGTACTGGAATATAAACGGGGACCACACATCTCAAGGAAACTTCAATCACAAGTAAGTAACCTCCTCTTCTTCTTCCAGGCACAGGTATCAAGCCGTGATCAGCTTGAGGTGGGAGGGAGGATGCAAGAAGTAGTGCTGCCTGCACGATGGGATAGCCCACGGTGTCCCTTAGAGGCCCCCAGAGCATTATTTGAGGCCTCTAAGAGGCTACAGCACCCCCTAGTGGATTGGAAGGTGACTGACACTCAATGTTAAAAAGGTTATTCTTTTTGAGGTTTTAAATCAAAAATCACAAGTATTATAGAAAGAGTTTAATGGTGCTTTAGAGAGCTCCATTTGGTGACCAGGTCATTCATTATTCTGGGCTGGCCGCCATGCTCCAATGAATTGCTACGGCTGAGCTGTTTATTAGTTTGGGCCATCATACCCAGACACAGGGGTTGTCATGCTCTGGTAAAGTTTTGGTGAAGATAAACAATCAAGGTAAGAGCAGGAAAGTGTAGTTTGATAAGTTATGAAAAGCGGAATACAAGACCTCTTACAGGGAAGGATTAATTTTAAGGAGACCCCAAGTGTGGAGGTACCCAGAGTCTTGGATTAGATTAATCGGAAAAACCCTGGGTGTTAGATGAGAAGAAAATAAGGTGAAGCAGTCCATGAGAAACAGAACTGGGCCCCGAAGGCAAGGAAGTCTGAGGAAGGCAGAGTCTAGAGGCAGGCACTAAGGATAAGGAGGCCCGAGGAGGCAGACTTTATCCTGGAGAAATTGTAGAAACCTCAGAAAAGGAGCTCAATCCTAAAGAAAATAGCATATTTTATACATTAAAAGGGTAGAAACTGAGGATTACTACCTAAACTTCCACCTGACTGAATTGACTGAAATAAAGATCTAAAATGACAGCAAAAGAGAAATGGAATCACAATAGTACTTTAGAAATAATGTTAATAAAGCCTCCTAATCTGTTTCCTAAGTGAAAGAATATGGTTCCTGGGAAGAAGGTGCTTTTACTGAGCCTGGTGCTTACCAGCAGTTGTGAGGGTAATGGGAACAATGGGTTCAGCCTAAAAGAAAAGAGATTCCTTTTTGACTACCCAACAAGGCGGCTAGGAAACAGGCCACTTGGCTGAGCCTGCAAATGGTAACTGTAGTTTTAAATAAAGACGTGGACAGCCTGAGAACAGGAACACAGGACCAGGGGTCAGAGAAAGAGTTAGCAAACAATCTCAGGGCAAAGATGCAGGGGTTAGAAAAAATGGCTGAAGTACAGAAAGAAGAAACTAATTCAAAAGAAGAGGCTGAAGTGCTGAGAGGCACGTTGTTGGCACAGAATCCTCAGACGGCTGTCCTCTACAGGAGGAATTGGTCAATGTAAATGCAAAGGCAGATGTGTTAACATGGACTACCCGGCTTACTGCCTCACAAAATCAGTCAAATGAAAGGAGAAAGGAACAGGAAAGTCTTGCTCAGGAGGCAGCAGACTGGAAACAAAAAAGCATTAGAAGGGCAAGCTGTAGTGGAGGTGGTGCTCATAAAGATGGCAGAAGAAAATAAAGTTAGTCACGGGGTCTGTCAGTGCCAAAACTATATTCCAAAAGGTGAGGGCTGGGATGATGAAATCCCTGAATGGTGGAGTAAAGAGGAAAGGATTCGTTTCTGGGATGAGAATTCCTCCAGTTTGCACTATGAAAGGGAAAACCCAGAGGAGCCCCTTCAGAGACCTTGTGCCACAGAACAGAACAGGGCAATGGACAAATCCACAGGGTCCCCAAACAGGAGTAAAATAGCCAGTTGGTTGGGTAAATGAGACAGCAGGAACAGATGTTTGAACCAGGGCTGCAAAAGAACTAAATCTCTGAATTTTTGAGTTAGAGAAATCTGAGAGAGTTTGGAGATTCCTCAAACCAGGTTCACTAGTTGCTCCAACAGCATCTGGAGTTTTGATCTAAGGACTCAGCTTGAAACGGAGAAGCCCACACTACCAGAGAAAGGTGAGCTACAGACCAGAAAATGGCAGTGTTCTTGGGATAAGCAATGGCTTAGAATAGTAAGGGAGCAAGACTGCTGCTTAAGGGAAACTGCCACACAGGTAGCAGTAGACGTGGTTTTGAATTTGCAGAACAGCAGAATGTAGCTGACCATGCACATTGCCAACAGAAAGCGGCTTGCTTGCAAGAAGAGCTGCAGGCTATGCAGGTAGTTAATAGTATAGCTCAGGGAAGCAGTGCTATGGGGAGCATAAAAAAAGACTGCACTCACAAAATTGAAAGAAAAGAACAGGCTTAGCCCTGGAATAGGTTCAGAAAACTTTTCTATGGAAGTAATACTGAAAAGCCTGAAGAAAGAAAAGGTGAAGTCTTCCTTCCCAAGAGGAGATTCCGATTTTATAATGTGCTTTCCTAAAGAGGAACAGCAGGTACAAGAAAAAGCAGACTCATGTAAATGTACTTGTAAATTAATTCATGGAAATCCTGAGTTGATTCAGGGATTTATATATATGTTATAATATTATTATATATTATATTGTTATACATAACAATCTGAAGGAACATGAGTTTCACAATGTGGCTTACCAATGAAAACATGATAATGATGGAGAATTCAGATGCTGCTTTACACAGTGTAAAACAAGTCCAAGTAAAGTGCAGAAAGGATGGCCGCCTCAAAAAAAAAAAAAGCTGGAAAAGAGGTCAGTAGTAACCTGCTCAAAAAATGGTCTACAGAGAAAAGGCGACCAATAGAATGACAGGGGAAATAAAAGCCGCAAGGTTAATAAGGAAGAGAAAAATTAAGTTAGGTAGAAATTGGCACTGGAAAAAAACTATTGCAGCATAAGCCCAAAGATCAGATTAATGGGCTACCAACTGAAAAGCTGCTTTGAAGGATAGCCAGCCATGAGAAGAACATAACTATAGCTCCTACACGCTCCAAAAATCTAACACAGGAAGGCCAAGTGCTCCCTATTTCCCCATCCTCAGCCAAAGACCATGCTGGCTTTGAGGCACATTTAAAATAAAATGTATGGGGAAGACCCACAGTATATGTGGGTTTTACAAAAGTCTACAGAATGAAGTTTAAACAGAATATACTGGTATATACAGGTGCCACCTGCTCTTTGATTAGACCCTTTTACCTAATAGTCTATTTGGACTTCTAGTAGCAATAAAAGAAACTAACAATTTAATGAAGCAAAGAGCCATTTAGCCCTCTAATTCATTTTTAGATAGGAACAAAATAAGAAATAGAACAATTCAGCCTAATAAATCTAAATGGCAATGGCATAATAGAAATAAATAATAAAGAACCCTTCAAATAACTATAGATTTAGTAAAGAAAGTATTGTGGGAGATGCCACCAAATCAGGGTTATCAAACATGCAGCCCACAGGCCAAATGTGGCCTGCGAACCTCTTCCATCTGGCCCGCGACTGTGCTTCATGGGACCAGACTCCCCCTAACAGACAGAGAAAGAGTGAGGTCTCGCATGCCCAGCACTCCCCAATGCTGCGAGAGTGTCAGGTATTGCGATATCACGGAGCGCTGGGTATGCGAAACTGAGCTCTGCAAGACCACACTCTCTCTCTCAGAGAGAGAGACAGCGGTATCGCGGAGCACAGTTTTGCATACACAGCGCTCCACGATGCTGCGAGAGTGCCCTAGTATTTCGATTTATGGTATGTATGGCCCACTTGAAGTACATCTAAGTTAAATCTGGCCCGCTGTAGCAAATGAGTTTGACACCTCTCCACAAATAAAGCCAATATTCCACAGAAAACAGTAATCACTGAAAAAAGGTATAGGCTATCCACTCCTAAAGCTGCCGAACAAATAGAATGGCCTAACTGACCAATGGAGATATTAGAGATTGTACAAAACCGCAAAGAGGTTTAGGCTATTAGTCACATGGAAATACCCCAGGAGAAGCTAGACTAAGAAAACTATTCCGAAAGTTACAACAGAAAAGCAATCACTGGAACCCCACAAAGCTTTACAATACCACATTCACTTCCCATAGGGCACTCAATGAAAAGCTAAGAAAGAAGCCATGGAAAAGACACTGACAACCACAACCGAAGTCAGATCCAAGAGCAAAATCTGAAAAAGTCGGAAAAGAAAACTAGGAAAAAAGTTCCACTCATCTTAATTGACAAGATGACACAAAAATACAAAGTAAGAAGTTGAAATCTATGAGCTTTTTGTGGCTTGCACTGGCGAAAGAAAGATGGCATGTTGAGAAGGGTGGTGAAAGTTTGGGTGAACAGGCCATGCCGGATGTTTTGGGGCTGACCAGATTTGGCCAGTTCTTGGTTTGAGAATGGCAAAGGGGTAATTGAGTTTACAACATTGGACAGCCCTTCATGGCAGCTAGAGCACATATTATACACTTCAGTGCCAGCTGATCTCAGACATCAGCGAACTCCTGAAAAACTGGAATTGCTTTTCTGCCCCAGATAAAAAGGGACCCAACCATTTGGTTGGCTTGGATTATAGAGGCTGCATCTGGAAGCCTGAACCTTTAATTTCAGAAAATTTGCATATTTAATAATTACTCATTTAAAATACAACTGTTAAAATATAACTGTTACTAAAATATACTGTATTGAAATGATTTAAATATATAATAAAATTGTTTGAACTACTCCCAAGTGGGAAATGTGTCTCATTTGTTTTACAAAAAGAGCCAAGATGAATATGCTTCCGGATATTAATGATCTATGGGATTCAACTGGGCAGCCTCCCAATTAACACCACCAAAAACAACAGCAACAATCCAGTTGACTAAGGCTAACCAGACTGCTATCCAAAATAGTCAGCTCAGTTGTGTATTTACACTGCCGCATTTAGAGAAGAATAAGATCGTAACAGTGGGGCCTGTGAGAGATGTGAGTTACCTAATACAAACTAAATTGCATAAGACATCTATTACAGAAAGCTCTCACAGGTGTTTCATTCCATTTACATCCTTAAAGCTTTGGGGAAATTTGAATGCTCATTAACTCCCCCTCACCAGGGTTAACAAGATGTAAATAGACTCATCAAATAAATAAAGGCTCTATATGGGGGGAAAGCAATTACAACTGGAGAACGGCAATGTAATCTCATAAATAGTTCAGGAATATTTGCACATCCCACTGGTCTCTTTATAGCCCCTGACAAAGCATCTAGTATTTTTGTTATTAAAACACCAGCAAACAGCATACAGGAAACAGAAAGAAGAAATAACATTACAATGATATGTAAATGGTCCTTAAATGCAAAAAGAAAAGAATGGACTTTAGTCCATCATACTGGGATAATAAATGCAAGAGAGGGCCACGCCCATTGGATGACTGCCCCCAACCCATGGAATGAAGGAGAAAACATCCAGAGTGCCGTGATTTTGAATGAACAAAAACGTCAGAGGATCTGGACAAGCAAAGGGAGAACACGGATATGTGTAATGGATATGGCATCTGCACAGCTGAGCATGTCAGTTATAAATGACGGCCCAGAAAAACACAAGCCCACATTATGGTAGAGAGGAGGCATCTGCGTACATTATGTAGGATTAAATAACTGCACCCAGGTCCTAAAAAAAAAGCCTTTCTTGTGCTTTAGTGTCATGGAGCATCCCTGGGAGATAAAGGAAGAAAGGAAAATCATGGTGATAAAATGGGCCCCTGTTAAAATAAGTAATGTTTTATTTAACACTGTTGATCCACTAGGAGGGTGTATTAGGATAACAATGCATTGTATACTTCAGCAAAAACTCGAGTCAGGGAATAAATTAAGCCTACAGGCACCTTGGTAGGAACAACTGGTAGAACACCACCATGGGTGTGAGAAAAGTGGTCTAAATCAGACTTTATTTACTTATTGGTGTAAAGGTCAGTTAGATGTAACCAGGAAAAGACAAAGTGGAATCTGGAGAATTATGGACCCTAATAATTTTAACAAAACTTTTACTATTCTATGAGTATTCAAGTCTGAAGAAATTCATATCAGTCCTTACGTAGTGAAGAAACATCCCACTTGAATTCAGCAATTAGTAAAAGCTCCCACTTATTCTTTAAAGAAAGTAGTGGTAGATCTAACTTCTGTGAACATTTCATCCATTCAGCCACAATGTGCCAAATATAACGAGCTTTTAGGGTGGAAAAGGTGGGTAGAGACCCAATTCTTACCAAACCCTCTTACTAAGAAGGTAATAAGAAGTTTGATAGCTACAGCTCTAGGACGAGCAGGAGCAGGAACATTAACTAGCATAGATGTGGAAGTGCTAGCTAATAAGCTAAATGCAGTAGGACAGACAGCATTCAGGGGTTTTGTCTAAGCCCCTGAAAACATCTCTAAACGAGATGAGCGCTAGTCAGCATCTAATAGTCAGTTTGTAGAGCAAAGCGATGGCGGTCTGAACGACTATTTAAAGAAGATGAGGGAGGCCGGGTCAAAACAAGGTGAGGAAAAAAAAAAAAGCCAGCATGGGATGGCAGCTGACTTGTACTCTAATGCATGATTAGACCCTCTCTTTCTTAAGGTTCTTACGGCTGCTGGTCAGGTCAGCATTTCACTCTGGTGTTGAGGATCAAGTTTACAGCTCTCAGTGGCACTGGCATTTGCTTCTGGGAAATGCTCAGGGTGGAGGGGGAGAGGTAGGAGTGGAGCGTCCCATGAAACGACTACTGGGATAAAAATTAAAAGCATCTGCTAGAGTAACGTGCGCTTTGTTGGCTGCGCTCACCAGAATGACTAACTGCAGAGGATCAGTTTGGCCCTCTCGCACTCGTCTGTGTCATACAGCACCCAAGGAGACTTCATTCCCAGAGTTACGAGAAAAGTCAATTTGCTATCTTAAGAAGGCTTTTCTAATGGAGTGAGGAAAAAACCAACCAACGCTTACAACCAGTCTCCTCCTATCTGTCAGCATCTGGTAGGAGCTATTATTCCTTGGCCTAAACATAAAACGTTATGCCTGTTTTTCAATTTTAACCTAGTTTGAGATTGCTCTTGGGAAATCTGTATATAATTTGCAGCTTTATTGTTCCCATCTATTGTTCTGTGATGGAATTTCCAGACAAACAATAAGTGTTTTTGCTTTGTTCTTCTATTATAAAAGACAATGAATTAGACTATTAAAGGAAATAGGCTTATATTTTAAAAGTTTTTGTTGAATTAAATCCTTCTCACTGGTACTCTTTAGACATAGTTTCCTGAAACAGCAAGACCACAGACTTCCAGGCTCACATGTGCTACTTTATGGGTTATTCATTACTTTCATCTGGGAGAGAAAAGTGCTAACAAAGTTGTTACACAGAAGCAACATTGAAATTCTTCATAGCTTATATGAGAAACAGAACTTAAGCCACCTTGCCAGCTATATCTTCAGTAAACATATGAAAAGTAGTCACTATCTACTGGGGCCAAAACTGATCTTCGAACATGCCTGGATAGCACCTAGCACATTAGGGCCATGCCCAGGATTTGATTAATAAGTAATGATGATTAATTTAATTGCTCAAACTCTGTAGAAGAATTTTGAAATTAACATTAGGTGGCAGAAGGCTCTGTCATACTGGAGACACATGCAAGGAGACACACAGCCCTAGTAGAATGAAGTCCCCTCCAACAGCCTTTAGAAAGCCAGAGAGATATTACAAAGGCAGACAGATCAGTTATAAATATATTTTTGTCAGTTCCCATCTGTATAATTGTAACCGTCACACCTTGAGAATGGACCTTTTGAATACTCAAAGATTAAATGCCATACATAGATTTATGAGCATCTTTTAATCTCTGTCTCACCTGAATTCAAGTCGATGCAGACCAGGTATTTATCCATTCAAAGGTGCAAGTGATTAATTAGGCTTTTATTGAAATACAAGAATAAGTGGTCCAATGAAATGGGGCAGCCCATTGGGATCTGAGAGACACTCTACTAATGCGAGCAGACCCCGCTCCACCTGAGGGATTTCCTGAAATGAGGGTTAGCACCATACAGCATGCAACTGGCCATGAAAAATGCTAATGGTGAACATTACCCAACCTATCTAAAAGAAATTGTAAAGAATATCTCCTGAGAATAGCAGCAGCTTCTTTATGGACATGCAGTGGCAGACATCTGTGGCTGCTTACAATTTTCCATGGTAAAATCTCTTCATTCTATTTCCCATTCTCCCTCTTTATTCACCCTTCCCACAAACCGTACACACCTCAATACCAACATTTCTTCTCTTCTCACCTGACTCTTTTCTATTAGGGCCGCCATCTTTTTACCTTTTCTTACTTTTCTCACTATCCTTGTCTATTCCTCTTTCCCAGGCACTTTCCATTTTTAATCTTCTTTAGCTAGCCAAAGTCAAACTTAAGAGACAATGAATTTGGCCTCCAGAGAAGGGAGAGAGAGGTATCAACAACTCTAGTCTAACACTACCACAGGTCAGCTCATGGAACAGTAGGTCCTACCAAACAGGTTAAAAAGAGGAACAGAGGGGAATGCTGAGGGGAAGGGAAAAAACAGTTGTAAGAACAAAAGATTGAGGAACAGACCATGGTTATATGCTAAAAAATAAGGGATTGGAGATAGGGGAGAGAAAGTAAATGTCATTTCTTTAGGCAAAGTAGCCATGCAGCAAATAAGCTAGAAATGACACAGTTAAATAAATTCCTAGGATGGTCTACACCAGTGGTTCTCAACCACTGTGTCAGGACACATTGCTGTATTGCCACAGAGGGGTAAGTGTGTCACGGGGGCCAGGGAGATGGCTGGATTCAGCCTGGGGGAAGTGGGTTGGTGTGTCCTGTTGGGTTGTGATATGCTGCCAAGCGTGTCGTGACTCGCAAAAGGTTGGGAACCATGGTCTATACCAGGGCCCAGACGAAGTGCCATGATTTTAAAATTAGTTATGATGATTTAAATCAGCTGAGGATCTAGGCCTACAAGTCTGAGTTGGCACGGCAAGAACTGTCTGGCATGACTGTAGGTTACTTTGCGCAGAAAGTCCTCAGAAAAATTGGTTGATTCTCCATATTTCACGATTCCTCGTTCAAATTCAGTGATTCGTATCTTAGTATTCACAGTTGTCAGCCATGTCAATTGTTGTTAAAGAAAGAAGAGAAGCTGCAGAAGATTGGAGAAATTGGTTAGAAAGTGGCTGAGACTTGTTCATCAGACCATCCATTTGAATGGAGGGGAGCAAGCCACCTCCTGCAAACTGCTGTTCTGATGTGCAAGAAACCCAACAAACAAAAACATCCCCTTACACCAATAGTAGGTAGGAAATACTATTTGTCACGGTTACAGCTGCCGCCAGTAGAAAATTAATGCATCTGTCTGCATTCTTTAAGCAGCAGCACACATGTGAACTGAAAAGGGGCAATATGTTACCAGCCTCTCTCTTCTCTTCCTTTTCCTTCCATTTAAAAACCTTGGCTGCCACAGAAAACAATCACATTTCACCTCATCTTTTCCCAGGTTTCCTGAAGTTCACTCCCTGCTCTGTCCCAGTGTATACAGTTTAAGTAATAACTCTGACAACCTGTTTGACAAATATATATTGCACATCTACTTTACTCCAAAAAAGCTCTGGAGTTGGTGGAGTTTCGATAGGAAACAGGCCAATTAAAATAAATAGAGAGGAGGAATCAATGAATTCTTTCAAAACATCAGACAGACACAATGTAGCATTTACACAGTATCAGAAATTTAGGGCTCCCTCACCAGGGTGCTAAGCAATCTGAGCTAGACCCAGAAAAAAGAAATCTCTCAATCATGTTTAACTTCATCTGAGTAGTCCTGTGGCACTTTTAAAGACTAACAGATTTATTTATCGCATGAGCTTTCGTGGGAGAAAATCTTTCGTGGGAGAAAATTCGTCTGACGAAGTGGGATTATCTCCCACGAAAGCTCATGCGATAAATAAATCTGTTAGTCTTTAAAAGTGCCACAGGACTCTGTTGTCTTTCTACAATAGACTAACACGGCTACCCCTTTGGAATTTGACTTCATCTGAGTAGTCACACTGCTTTTTCACCAATACTAGTAAAACTATTCACGTGCTTGAAGTTAAGCACACACATAAGTGCTTTCCTGACTCAGAGCACCAGCATCCTACTGAAAGAAGCCCATAGTGCACTTATCACCATTTTACCAACTCTCTATTTTCTTTGATGCACTTTTAGGTATTTTGAGAGCATCACATTCATCGGATATAGCTAGAGATGCCCGACAAAGCTAACAACTGCCAGATAAAGCCAGTAATTGCCCCATGATAATGAAGAGGTTAAGGAATTTCAGGAGTGTCATTCAAGATAATTTTATACCCAAATAAGAAATTCTCATCCACCTGCTCCAAGATTAGATCTGTTAGCCCTTGTCTATGCAAGAAAAGCACTCCACTTTAAACTAGATTGGGCTCGTTAAACTAGTGCAAACCTCTACTGTATGCACATTTAAGCTAAATCGATATAAGCAAGGGTTATATAAAAAAGCCATCTTTTTAGCTTACCCAAGAGACGGTGAAGAGTTGACTTAATTATGATTTGCAAGGACTTAAACAGGAGATGATACCTGATAGTAGAGGGCCCTTTTCTGAAATATACAACGAGTTAATGAAATCTGATGGCCGAAAGCCAAAGCTAGAGAAATTCAGACTAGAAGCAAGATAAAAATTTTAAAACAAACAGTAGTAAATCACTGAAACGAGTAATATAGGACCGTGTCGGATTCTCCATCACTTGAAGTCTTTAAGGGTATGTCTACACTAGGAATAGTTAAGTCGACTTTGTTAAATCTTAAGGTCGACTTTAAGTCGACTTAACAGTGGCGCTACCTTTAAGTCGACCGTATCAAGTCGACTTAACATTGACCATAGCTGTCCACACTGGCATTAAGTCGCGACTTAAGGGCTATTCCCTGTCCACACTGGCCTTAAGTCGACCTAAAGAGTGGAAGTCATTAAGTCAACTTAAAGAATTTCTTAAGTCGACTAAATGAAAGTCCAGTGTGGATGTGGAGTAATTTAGGTCGACTTAAGTCGACCTAAATTGCTAGTGTAGACATACCCTAAGCCAGTAAAGGGTGGCTTTCTAAAAACCATGCTCTAGCTCAATCACAGGATATATGGGCTTGATGCAGCAACCACTGGTCTATGTTATGCAGGAGTTCAGATAAGGGGAGCACAATGGTCACTTCAGGCCTCAAAATCCATTTCACTAATTGGTTTAAGTATGTCAACATTAGGGGCTTACCTCGGTTTAACTCAGGGGTCGGCAACCCCCGGCACACGTGCCAAATGTGGCACGTGGCACCACTCAGGCTCCCTGCTGGCCCCGCCCCAAGGACCCCAGCGTGGCCTGAAGCCACGAGAGCTGTGTGACACGGCTCCAGGACCCCGCTGGCCATGCTTCCCTGCTGGAGACCACGGCCAGTAGGGAAAAAGAAGCTGCGGCATGGGGCTCCTGGCCTCTGCTGGGCAGGGCTGCTGGAGGAGAGCAGGGCCAATTGGCCCGCCCAGAGCCACTGCTGCCGGCAGGAGCTGGTCCTGGCCATGGCCAGGAAGAGGGCGGGTCGGGCCGCCAGGAGCCGCCGCTGCCGGCAGAAGCCAGCCCCTGGGGTCGGGAACTGGAGGCTGCCTGCTGGGGGGTGCCGGTGCCAGCCCCAGCTGGGAACTCGAGGCCTGGCCCCACCCTCTTTTGGCCCCATCCCCGGCACCTGCTGAGCGTGTGATGGGTGGGGCTGACATGGGGGCCAGCAAAGGTTGCTGACCCCTGGTTTAACTATTTAATTTTGAAATCAAATGGTACTTTTTTTAATATAGACAGGAACCAAATGTTCAATGGAAAACACTAAGCTTTATTTTATGGTGAATTTTCTTTTAGGAGGAGAAGATATAAACTGTCCATCAGGAAGTTTAGACTTGAAATTAGACACTGGTTTCTAACCATCAGAAGAGCAAATTCTGGAATGGCCTTCCAAGGGAAGCTGGGAGGGCAAATAACCTAGCTTGATATATTTATGGAGTGGACGGTATGCTAGTTTAGCAACTGACTGATCTTTCACGTCTGGTGGTGGAATGGCCTGAGATAGAACATTAGATAGGGATGGGTTCTGAGTTATTACAAAGAATTCTTTCTTGGTGTCTGGCTGGTGAGTCTTGCCCACATGCTCAGGGTTTAACTGATCACCATATTTGGGGTCGGGAGAGAATTTTCCCCCAGGGCAGAATGGCTTAGACTCTGGGGGGCATTTTTCACTTTCCTCTGTAGCATGGGACATGGCCCACTTGCTGGTGGATTCTCTGTATCTTAAAGTCTTTAAATCATGATTTGACAACTTTAATAACTCAGTCATAGTTTAGAGGTTTATTACAGGAGTAGGTGGGTGAGGGTCTGTGGCCTGCATTGTGCAGGTCAGACCAGATGATCATATTGGCCCTTTCTGATCTTAAAGTCTGGGTCTAAGATTAAGAATGAAGGATTTTTTTTAAAAAATCTTGTAAATGGTTAAAATATCTCAAAACACTCCAATGTTTATTTTAAACCCAAATTATGAAATATTTATTCGTAACCAGCTCTGTTCTAAAACTCAACCTGCTCTTAAGCAGAAGGCAGGGGGAGAAGAGATTCTAAAACTGGGAACCGAGCCAGTGGATGAATATAAAAACATAATTACGCCGTAAGTATTTAATGATGTTATAGTAATTGCCAGAATTAGGGGAAAAAATCCAAAACTATGCCCTAAAAATAGAACGCTGTTCTGCTAAACTGAAACCATATTCCAAGAAATGTGAAATAATGTCAAATTAACCAATGGCTCCAAAACTAAGATGCATGTAAGTAAAGAGCTTATTTAAATAAAATACATTTAGTGGTCAACCAGACAAAGTTTCTCAGAAGTTATATTCAATAATAATGAAGTTGATGCCAAGAGTCAGAAATATTAATCCAACAAGAAAATTCCTGTGTTTTATGTAAATTAACCTCCATGTTAACCATCTGCAACTGGAACCAATATTGTATCAATCTCATAGATTCATAGACTCTGAGGTCAGAAGGGATCAATATGATCATCTAGTCTGACCTCCTGCACAATGCAGGCCACAGAACCTAACCCACCCACTCCTGCAATAAACCTCTAATCAAGTTATTAAAGCCCTCAACTCATGATTAAAAGACTTTAAGATACGTAGAATCCACAAGAAAGTGAGCCATTCCCAATGCTACATCTGAAAATATCTGTTTAAGAAGCAAACTAGATGTAAAGATGAGTAAATGTTAGAATCACAAACAAAAGAATTCTCCGTCATTGATACGATTTGGACCAGTAACATTAAAACAAAGCGAAGACAAAAAGAATGAAAATATTGTGATCACATTGTTAATTGTGCAAGAAAAAGAGGCATGGCTGGACTTATGAGACAAGGGAATGGGAACTGTTCTGGCATGGCTTATGGCTTCTATTTCAAGGTGGCATTCAGCATTCTATTAAACCTGGGGTGGCGAGCCTGGCCACTCTTGTGATCCCCCTGGGGTGGCCCTGCCTGGGGCTGGGGCTGCACTTGGTGCTGCTGGGACCCTGCAGGGCCACAGCCACAGGGCTGGTGCTAGGTGCTGGGCCCCTCCCAGTGCCCCCCAGATCCAGCCAGTGCTGTGTCAGCCTGAGTGGGGCTGGATTTTAGTCCAGGGTTGCAGCCCCTAAATCGCTTGCCTTGATCTGCTCCTGGTTTCTGCTAACCAATTTCACTAGATACCAGTTTTTATACCTCTAGATACACATGTACCTATGTTATCA